>OX637533.1:4375000-5575000 GCA_951800035.1 Linnaemya tessellans
ATTTAGCTTTGCAAAGATAAAACAAAAATAACAAACAAAATAACATGAATGTATTAAGTTAAAACGAATATCTTGATTATGATACATGTAATGAAAATAGCCGTATCTGAGATTTGTCTCTTTCATATTTTAGATAATGATCAAGATGAAATCGAAATTGTCAACCAGTGCGATTACGAGATTTTTAGAGCCAAACTGCCTCATCGCCAACATCTACAAATAGCTCCAGTTGGTACGGACGAAGAAGAGCCAGCAACATCAAACCAAAACAAGAAACCACAAGGTGCTGGTTCTTACGATTTTGCTGTTCATGATCATGTAGAATGTGATTCTTGTCTCATGTCTCCCATTATTGGATTCCGCTACAAGTGCATTCAATGTCCCGACTATGATTTATGTCAAAATTGCGAATCGAAACATATTCACTCAGAACATATGATGGTGCGTATGCCCACTAAGAATTGTCCAACTGTTGTGGAGGCCTATGTAAGTGGGCGTAATGCGGGACGCAGACATGGCAAACGTTCGAAAGCTTCATGTCCATTTGTAAAGAATGGTTTATCCGTTGCAATCGATGATGACGCTGAAGCTTCAAATTCAACGGTTGGTGATAACGCTGAGGAATCGTTGCTTGGCAATGGCAAAGAACGTCATCATGGTCGCCGTCGCAGACACCGTAACAATTTCTTTTCTCATTTGTACGAAATGATGAACGATTTGGCTGAAGGTGGTGGTGCTGTTGCAGCAGCTCATGCTATGGGAGAGTCAACAGCTTCATCCAAGACTTCTACTTTCACTACTAAAGAGAGCTCTACAGCTACTGCAGCCGCTGAAGCTGCTGAAATAGCAGCTAAAGTAGCTAACGAAACGGCTTTAAAAGCCGCCAAAAATGTAATGGAGAATTTGATTCCTGGAGGCTTTGTTCCAGAATCTACCACTAAAGACGACATAAAGGAAAAGGAAACAACTTCTTCAAATATGGAGAATCCAATAGGAGCTGCAGCAGCTGATATGGCAGCTAAACAAGCTCACGAAGCAGCTGCTAAAGTTGCTCACGAAATGGCTTCAAAAGTCGCCAAAAATTTTATGGAGAAGATGAGTGCTAGACCCTTTGTTCCAGTATCTACCACTAAAGACGACATAAAGGAAAAGGAAACAACTTCTTCAAATATGGAGAATCCAATAGGAGCTGCAGCAGCTGATATGGCAGCTAAAAAATCTCACGAAGCAGCTGCTAAAGTTGCTCACGAAATAGCTTCAAAAGTCGCCAAAAATTTTATGGAGAAGTTGTGTGCTGGACCCTTTGTTCCAGTATCTACCACTAAAGACGACATAAAGGAAAAGGAAACAACTTCTTCAAATATGGAGAATCCAATAGGAGCTGAAGCAGCTGATATGGCAGCTAAACAATCTCACGAAGCAGCTGCTAAAGTTGCTCACGAAATGGCTTCAAAAGTCTCCAAAAATTGTATGGAGAATATGAGTGCTAGACCCTTTGTTCCAGTATCTGCTACTATAAGCGACATAAAAGAAAAGGAAACACCTGAAGAAAAGGTAAGAATTAGTTAAACAAAACAAAAAAATTTCAAAAAAGCAATGTATTTTTAAAACTATACTAAAAATTTCAAATTTTCTATGTAAAACAAAGAATTTTCGAATATAAAAATTTTGCAAAGTAAAGATTTTGCCGCTGTGGCTGATTGGTAGCGATGCTAGCCTATTAGTACAGAGGTCGTGGGTTCGATTCCCACCAAGGACCTTGGGTGTTTGTGATGTTTTCGGGTAACACAAAGGGATCTACTAGGACCCAAGTGTGCTGGCTTTATTAATCAAAAACTGCCAGCCTGATAAAATTAAAAAAAAATATTTTGTATATTTTAATTCAAAATACATTGAATTTATAAATTAACGAACTTTTTTTTTTTTTTTTTTTTTTTTTTTTTTTTTGAGAAACTCAAACAATGGATTTTTAATTTCAAAATTTGATTTTCAAACTGAAAATCATAATATTACAAAATTAATATTTACCTATATGTTTATATTTATACAAGGTTGATGCTACTACATCACCATGCAATGCTCAACCACAGCCGGCTTCGGTTCCCGTTATACCATCACCATCTTTGGAAAGTTTAGCTCAATTTTTAGATCCACAGTACATGAGGACTGGTATACAAATTTTGAATAACTTTAGTGACATGTTTGCCAAAATGCTGGATCCCATGGAAAATGTCCAAGAAGCCGAAAATCAGAGTGTCTCAATCTTACGGAAAAATTCGGACGCTTCTACCAAATCATCAGCTTTATCAATTAATAGTTCTGAAAAACCTGTTGAACCTGAAGAAAAATGTGCTGAAAAAGATCAAGGTCAAGAAAAAGCAAAGGAAAGTCAAACTCACAGCTCTAATTCATCCCAGATTGAAATAGACGATTTAGGCAGTGACAGTGAAAATGATAGCAGTGGATCCTTTGTCAAATTGTATACTCCAAAAAATGAAAATATGAGCGCATCTACTGCATCGACAACAAAAGCCTCTTTTGCTCAGACCACTCCACCGCAATCATTGGATAAATCGAATACTGTGGACTTTGCTCAGCTAAGTGCTGACCTGAAGGCTCATATTGCCGAGGAAGCGGCAAAGAATTCTCATAAATCTGTCGAAACAACTACTGACCTTGTCGACGAACCGACTGTTGTAGTTTCTACATCTACCGCTACCGAACCAGTTGTAACTAAAACAATTTCAACATCTACGTCATGCAATAACAGTGAAGAAAAACTTGCTGTGCCCGTTTTCCATGCTAGTAAATAATATTTATATTTAATAAGTATATTTTGTTTATATTTTCTATGCTTAATATTATATTTAAAGATCCACGCATTAACAACGCTGTCAATGCCATGATGTCAATGGGTTTCAGTAACGAAGGAGCTTATTTGACACAATTGTTAGAGACTGTCAATGGCAACATAGAAGAAGCTTTGGATCTTATGTCTGCTGCCCAAAATCGTTAAAATTATATATTTTACGGATATATCTCTTTAAATCTAATAATATAGAGCATTGTTTATCTATTGCTCTCTTAATATACAAACTGTTCTTTCTAATTACATTATACTTTTGCTTGTCATAAGACAAACTTGTTTTAATGTAGTTCATATATTTATGATATGGTTTTTGATTCTCCTTTAAATCGACAATTTTTGTATTGAATATTCACAACATTATTATTAGCTTGTAGTTAAATATGATATAATATCAACAATATTTGTGTAACATTTATGTTTTATTGCAAAAACTATAGAGTACAGCTGTAGCAAGCGAATACTTAATAATTCGGTGTATAAAACTAAATAAATGCCATTTAATAAAAATATATGACTCGTTTAAATAGAAACACTAACTGATTTACACAATGGAAGGAAAAGAAAATTTCCAGCACAATATAAAATTAACAATTTTAAAAATTTGTTAATACTTTTTTAGTTGTATATTGGCAAATTGTTTGGTAATATATTTTGCATTTAAACAAGTCTTTTATAGAAGCTGTAATGTGACATTTTGTATTCACCCTTATCCTGTAACTGTTTGTCAAAGACAATATCAAAATTGGAGCACTTCTGTATTTATTCTCTTCGACAATTATCAATATTTAACAATATCTTGCCATATTCGACGCCAAAGAGAGTAGCCGGGGACTGTCAGAAGTAGTTAATTATTGGCCACAAGAAATATGTAAGTGTCCCATTTTTGATATTGTATTGGCATGATGTTGACAAACAGTTACAGAATGAGGGGGATTGTCTTATATTTGTTTGTGTTTTGCATCGGAAAAGCACACAGAAATAAGTTTGGCGGCTTTCAAACCGCATGTAATTTCATACACTTCCGAATGCTAAAGGTTGCCTGTCTACACATACATTTCGTTGATATCATTTAGAAAGGTCCTATCTAAGTTACCGTGACAGTTATGTTAAAAGCAACTGTCCAATTCTGGAGTATGTCAATAGCATGGCATAGAAACCAAAATGAACGATTTTAATTTTTGTTTGTTTCAAAAACAATAATTATTGTAATATTAGTCAAGCTTGTGGCCCTTTCTTATAAAATTTTATTTCGTCTAATTTTTATTCAATATTTAATAAAAATTAGACGAAATAAAATTTTATAAAAAACAACCACTAGCTTCATTAATATTACAATAAACTGATAAGGTCAATAAAAATAAATCAACAAAAACAATAATATTAAAAATTTAAATTATGGAGTGCTGAAAAGTCAAACTTCCAATTATAGAACGTTGTCGAGTGAGATTCGAACAAATAAAGCAACTTGTTTTTTATTTTATTTTGCTTGCAACGAAGCATGTTAAATTAACTCAAATTAACAAGATGATCAAATTCCATGGATTTTTTTTTTTTTTTAATTTACCAAATGTTCACCAAGGACCTGGAAAACAATTCCAGTTATCACGAGATTCTTTATCTAGAGTCGACTGCAATTATACTGATGTATTATAAAGTGATTAATTAAGCAAATTACGAGAGCTAAACATATTTAAAAGTACATACATTATCTACATATTATATTTCTAAATAAATAATCAACAATTATCTTAAATTAATTACTTAATGCAATAATTCTAATTTTAATAACTTCATAGGGCTTCAGTGTAACTTAATTTGTTTAATTTAAAAATTAAGAGTTTCAATGGTCCTATTGTACTTAACGCTAAAACTACAATCGTAAAGAATTTATAAAATTTTTTGTTCGTGAAGTTGCGATTGAAAAAACCAGTCTCATAGCCATAAAACTGAGCCAACATGCCAATGATGAATGTGGCCAAGCCTAAAATGCCATGACATAAACGCATAGTGCCAAGTGCAGAGGGGAAGAAGAGACTCACAACACCCGTTGCAAAATTAATGGCACACAGGATACAAGCAACTAGACCTGTCGTAATTGAAAGGAATGAAATGGAATTACATAATTCAATAAACATGCAAATTTCATATGACATTATCACACTAGTTCCTCTGAAGAGTGCCAACTCAAAATTTAAACATTTTCGGTGGAGGCAAATAGCTGTTTGTTTCCCTTTCAATGAAATTGGAATTGACAATTTTGATTTGACTTCCTTAGAAGAACAAGATCAGTCGATATGAATATAATTTCAATCTTACCTAATTTAGCATGAACAGACTTGAAATGCGTCTCTTTCCCCCAGTACTTTTGTAACGTACCACCAATGCCCAAAGAACCGCCAACAAATTGCAACAGGCCGTGTATTAGATTTTTCGTGGATGGTTGCATATATTGAGTGAGTAAAAAATTACCCTGATAACGCACCATCATACCTTCGGCCATTAAGAGCACAAACTATTTTCGGTTGATGGAACAAAAAAGAAAATTAATTAGAAAATTTTAAATAATTGTAAATGCAAAAATAGTACGTACTCCCATCGTGCAGAGATGTGCGTGCATGGCAGTTTTTTGGAATTCCAGTAGCCAGCATTTGTAGGCCATGGCAAGCGTTAGTACCACAATGACTATATGATTGAATAGATTCATTCCAAACACTAAACTATAATTTAGACTTTGTGTTTGTGTGCCCGAAGTGCAAAAGACATCATTATCGGAGTTTAAAAATAGTTTGTCCAAAGGTATTGAGTTGAAAACTGAAATTTTAAAAAAGTGGTGTTTACAAAAACTATGAATATAAAATTTTTTTTATATTTTTAAAATCTTCTATTCGAAATATTGTCGCAAAAAGCATTAATTTTTTGTATATGATATTTTTTGTTTGAGATATTCGGTACAAAATCGATGATAAGTGGCGATGCTTGTAAAATTTTCAAGGGATATTGTCTCAGCTAATTTAAAAAACAATAGAGAAAATTCCGAATCAAATCATTTCTAATTTAATGGGATAATTCAGTTCAAGATATAAAAAAATTTCGTGTTTTTATTTTTTGACAAGCCAAAATTCGGCCGAAGGAAACACTTTTTTAATAAGAGAAGGAAATAAAGTATTGGTTAGTCTTTTAATTCACACCTGATCCGTTCATTCGAAAATGAATATAGCAATTAGTCAGAGAAAGCAGTATTATTTAAACAATTATGGAAATGAAATTCTTTTTTTATTTATTTTTTGCATATTTACAATAATTCATACACGACGTAATTCTATTACAATGTTTATACTCTTAGATTTACTTTTGTTCACCAGTGTTTATCACGAAAATTTGCACGAAAATTACACGAAAACTGAATATTTGCGCATAACAAAGCGCATGTTTCTCGAACTACTTTCCACAAAAAAAAACTCCGCATGTTCTGATTGCATTTAAAATTATATTGATGCATTCTTATGCACGTAGATACGTATTGTGTAGTATATTAAGAATAATTAATCGATCTCTGTACATTTTGAAGTGTTTCACTATATTTGTTATCTCCACTTATCTTACCATCATAATTATTACACGACATTTTTTTCTAAGAAATAACAATATGTATATCTTATAAAAATACAGTTTATTCTTTATCACAGCCAATTGATAGCAACACTTGTGTTGTATAAAAATGATTTGTGAAAAAAAAACTTTTAAAAGCTGCTTGTTAGTCGGGATAACTTCTTTTCAATCAACCGCACGCTTTGACTTTTGTTTTGAAAATGATTATCGTTCTCGAACACAAGATAATAAAAAACAAAAATTTGTACGAACAAGCTAAAGATACTTTCAGCAAAAACAATCCGAATAAAGCTTTTCCTGTTTGACCTTAAACTAGATTTGCCTTCAAACGGTTTTCACATAAAAAAATCCAAACTCTGTTGTGAACAACCGTACACACAACGTTCTTATTCAACTTAAAACCTTAATGAATTCATGCGAATTAAACGTTTAGATAGGTATTTCTTGTTTATGTATGTAGATATATATGTACGTATTTAGTGTGTTTGTAGTGAACTTCCCAGCCAGCATTTGTGAGATCGCTTTGGTCATAATTAAACACTTGCGCTGTTCGAAAAATTGTCAGAAAATATTTACGTTTAATATACAATTTATTGAAAGTAATCAGGCCGTTTATATAAGTCAACTCTTATTGGTTTGCGTAAGTCCTCTGACGATCTCTCTCCCATGTCTATATGGTTGATTTATCACATTTAAATTTATTTATGTATAAACTATTTGTTATTAATGTAGCAAATAAGTTGCATCCGTTAATAATGAGCTTGAGGTCACATTTTTTTTATAAAAATAAAAACTATAAAAGTTGCATTGCCAATATTTCATTAACTTCTGGATATCTTCTTCAGGACATCAATTATAAATAAAAGTAATTACTTAATTTAAGTAATAATATATTATAAAAATAACGCTCAATATTTTTATAAAAAAATAATTTTTAAAAACTTTTATTTATATATTTTTTAATATATCGATATCCTCTGGATATCTTCTTCAGGATAACAATGGATTATAATTAATTAACAATAAAAATTTTTAAAATGATGGACAGTCGCAAAGCAGCTCTGAGTCAGTTAACATCAAGCCTCGTTGGCAATTATTTTTTAAGTGCAGCCAGACCACTGATTGTTTTCTCTCTTTCGAGAGTTTTGCGTCTCACTCGCACTAGTTAATTTCAACACCTCAGATAACTGTATAGTTTTACAGTTTTTCTGAGGAATATTCCGTGGTTAACTACGTTGCTACTTCCTATGTGAAGGCATAGGTCGTGTACAGTCAGTCACAGTAACGGAAGAAAATACGGGTTAATAACATCGCCGGCATATGGTCTGAGTCACCCCGTCGGCATCTGTGCACCAAATACTTTGCAAATTTACTTTGTAAAGTATTTCATTCAAACAAACAAACAAAATTATAGAATGTAAAATGTTTTTGTTGTTTTGTTTTTTATATAAGATTAGTTTTATGTACAAAATATTGAAAAATAAATAAATAGAACTATTGATTTAATGTTATTATTTTATAAAAATAGCCCTCAAGCTTAATATATATTATTAGTTAAATTAATTTAAAGGAATATTCCCCCTATTCTATAACTATTTGTCAACATCACGTCAACACAATATCGATATCTTTATGCATAACAATTAACTACTTCAAACAGCCTGTGGCTACTCTCCACAACCTTGGATATAGCCCGAGAATTATGTATTAATACATTATATATAAGACTATATATAATTACATCCATCTATACATATGTACATATATTTTATTGATTGATATATTTATGTACTTTAATAACTTTATTAACTTTCATATATTTTGATTTATATAATAATATTTTTATTATCTAGTATGTAGATATTTATTCGTTGAAATTTTTCATTTTAATATATAAAAAATTTTCAAACAATAAACATATATCCATATATTTTAATAAATAATAATAATAAAAAAATATACATAAGATATTTTGTTTTCAATATTAAATGCTTTATTCGAGGCTGTTAGTTAATTGTAGAAGAAAAGGAGTACAGAACTGTTCTATTTTTGATATTGTCTTGACGTGACATTGACAAAAAGTTATAGAATAAGGGGGATTGTTTTTTTTTTTTTGATATATTTTCTTCTTTTACCGTATTTAGTTTATAGGTACCTTGCTATTTTTTATAAAAAAAAGTGACCTCAAGCTCATTATGGAACGATATAATTGCAATTAAATAAATGATTAAAAACGGTTCTGAAAAATTGTAAATAAACTTTAATCATAGAGTTGTTGAGAAAGGAATCAAATTCGCTCGAAAATGATGGCTGTGTTATTGTATTTTTTATTTTATATTCAAATAATCTTGCGCGCATTTGTGACGTCAAAAACCACCGATCAGTTTAGTTGCATGTATTGTCCACGATTATGTATGTATGTGTCTATACATGTGGATCCCCTGATATAAATACAGTAAAGCACATAAAAGCTTTTTGCAATATTTTGTATTAACACATTTCCTTATGAATCATTATCAAGTTTTAATGAAGAATATTCACACAAAACTTGTTTGAATACAGAATGTTTTTCTTTTCACTTGCATTGTAAAGGGGTTTTTTTAAACAGGCAGAAGTCCGGTGTTGACAGTTAGTGGCAGTGCAGCTGTTTATTACAGTGTAACTGCCTCCAAATTACCATAACAGTATGGAGCAAATTCACTACCTAGGAACTTGGAATGAGTTCTAAGTTAAAAAGCGACTCTTTTAAGGGTTATATAATATGTTCATGGTTGACGACTTTTTACAAGACAACAGGAAACATATTTTCAAGCTACATATGAATGTTAGTATGTAAGTATGTACAATACACATAAATGATCGAATAAATAAAATTATTTTTCAAAACTGTGCAAGTTTGATTATTATTTAAAGGCCTTCAAACTATCCTCGAATTTCTAAAAGTTTTATTCAAATTCTTTCAGTAACTCTTTTATATATGTAGGTTAAGCAATAATTCATTGAACCGCTAAATTGATTATTTTTTTAAACAAATTCATTTACTTTTGATACAACAAAACAACATTAAGAACTTATTAATTTTTTAATTAGTCATGATTAGAGATGTGCACCACTCACGGAATTGTTGTTGTGTATTGTGTTTGTACATGATTCTTGAAATGAAACTTCTACAGGGAAGTGCTGTACATTCCAACTACTCTGGATGGAACATCAAAACGATTTGGCTAATGTATTGCATTCAGGTCAAGCATACGTCCATTATCTTGACAGCAAGCATTTTGATCATGTCTAGAAAGAACCCTTAAAAGCGGAACGAAATTTAAATGTTATGATATTAACTCATTTTTAAAAATTTTCAGAAAAAACATATTTCAATTTGACCATATCTTTACGCATGCGCACGAGTAAGTAATTTATTTGTTTTGCTCGCCAGGAAATATTATTCACAAGTCCATCACCATTCGCTCAAATTATTAAAAAAAATCGAATGCTTATTTGAAAACAAAAGTAAAAGTATATCGACATTCATTGCCAAATGTTAAAAAAGCAATTAAATATTAAAAGGAAATATACAATTGTATAGATATGTATGCATATACTTATGCACGTGCTTTCACATACGTACATATACTCGTACTATCACCCAAAATCCAAAAGGTCGTAATTACAAACAATTCTCAATAGACTTTTTGATTGATTAAGATTTATATTAACATATGTAAATGCATCATATCCAATACAAAAATATTCTTTGAATTTTTTGGTCTATAATAACGTTTTGAGTTTTAAGTGACGCTATGTACATGCACGTACTCGCATGCATGTATATCTATTACTTATGTTTTTGAAATACCCATGCGTCCATGACTACAATAAAGCAGCCATATGCAGTGCACATGCGCATATGTATGTCTTCTACGAATACATACACATTGCAGTAAGCAACACCTGTTGCATTCATTAATATTGCTTACAACAATTTTACTCTTTGTTTCTGAAACTGTGTCTGCTTTTGAAAAGTGCTAGTCGCTTGCTACCTAAAATTAAGACTAATAATTTTAATTTCAAGGAAGTAACAGAACAATTTTAGGGAAGTAAGAGAACCTTTTAACAAATATAGCCTTTGTTTGTTACGAATTGAGTATGTATACCTACATTCGAGTATATACCTGCTATTTATTATCTTTTAAACCAAACCATCAGTTCAACCTAATTCAAAATATAAATAAGTGTGACAATCTCCTTTATTCTGTAACTATTTGGCAACGTTACTTGAATGCAATATAAAAAATATAACACGTTTTCTGCAATTAACAATTTCTAAGAAACTCTTGCTGTATTCAAAGCCTTAGAAAGTAGTCATAATTCCAAGATAAAATTTGTTATTTTATAAGTCCGTCTTTAGACAATGCAAGTCTTATTATAAGAGAGAAAAGGAGTTTTTAGTCATCAGACGAAAAATCCCCAAATTCGTTTTGCCTTCTTATTTCTAGCTTTCAAATCGGCTTAAGCAATAAAACTTGCATTGTATGAAGGCCAATGAAAGTTCAAAGAAGAAAAAAATCATAAGTTTAGCAATAAGGATGTTATACAGTGTGAATTGGGAGACTCTTTAAAAACTTACATGCAGATAAATGCTTTTATTATGACGTCTGCTGCATAAAAACAACCTTATGGGATCATCAAAACTGGCACGCCCAAGAGCTATTATCTAATCTGTTATACTGTTATATTATTTAAGTATTTATGTACACACTTAATTGCAATTTTTTTAAACAATTTAAATATTGTTAAGTCAGGACTTAACAATTTCTTAAAAATAATACACAGTCATGAAGACTTGTTATTTATCATTGTACGTGATTTATGAAAGACATTGATAAACATACTTATAACACTTACATTTGATACTGATTAAGATAATTATTTCTAAATTATATCAATTTAGAAGTTGAAAGTTAATATAATATGCACATATACATATATGTAAATATATATTTATGTATGTAAATATTTTAATTTATTATAAAAGATTATAAGCAAAAGATATTATTTTTGAAAAGTTTTTAAGGTCAATGTTTTGTTATTCGATAGTAATATTTTTTTTAAAGCCACAAGTTTTTTTGTCCCTTAAGAAAAATAAAATATACGAAATTGTTTTTATATTGTACCATACAAATAATATACAGAATATGTACCCTATAATAAGTAGTGCAGCTATTTTAAAGCATTTGTTTGAACAACCAAAATTCCTACATACATACATACATCTTAAAGCATTTAAGTATTTAATTTATTTGAAATATTGTCTCAGTTAATTTATTAAACATATGCTGTGTTTGCTCAAGATTAAGTATGTTTATGCTTTTTTTTCTTATGCAATTCTCAATTGGTTTTTCACAATTTGTGCTTAAGTTAAGACATTGTGTTATTTTTAAAATTAAGTCTACTGATGATTTGGTATAAAGGCAGGTATATATATAATTACAAACGTATATTATATGTTGTTTATTGGACCGGAAAAAGTCTGTATGTATGTCATGACTTTTTCCATTCTGGCTTGCACGTGAAAGAAGAGTAATTTGCAAATTTGCAGCTGTTGGCCATAAATTACTAATGAACTGAGACTAATATATATATTTTTTTTTGCTTTACTAATATATGTATATGCGTTAGTACCTGGCTATTAATTAATGCATATTGCTTGAAATTTGAAATATCTCGAGTTTTAAGTGACGGTCCATATGCAATGCATTTTCCCATCCTTACACGAAATAAATAATTATTTGTATTGTTAATAGCTTTTATTTAATATCACCATTACCATAGATATAAATTTATTAAATAATAAAATGAAAACCACAAAATAGAACTTCAAGTTTACATCAATATACTAGCGGCACAGTGAGTCAATACAAATAAAAATAAGTTTAGTCTCTTTCCAGAAAATTCAGAGCATGATAACCGGTAGTTTTCATGCTCGGTAGTTCCAAATTCACACAAATTAAAATTTCATAAAAAATCTTCAAACCTGTATAAAACACTTTGTATATTTTAAACTAGAAAATTTATTAAGTTCAATTGAGATTAAATGAGTTAATAATATTTCAAAGTATTTTTATTCATTATGTGTTAAGTCAAACAAGACAATGATTAACAGAAAAAATGTAAGTATGTATGTATATAAATTAGACTGTGAATCAACATAAAATAATGTCCTACAATCACATTCATACATTAAAGTCGGCTCGTTTTAAAACTAGTTTTAACATTATAGTTGAAAATAAGAGTAATTTATAATGAAATAGCTTTAACCTGACTACAGTTATATATTATTATTTAATGCGATAAGACCCACTGTGCACATATGTATACATATGCATGACTATGGCAAAGCATACTTAAATACGTGTTAAAACGTGCATGCAGTTCGTAATTTTTTTTTTTGAGAATATATGAAAAGATTCATTTCAACAGATTCACTGCAGCCAGTTTTATTTTTGCAACAAGAATTAGAGGGTGTGTTTTTAATTCTTATCAATAATGATTTAAAAGCAAATAAACAAATTTAAAAAATTCCAAGCTTTATTAAGAACAACTGAAATGTTATAAATATTACAGTTTTACGATTTACTATAGCAAAAGCGGGGAAACCCAATCTGAGTTTCTTTGTTAAATTTATTTTAGTGCGAATTAAAAGCTGAGACAAGCATAAACAAATTCCAAGAAATATAAATATGTAACGTGTTTGCATTGCAAGGAAAATTATTACATTCAAATGTTTGTTTTTACAAAAATAAATTTATCTCCCGCAAAGTGAAATGTTAAAAAAAAGTGTTTTATATTTTATGCTAAAATTCAAAACAGGTTCGAGTTCAAGTAAATAATTTCCTTATTGCACAATAAAAATTCATAAATGAAACATTCTGGTGCTAACATATTTTTTTTTAAATTCGTAATTAATCATGTTCAAGTTACTTGGTAAGATTTTTTGAAAATTTCATGAAAACGGGAATGAAAGGCACGTGTGTATTTTGTGTTGGTATACTCATCCGTCATGGAGAATGTTGTTTCCATTACAATTACTGATAATTGAGGTGCAATTCAAAATTGGAATTAGAACTGAAATCAGAAAAGTCAATTACAATCATAAGCAATTCTAATTGAAAAATATCAGTCATAATGACTTTTAATTTAGAAAACTAATTGTATATTACCAGACGGCACCCTTATGAATATCAGACCGTCCTATACTTCTGAAGCAACTTGATCTGTATTTAAATTTACTTAATTTCCCCCGAACAGTGAGCATTCCTTTTCGATTAAAAGAATGAAAATGATATCTTGCAAGTTTTTGGTATTTTTTATTAATTTGTGGCTTTTAATAAATGTGAATGTACTGATTTCGGATGTTGTTCACGAGTTTTTCTGACTTGTTAGAACACCTTGCACCATCGCTTTTATAATGAATTTTTGGATTTGCAATACATTATTTTTTTGTTTTTCAAAGTTTTTATTTTATAGTTTTCGTGATAAAAATAATTGAAAAGATAATCTATTTTGTTTGAATGAAAAGAAATAAATTAAGTTTTTTTTCGTTTGGAAAATTACTCACGGTTCGCATATTAACATAAATTTAGAAAAATATAGATATTTGCTGCCTAGTAAGTTCATATTTTTACTAAATATTCGAATATACATATATCTATCTACATATCGTAGGTTGTTTCTAGGAGTCTTATGTTACATTGAAAAAATTTTACAGGACAAGTAAAAAACTTTGTAATGTGATATATTCCCAAAAACTGCTATTTATTAAATCTATTATTTTATTAAACATTTTTTAAGCTTGAGGTCTCTTTACATAAAATTTTTTTTGTATAAAAAACTTTAAAAAAGTACTATTAATATAATATTAAAAGATCAAGAATAATAAGAAATCAATGACTTATGTACGTATATTTTAACACTCCTACAGTGTATCATAGTCAATGGAAAATTCGATTTTTATTTCTGTAACTTAGGGCGTTTTCGAAAACATGTGACGATATGTCTGCTAGTTTTAGCACGTTCTCGTTATCTCACTCATGTATTTCTAATCAAATCTCATTCATCAACAGCTTAAAAGTCAACGAAATTTAATATTAAAAAATGTTAAGAAATAAATTTAAAAATAAAGCTAGATTCGGTCATGTAGAATATAATGTACCCTTTAATTAATTCGGAAGTAGCTGCTGCCGGTTTTTTTCTAAATGGAAAAAATATCTATTTTTAACGATCTGTTTTTTGTTTATTTTTCTTTAATATTATTTTCTCCATAAAAATATACATAACATATTAACCGTATTCCTCACAAAACTGGCTATTTTGCCTCGGAAAATGTTTATTCTACATGATCGGCAAGAGGAAAAAAACTGTATTCCGAAAAAGCGTAAGTATTACTTTTATTTGAAAGTACTTTCGAGTGCATTTTTGCAAAAAATAAAAATAAAATCCAACCTCTCACTTGTAATAAGAGCAATAATAAAACTCAAGAAGGAAATGCGTTAATTGTTTTACCACCCCTCCACTTCTACACATACAGGCGTGCGATAATGATAAATAATTACGTTTAAAAAGCAATAAATAATTTAAGTACATTTTATGGCTAAAGAGTATTTAAAAATTTATTTTATGAAAGATATCAAAAATAACGACAAACACAATGTTTGCAGTTTGGCATAGATTTAATGGAACCATTGAAAAACACTCGCTAACAGTTCTATACAAACCGAGACTGTAGTAAAATAATATCCAAACATTTCTATTAACATCAGTTCATAAAATTGCACCGATTCGAAAGGATCGGTTGAATATCCAATTCATTTATAGTCCACAAACTTTCAAAGAATTTTAAGTTCTCTAAATACAATATGCACTCTAAGGCAGCATGTGAATCGAGTCATATATATGAACGTATAGAATTTGTTCTTAATATTATAAATCAAATGTGTATCGGGTTTGTTACGATCTATATAAGTTGGATGTACTTGCGTACTGGATTGGCAGGTACAGCTTTGCATGCATGGCTGGCAACAATCGGGGTAAGAAATGAAGTGAAAATGAGATATTGGAATATAAAATTATTATGAATAGTGGATTTTATTTTTAAAATCGTGTGTTATATACTTAATTTTATAACGGATTTTTATGAAAACCATTACAATAAAAAAAAAGTTGAAAACGAGTTATTTAAAACTTTTTTTGTTGGTACCCACACGCCCCCTGTCTATTACTTTCGAAAAATGCCAAAAACCATGTGAAAAGATTAATATTTTTTATAAAATATGCTGCATATAACTTTCAGCGTTATATAAAAATTACTTTATGCAAAACGATGTCGATAGAATTCTAGGTACAAATAATATACTAAATATTGCCAAAGTTTTGAAATTCAAAAAAAGACATCTTTAGTTATAAGTTTCGAAATTTTATAATCCAAATATCCTTCCAAGAATTAATGCATTCAACTTGTTTCTTAAATAAAAAGTGTTTCATTTATTTAATTAAATTCATTAAGCACAATTTATTAAGCAATATTTCGTTGACAATTTTCTATTTTTATTCCTGACGAATTTTAATAAATACAATTTTTAGTAATTTTATAAAAATTCCTCTAGCTTCATAAATATAATAAAATAAAATAAAAAAAAATTTCAAATAGAATATTTCAGCTTTAATATGTACATCACAAATAGAGTTGCAAATTATTACATACATATCTAACTGCAAATGTTATGTATATACATACATCTGTATATCCTATAGGTATATTTTGTTCTTTAAATTCATGAAGTATTCCAAGGTTGACGTCATAGTGAATGAATGAATAAAATATTTGTATAAATTTAAAAAAAAGAAACCTACATACATAAATGTATATGTAAGTATGTATGAATTTTGTACAAGAATAACCGGTAACTACATATTTGCATTCTCGTATATTCGATAATAAAGTTTTCGGATGTAATTTATTTACAAGTACTACGTTTTATTATATCTAATAAAAGAAACCAACCACTTTTCAGTTCTCTTTCCTTATGGCTGAGGCGATTATGTGCCATTACAATCAAAATGTTCTGACTTTTAAATATCACAGAAATACGAAAACCCTTATCCATTGGGTGCTACAAGTATTGGGCGGCGGCCTTGGCATTGCTGGCGTATTAATCCAGTGTGTTCATGACAACTTCGACTTATTCAACACACATGCAAAATTAGGTGCACTCTATATATTTCAATAAAATTTTTTGCCAAATTATTAACTAATTATTAATTTTCTCTTTAGGTTTTGCTGCCTTTATTTTATGTTGTATCAGCTTCGTTTCCGGTTTGCTGTCTTTATTTTCGACGACATTAAGGAGTTTGCTAAGTCCTCTATTAAATAAAACATTTCATACAATATTGGGTATTGGAACATTTGCTGTGGCTTTGTGTGCCCAATACTATGGCTATGAAACCGGTCTCTTTACTCGCAATGTGCCATCGAATGATTTTGTTATATTGATGAAATGTTTAACTTTAATATCGTTGGTATTGTCATGTCTGGGTCCCCTGAAGGCTTTATATTACAAAATATGGACTATATTTTATCAATAATTAGGACGATGTTGATTGATAATTATATAGGCAATTTGATCGTTTTAATAATAAGTGAAGTTTGTTAAATTTATTTTAGATGTCCTGTTTGTTTTAAGGTCTACTGATGACTTAGCCTCAGCACCTAGTGCGTAATGCAAACACGTTACGACTATTTTAAAGTTCACAACAAATAAACATTTTGGAAAATTTATTAATTAGTTTCTAATTTTATATATTAATCATTTACGCTTGCTTTCGTTCACTTTTAGTTTTAAATATGTATTAATTTAATAGTCATAATTATCTAACATAATAACATTGTATTTATAGTTTTTAATAAAATTTAATTTTTAACACTTCAAGCGTATTTTAATTAAATTTGAACTCTACCTTAAAATAGGGTCCACAAATATTTGTTTTAATCTTAATTTTTTTAAGTTTTTGCTTATATTTTTCTGTGGGTCAATATATTCTAGGGCATATTTTCCTCATAGGCGTAGGTAGTTTGTGCCCGGAAGTACTCCACTATCTCCAAGAATTTTTAAGCTCCCCCCCAAGTCTTCTGGCATTCCATCTCATGTGCTACTACTAACATTCGATACCTCTATTAAGAACCTAAATACACTTCAACAGCATTTGGCTCGAGAACTGGCATATCCCGCCAATCCTCTTCATTGTCACAGCTGGGATGTACGATATTTGTCTTTCTAAACAAAAATTAATCCTCATAAGTGGTTGTACAATAATACCTAATAAATTTACCACAGACAAGTATTCCCAAATGATGCATTTAAAATTTATTCAAGCTTTTGAGAGCGGCAAACAAATTTAGAGTTTTTCTAGCGAAGAAAATCTTCGTATCCAGAGAGAAATTATAGAAAATTTTTTTAATTGCTGTACTAAAACTAACAATAAATATAGAGAGTCTGTAAGCCGTAAATGTAAATATGTATCAATATCATTATAAAAACACAAGTATGAAAAAGTCACGCGAAAATGAACAAATAATAATGAACAGGTTGTGTACACATACGGACACATGGACCGGTTTCTCTAAAGAATGATAAGTCTCAAAGTTATAAAAAGCAAAATACTGACACATCTTCCAAAATGATGTGTAGTAAAATCTTATCAGGTTTTCTGATTTTCAAAATACAATAATCACGCAATAAAATAATGTAGATATCTAAATTTATATATATTTTACTAGTGACGCACCAAATGAACCCCTTGGGTGTATTTAGGGTTAATATGAAGGTATACTTATGTATATTGATTTCTTTTCTAAAAAAGAATGCTACATATTTTGGACTTTCCAATAAAAAAATTTCAATATTATGGCATTTGGAAATAGTGAATTTATTACAAATGAATGTACCATCTCTTGCGAAAAATTATTTTTATTTTAAAAATGCGCCCAATTGTAGTTTTTTAGGAAAACAGTGATAAAATGTTAAATTTTTTTCAAAAAAGAAATCGCCATTAAATATGTAACTAACAAAAATTCAAAATATGTAGATGTTTTTAGTAAGTTACGGCTTCTTGGATTTCAGGTGTCGATATGTGCAATTTAGTTTATTGACATAATCTGACTATAATTTGATAATATCCATAACAGTTTCTGATGGTATAACCATTTCTGGCTGGATGGTGTTTAAGCAGTTACTGACTAACTTTCGGGAGCAATTAATGTATTCGTACAAACCAAGCACAATTTTTTTAGATTTCGCAAATAATTTTTATCAGACTTTTTAATTAAATACATTGTTATATATGTAGTTTAAGAGATACACCTTGGTATCTTTCGCAGATAAGCTTTTTTTTATTAAATAAGATTATTTCCAGTTTAGAGTAGAGTTTAGCTAAAATACAAAACACTTTGATAAGAGAACTTTAAAGCAAACGCAATTACGCCCAGAACAGCAATAAACAATTTAAAATAAAATTAAGATTAAAAAAAAAACAAACCAAACAACAACAACAAATAAAACTTATTAAGCAAAAATACAAAAATTATAAAGAAAATCTGTTTGTTTTTTCAGCTTAACATGGAAATGTTAAATACTACAACTTGCAGTACAATACGAACTGATTACGGCAGCACAACGTTAAAAATTTCTATAGACAATAATTCATTGGATAACGCTGATAGGACCGGCTCGAATAGCGATAAAACCATACACGGCATTGGCTTTAACAGTCTTCCGTGCTCTTCATCTACAAATTTATTTGCAAAATCGAGATTTCCGAAAATGTCTGTAAATACAATGCCGAATAGTGAGGCGCGCCAAATATTACAACGTTTGGAATATTTTCTAAATCTTTTCAATCACATTTGTATTGGATTTGTAACCATCTATATGAGCTGGTTATGTTTGCGTACGGGTTTGGCGGGAACTGGATTGCATGCCTGGCTGGTAACGATAGGGGTAAGCGAACGAATATCACCCTATATATTAAATGTCTAATTCTTAAGAGATATTTCATGCTTATAGCCCTATTTGACATATTTCTTTAAAAAAAATTGTCAAATAAGCATGAAATATTTTTTATGAATTAGGTCTTAAGAAGTTTTTGTTATTTTTAAAATTAAGTTGAAGTCTATTGATGATTTAGTGCATACGTACTTAGCCCGCAACAAACAAAGCATATGTTTGTGTTAAGAATTTTTATAAAAACTGTTTTTGCAAGAAGTAATCGCCTCTTTCTTTATGTACTGAAAAATTCATATTGAAATATTTTCAGTTTTCTTTTCTTATGGCTGAAGCTGTCATGTGCCATTACAGCAATAACGTTGCAACCACTCATTTTCGGCGCCATACTAAAACCACTATACACTGGGTTCTCCAAGTTTTAGGCGGATGTATTGGTATTGCTGGAGTTCTTGTGAAATGCATACAGAAAAATTTTTCGTTGCACTCTACACATGGAAAATTAGGTAATTTTGTATATCAGCATTTAGTTAAAACACAAAACTAAAATTTTGATTTTTGTTCAGGATTTGCCGCATTTATTTTATGTTGTATTAGTTTTGTTGGCGGTTTATCGGCTTTGTACTCAACCAAAATAAAAAACTTGTTGAGTCCACTTCTGAATAAAACGTTTCACAACATTCTGGGCATTGTAACGTTTACCGTGGCTCTATCTGCCCAGTATTATGGCTATGAGACCGGGTATTTTACACGCAAAGCTCCATCGCATGATTTTATAACATTAATAAAGTTTTTAACGTTAATGTCGTTGATATTGTCATGCTTGGGTCCTTTAAAGGCTCTCTATCATAGAGCATCGAATATTGTAAAACATTTCAGCTAGAGAAATTTAGATACATATTTAAAACTTTTATGAATATCATTTAGAATAAATTTTATCTCTTCAGAATTTAGTATATATGTGCATGTACTTCATACAGCCAGATTTATGCCTCATATGTTAATCCTAATTGTTATAGTTCTATATTAATATGTTATCTTTATTTTAAGGTATTGTAACAAATCCAGTCAGTAGATCTAATTACGGATTTCAGAACTGTGAAAATCAATTTATCAAATAAAAATATAACGACGAAATTGTCAAATTAATATTGATCGAGAGTTCGATCTGTATAGAGAACCTGGTAGTCGTTGCTAATCGAACTTCGATAAGAGAACCACGCCGCACAAACAACAAATTTAAAAACAGGGCGGCACACATATATATCTTTACCCTAAAGTATGCTTCGCTATATCAAATTATACTTTTTTCCATTGTGCTTGCATACATACACATACGTATCGTTCCTTTCTTGCAACATAGTCATATCTCAAAAAATTTAAATTTTTAGTTATGTATTTGTAAAAAAAATGTCAAATTTCAGCATTATACCTCAAGTTAAACCGAAGTTATAGCAAAAAATATTTTGTGTAATCGTATATTGGCAAATGTTTTACAGTATTTTTCTCAGTTCGAACTTTAAAAGGAGCGATATGTATGAAGTTTCACAATTTTCTCTAACTCCATAGAAAACTAGCAGTTATGTATTAACATATCCCTGTCAGTTGTATGCATTTATCCATACGAAAAATAAAAAAATTCTCTCCACGCAATATCGTTGAAAATAACGAAATTTGACATTGAGTTAAAATTATCTCCCAAGAGTACAAGCATACGGACATTTTTAACTACGTACGCAGCATATATGTATGTATGTATGTAAAATTTGTTTTAAATACATAGAAAGGTGAGTTTAATTGGAGAACGACTGTTTAAAATTTTTTTTTTTACTTCTTTCTCAATGCTTTTTATTTCATCGTCTATATTAAAATTTTTTTCTTGTTTCAATTCAAACCCGACAGATAAAAAATTAATCAAAGATAGCATGAGAAGAGTCCCAATATATGCAGAGCGTTCTAAGAATCAATTCAATTAAAAATTAATAGAACAAATTTCTTTCTATACACTTCTTGCACTAAACGTTAGACAATACATGGTTTCATATAAATTGTGCACTAAATATTTAAGTTTTTATTTCGTAATTAAAAACTTAAGGAATTTGGGATTTTTTCTTTTAGTTTATGAGATAAAATTCAACAAGTTTCGAAAGTGTATTGTTATTTTAAAAGTACAAACTCCTTAAAGCATCTGCTTTTATAGTGGGTGGTGTATGTTTATTTTTCTTCAGTTATTTAATAGTACATATCAAAAACAGAAATCTAATAACTAAACGATAAAAAGAATAGTAGCAAATAGTATCTAAGACCTAAAAGATATCAAATGTCGCAAATAAGTGATTAGTTAAGAAATCATTTCAAAAGTGTTATGTAGCTATTATTCTAAACCCGGAAATAAGTATGCGTCAGACGGGTAAAATTGTCATTAATAAGGTGGAAAAACAGCCAAAAGTTAAACCAAACGTAATACTTACACACCCACCCATAACGAAATGTCAAATATTTGAATTTGTATTGGTTTCAATAAACCGTTTATTAATCGGTTTTGTAACACTGTACATGTGTTGGATGTGTTTGCGCTTAAAATACGATGAAATACCATTCCATGCTTTGTTTTGTACCATAGGGGTATGTAAGAACTTTATAAAATTTTCTTTTTTATAATTTATTTTGTTGTAAAGTTTGTTTGTTTAATGGCGGAGGGCTTACTGGCTCATTATCGCGCAAATGCTTGGACCCTTTTGTGTATTCGTACTGAAAAAACCATGTCCCATTGCTTTTTACAATTGATGGGTTCCATACTTGGTCTATCTGGTATTGGTATCAAGATTTATCTAGAAGAATTACATTTTCATACGGTACATGGTTTAGTGGGTAAGTAGAGTTACAAATTGAATTAAACTTAAGTTGAACACAACACCAGAAATCACCTTTTTGAGATGTTATCTTAAATCGCATTAAAAAATATCTATATACAAATTCTTTACCAGTCATGTTCTTACAGGGTAATGCCCAATCATGAACAATTTGAATTTTGGGAATTGAAAAACTTCCCCGTGAACGATTTCATGCTAAAATTAAACTCCCCTTATAGTGAATGATTTTTTGCCGCAAGTTTCTCTTACGGGATATTCACGATACCATTTTTCCCTTCGAGTGGAATATAAATTTCACGTGAACTAAAATTCCACTTGTTATTCACGACAGGGGTGATTAGTTTTTATTTTTCAATTTCCAAAACTATGCTAACTTCACGTCATATACTTGCTAGGCATATAACTAGTTGTGTTTAAAGCAAATCTATTTTCAGGTCTCCTCACTACCGTTCTTCTAGTCATAAGCCTTTTAAGTGGTTTAAGTTCCCTCTATGCGAACAGAATGAAAAATTGTATACAGCCTCTATTTAACAAGGCCTTTCACAGCATTTGGGGTTTATTGACCTTTACACTGGCCATGGTCAGCATGTATACCGCCTTTGAAACAGAAATATTTCTTCATCATTCATTAGATGCTGCCCACTATATGGACTTCAAGTGGCTGATACAGGGTTGCATTGTCGTAATCTGGTTCGTTAGTTGTTATGGTCCATTGTGGTGTTTAATTTATACTAAATTGTGTACTAATTATTAATATGCATATTACCAAAATAAATCCACATAATTTTTCATTTATTTTATACAATAATTTTTATTAAAATTTTTGTTTTAGCAAAGTAGTGCAATAAATTTTTTTCTGTTTTTCAAATAATACTTTATGCAGTGCGAAATGTAAATTTTGTGTAAATAATACAATTTAATAGAGAGCTATATCTAAAACCAAGGCCGATTAATAGCGATCTATGCATTTCTACAACAATCAGTTTAAGAGTATTTTTTTTTCTTATATGTACGTACTTATGCTGTTTATGACCAAAGATCAAAATAGTTGTGAAAATGCATAATGTACCTTATTAATCGGATTTACCTAAAACATTACACTTAATTTGTTTTCATAATTCGTTATAAAATATATTTATAATTTATAAATTATATATATTCTTTTAGTCGTAATAAAAACCACATGTTATCATTAAAGCACTTTAAAAAGGCAATATACACATCATATATTTTATTTGTTACAATTTTTTAACTTTAATTTTATTACAAACGTTGAAATCTGCTTATTTCTTAGTAAACGGAAAACAAAAAATAAAATATTTCTAACGAAACTAGAATAAATTTGAAATAAATATTTAGCGAAATTATTTTTGTGGAAATTAGCCCAGTTATGTATTTCGATTTGAAAATGTATAACTTATTCATCATTGTCTTTAAAAATAAAATATTTTCTTTCTAGTCAAAATATATATTTCTTATTCAGAAACTATCTGCCCATGTTAGGTTTCTACTACACGTTAATAAAAAAATATCCAACTATTGGGAGTCCTTTACTATTCCCTAAGATCCAATAGCAGGCGACAAAGTTTATAAGTAATCGCGGAAATAATAACATATTTTTACTACTAAAAAATAAACAAACAAAAATTATTTTAAATAATTTTTTCAAGTTCCAGAAAAAATCATAATTGGAATTTTATCTTAATTGCCTGTATTGAAAAAATAATTTTATCTACCATTTTGTAACGCGAAAAATCTTAAATTGAAGGAAGTTTTTCTGTCAAGTTAAAAACAGATTTAATTTTGAAAGTTAGGCTGTGGTTGCAAACATTTTAATCCTACATTAAACATTGTTGATATTTTCAATTAAAGCAAAAACATTAAAAGATTGACCGATCTCAAAGTTTGTTAACTATTAGCGCTAATATTAAATTATTTTACTGAGATTACTGTCTTTATTTTATTTTACTATATATTTTCAAATGGATAAACACATATTTATTAATCAGACAATATTTAAACAAACACTTTCATTTTTCTTTTAAATTACTCAATTAATTGTCGTCTTACAATTTATTGAATCGTTTTGTTGAAAAGCCCATAGGAAATGCATCAATATGTTGCCTTATCCAAGAAACTTTACCATTTTTGTTATTATGTAACAAAAACTTCATATCATTGAAAGAATAATCGGCCGAGCAACAGTTTTTATCAGAACAAAAGCGACAGTTGTTATAAGAAGTTGTTGAATAATCATACTCTTCGTACAAGACTTTTGTAGACTTTTGCTCGTAGCGCAAGTATAGTGTCAAACAAACGAAAAGCAAAAAGAGTAAAATGCATGTTGCGCCGCTGGCAATGCTGGCCTTTTCAAGAATGGGTCTGGGACGCTTGGGTTGATAGGAACCATCGAGTTCTTTATACTCACAACGCGGTCCCATAAAACCAATAGCGCACTCACAGTTGTACATGATGGAATCACCAATTTTTACAGTAAAACAGGTGGCCTCATTTAAACAATACCAGGCATCATAATTGGCAGGACATTTAAATGTTGGAAATGTTATATTTGGTCTAGACGTCGTTGTCGTAGTCGTAGTAATGCGTGCTGTAGTAGTAGAGGGTGCTTTGGTAGTAGTCGGAGCATTAATGGGCCTGGGCTTGGGTAAAGAACGACTAGAACACGCTAAAATATGGGGTGCTATATTCGTAATTATTAGGAGGCAGCTTACGAATATAAAATGGAATTTTGGTTTTAAATATTTCAGTGTATTAGTTAAACAAAACATGATTTTTTTTATTATTTCTTTCGTTTTTAAATCAAAATAAATATTTTTTTCAGCCAAAATGGAATGATTTTCAATACTATTCGAATAAATAATTTTAACTTTCGTTTGTCAGGTTGCAAATTACTTATGCTGTAAATATCTTAACAGTTATACAATATTTGGTAAGTTGGTTAAAAATTGGAATATTTGGTATATTTACTTGAGAGTGAGTGGTCAAATAATTGATGTTAATTTAACTTAATTTTAGTGTTTACAATAATTTAACTTATCTTAGCGGCATAAGAGTATCACAATGAAATAATATATATAAAAATCGTTACGAGTTTAAACAAAATTTTAAAATAAAAACAACTAGCTTTAAAATAAATATTTTAATATACACAATAATAGTATTTCTTGGTCAAATGTTAAAAAATTATCACTTTATTCTATACTTTAACAAAAAGTAAATAATATTCCCTGCTAGTCAGCGTCTCTGACGGTGTTAATGGTTTGAAGTTATTGCCGACACACTCTTATATATCTGTAGAATTACTGCCCTTGCAAGTTTTCTTTTTTAACAGCATTCGTCTGTTTGTGGGAATAAAAGAGAATAAAACACAAATATTAATTCTAATAGCAGCATATGCCCCGTTTTTTGCATAATGATGATAACTGAAAATTAATAAAAATTATTAATAGTACAAATTTGATTTAGGGAATAAATATTGGAATTATCAACAATTTTCTGTAAATCGCAACAGGAAATGTAAAATTGGAGATATCGATAAAAAATATATTATCATTGAATCTATTGAAAAAGAATAAAGAAAATACCAATCCCCTCGCGACCACAACGATTCCCAAAAATCTTTATTGTGATGCCAGTCAAAAAATGTATATTAAAAAAGTAAAAATCGCTAATTCAGAATTCCTTCAAACAACGTTGCTCAAAATATTAGGGCTAATTCATAAAAAATAGTTTATGGTTATAATCCCCTAATTTGACAAATTTCTTATAGAAACTTGAGAAATAAAAAGTTTATTAAGCATAAAATATTTTTTATGAATTAGACCTTTATGAATTATTTTGTCTCTGTGTATTACATTTTCACAAATGAGACCCTATGGCCGTTACCCCACAAGTTTAATTAATGATTTAATGAAGAAATGATTTAATTAATGCATGTATACAGTGAAACTATACAGTACTAAAACACAACTAAAGGCACAACCACAGTTTGCAAAAATTTGCCCAAAAAGCGTACCCACTAAATAAATAATAAAGTAAAAACCTTTTAGTTCAGATAAGTAAATGAATCAAAAATTTTTTCATTAGGATTTAGTGGTTACGATTTTTTGGGAAACTATTTGACAAGTGTCACCGCACCTTAAACTGCCGCACACTCAAAAAACACATAGAAAAGAACAGTTTTTTAATTATTACATGAAAACTTTTAAAGAGCTTAACTTTCAGTTTTGGAAACGTTCTTATGTCAGATATCAAGTTCTTATAAATCCCATATCACAATTCCTTTTATTTATTTAATATTTTTCTTTTTTAACGTAATGCACGCATTAGCCACCTCTATTTGAAGAGATATACTTCAGACAGGTTTTTCTCAGTGTAACTGCGTAACAATTAATAAATCTTAAGTTTTTTTTTTTATTATTTATGCGCAGACACTATACACATTAACACACTTTTCTTTGTGTCCTTAGTTCCTGTCTGTCTGGGTCGTAAACACTACATGTGGAAACATCAAAGAATATAAACAAAGAGCAAGTACTTTAGAAGCCATGTTTTCCACAGATTTTAGTATTAAAAAACATCCACTATTATTTTTCCTTTTTTTTTCTTTAACATGTAGCTTGTTTTAGAAATAGTTGTATTCCGTTGATTATCCTAGCTCATCAAAGCTGGCTGTGATATGCGTTGATAATCCATATCACAACCACTTGATGAGGCTTAGATAAGCAACATTTTCATGTTATGAAAATAGTTGACGTTAATATAATTTGCAATATTTAAAACAACTTTTTTAACACGTTTCTTTTTGATGATTTACATCACATCAAATCTAAGCTCATCAAAGCTGGCTGTGATATGCAGTTTTTTAAGTTTTAAAAGAACTTGAAAAAAGATCATTTAAGCATTTCACAACCACTTTGTGAGGCCAAGACAAGTGTGTCTATAGATTATTTTATTTTCCTTTTTGCCATAAATTTGTCTATACAGTTTTCTGTAATTTTTAACTGCATTCTTAGTTGTTTATTTTTTATTTAGAAAAACATTTTATAATTTAAAGAAATGTGACGCTCCTCAAAGCTGGCTGTGATATGAATATTAAAAATTTAAAAGAGAAAACATTTCGCAGCCACTTTGAAGAATGACACAATTCTTATGGGAAGCGCTCCACAGATATTCTTTTGCACACACTCCAACAAACGTACACCGAATGTCTACTGTTATCACATCAGTTTATTGAACACTAAATACAGGGCGATATTTTTTTGTTTGGATTTTTTAAATTCTTTCACGATTTTTCACTTAGAATTTTCGTTTAATTATCTCGATTTTCGTTCGAGATACATGCGTTGTTCACCTATTTGAATCATGACATATTTCAAGTTTTCGTAATGAACATTAATTTTTTTAACGATTTACGCAGATTTTTTTATTTAATTAATTTATATGTTCATAGATTTATTTAAAACAATATGAATTTAACTATTGTCCTAAAACATGGCAGAGTTAAACATAACACGTTAATTTATTTATAAACTCAATTATGCAAAGTTATAATTAATTCTGTACATACGATAGATAATATCTTTACATATTATGTAAAATAAAATTAATCAGCAGAATACACACATATTACGTGCGAATTGAAATAAATATTTGTTTATTCCTTGAAATATTTTTTTTTTAATTTTTTAATGCTAGACTTCCCTACCTGTAGCGACATTGATTTAATTTTTACTTATAGGAAATTCGAACGCGGTGGTATTTTTTACAAAATTATGTTTATATTGAAAAAAAAATCAATACCCACACCAATAATTTTTTATTTCATTTAATTATGTTACGAATCGCACCAAATAAACTTAATAAAAAAGTCACCCTTTTATACTCATGAATTTTTTTCAATCATAAATGTTTGTGTATAATTTAATGGTTATTCGCTTCCAACAAAATACAAACAATAAATGGCAACTTTCTGTTAATGAAAATTTCTAAAAAATATCTATATATTTAACATATAATTAAGATAAGAGTATGTTATCACTATAAACTTTTTTATTTTGTTTCTATCACGGTGCAGTCGTATTAATGAATGAAAATATGTATTTATATGCATATTTGTATGTACAATGTACGGAATGTGCTTAAACAAAGAGATGTTTCGAAAAGAGAACAGTAGGATGATGACATTTTTAATAAAATTGATAAAATAAATACATTTTTCAAATTTATATGCTGAAAGAATAACTTCCATGAAACAATAAGTATAGTTTGGAAAGCCAATTTACAGGAAAAATAAACATATTGACGATCCATATATAAAACGGTATTATTATCTTGTATGAGAATTTTGATTTTAACTTTTAGTTTTTTATGAATGAAATTTTAAAACAAATTAATTTTAGCATAACAACACGTGCTTATCAAAAGTTTAAAAAATAAGTACATACACACTCACATGCGTACGTATGTATGTGTAAAAGAAATTATTGCCATATATTTATGGGGAAGGCGCCACAAAATTTTTAATTCTTTAATAACTTTCCAAGTTAATCATTTTAATAATAACAACATATGTATGTAATTGAATATGAAAAACAAGCCGTCGCAAAAAAAATTAATGCGATACATACATACATACATTAATGAGATACACAGATACATGTATGAATATTTCTTAAGCGCCACCTCAAGAAAATAACCAAATAAAAAAAATTTTGACAAAATGCATAATTTAAAACCAATAAAAACCCCGACACTTAAAAATAATGATAATGAACATACACGTCTTAAGAAGCTGTGTGCATTATAAACAAAATAAATCAAAGTTCAACAAAGTTTGGCTTCATATTTTTAACAGCAATAGCAGCAAGAGATAGGAATATTTTCGCATCAACAGCAGTGATGCCGAACTAAGTTTCTAACAATTCCTATTTTCCATGCAATCTTTTAAAGGCAATTCTGAACAATATATTCATGTAATTGAACTGTGTATTCCTTTATTAATATAAATCAATATCAATGATAAAATGTATCTTTCGTTTATTATAACATTTACTCTACGTAAAAAACAATTTGCACACAGATAGTTTAAGCAGTTGAGCAGATATGTATGAATTTATTCTATGGTTATTTCATTTTTTTTTCTATTTCTATTCTGTTTCTCTTTAAAAAAAAGTCCTCAGAATAACCAAATGATTAAAGAAATTGAAAATAATCATAATTATATATTAATAAGTGGACTCTCACAATTGTTTTCCCCTGCTAAAAAGAATGTGTTTAAAATCTGTTTAAAATTTTAAAACTACATAAAAAGTTTATTAATATTTTTTTTCATATGCAGTTTGATAGTTCATACTGAAATGGGTTGTATAGCTTATGTAATCTGCTCTAATACATATGAATGTATGAAATAAACTTAACTCCAATCGAAAAGCAATATTCAATTTTAATGAGTATAGAAATCTTCGATCTTTGAAGAGTACAAATAAAAATTTCGAATTAAACGAGAACAAAATATTAAGTTTCAATCAATTACACGTTTTTAAAACACAAACTTTTGATATCGATTATTGTATACCCATGAAAAATCGTGGGCTACAATTAGAATAGTCTGGACCAAAATATATACAGATATGAACAATATTTAATTGTTTACCAGCAAAAGAAGAGAAAATGTTAATTTTTACTTGTTGTAACTCTCATGTGTGAGTGCAAAATAAGTGTTAACTCTTTTTCTCTCGTACCTACGAGTACACTTTAATAATTATTCGCAACATGTCGGATTTTGTAAAGTTTAAGTTACCACTTACCAATTAATTTTTATTTCTATGTATGTATTTTTTTATTTTTTTTTTAATTGCCATCTCATGTAACATATTTCAACAATTTGCTTTAATTTTAAAGAAAATGTTCATAATCAGCCAATAATGATATTATAGTCGTGATAGTTTTTATATTTAGTATATGTATGTACATACTTTACCCAAGAATTATTAGTATAAAACTATTTACATACCCTTGTTTTCTTTATATTACACACAGGATTTATTAAAATGCCTTTTTTGTTAAAACTTTTTGCATTAAATAATCAGCTTTTTTACCATAAACGGACGCATATTAAGAAGTCATTCGATCTACATATGTAAGAATGTATGCACGATGATGTTGCTTATAATGACGGCAATGATGATGATGATGATTTCAAAACAACAACTTTTCTTTTATCCCTTTTTGTGTGGTACTTAGCTTTTGTTATACTATTAGTTCATGCTTAAGGAAATAACGTCTAGAATAAAGAGGCAAGGCGAATTGTCGTTGCCCTCTTCTGTCTTGCGAGTAGATTCAATTCGAATTAAGAATTTATAAGAAAAGGCTTACAAGTTTTCTCGTTTTATTTTTTCTTGGCGTTATTGTGGTTTTGCGTGTTTTGTTATTATGCTTCAAAACATTGGGCTTTTTTCTGTTTTATTTTTATGCCAAGTAAAAGACGCCATTGTTGTTGTTATTATTGATATTGACTTGTATTTGTTGTAAACGTGTACTTTTCTAAAGTTGTTTTGTTGGCCCGGTTGGTTGGTTAGTTGCTTATTTGTATGATTGTTTAGGTCGCCGTTTCAATTTTTTTTATTTTACAGTCGGTCGTCGATCCACGCGAATTGTAGGAAAATATAAAACTGCAAATAAAGAAGGGGAAACAACAAAACATTAAAAATACACGTAAAAACATTGAAATGAAAATTACTATTAACATGGCTAGTAGAAGTATATTGCATATCTATAAAAAAGCACATTTTAATATCCAACAATAACTCAAAAATTAAAAAAAAAAAAATTAAGAGAGCGAGAGAGGGAGATTGAGATAGAGAGCAAACGCGTGAATGAAAAAATTATTGAACAAAAAACCCATAAAAATGCATTTCTGTTTTACAGTCAAATGCCGGGAAATAAAAACATCACAGCCTATTAAAGTACATACGTAGTATGTATGTACATAAATACATATTAAAGTGAGGTACATATACATTCATATGAACGTATGTATTACTTCCCGTGCGTATTCTTTTAATCAATTCAAATTAGTATATATCAAGATATATAGTACTTTGAGGTATCTTTTTTTAGAATTCGATGAAAAAATATTGTGTGCTTGTGTGGGTACAGAGAAGTATTTAATAACTTCCCGTTTTGCAAATTTGATATGTTTTCCTTTTTTGTTTTAATAATTAGTACACACCTATTTGAATGCAATCGATCGATTGCAAACCGCCTTCGGAATATTGCAATTTACTGAAGGTTTATTGGCAAATTATTGGGAAATGGCACGATTTCAAATCGATCGGCTTGCATCACATACCAGATAAATTTTCCAACAAATCTTTTTTATGTAATATCTCTACAGAGTTACATATACATACATATATTTTAGCAGAATGAACCACATTACAAAAATTACATACATATGTAAAATAGAAAGAGAATAGAATGGTGATATCCTTTGTCCTTAAAGATATGGATGTAGTGTGTATTTAAGAAAAATTATTGAAATCGGTATATATAATTCGAACTTTTACAAGAAAAAAACATATTAAAGGTATTTACTTTTCTCCATTTCTATTAAAAACGTTCTAGTAAAATGTCACAAGTAGCGTTCTTGTTTTTGGCTTAAACCATATTGAGAATAAACATTTATAAATGATACAAAAGCTAAAAGAATTCCAGTAATCCAGTTAGTGCCAAATATGTAGTTGTACTACTCCAACGCAAAATGGCTTTAGTTTTTACACACACATGAACATTGTATGTGTGTATTTAAACGTTTATAAAAAAGTACATTTTTAAAATAAAATCTTAATTCTCAGCCTGAGAGAAGAAGGTAATAAAGAAAGAGTGAAAAAATGATATTTTGTTTGGCATCCCAGCATATACACCAACAGCATTAATGCAACAAAATATCGAGAAAAATAACAAACATCCAGAAAGACCAGAATTCGTTGATAACAACAAAAATCTACAGCAGCTACAATAACAGGAATGTGGTTGAGGTATACAAAAATTCTAAGAATTCTAAACCAGAATATAACGTTTATATACATACGCTCCATGTTGCACACGTACGTACAATGAACCGAGAAATATTTTTTAAAGAAAAATAAACGTTTTCTTTTTTATAGGAAATTCTTCAACAGCAAGCCTTGCCAGTCATCCCAAATTCCAGCTTCATAAATAAACGAAGGAATAAGAAATTGAAGCGCGCAAATTTTATACACAAAGTCGGTATTATTACCATTAAGGTTTTTAATAAAGGGTATTTTCCTTTCCAACATTTTTGAAAGAACTAGTGAGCTTAAGCAGCGTGTTATTTGTCATCATCAGAAGCCATTTTAATAATTTCTTAACAATTACCTTTATCATTGATTTTCAAAATATTTTAAACAATATAACATACTTACTTGTTGTATTATAATATATTAGAGGGGAACATCCAGACTATTAAGAAACGCGACAGAGCTCGGATCATTATTTATTACTGAATACTCTGGAGATACACACAGTACCTCACATAACAATACATTGGCGATACTAAAGCTTGTGACTTAAAGTTTACTTCATGGACTGATTTGTTTGCCACTAGTTCTTGTAGTTGTGTAAAAATATGTGCAAAATATAATGAAAAAGTAATTATATATATATATATATATATATATATATATATATACATATATATATATATATATATATACATATATATATATATATATATATATATATATATATATATATATATATATATATATCTATATATGTATATATATAAATGAAATTTATTTGTTGGTGGTTAAGCAATGTCTATATGCATTTCATTGGTGCTTTACCAAATCGTCAGTAGACTTTAACCACAGTTTTGAAAAGTTAAAAACCTCTTATCTTATGCATATACTTCCGAAAACCATCTGAGAATTCACAACTTGTAAATTACAAACTATTTTCAAAAATAACAACAGAACAAGAACATAGGCTTGCAACTCATACAAAACTAAACCAACAAATAAAGTATGTTCGATATGAATCTATTTTATTTTTCTACACCTTTATACAATCAGAAATCCATTGGATAACAAGAAAAGTATTTATAAGGCAAAATGAAAAATAAAATCTAAATTAAACTGTTATGAAATCTTTTTATTTCTTTTTTAACTTTTCAAAACTGTGGTTAAAGTCTACTGACGATTTGGTAAAGCACCAATGAAATGCATATAGACATTGCTTAACCACCAACAAATAAATTTCATTTATATATAGTATTGTGACAACAATGTGTCAAATAAAAAGATTTCATAACAGTTTAATTTAGATTTTATTTTTCATTTTGCCTTATAAATACTTTTCTTGTTATCCAATGGATTTCTGATTGTATAAAGCTGTAGAAAAATAAAATAGATTCATATCGAACATACTTTATTTGTTGGTTTAGTTTTGTATGAGTTGCAAGCCTATGTTCTTGTTCTGTTGTTATTTTTGAAAATAGTTTGTAATTTACAAGTTGTGAATTCTCAGATGGTTTTCGGAAGTATATGCATAAGATAAGAGGTTTTTAACTTTTCAAAACTGTGGTTAAAGTCTACTGACGATTTGGTAAAGCACCAATGAAATGCATATAGACATTGCTTAACCACCAACAAATAAATTTCATTTATATATAGTATTGTGACAACAATGTGTCAAATAAAAAGATTTCATATATATATATATATATATATATATATATATATATATATATATACATATATATATATACATATATATATATACATATATATATATACATATATATATATATACATATATATATATATATATATATATATATATATATATATATATATATATATATGTTCGTATGTAGAAGAATTTAAACGGTTTTTCCACATTTCCGGCTATCGGAATTGCAGTTGGAATGTTTATAAAAGTGCATATAACTTATTTGCTTAGAAAAATTTTTAGTACATATGTATATACTTTTAGCAAATAAAACATGAGCAAAATTCAAAATTCAAAACATTATCCCATTTATGGTATCAAAAAATAATATTGAATCCACCCTTTTAACGCGTTGTAATTGATTTGCCTTGAAATAGGAGTTTAATTTACATTGTGCAATCATAGATACAATTAAAGCAATTTTCTTAAGTCCAAACATGAACATAAAAATTTTCCAAATATAGATCAGAATGTAATTTAACTTTTCAATTCTTACTATTCAATCTTTTTAACACTTGAAAACCTAGAAAGTGGTTTTAGATTCCATTGTAGAATCTTCTATCACACGCTGTATAACAAAATTCGTTTAGTCAATTATGTTACAGAAAATTTTAAATGCAAAACCTTTAGGAACCCTTAAAAAGTTATTTTTCCCCCTCTTTCAGTGCAGAATAATTAATCTGTTTGCAAAAGTCAAAATAAATTAATTTCACTATAGACATAGAAGGGGAATAGGATAGTTTTAATACATATTCTCAAAAACTTAGTACATTTTAAATTGAAGCGGCACGCGATTAAAAAAATACACACAACACACGAAAGAATTAATATTTTCAAAAGAAAAGGTTTGAACCACCATTTTATAAGCAATTAATTATAAATTCCCCAAAGAAAACACAAACACTACACGAACATCACATTTTAACAGGATTGCAGGCTAACTTCTTAAAGGAGGAAATAACCAACAAAAGTATAAACTAATCTAAGCACTCGTTAATATGAAACTAATATTTTGAAAAACATAAAGATACCAAACAGCCTCAGCACGAAAATACTCTCATTGAGGATATTCTATCATATTACTATAAGAGTCCACAATAAATGACGAGCGGTGGGAAAAAGCACACAAAACTAAGAATAGGGCATTGTCGCAAGCAGCGAGACTACGAAAAGCAGAACCACTTAAAAGTAACCGATAATATATACAACCATACATATGTTATTTCTACATACATACATACATACATATGCGCAATATTACGTGTACAAAGTAAAAATTAGCTCCAAGTATGGCAAATAGTTTTCGCATGCATTATGCGTTATGAGTACAGATATTTGACAAAAATGTACAACCATAAAAACAAACTTAATAAACTTCTTTTGTATCACGATTTAATTAAATATTAACTTATGATGGCGAATTTGTTGTGTACAATAATCTCCGCATTACGATTATAAGACTAATACGATAAAACACTATAATATTTGGTGTGTACTAGTGGCAGAAAATGACAAATTCTTATATTTAATTGTGTGGGGCATTGCCTTCTAAAATTTAAATTTCTGAATTACCTCCCAAATTCGTTGTCACAAAATGCCATACTGTTTTCTCAGCTTGAGCCTTGTTATGTAAGGTATTCAATAAATAATTAAAATGAAAATTTTATATTGAATAATCTATTTTACATAAATGCATACATACATATGTACAAGGGCATTTATAAAGCTATTCATCAGAAATTTTATTTACTTCCTAAAGAAATAATCGCCATCCTTGCGTACAAATATTTAAAAAGTAATACAAACTATTTTCACAAATTAATTTCCTTTTCAAATGTTTAATTCGAATAACATATCAACATTTCGCTTACTTAGTAAGAGATTAAAAACAAAGGAATTTTAACCAAAAGATAACTATTACCTTTTAATGCAACGTATAATTAATATTCATACATACTGCATACAATTTAAAATTTATTTTTCTTTATGATGACGGAAAATAGTTACACATTAAAGTATGATTCAAGAATAGCGAATTATTATGATTAAATTTAATCTTCAGTATTAATACTAAATTAAGTTTATTGAGAACATTATGGTAATCATTTTGTCATTTGTTGTTGTTTAACACATATTGCAATTTGTTGAAATTGCCACTAAAAAGTTAATTAGTTCATTAATATACGTACATATACCTATAACAAAAACAATAACAAAATGGATAATAAAAATTTCAGTGGAAACTTGAAAAACAAGACTGTACTCTAGATTTTCCTTTTTTTAATAGTGATATTGACTCTTTTTCATCCAGACAAACTTATTTTGCATTCCAAAAATTGTTTATTTACAAAAGTCAACATAAACAGCCATTGCAATAAGAGACACTCATTTTTAAAGTAAAAAGGAACACACAAAATCACGCGCCAAATTGCAAAATGAAATAATAGTCCACATTATAAACAACAAAACTGAAATGCTTTGCCCTTAACGTCTTTTTTTATTTTTCAAATAAAATCTAAAAATGCTGAAAAGAAGGCTGAATTTTTAAACATGAACGGCGAGGAAATCGTAAACAAGTCAATAACATTCAAGGACTATGAGATCTCTCTTTTTCAAAACAACAAAGTTCATTGCATTTAAGTGCAGCAACGCAGACGGCGGACGCAGATTAACAAGAACACACATTTGTAACATGTTCAAATGCATAATAAATAATGATCCCCTTCGAAGCCTGAGGTACTCGTATACGGAGGTTTTTGGTATCGTTTTTAATTCACAAAGAGTTGTGCCATTTATTCTCATACGAGTACATAAGAAAAAGAAATCATGAGTATTTTTAGTTATTTTGTCATGAAAATGCAGTATTGAATGGCGCGTAAATGTTTGTTGTTATTGTTTTTGTTCAGATCACACTACTACTGATTAGAATCTTTTAGAGCGGTATTCTCGTTTTTATACTTATATAATTAATACATACTATGTTATATCCATTGTGTATTTTGTAAAAAAAAATTTCTTTTTTGATTGTAAAGAATTTTATGTTCAGGCGGTGCGAAAATTTTTGTAAGTGGGTTCTTAGTTTTAGGAAAGCTTATCCTTTTTACCTTGATTGTAGTTCAACATTTTTATTGTATATATAAAAGGGCTCAGTTTGGAATATACGTAAACTATTTATTAAGATAAAGACAGTATGTGCCTACCAGTTTTTAAATTTATTTCTACATCACTGTCAATGGAAATTGAGAAGATATAAATTAATATCTACAGAGAAACGAATAATTTATATTGATATTTTAAACAAAAATTTAAATTGATAGTGAAAGATACAAACTGATAAGATCTTTAAATTAATATTGGAGAAAAAACAAATTGATATTGAGAAAACCAAATTACTATTCAAATATTCCAAATAAATAAGAAGATGTTCAGTTGTTATTAATATTAAGTACACTAAACTTTAATTACAAAAAAATTATTCAGTAATTGGAATTATTCCTAGTTTTGATTTTTCTTTATGGCGCACATAAAAATATTGCAGTAAAATAACCTGAAGGCAAATTATCGATCGCTACTTTCTTTTTAATTATACTTATGTATGTATTGAAATTTTTCGAATGCGGAATTTGTCCGCTGAACATAAAATTATTTCAACTCAATTTACATTTCTGTGTACAGAGTATTTAATTTGAGTTTTAACAATTTCAATTTTTATTTTCTAAATGTCCATTTCGATTGTGAATTCATCAATTGGTTTTTCACAATATTATTTAATTTATATTTTCTGAATCATGAATTTTTTTTCTACCAGTTTCAACGTAGGAAAATATAGATCTCAATTGGATTTCGATAATAAACTATTTGCTACATACATCCATTCTTTCTGCTGGCGAGAGAGGCAAGGAAAGAAACAAGTTCTCGGCTTCATGTACTCCTGAAATTCGTTTTGCTTTCTTGTTCGTAACTTCAATCGTTTCTATTTTGACAAAACACAAATAAACACACATACAAAAAACTCAGCTTAGGTAATAAGAATTGCATTGCGTGAACTAAATTCAAAGTTTAAAGATGATAAAGAGCTAATTTTAGCAATAAGAATAGAACTGTGTAAATTGGGACATAGATACCTACATATGTAGGTATGTATGTATTGCAATTTAGCGACCTCCATAACTGTGTTTGTATGAATACGTAATAAGTTGCGGTTTTCAAAATTTTCGAAATTTGTGGAAACATAAATTCATTTGCCTCAATTAATGACTGTAGACGTCTGCGCATTGAATTAATAAGTTTTGCGATATTAGATTCTTTTGACATATGTATGTATGTAGGTATCCTTCCTCTTTTCTGTACTGAACCTTATCAATTCGTTGGGGATCTTTTCGAAGACTTTTTTTCTGTAGAAGGGCCCTAAAGTTTCCGATGTACATGTGCACACATACATATGTGCATATGTATGTATGTATGTACATATATGCACTTTTATATTTTTTCTAGCTTAGTAATAAAAATTTCAGTTTTTTAATGGAAAAAATATATTTAAACAAGTAGCTATCTGTAAAAATAATAAAGATAACTGGGTACATTTTCGGAAACGAGTCATTTAGGTATAGGTGTGTACATATGTAGATATTGATTCCAATGTCAACATATGACCCCAATTGGAGTAGTATGTCAGTAATTTTTATAGAATTAGTACATTTTCAATGACACGCACGTGTTCAATTTCTATAGCACAGCACATTGTAAAGGATATAGTGAGTCAGTAAGACTGGTGACATTGTCAGTAATGAATCAATACTGTCTCACCAATGACATTTCCTGCCGGGTATGTAAGTATACACTATAAAAAATAAGCTCATAGGTAGCAGACACAACAACAAACAGCAACAACTAACATGGAATGTTACTGGTAGGAAGCACATTTATTTAAGTGCATGGTTACATGCATACATACATATGAATGCATGTAAATATGTCTATAAATAAAAAATAAACACTGTACGTAAACAAAACAAAATGTAATGCTTGAGCTCAAGGAAAACATACCATTGGTATAACATACAACAACATAATCAACAGAGTTGAGAAACGCAAAGATTTTAAGGAACCGGCGTTGAAAACAACATACCACGCAACATACATACATAATGGATAGCTGGCAGTGCAGTATGACAACAATAACAGACTGTTTTTGTAAGTTCTTTAATGAAAATGAAACAATATACACATCCATCCATACATAATTTTGTTGTATGTACAGTACACAACAAAAATACTATGAAACTACTATGATGATACGAAACCAGTGTAGAAAGCAAATACAAAAACAAAATCAACCGAAATGCAAACATGTATTTTAACAGCCACCAAAAAAAATGAATGACCATGATAAGAGCAGACAAGATATAGCAAAAACATGTCTTTTAAGCAAGAAAAACAAGAGAATGGAATGCAAACAACTAGTCTGCTAATTTAAATAAGTCTACAGTCCATTTATGAAAACAACAGTGAAGAGTAGAGAGCATGCTAGTAGAAGAGAACAGACACACATTTGCGAAACCTCATTAAAAGCAGGAAATGTCTACAAAAACAGGAAATTAAATAACTGAACGTCAACCACTGTTGTCGGATCCGACGATTTTTTGTCAAATGTGGGAGCACTGTGACGCGGATTTCGAGGTGTTGCGATTGTTGACTATCAATGGACCGATAGTCGGACCCAAGTAAACAGCAATGTAGTTGGAAATCGCTACATGCATATGATTGAGAATCGAATTTTTCCAATTTTCTATCCCTTAAAGTCTTACATCTTACATATATGTACATACATACATATGTACATATATGTCTGCATTAGGCTATACTCTAAAAACATACATCTGAACAACTATAGATTAACACTTGCAGAATACAGGTAGTTTTGGAGCCGTTTTAGTTTCTATAGAAGTGATAGATATGTATGTACTCTATCTAATTTTATTACGAAGCTGCATTTTCATACATACATAACAAGCTGAAATTTATTCAACAAATATGTACAAAAAAAAAACGAAGAAATAAGGACCTGATGAGTTTTCTTGAAAAATGTAAACAGTTGTTAATTTTACAAACTGCATAAGTATGTATGTGGTGCGAATATTCCTGATATTGCAAAATATGTCTTCAAAGAAATTGTATACCTATGCATGTATGTGTATGTACGGACATAGTATATAGTTTAGAATGGCTAGAGAAAAACACATATGTACATATCGTTGGTCTCAAATAGAAAGGCCCTAACTCACATGCAGAATTGTAACTTTACAGTCGAAGAAATTAACGTAGCAGGAACTGAATTAATAACAATGTAAAATTGAATTATTAATTGCTTGTAAAATTGTTAGATTTGATACTACATACTCAAAAATAAATTTCGTAAGAATACGAGATAGGGCCATTCTACTTGAGTCCAACGATATGTATAAAAATTGTACAAAAAACCAGGTGTTTTCACTGTCAGTTTGTTATGCTGATGACCGCAGTCAGGAAACTGCAGCACAGTTCGGGGACAAAGAGCACCAAAGTACGTAGATATGTACATACATTTATTTGTATAATGTTACATGTTTTCCTATTTTGGAATTCCATTAGATATGTATAAGTGCCCACATACGTATCGTAGGGCTCATGTAGAAAGACCCACAAGTTCAATTTATTAATTTGTAGTGTTCCAAAAATTATATTCTAAAATAACTAAATAATAATTATGCTCAAAGTGATTCACAACAACAATTCAGGACACTTTCATCGAACTTACTAAAATTCCACATGTAGGACCTACAAAAGTACATACATATGTAGGTAGATAAGTATATAAGATTCGCATAAATACATATGCATATGTGCATACGTAATTTCATTTGTTTTTATTTATACATATGTATGTATTTATGTGTGTATATTGTGCCTTGCATCTCGACACAGATCTTTCCATGAATTTCAATGATTTACTATACGTAATTCATACATAAATGAGTAAACATTACATCTTCTCTTGCATGCACATATATAAAAATGTAGGCATACCACTTAAATTTTACAGGCTGAAATGTTTAGTTTTGTCAGACAGATTGCTTCTCATTTTTTTAATAGGAACTAATACAAATTGTTTTCAATTCCGAGATAACATTAGAGTCTAATGATTAGACAATGATGACGATGATTTTATTTTCTTTAGCTTTAAATAGTTTTACAAGTAAACCGGAAATAATCATTTAAATACTATAAAATGTTTATACACATGTGCATATGCATCTAACTAGATACATATTATGTGAATATGCAATGAAATGTGCCAGTGTGTTAAATCTATTTTTCCCGAAAACCTGGTTCCGAGTGATTGAGTTACTTTTAACAACCATTACGGGTAGTTTTTGTACAAAATAGATAGGTACGTAATTAATTAATTTGCGGAGAATGTCTTGTTAAGAGTGTTGGACTTCAATATTCTGAGTAGAATATACCACTGGAACGGACATTTTAGCAATATAATGTCGAACAACACTCAGCAAATTATTGAATGCAGGATGTTGAATACGTAATCTGAAAGCAATACATTGGTAGAGAGTTAAAATAACAAGTTGCTGAAAATTTCAGCGATAATCAAATAAAATTACACCTATGGTGGACTTAGTGTAAGCTAATTTCATTCATACCTTCAGAAATAAAAGTAATAATTGTTATACAATGGATAATCAATATAAATACATACATATACATACATATATATATATAATATATATATATATATATATATATATATATATATATACATATATATATATATATATATATATATAAATATATATAAATATATATATATATATATATATATATATATATATATATATATATATATATATATGGAATATTAAACAAATATATATATAGAATAATTAACAAATATATATATATATATATATATATATATATATATATATATATATATATATATATATATAGGTATATGTATTTTAGAATGATTGAGCTCGAGGTCGTTTTTGTAAAAATCGTTATAATTTTTCTATTTTATTCGATATTTCGTCAACAATGTATATGTATATGTATATGTATATATATATATATATATATATATATATATATATATATATATATATATATATGTATGTATATTTTTGCATATGCATGTATATATTTAGGTATGTGCATATGCGAAATAAATTTTCCTCATGCTTACGCAAGTATTTATCTATCTACCATAAAGTGGTAAATGAAATAACTAACCTACGCTAATAAAACACTAAGTATGAAATATGTAGTTACAGCAAGCACACACACATAAACATGTATAAATACATATATGTATATGTGTGTTTATAATTATGTGCATAAAAGATGTGAGACATTTGTAAAACAAAGGCCAATAAGAAAACGACTTTTATACATAAATATCGTACCAATATAAAAATAAATAACGGCTTTGCATAAAATGCACAAGTTGGCAACACTTGTTACAACGGGCCACACAAAATTGTAAAACGGGCACAACACTAGTGCCGAAACAAAATGAATCTGATTATATTGTACAATGCATGTGTACACATAAAGAGAGTATTTTAGAAAATGAGGAGAAAAAATCATACTACAAATAAAATAAAAAGAAATGTTAAGAAGGCATTAACCGCTGCCTGCTATAAAATTTTTTTCACTTTGAACTAAATAAAATCAAATAACGCCAGCAGAGACGTCAGCGCATACTTTAAATGATGTTGAGCAAAATTTAGATTTTCTCATCAAAGAAAAGCATGACAAAACAAGTAAATGGATGAAAAGGTGGTGGTAGTGCATGGATAGCGACCAGACAGTTTTTTTTGGACAAATATAAAATTTAAGAAATGTAGTGTACTCATGCAAACTTATATATAGAAAAGAGCAGCAGACTGCTATTACATATGTATATATATTTTTCATACACATTCACATATTTTTACGTATCATATCATCATATGCTATGTATGTATGTATTTATTTATGCATGTGTAGTGCCGCATATTTGCTAGTTGGGTACTTTCGATATTTAAAACGTGAAAACTTCATTTTTTGCATTTTCTAAAACACAAAAACAATGTTTACATTTTTGAAATTTTTTTTTAAGTAAATTTAATTTTTAATGCTAATGGCTACGAACAGGGTTGGAGTTGATAAAAACATACTTAAAAAGTATAAGAACAGACGGTTATGCATGTACATATACAAATAAGAATGTGTGTGTGATGTATTTAATAACATAAGTCAGACAGCAAAGCAGACGTCGGGGCGTTATTTATGACCAAGTTGAAGTACATTTTTTTAGGATTTCTGTTTTAGAGGAAGTGTAAATGATGAAAAATATAAAATAGAAGAGTAAGAACAGGAAAATACTACACAAAAGGAAAAATGTATGTATAACTTTTGTGGCTATATGTATGTACATTCAAGAAAAGTAAAGATACATACACCCAGAAACTTTTTTTAAATTATTTGTAGATGTAAAATTATGCACATATAAATGAATATTTAACTTACATTTTTCTCAATCAATCTAAGTTTATCAAGTTTTTGATAGTTATCACAATCTTCTTATTCAGCTTTTTATATACATATGTATGTATATGGGTATATTTTGCTAAAAAAGAATTTTATTAAACTGAAGTCAAAATTGCGTAGTAACACTTCTTTAGCAAAACGTTCAATTTATTATTTTATTTAATTCAACACATTATTCTGCAATTTTCTCGTAAAATTATGCTTCCCACAACAGTTTCATCACTTTTTTTTTAAGTTTGTCTTCGTTAGCTTTATTTTTTCTTTTATAACCCGTTCACAAAAAATCTGTATTGAAAAGGTACAACAGTAAAAAGTAAAATAAGAGATAAATTAGAAGAAAATTATACGGCTTTCCAACAAATAACGTTTTCACCAAACAGTGGACGTGCAGATGTACCAAGCGTTCGATCCAAACGAATTATCAAGCGAACAAATTATTAAAAACCAACCAATAATTTCTTCGTTTAATTTCAAAATGAAGTAACAGTTTTACGCTCCCTCTCAAAGATTCTCTCAATTAGATAATTTCCCCTTAAATGAAGTTGCCATATATTTTTTATATCGCCCTGTTCTTATTTCCAATGTTTGTAGTTCTTTTGTCAATTATAGTTCTTAACAGTTCATTGTACTAAAATTGTCTTTAAAATAAATTTACTTCGCTGCTTCTGCAAGCTGCGAAGTCTGCAGTAACCTCGAGTATTTTCCTATTACCTAGAAATGACTTTCAGCAATTATTTGCAAAACGTATACTTTATACAAACGCAGTTGTGGCCTTAAAAATAGTTGGACACTTAAGTACTCTGGTATGTAAATATTTACATATCGCTGGCCTTATGTAGAAAGACGTTAAGAGCAATACATTTTACATATGCATATGTATATATATGCATATGTATTCACGTTATAAAAAATGTTATGCAACGGTATCCTATGCACCTAGCTGACGATTTTACAAGCAATTGAAAATTGCAATTTCACATGTTTTTACCTTCCCTTTTGAGTTTTGTAAACAAAAATACAACGTATATATCTATCTACCTACCTGTCCGAGATGTCTGGACTATTTTGAGATGTAGGTATTAGTTAAATATATACCTACATATACATACATATGTACCTAGTCATTTTAGGAGTTGTTAGTAAAAGCAGTTTATCTTTCATGTTACAATATGTTCGTATTTCGGATGTACATATCATCATTACTATCATTGCCAATGTCGATGAGACTGTTCGTTGTATCTGAATATTTTTGTCATTCAGGATGTTTATATCCGTAAATGGAAATTTTTCATAAATAGTTATGTATATACATATATTCACACACATGCACATACATTCATATCTACATATGTAAATTGGCCAACAACAATATCAATTAACCGAGATTAAGAAAATAAAATAAGAAATCAACAACGCCACACGTCATAATATTTTTAAATGCATACATACATACGTATGCATGTACATATGTACAATATACGTATGTATGTAGATACATGTGCATACGTTTGTATGAATGAGTGCAAATAATAAATCAGTTCAAAGTGAATGCATGAAAATGTGTATCTGGCTGACAATAAATGAAAAGACGAGTCTGCTAAGTGTGGGTGGAAGGGCAAATGTGTAAGGTTTATTTTAAATGAATGAAAATATTCAGTTTTTGCATATCTGCACAAATACACTCATATGTAACGTGGATGCACACATACATACATATGTACACCCATATGTAAACGAGGATGAGTAAAGTAACAGTATACAAATGGATGACTACTTTAGTATGCAAAATATAAAACTCTCATCAGTAAACACTCGTTTACACACATGTCACATTCCTCTCTTCGTTATTGCATTTGCATTTTTTTTGTAAGAAAATGCATTGGAATGCACCATGTTATAATAATGAAAATGAGAAAGATAAGAATGAAAAGTCCCAAATAGGTATCTACTTCCCAACAAACTCAGAGCCAAACGATTACAATGTGATATAGGTTTCTTTTTGGAAAACGAACACTCTTTCTAAGTGAAATTAAAATTTTATTCTTCCAAGATTCAATTTGAGAATTGCGTAATTAATCGGACTTTTTTAACAAACAAAAAATAAATTTTATTTTATATATATATATATATATATATATATATATATATATATATATATATATATATATATATGTATAAGTAGGTCCAGTGTACAAATATATGTATTTTTAATTTGTTTTATTAAAAACTCTACAAACAAAACCAAATTTCAAGCAAAATTTGGGTAAGAGTAAACATAATAACGTACATACATACATAACTACCTAATTATGTAAGTACTACATATGTATGTACATACATATGTATATCATGCCGTAGTTACTCTCGGTTCACACTATGACTGTTTCTTCCTTTTCTTATATGACACTATCTATATATATATTAGCTGTGTTCGAGTACTTTTCCAGTAAAATCTAGTAACTGAGTAAATATTGAGTAATATTAAGAAATTGTTCTCAATAAAAAAAAGCGGCTTTCAAAATTCTATTAAGTTCTGGCATCCAACTAAAATAAATGCTACTTTTTAAAACAGTTTTACGATTATTTTTCTTATATGTATTAAAATTTTTATCAAGACATTAATATTTGCTTCCTTTTTGTTTGTTTACATTTACAAATATATAGTTTCGTTTTACTGGATTTTACTGGCAAAAATTTATCCAGTAAGAATCTGCATTTACTGAGTAAATGAACTGTCATTTTGCTCTCTCAATTTCTGTACGAGAACGTAATTCAGTAAAACCTAAAAATTTTTTCAAGTTCTCGAACTCAACAAATTGAAGTTACTACTGCCCGAAGATAAGAGTTTGATTGGAACCAAGATGAACTTGATTTTAAACCTGTATGTTTGCTGGTTGTGTTGAATAGTCAGCATACACATTTACATACATCTGCAATTTTATATATGTACAATATGCAAGTTAACACAAAACAGGTACATGCATACATACATAAAGTATTATATGTATGTCATGTTTATGAACGGAAGTAGTACTTTATTATAAATTATTTGTATGGTAAATTTATTTATTAGTTACTTTCGAGAACTGTTAATGTCCTATTTTTTTTAATAATTTTTCTATAGGTATGTATATTGTTTCGCATAAAAAGCGTGGATAAAATCATTTTAAATGAAGCGGAAAATGTTGTTCTGGTATGTATTTCGCCAAATCCATGCAATTTTTGTGCGGACTATGATACCATCTACTCTGAATTATCTTTCTGAAACTCGTCTCTAATATTTTATTCTAACAATGCAAATTCGCTTTTGGCCATTGACATAAAATTGTTATAGAATTTAACTACGTGGACTTTTTATACACAAGATCCACACAATAACATATATAAACTACGTTTTTTATAGACATCCGTTTGGGTTGTGGCAATATTGATTTTTCTCCATATTGCGTCAGTTGTTAATCCATACGTACCTTTTCATCCCATCAGTTCACTGTCAACGAGTATTATTATAATGATAACATAGATGTTAAATATTGCTCCAAAACCGCCTGTGCTAAAGTAGCCCCGTATTCTATGGCCAACGAATATGCAGTATCACAATTTTCATTTGCAGGTGACATGTCTGGATCTTTCGCCAAAAGTTCATTACACGTATGTGGATGATTACCAGCAGCAGCGTACATCAATGCTGTGTTACCTACTATATCCATATGTTTATAGTTACATTCCTTCTCTAATAGCAACCGAACCACTTCGTGATGCCCTCCAGCGGCTGCTAACAACAGGGGTGTAACCATTTCAGGAGCCTCTTCATTAATATTTGATCCAGCTTCAATTAAACTCTGTACAGTAGCCAATTGCCCATAATAGCAAGCCCAATGTAATGCTGTAAAGCCAAATATATCTTTAGTATCAATGTTTTTTGCTTTTTGATTATTTATTTGTTCTTCGGTTATTTCACCCTGTCCAGCTCTTTCATGAAAGGATAGTGTTATTTCAATGGGACAAAATGTAGCCTCTGTATTACCTCGTTGCAGATTTGTTAAGACGGTAGCATGCGGTCTATATGGCAGGAAAGCCGATTTGTGCTTCCCCGTTGCTGACACAGATGTTGGATCATGCAAGAGACTGGAGGAATGTAGAGAATTCGGAGTGGACAACGGCGTCGATGTCGTCGTAGGCGATGGTGTATCAGTTTGTCTTTGTGATTCTTGACTTGCGGGTGGAGTGTGTGGTATCATATTGGTGCTGCAAGTAAAATACAGAGAAGTTATTTTGAATTTGACAAAAGTAATTATAAAGAATGCAGAATTTAAATAAAATATAGTTCTGTACCTGCATAGATGCATATGGAAACATCAAACAAGAAGTTGAGACAGTTATTTTGATTTGTTGCCGACATGTTCACCGATTAGTGATAGAAATTGCTTATGTATATAAATATATACAAGTTCGACTTTTGCTAATAATTAGTACATATCTTGGCTTAAATTTACATCCCGTATCATTCTCCGATTTTTATGAAACTTTTGTCATGGGTAGTACTCTTAAATCTAAGAATTATAGTAAAAAAATTTTGGAGCGGACTCACTTAATTTGGGAGTTATAGGCCTCTAAATTTCAAACATATATGTGACTATAACTTCCTTCATATTATTGCTACATAGTTGAAATGGATATCGTTGGAAAGGTCTTATAAATACCTTTCTAACGATATATAACAACATAAGGTTCTACTGATTTGGAAAGGTTAGCGCTTAAAAAATCAGTTTTTCGTATTGACTGTTTTTACAAAAGTACCGTTAAATCGAAAAGGGGTCTATATAACGGTTTTTTATTATATAGTAAAATAAATAAAAGACATTCACACCTTTCATTTGACACCTATATCATAAATATCTGATAAGGAATGAAGACACTACAGAGGAATTAAAACTTCAAATAAGGCCAGATATGATTTTACTGAACGTTGAAACATTTGATACAGATGTAAAAACAAACCTGAGGCCGGCAATGCTGAAAATCTTTACTCAGCGAAGCCACTGTTCGACATACATAGAGGAGAAAATCCGTAAGCCCGGCCAAAGGCCGGCAATGCAGAAAATTTTTCCTCAGCGAAGCCACTGTTCGACATACATAGAGGAGAAAATCCTTAAGTCCGGCCGGAGGCCGGCAATGCAGAAAATCTTTACTCAGCGAAGCCACTGTTCGACATACATAGAGGAGAAAATCCTTAAGCCCGGCCGGAGGCCGGCAATGCAGAAAATCTTTACTCAGCGAAGCCACTGCTCGACATACATAGAGGAGAAAATCCTTAAGCACGGTCGAAGACCGGCAATGCAGAAAATCTTTACTCAGCGAAGCCACTGTTCGACATACATAGAGGAGAAAATCCTTAAGCCCGGCCGGAGGCCGGCAATGCTGAAAATCTTTACTCAGCGAAGCCACTGTTCGACATACATAGAGGAGAAAATCCTTAAGCTCGGAAAACCTTGCAGTAATATAAAATAGTAAAACATAAAAATTATTTTAGATAAAAATATTTATTAGAGCTCGTTGTGATACGAAATACTATGAAGATAAAATCTTAGAGCGCGGCCGTACTACATTTTCAGTCCACTATTATCACAAGAAAAATTAAAAAAATTTTGCTGTTACACTCATTGTATATTTTTGTATACTTAATACGTGTAGTTCTATGAAGAAGTAACTATCTTCAACTTTTAAGTTTTAATTCCTTTGTAGTGTCTTCATTCCTTATTAAACATTTATGATATAGGTGTCAAATGAAAGGTGTGAATGTCTTCTATTCATTTTACTATATAATAAAAAACCTTTATATAGACCCCTTTTCGATTTAACGGTACTTTTGTAAAAAAAGGCAATACAAAAAAATGATTTTTGAACCGCTAGCCTTTCCAACTCTGTAGAACCTTAGGTTGTTATATATCGTTTGAAAGGTATTTACAAGTCCTATCCAACGATATTAATATCAACTATGTGGCAATAATATGAAGGAAGTTATAGACACATATATGTTTGAAATTTAGAGGCCTATAACTCCCAAATTAAGTGAGTCCGCTCCAAAATTTTTTTACCATAATTCTTAGATTTAAGAGTACTACCCATGACAAAAGTTTCATAAAAATCGGAGCATGATACGGGATGTATATTTGTTCCCATATCTTTGTACCTATGTGATGTTATAGTTTGTTTCTAGGTATATATGTATGTGAAATGAATTTTATATACCAACTACCAACAAAAATACATGCTTACAAGTTAAATTTTAATGCGTAACTGGCGATATGGATATGTACCTATGTATAGTGCCTATTGAGTTCTTAGCTTGCTTGTAACTATATTTGCAAGTTTTTTATTCAGGAGTTGTAAAAAAAATATCAATATTTCTACAGACAATTCCAAGAATGTAACTATTTGTGCACCTATGAAAAACGACCCCAAAGTTAAATTAAATAACGTACTTGATCGTCAGATAAAAAATATATTGTACCGATAGGTTTTCAAATAAGGGATGTATTGTAATCCTTATATGTTCTATGAAAAATTCCATTGTGCTTTTGTTGTGTTAAAGATTTAAGTCACCTGGACATTTCTATCCTACCAAGTCAAAAATAAATGCCACATTTATGAGAATTCCTACAAAATGGGAATGCTGACACCGGCCAAAATCATTATCATGCCGGTGACGAAGTCATGGTTTTTGTTTTTGTCGTTCTCTTTTCTTGTATTGTCATGAGATAAAAAGCTTTGATGCTGTGCTGTAGTATGTAGTATTTTTTAATCAAATTCTATTGTCTGATACTATTTTCACTACATGCATACACAGAAGAAAACACGACAAAAATCTTCTCCTTTTATCTTACACATTTGTCAATTTATGTTAATAACAGCAATACACATCTCACTTTCTCCAATAAACAGAAGGGGAGAGTTCTGGCTTGACGTCGCCGTCTGCTAAACTTCACCTGCAACAACACGGCAGAAAACAACAATAGGAAAGAATATAAATACAAAAATAAGCAAGAACTTGAAGCAAAATGTGAATGAACTACAAACGAAAAACGGCATAAGACAGAAACTTAAAATTCAATGTGTATGTATGAAAAAAAAAAATCGCGCACAACTGAAACGCGATGACTATTTAAGCAAAAAACGAACCAACACACAAAAGGAAAAAGCATTACACAAATATAACAGGAGTGGCATTTAGCAGTTTATATATATACACATGTATCTAAATACATGTATATGTATATACATACTTTTCTACATGTGTACATATGTATAGAGATGTATATATCGTATTGTACAAATATCGAACGTATTTATAAAATATAAAGAACAAAGAACGTTTTTTTAATCTTTGGTGTATATTAGTTTGCTTTTTTTACTACGCCTTTTTATGGAGAATACGGTTTTCATTGTGTAAACAAGAACGAAATAAAAAAAATGGCCGCCTTTACCGCGACATGCAATAAGCCAGAGAAAAATGTGTTTGCCAAAAGGGCGGTGAAATATATACATACATACATACATAAACATCTACCTTAGTATTTCCATTGTTGAATTAAACTTTTCTATTTTATAGTATGCCCACTTTTTCACTCACCCGCTTTAAAATATTTTGCCAACTTTTTTTAATGAATTGAGGTGTATTAATTTTTAGTTGTTTTTTATAATTTGCGCAGCTTAACATCCAAAATTTATTTTTGCGCGTACATACATATGAATATACAATACACAGAAGGAGAATAATTGGAATTTTTCTGCACACACAAAATAAGAAATTCTTTTAACTCACCTCTTCCTCGTTTCTTGTCTTCTTCTTGAACTGTGTGCCTGTTTGCATACTTTCCGAATACACCAATGTTGATTGTTAATATAAAGACTGTATTATCAAAATGCCGTATAAACATTTGGTGAATAAAGCCAAATGTTGCAATACACAGTGTTGCGTTTTTTAACTGTTTGGTTTTTTTCCTGTGGTGGCATAATAATATTAAGAGTTGACTTCATTCTTCATGTAAAAGGGAAATTAATATATAAAATTGCTCTTAATACTTTTCTAGTGCTATTAATTAGAAGTACTATTTTTTTATACAAAATATGACCTTGTTTTATAAAATACATAAAATCTTTTGTAAATGACCAAAAACTAATGGAGTTTTCAGTATCTTACATACAAATTGCAAAAGCTACGAAACGCTTCTTTTCAAAACAACCCTTAAGAAAACGTGTGAAATTAGACCTTCTAGTCCCCAAAATTATTCGTATACTGCAAACTTTTTGAAAGTATACGAACAATAATAATAAATAAATGTTCGCAAATTCGACGACTAAATTAATTAAAATATCTTAAATAAATCACATGCCTGCAACTATCATATAAAATATGTAGGTAATATATATAAATATGTAGGTAATATATAAATATGTAGGTAAGTGCATATATAATTACTTATAGGTATATCCTCATAATGATGTTCAGTATATAGGTTGTTTAATTCATAATACTGATTCTGAATAAAGCGATGGCTGGGCGCTAATCTTGTTATGTATAACTATTTCTACCTTTAATGAAACGTGAATAAAAAAGTCAATTCAATCTGATAGCAAAACAAATTTTGATATTTGGTAAGTTGTTTAAACCCTTCGGAACGTAAATTCATATATCAACGATATTTTATACAGGTTACATACAACTCTAGAGTGCGAGTTTTATTTGCTTTATGCATAATAACAGATTGTCGAGACTGCAATGAGACAACAGATTGGAACAAGTAAATTTCACGGACATGTATGCATATCGGTATTCCTATGTAGAAACACCCGAGCTCACATAATTATAATTACACGGGAGACTTGCCGTCCATTATTTTGCACACTATTAGTGGTAGCAATTCTGAAGTCATACTTCATGTTTTTAAGTAGCAAGGATTTTTTAAGGTACAACAGTGTCAAGTACTGTATAACATAAATTTCGTTTGTTATACAGCTCTGTTTTAATTACTAACCACTCATTAAAATTGGTTTAACAACGTTTAGCAACACTGTCATAAAAACGGATTAACAGCTGTTTAGCTTAACTGCTAAATGGTGTATTTGAAGCAATTGGAATTCGAGTGTCTGAAGAAATATAGTAAATATATAAAATGAATATACCAAATGGTATCATTTCTCATACTAGACAAGTACAAAGTTTGTATAAAAGGGCTCTTCGTAATTTGGAATCCTGGTACGATCGCAGGTAAGTTTGATAATGGCCAGGATGTATCTAAAAATCATTAGTCAAGTAATAAATTGTGTTATGTAATTTGGATTAACCAAAGCTCAACTGGAATTATTTTTCTAGAGAAATTTATCGCTATAAAGCGGTACAAATGCGACAACGATTTGAAGAAAATCGTAAGGTAACCGATATGTCGAAAGCTGCTCAAATACTGGCTACGGGCGAACAAGAGTTGTTCAAGACACAACATTATCAACCAATTAAATGTACGTAATCCTTAAGAAGTTAAATTTGTTTTCAAACCAATATTTTATTACAGTTGCCAACAGCCCTGGTGGCTGTGCTTTTGAACGCGATGTCGAGCCCCCAGATTGGGTTTTGGATTACTGGCATCCTTTAGAAAAAGCTCAGTACCCTGAGTTCTTTGCCAAACGGGAACAACGCAAAAAGGAATATGTTGCGTGGTGGGAGAAGCAATATGGCAAACCAGATCCCAAAGATTTACATCACTAAAAATAATCGCTAAAAATTACATGAAATGTAAAGCGAAAATTGAAATAAACACTACCACTTTCAAGTATTTTGGAAAAAATATGCAATTCGAATCAGAAATCGTTTTATTTTGTACAACCAAACATGGTTTTTTTTAGATTTAACTTTATTAGAAAAAAAAAAAAATACATACATATTAAAGTAAAAAAAAAAAACTTAAATTCTGTTGTACGTAAATTAATAGTAAATCTGGCAAAATTGAAGATAAAAAATAGTTATAAACAAAAAAGCGTTTCGCGACAAACAACCACCAAAGATGGTTACTAAATCGGGCTGTTAGTAGGTGCCGTTGGGAGTTTTTCATATACAATTGCCATATCATTGTTAGACTTTAAGCTCTTTTTAAAAAAACTAAGAATTCATTAATATCTATTCCGCCTCCAATCGTGGACGCTTTTTACAACTGTTTGCAGCTCCGTTAGCCGAACTGGTCCCTTCAGTAGCATGTTCACGTTTCTTGGGTAATATCTTTTTATCCCACTGTTGTGTTAAATAGCGAAGCAGTACGGAACGTTTATCCAACACTATGTGCTGTTCCGAGGGATAATCTTCCGTTGGTAAATAAACCGATGGCCGTTTTTGTGAAGTCCGCATCGCTTGCTCCGTATTAAATTGTGAAAAATTATCTGCGTTATGGCAAGGTAAACCTTTTATAAAATCAGTTACCGACATCTTAGCCAATATGATTTATAAAGATTCACTTTTGGGATTTGCTTCTTTCAACGAATCCAACTACTTATAAGATTATGCTCCTCAGTAGCCTTATAATTATGTCGTAAAAGTGCCTCAATCACTTTGAACTCTATAAGACGAAATTGAAGAACTTCTGGTAGTTTTTCGATTTAAAATACTTTTGTTAGATTTTCCACAAAAATTTATGCGTTTTCTATATTCTATGTAAGTTTTGACGTTTGAGTAATTGCTTTTGTTGTTATCGAAGGTTTCCATCATGTCTCGCAAGTGCTGCCAGACTTCAATATTACGAATCCCCATTATTAATTCTAAATTCGCCAGATATTCAGACCGATTAATCATCTATTTACATGTGCATAGAAAATCATTGATTTGAGTGCTATTGTTTCTTGAGAGGATATCAAACCTACATACATACTTCATTTGCTTAAATATGTACATTTCCATTAGAGTATATAAATATATATATATATATATAGATTACTTCGCCACTGTGAAAGAAGTGCTTCCATTTGTAACCTTTAAATTAAAATTTAAAAGGTTTTAGTTCCGTTTCGTATGACATACTATCCACCTAAGGGGCTGGCCTTCTAACCTAAAAAAAGGTGTCTTCGAATTCGCCTTTATTAGATTTGATGACAAATCCCTTTTTTTGCGACTTCTGCCACGTATTTAGAAAATTATTTACCTAGCCATACTTTTATTATAGAACTTAAAATTGTGCATTCATATGAATAATAATTCGAAAAAATTATTTATTGCAATAATTATTGTTGAAACAATGAACTTATTATATGCATGTAAAAAGAGTTTTCGATTTAAGTTGTAGCAAATAGGTATAATAAATTTTTGGCAAACTGCAGAATTTCTGTACCTCCTAATTTGGAAGTACCGTAAACACGGTCTACAAATGTAATGGGAACCTCTCCAACAGTAAAGCCATGTTGTCTTGCACGGACCAGCATTTCCATTTGGAAGACATATCCCTTTGAAACGCAACTTGAAATGCACTTTTCTAAAACGGATTTTTTATACAACCTGAACGATCCCGTCAAGTCGGAAGCATTTGGACGCAACAAAAATTGTGACAAAAAGTTGGCACCTCGAGAAATAAGTTTGCGCTTAAAATCCCAACCAAAAACACCTCCGGAGCCCTGGTAGCGGGTTCCGGAGACTATATCATAGTTATTTTTCTTCTGCAGTGCTATGAATTCAGGTATAAATTTGGGCTAGAAAGATATATACATACATCATTTTTTTCAAATTATTTTTGCTTTAGAACCTTACATGATGACTTAAATCGGCATCCATAATAATGATAAAGTTGCCGGTGGCATGTTGTATGCCGTGTATATACGCCGTTCCTAAGCCCAGTTTTGCTTTACGTGGTCTTAACACGATCTTATCTTCACCGTAGATTTTTTGTAAGTCTTTTGCTACTTCCAATGTACCATCTGGGCTGCCGTCATCTATGATAATCACTTCAAATTTGTACCCACTTTATGAAAGCTGTGTTAAAAACACCACTGAAATATTTAGCTTCAAAACCTACCTTTCTTTAAGATATTTCATTATTAACCAAATTATAATGGGTAAGTTATCCTTTTCATTATATGTGGGCAACAAAATGCTATACTTCTGATCCATTTTTTTATGTTATTTAATTAAAATGAAATTGTGTTATAGTTAAATTTTTTTTACCACATAAATAAAAACAAGTGACGTGCCAAGGCACAGTATTATCTCAGCTGGTAAACACTACTACAAAAGAGTTGCCAATAAGAAGCATTATTTTAAAGTGAAAAGGACAGAAAGCATTAAAGAGAACAAGCTTGTGTTTTTACTCATGAAATATATATAACTAATATTTACCCCATGTTTTTACTTAAGTTTTCTACTTTTATTCAATATAAAAGGCCCAACTATAATATGAATAAGTCCTCTTTCACACACATCAGGTATACTTGATCAGGTTTTCTTCAATTTTCTTTTGAACCTGCATTTACGTTCACACACGAAACGTTACGGCAACTTTTTCTTCATTGCTAAACATTCATTTAATATATTACGGATGATAAAACAAAAGAAAATATAAAAACTGACTAGTACCGTCAAGGCGAATTCATACCAGGTGGCCTTAATTCAGAAATTGGTGATCAGCTGTTACCAATGGGAAATTATTGAGCTGTCAAATTGAACTGTTTTTGTGTGCGGCCATTGTGTTTTCCAAAGCATTTTATTTGACAGTTCAATAAATTTTGCACAGAGTTGCATAAATGAGTCCACCTTGTATGAATTCGCCTTGAGTACCGTCAAGTCTGTACCCCTTTTCACACTCTTCACCGTTCTCTCCTAACACTGCGACCACACGAGCAACATTTCGTGTCTTGATACAAGCAATAACGCCGGCAGAAACGCGTCGTCAATTGCCAATGTTCTTGCTTGTATATCTTGGTAGCGAACACGTACAAATCTTAAAACATTATAAACAGTGTTGTTTTCTTATGAGACAAAAATTTCAATCAAATAACAATTCAATTTGACAGCATGTGTTAAAAGATTATTGCTCGGCAATGTATTATAACAGTTGTTGCCGAATATGTGTTTTAACATATATTCATGTGGTCCACACGTTAATATCTAGTGTCGGCAATCAAATTTGACGGTTGCCACGGCAATAATTGCCAAACTTATTGCTCGTGTGGACGGGTAGTAAAAGATCAAGACTTGACGAGTCAAACCTGATATGCGTGAAAGGGGTCATAGTTGGGCCTAAATTCACAGAATGTGCGAAAAACAGTGACCAAGCCTGTGTAAAGCAGAGATTGCCAACGAGGATAGTTTCGATAATATATTGAGCAATTGTTTAACAATCCACGTTGAAACATATATAATGCCCATCCTCGTTTGTTTATTATGACCAGGATTAGTGGTCAAGCCATTTTTTTAATTTGTATGTTATTGCTATAAATTTTAACGTGGGCCATGGCTTCACACAAACAAAAATCCAATTAGTTGCTGTTATGTTGTATTTGTAGCCGTAGTACTGTCACCTTATATATATTTGTTTCACCATACTGTAATCCTTTTAATAGTGCGCAAGTGTTGTTTATATATGCCAAACTTGTATTTGACACTAATCCTGCTGTCAAATCGGGATTGTCTACCAGTTACCATCCTGGTCAGATGTGAAAAATACATAAAAATAAAAACGTGATATTATATTAGCGTAAATTAATAAAAAAATAATTTTTAAATAAAAAGTAAAGCTGCATCTTAATAAATATGATAATTGTAAAATATATATTGAATTTATGATTGCCAGCAAGTGTTAAGTGATTAATATAATAAAAGGAGTTAATATCAAAGAATAAAATTCCTGTACATAACATCCTATCAAAATATTTTTTACCATGGCTAAGAAGATTCCTTTTAACGTTGTATTTGCTTCTGGTAAGTAAATTTATGAAACTATACGTATGTAAGTTAGTGTATTTCATTTTTCTTTAAAATTTAATAAGTAAGAAGTTTAGTTGCATATATTTGTATATGTGTATGTATGCGTTGCATATGCATCTACATAATCATATAAGGCCACCCAAATCTTGTCCTACCTTTGCTTTTAATTTTAAAAGTGTTAACATCACACACAAATGTTTGCTCAGTTGTACTTGAGAAATCGATAAATTTCAGTCATGAGTTATATATTTTGATAATAGATAATAGTACTTTTATGAAAATATTTTTGAGCAGTTTATGAGACTGATGAAGTTCACTGATCTATTGTTATTTATTATTGTATTATATCATATGTCCATACGTATGTATATACATGCATAAGTATTTAAGTATTTTTAAAATAATTAAAACTAAAAAATATAATACGTGGATGCTGTGTTAAGAAAATTAATTTTAAGATTTCATACAAACTTGAAGAAAGTTGTAGAAATCCGGTGGGTGCTATTTTTAAAGTCGGCTAATTTGATTTATGAAATATTTTTAATGTTGCTCAAAATAATTATAATAATACTAACCCATTGTGTTGCACTGGTCATAATGAGCAAAACAATGACACAAAAGTTACTAAACGAGACTATAGTTTATACCACGGAAATGCTGTCAACGCATCCACATATACATACATACTTACATCGTTAGGATATGCATCACGATAGGCTTCGTTTATATACTGTTCCATGAATTTATTACAAGAATGATATTATTATTCTGTCTAAATCAAAATAGCGGTTCTAAATTTAAAATTTTTATTTCTTGTTCGACTTGAATTCCGTCCGATTTAGCGTACTGAATCTTATTATGGTTGTCGAATCGACTTCATATGCTTTAATTGGGATTGCCAGATTTAAATTTAAAATTTTTGATATGCACACAAAAAAATTCAGTACAAACAAAACACAACAAACAAAAAGTTAATCTCCAGTGTTGAAACTGTATCAAAGTAAATTAGTGCTTTTTGTTTGTTATTTGGTCAAGTATGTCTATATGCCTGCATTTCATTGGTTCTTACACCAAATCATCAGTAGACTTTAACCTAATTCCAAAATAACAATACCTCTTAGCTTATACATAAACTCCCAAAAATGAATTGAGAATTGTATTGTTTGCCAACGGCAGACTAATTGTATGAAGGTGGAAAAACAAAATAGATTTATATCGAATAAAATTTGTTTGTTCTGTTTTCTTGAACTTCAAATCCTATGGTTTTGCTTGTGTAATTCTCAATTCATTTTTGGGAGTTTATGTATAAGCTAAGAGATTTTGTTATTTTGGAATTAGGTTAAAGTCTACTGATGATTTGGTGTAAGAACCAATGAAATGCAGGCATATAGACATACTTCACCACATAACAAACAAAAAGCACTAATTTAATTGAGACAATATGTCGAATAAACGATTTTAAAAATGTAACAAATTAAAAAAAAATCAATAAGGAATTCATATTTTTGGCTCAATTATCAGTCTTATCTAACTGGGAAAGAAGGCCTCAGCTCTTTCGTATAATAGATAAGATTCCTGTACATTCCAAAAAAGGATTAAAATATGTATTGTTGAAAAGCTAAAGAATTCAGTTAAAAGCATTAAGAGTCTATATTCAAAAGCCTTGACTTTTATTGCAAGTCCTTTTGCTTTCTAAGAGCGGAATGCCTAACCTGTAGTAAGAGAGTAGAATTCTGCTGGGCTGATTCATAGACATATGTATGAACATATGAAAATATGTTTGCATATTTTATTTTCATCGTCGTCTTCGAACTTTATGAATAATACCTATATTGTAGTTTTTTTATTTGTGGTATTATTTATTTTTTTTTACGGTCTGATAAAACAAACGCCGCAAGAAACTATATAATATTGTGAGTAAAAACCATTTCATTATATAGTTTCACAATTGTAACTCAATCTAAAATGAACTTAAACGTCCCGTTCTTCGCATTTTTATTATTTATGATTGTTAAATACCATAATACCTTGGCTACAAGATATTTAGATGTAAGTTACAATATAAATTGCAATTATGTATTTATTGTACTCTAATAGTTTCAGTTTTTCCTTAGGAGAATTATTTAGACGAAATTGTAAAAAACCCTAGAAGCGATGTAAGTTGTGCCAGCTAAATGTAAATTGAAAGTTTTCGTTGATCTATTAAATCATTTCAGGATAATATTATTTCGGGGACTAATAATAAAAACAGGGTGCAGTATAATGGCAAAACGACTATTACTTTTGTTAAGAAAGTAAAGGACACCAAGGATTTAGGTTGGTGGGAAAAATTCAAGGGATATTTTGGTTTTTAAAAGTTCCATACAACAAATGATGTACATTTACTTATAAAAAATATAAATGAAAAATAAAGCATATATCTAAGTGTGAAATGAAATAAAAAAATTTTATTATATTCTGATATTTTTAAGGTCTCTTTATTTTAATTTAATTTTTAATTTCAATATTTCGTCACTCCTTTGTATGACTTCTTCAGGAAATATTGAAATTAAAAATTAAATTAAAATAAAGAGACCTTAAGCTTAAAAATATCAGAATATAATAATATTTAAAAAGAGATCAAGAAACCAGAAGAATTTAAAAAAATTTTATATAGTTAGAACCGATAAAGCGAAATATATTTTACATTTTTAACTGAAATGTTTTATTCAAAGGATGTACATATTTCATAGAAAATATTTGAAAAAGTTTCATATGTAATTTTCCAAATAGCAACATTTACTGATTTAATTAACGTTAACCTCAGATCAATTTGTTTGAAAACAATAAATTCATTAATTGCTGTTTGTTAAAGGATATTGTTCCATCGTATAACGATAACATTTTCAAAAATTGTTTTAAATGTTATTCATGAGATAGCATGCGGAGAATACGCAATTAAAAGTCTCATATTATTTGAAAAAAATTCTTATTCAGGGATTCATCAACCAATAAAAATGTCATAATCTTTGCTTAATAAACGAAGTATTTATTTATGTGTATCTTACCGAAAATGATCTTCGACATTAAATCTTTACGTATTCCTTGTATGAAGAGAAAAACAACTTTTATTCCAATAGATTGAGTTATGCAATTTGTTATTGTTGTAGAATATATAATGTCATATATTTAAATTAATTACAATATTTCTAATATTTCTATTTTAAATATAGTTTTCCACCCAAAATCAGTAACATAATTGATACACACAAAACTTTGGTGACTGATACAACTTGCGATTTTCCCCCTCCACTGTTGTCGCCATTTTTGGTATAAGTTTTTCCATTAACCTGAACACGATCTTTAATATTGTTACCGCTAATGATATTGTCCTGGAAAATTAACAAACAGGCAATAAAAATTCCAAATGTTATTAAGCAAATATTTTGCTAAGCTCACGGTGCTTTTTGGGGGACCCCGAATTATATTTATCTGTCGCTCCAGATCTTCCTGCAAAGGACTTAAAAACTTCAAGTATCAATCGTTAACAAGAAACGTATTTAAAACTTACATTAATAAAATCTTGTGCCTCCGAATGTTGCAATTTAATCAACAAGATTAAATATACAACGAGAAATAAGAGATGAGTTCTCATTGTTGAACTTGTACTTCTTAGAACGAAATGTGTACTGAAATAATTATTTAAAGTAAATAATTACTCTTCATAATGTATAAGTATGTATAAAGTACAGGGTGCTTTTTTAGGGTTCATACTTTTAGATTAAAATAAAACTAAGAAAAATACATTTAATGCCATCGAAAATGGTTTTATTGGAAAATTTTGTAGTTATTATACCCTCCAAAAAAGAATTTGGAGGGTATATTCACTTTGTCATTCCGTTTGTAACGCATCGAAATATCCATCTCAGACCCCATAAAGTATATACATATATTCTTGATCAGTGATGAAATCTAAGACGAACTGAGCATGTCCGTCCGTCCGTCCGTCTGTGGAAATCACGATTCAGTCCAAACGAAAAGAGCTAGACTCTTGAAATTTGGCATAAATATATTTTAAAGCTTAGAGCAGGTTAAGTTCGAAGATGGGCTAAATCGGGCAAGAGGGAAAAAAGTTCCCCTAAGAAGAACTAAACCAACCCAGAAAAAACAACATAATTTTTAAAGTTTTTTGGTTAGTTTGTTAAGCAAATGATATATTTTTATGTCAAATACGGTCCAACGCCTTAAACTTGGAGCCATTAAATAAAATAAAAATATTTTTTGACCCCGCCCACTTCAGTAGGCGTTGTTATAGGCAAAAATAGCATACAAATTTAACAAATTGTTTTACTTAAGCCTACATTCCTTAAAAATAACACTTTTAAGCTTTAATGACGAAGCTGAGACGAAACCTGGTACTACTCTGCCCTACCCCCTCCTTCCCCTTCGCCCTCTAAATGACCCTACCAAAAAAAAAAATTTTTTTAAATTTTGTATATAATCATCCCTAGCATTTATCTTTAGAGTTTTATGACTGCCGATTTCTGCCCTACCCCGCCCCTTTAGTGGGCGTTGACGTACGATATTATATAAAGGAACTCTGTCCCACCAAGTTAAACATTTCAAATTCACTTACTAAATATTTGGAGGGTATTTAAGATTCGACCCGGTCGAATATAACGTTTTTACTTGTTTGTTTTTACGCCACGATTTTTTGCTCTTTAGTATGTACATACCTAACTTGGTAATATAGTGGGTTATATACATAGGTAGAATAGTGGGCTATAATATTTTTCCAATTTGAATTTTGAAAAAAATCTTGCGAAAAAAGTTTCTTATATTTTTTATTGATCATAATATGTATTCGAACAAGATGAAAACTATTAGTCAGGCCTAAGTTCAAATACACGATTTTAATTTATAAATTTCTTTGTATTTTTAAGAATGTGTCTTAAATTCAAATTTTTTTATTAAGAGTGGAATATGTATTTATAATATTTTTAGTAATCATCAAACTAAACATTAAAAAGCAAATATTTAAGAAAAATTCTGATTGTTTCTACAATATAAGGTTTTAAGAAAGACTGTATAATAATTTTATAAATGTTTCTTTTTTTTGCACTCTGATCAAAAATGAGATTTTTTCGCAAAAAAAAAAAATCAAATAAGTAGATGGGAGTCGCAAAAAAGAATTCCTGTAAAGTGGGCTATAATATTAATGAGAGGGTTAAATGTGTTTTTAACCATTCTGAAATACTTAGATCAAATAGAAAAAATTAATTTCATGCCAAGTCTATGTAGACTAATATTATTGCTTTCTCATACAGATTGTGGTAAAATATTATATATGGATATTAATTATTTGCAGTTCACTGCTTATTCATAAGCAGTTGTACTGATGTGGTGTATATTTTAAACTTAGTCATATACCGTCCAAATGCATTCGTATACACATATTTTCAATATTATTATGTGGTGTAAATAAGTTTAAAAATATCCTAAATGCTTCAACAGCAACATTTTTGCAGTTCTAGTATCAGTGTTATTTCAATAACCATTCGTGTGAGTGATTTAAATATTCAATATGAATATTGCTCTATTTGTTTTTCTTGCTGCACCAGTTTTGATCTGCACTAATTCAGTTGAAGGTTATAAACATCATGACCACCATGATCTCTATGATAATTTAAATCGCAATAGCATTTATCGTGATAATGTAAGATTTATGTTAAACTTCTTTAACTATAGTTTTGTAAATTAAACTTTATACTTTTAAGGATCAAATTCTTGTACGAGCTTATCATGATCATAAAACATATAAAAATCTAGAAAAGGACTCATCAACAATTGTGGTTAAAGATGCTAATGGCAATATTCAAGAGTCGAGAAGTGTACGTATTACTAACAAAGAAGGATGACTGAAAGTTACTTCAATTATTATTAAAATATACAAACATACCATTCAGCCCACAAAATAAAATTTGTTTGTCAAGGACTATCAATAAAAGGCATAATAAATAATATTTTTGCAAATAAAAAATATTTTTTAACTTCTTATTCCCATTTCTCAAATGTTTTTATTGACCTTTGTAACATGATTTTGTAAAAATAATTATCACATTTGTACATCTTTTTATTATGATTGAAAGTGGAGATAAACAAAAGTGTGCTGTGAAATTAAGAGTCTTTCATAATCACAAATTTCAGAATAAGCTGGTGATTGCGGTGCCTTGAAATCATAGAAACGACCTTCGAAACCTTGAAGACTCTGAGCATAAATATTAACTTATCTATTTTTCTGGCATTCTGTTGTATGTAAGGGGTTTTGCTTATAGTTTAGAAGCAATTTGACATAAAAGTTTTAAATTTGACTTGTATCCATATCTTGATCCACTGCTGTGTGAATACGTAAGTCAAATCTTATGTTATCAGCTGAAACTTTCCTTTGAGAATTGAAAATAAAATTTTTACAATTACAAAAACAAAAGAATTGATAGAAAAAGCGTTCCTCAGTCAAAAGTTATAAACAATTAAAAAAATTCAACATTTTCGTTAATTATTTCATAATTCAATTTTTTTTTTGCAAAACTGCCTAACCCATATTTATACTTAATTAATATGAAATGATTGCTATAAGGAATATCACTAAAAATCTTACTTAAATTTTGTCAGTTTTGAAGGAACTACATCGTTTCAAAATAGACCTAGCAAATGTTAAATATCAAACTTAATTCAAAATTTCTCAAATTGCAACAATGCAATCTAAGCAATTGTCAATCCATCTTAAGCTCTAATGTGTTGTTCCTGAAACTTATCTTCGTCTGGCGAAAGGCAGAAAAATACATTGCAAATACCGGCAAATTCCAATTTCCGGATATAAAAAATTTTTTCGCATGGTCTGCAGCAACAAATCTGAATTGTGGTTATTCTGCCAAAAATAGTGATAAATAAACATTTTTAAGAATTGTTTTACTGTTTCAAAAGTAGTCTTTTCAGTTTAATTAAAAAAAATCATGATTTAAAATTAAATAAATTTAAAAAATGGAACTAAATTTCTGTAGACTATATTTGTTTCTTTATTACATATTTCTAAGGTACATTTTAGACACAGTTCTGAATTATTATCTATTTTTAATTATAAATAATTATAGATCAGCAACAGTATTAACAAAATTTTTGAATTAAAATCGCACAATGTACTGCGAGGAGTGTTGAGGCCGTCATTCGATTTCATTATATTAAAAGTATAACAAACTCGTTCCTTTAACTGCTTACAGTTTGATAATCCGAAGGATTTACGTTTTAAATTTTATTTTCTTATCATTGACTTGGACATTAACGGATGAGTTGGTTGCATAACCACCTAATTTAACTGTGCCAGCAAGTATTGCGGCTCCCTTTAGAGCATTCTGGAATTTTAACAAATCAGTAGCGGAGAATAGAGAAACATAGTTATTGGAAACTTACTTGAGCTGTTTTGCCAGCAGCGCCACCAATCTGACCAGCAGAGATGTTTATAAAGACAGCTACAATTACCACCAAAGACAGTATAAATCTTTTAATATACATTTCCAATATATTTTTTTAAATCAAACTAATGGTGATGCATATATATGTTTAACATAATTCTTGAGCAGTTTTTGTATAATTGAGATCATAAGCCGGTTATTTTATAGCATTTGAAATTTCTAAAATAAATGCAATGAACCACAAAACTTGGCAAAGACTCAATACAACAATAAATTGTTGTGGTTTAAAAATTTATTTATTATAGAATGAAGGCATGTGATCAGAATTTTTGCGTCATGCTTGGTGATTAGAAAAATATTTCGCGATCTAAAGGCACAGTGAATTTGAATTTTTTATGAAGACTATAAATAATTTTAATCTATTCTCCGAGATTTATCTATGCGAGAGCTAACAAATATTCTGAAAATTATATGATATTGAAATAATTTAGAATTTAGTGCAAAGATCAATCTGTATTCCTGCACTCGTTGAAATGACCCTTCTGGGTTCTGACTATACCATTAATTAAATTAATTAAATTGACCTAACAACAATTTTTTTATTTGTTATCCAAAGAAATCTTAAACTGCAGCTTTTAGAAATAGTATTCATTAGGTAATTTTAGTAAATGTAGGGCCTTAAAAATAAAAGTTGCTAAATGTATTCCCTTAAAAAAGTTATGCAATCCAGTAAAGCAAAGTGTATCACATAATGTCGATTGTTTTTTAAGTCGATTTGATTTAAAATCGGTAATCTTAGCATACTGTACTTTTACTACGAACTAAATGACTTGATTTAAAGTTTGTATTTTATCAAAAGTTGCGAACCGATTGATGAATTATCTTCATAAAAGATATGCAATGATATATTTATAATGTTTTCTGTCAGAAACTTTGACTGACAATGTTTTAACTGTTGTCTCCAATTACAATCCGTTGTTATTATGGCGGACTATGTTCCATATATTGTTTTCTATTAAATTATTTTTATGACAAAAAATCCCAGTTGTTGTCCCCAACATCCACAAAAGCAGTTAAATCGAATAGAATTCATCACGTCGAATGAATTACATTTAAAAAAAAAAACAAAAATTTTTTTATAATACGTTTTTATTTTAAATATAAGTATACGAGAGTTTTTTAAAAAAGCAATAACGCTTCGTTCAAATGATCTTGCAATATTATCAGAAAAATGTGCAGGAAATGTTTTACAAGTTGATTTAAATAATACAATTTTTTCTATTATTTTTTCCTTCATATATGCTTTATTACAGTAATATTTATGAAATGTAGGAAATAAACTCATTTGAAAAATAAATTTAAAAGGTTTTATCCCTTATTACCTTTAGGAGAGCCTGGTCTACTTGGAGGCTTGGTATTAACGTTAACATTGAGAGTGGAGTTGGCAGCATAACCACCTGCAACGACTTTAGGTCCATTTTTCGCAGCTGTCTTTAAAGCGTTCTACATAACAAATACAGGATTAGAATACAAATTAAAAAAGAAATAAGCTAGCAATATGTATATGTCGCCTCTCCCAGAATGTTGGGTTATTGATCGCTGTGATTCTAAACCGCTACACAACCCACTATTTTCACTTATTTGTGTGCTTTTTAAATAAACGAGCAAATAAAAGAATTTATTAGTGGGATGTAAAGCAGTCCTTATTTTCTTTAAGACTCCAACGTTATGGTTTGTTTGACATCATATAACAGGCTGTTAAACTTACTGTAGCAGTTTTGGCAGCAGATTTGGCTGCATTACTGGTAGCCTGACCGGCATCCGCGTAGCTCATATATAAAGCTAAGGCTACGAGCACAACCAAGATAAGTTTTAAAAAATACATTTTGCTTTCTTGCGTTGAAATTAAAAACAAGGCGAGATACTGTTGATAAGATTCCTCAAAGTGATGATTTGAGCCCTAAAGCCACTTATTTTATAGGCTTGGAAATGTGAAATGAAGTATCCATTTGTAAGTACAGCAGTCTCCTAATAGCTATATTACTCACTAACCACGAAATTTACAAAAAGAAACTACTTGTTTTGCTCCACTACATATTTGTGGTTTGGAAAAATTCTTCCCAAATTAGAATTATTGCGTTGTTTGCCTGCGAAGGTTTTTAATAAATTGAACATTCATTATATGCAATTTCGAATGTATTCATTATAAAGGCATTTATGATGTTATGTGCATAGTTGTATTCATAGACAAGTTGTGAAACACTTGTTTTTCAATAAAATTAATTTTCAATACATGTTGTTAGTGATCCAGTAAAATTTTTTTGGTTTTTCTTTTCGACACAACCACGTCGTCCTTAAAATACTTATTGGTTGTTCAGGCACAAAATCGAATTTGAAAAATGTACTACCACGTGTATTATAAAATTTTTCAACAAAAACAGCAAAGTACAATTTATAAAAAATATGTCCAAACACAGCTGGATTTTTAACAATATTAAAATTTCTTAACACTTTTTATATAAACATCGAAGTTGAGCAGCTTTCAGTTTAAGGAATAATTATTCAATTCTGAATCAGTCATTAAAGTCGTAAGCGTTGTCTAATCGTCTAGTTATACAATATTATATTATTTGTTGTTGATGATTATCATACAAAATCTAATTATACGATACCATTTTATATGCTTTTCAGAATGCCTCGGTGGGCTATTGAATAGTGTGCTATTTTATCAGTGTTGCGGTCCTGAATTTGATTCCTAGCCTACATTCTGGCCTTTTGCGGCACAACGAGTGAAAGTCTTTGTTACTATTTTCGTTTACTTGAGTTGTAATATAATTTGTTTTATTGTATTTTCAATATTTAGGAAATAAATAAATATGTTTTTATTGATTATATTGTAATGAGTTCAGTTCTGGAAATATTCTACATAATAAATTAATTTGTAAAAATCTATTAATATGTGATAATTAACATCAGAAAATAAATTCTACTTACTGAAAATAATATGGTAGAGTATATTTTATACACTTCAATATAATTTTCAAACTAGTTTAATCAAAATTGCTTAAAGTGGAATTCGTAACTATTTCCTTATCCTGTTTAATTTCATAGTATGAATTGACATTTTAAATTTTTGACATTTAAAAGTGCCATAAAATGACGATAAGCGAATTTGTGTAGTTCGCAAAGCGCATAAAAAAACATCGCGCTGTTTAACGATTAAGAAGATATAAAAATATGTTGTCATTTTTTTAATGCTTTGTAGATCCGTATCTATTAACTGAAAATTAAATTTAGCACATTTTGTTTTAAAATCCTATTTAAAAAAAAAAAGGAAAATGCACGGTGGTTAATATATTCCACTACTACAGAATTCAAGAGGTGGCCGTTCTCCGCGGCTATTATACTTTACGAAAATGGAAATTCTGGTACCTGGTGTAAGATTCCAGTTGCTTTTAAAGTTATATGAATAATAAAACGTATAAGTTTTTTTATTCAAATATTAAAATAATTAATTACCTGAAGAAGTCACACAAAGGAGTGACGAAATATTGAAATTAAAAATTAAATTAAAATAAAGAGACCTTAAGCTTAAAAATATCAGAATACAATAATTTTTTATTCAACTTTAAATGAATTATAAAAAAATAATAGAAAACGAAAAATATTTTCGATCGTTTGAAACAATTTAATTAAAATGTTTCAAAAATACTTTGCACCACAATGAATAAAAATTAAAGGCTATGAGTACAGGACATTATTTTTAATTATCTGGAAAAGTCCATATGTATGTAAATTAAACGATAGTAAAACTGGCACATGTTATTTTTTATAAAAAGTTTTTATTTTGACAAAAATTGTCTTCCAAAGTTTAAAACGACAATAAAACTGTTATTAAATTTGGACAAACATAATCATTGCGCCTCATCTAATTCTTTTTCGTCGGTGAATTCGGTCTGGACTTGTAACTAACCGATGGTGGGTTGGTATTGATATTGATGTCGTGCGTTTTGTTAGCACTATAAGCCCCAGCAACTATCGGTACTTTGGGTATTTTCTTAGCCCCCTCTACAAGGATTTTCTGAAAAGAGAAACAAAATAGGCAAATTGTTTTTTCTGTTTCTTAAGTAAAAGAAGAAATATAAAATTTACCCCTGCTTTTTGTCCTGCATCAGAAAAGTTGAATAACTGAACAAAGCTAATAATCAATACAAAAATAATCGTTGTTAAATTCATATTTTCTATTTATTAAAAAAATTACTTTTAAAATGTTACAAATTCAACTACTAAATGCTTAATGATTTAACTTATAACACTTGAAGGCAATTTATAGTTAATACAGCTTAATTTGATGTTGCTAAAACCACAGAAATTATTTATTGCTGTCGCTGTTATAAATAGTCCTTAAGGTATGAGCTTCTATTTGAATAAAATAAGCACAACTACGGCATTAAAAGATTTTTGTTCATACATTTTGTTTACAGGTATTAACAGGCTTAATACTTCCTGAAAATATGTATTTTCAAAAACACACATCATTTCTTCTCTTCTCTGGTTGACTATATTTTACATCTATGATAGTCTAGGATCTCAATGAATTGTATTTACTAATAATCAGCTAACTCAATTTATTTACGTGGAAAATATTAAACAAATAAATAAATAACATTAAAAACTTTAACAAATTGTTTAAAACGTGTATTCGACTTTGTTCTTGTGTTGTACTTTTAATGTTATGGTTTTGTTTCGAAATTCATTGGACACAATTCTGAGTATATTATATTATTATTAACTAGTAAAACTGCTTAAAATGATAAAAGAAGCTTAATCTTGTCTGTACACTTCATTTAAACAAAAAAATTTAGTTGCCACTAAGGCAACTAACATTTTTGTGGTCGTTTTTATGTTGCATGAAAACTAAAATTCTTCTGTTAGTTTTCGTATAAATTATAAAAATGCTGCATCTTAGGGGCTTTGATTTGTTTTTATTGTTATGAAACAAGAAAATCGTACTGCAAAGCCTTTTAAATATTTTTCCTTTTTGATGTTTAAGAAGTTCCGTAGCACGCTGCTTTTTGAATCCTTAAGAAATTATGTAAAAAATATGTCACATACTCGTACATACAAAAAAACACAAAGCTTTAAGATGCACCTAAAAAAAGCAGTGTATTGTGAAATGAGAAAAAACAACAAAACTACAATGTAGAAAAAAAAAATTCGTTCAAAAAAAAACTTTACTTGTAAGTTTTATTGGAATAAAGCCAAGAAACAAGATTTTGATGTTTTTTCCACATTTTTCGTCGTGTTTTCGAGATGACTTATTTCCTTAATATATAATATTCTTATGGAAAGATTTAAAAATAACTTGTTTTTCTTAAAAAGTACATGATTAGTAGTTATTTTTGTAATATAAACAATTGGTTATTTCTTTCTTGTCTGTACAAGTTTTTATAAAGACAATTATGATGTGTTTTGGGGCATAATCAAACTCAATACTCAAAATGAATGTGTCTAAAATCTGTCTGGTTTTTATGATCAAACGATATGAAAATCGCTTCAGAAAGTTAAAGGATATAAGATATCTTAAAACTTCAGCATTAGACCTTAATGAACTTAGAAAAAGCAAATATTTTTATCGTCTTTATAAAAAAGATGTACCGTTTGGAATGAAATGCAAGAATCGTTTATTTCCTTTGAGTAGAATTAAAAGTGCATTGAGAAGTCTTTTGTACTACCACAAGTAAGTGGGTCCTCCATCGAAGCCCTTCCTATATTACATAGTTTAAAAACTAACAATTTTAATAGTAATTGTAACTACACATTTTTATTTATTGTATCTAAAAATATTTTTACTTGAGTATTACTTTATGTGTTATAAATACATACATATAATAAATATATATGTAATTGAATTTTCCCATTGTTATTTTCAAACAATAATAAATTTAAAATAAATAGTAGTGGTCAAGTGTTTGTGGTTTATATTTTTGCAGTTATGAGTAGTTTAAATTTTTATATTGAGTAACAGGGTGTGTATAATATATGTATTATTTTTTATATAAACAATTTTTATTTCATATATATAATTGAAACTAATTATCAATTGTAAATTAATAAAAAAATCGGCATGAGTTAAATTTACAACTCATCATAATATTACAAAATGTTGAAGTTGAAAGTGAAATATGCTAATCATAGTAAGGTTGATTATTTTACATATATTTTTGAAATACCCTTTGAACTTTGCGCAGCGATTAGTTACAGTATATATATATATCAATGTTATACGACTTCAACTTGATAGTCATTAACGTTCAGTAGCCTAAAATATTGGATCATGAATTTCTTGAAACATTTCTGCTTCTTTCTGGTGATTTTAGCCATTTCTATGGTTACCATTGAAGCCGGTAATCAGATTTCGAAAATCGGTGACGTAAAAGTAAGTAGTTGTGCAAACTTAAGTGTAAAAGGCAATATTATTTTATATTAAATGAAATTTAATAGCAACCTAATGGCGCACCTAAAGTTGTAAAACCAGGATCAACCATGAATAAACCTGTTAAAGCGGCCCGTGGATGAAATACATATTTAAATTGGTTTCAAATATCAGCAACAAAAGAACATATGGATATATAAATTTAGTGTTATGTATATGAAGTATATATTGTTATAATTATTTTTTAGTTAAAGAGAATAAACTGCTTTAATTACACAAAGTAGAAACATATTTAAAAGTAATGAATATTTTTGTAATGTGATTAGGTATGAATCGCATGAACTTGTACTTTCTTTTTAATGTAAATTGGACGTGGTTTAAAATCAAATCATTTTTGTTGGAGCATTTCTTATTGTTGTTGTTCTAGCCACAACTCACTCTTTTCTCTTTATCAATCTGAATATTTTTGTTGAATATATATGTACATATATGTAAGTGAAAATAATAATAATAAAGATTTTAAATTAACAATACTTTATTTGAATGCATATGATGTCAAAGTATGCAGAGGAAGAAGTGCCTAAAACAGGCTCGCTCAGTAGGAAGAAGTCACACGTATTCCTATTCAAAAAATTTTTCTGAGTCTGGCAATTTTTTGCTGTATTTTTCATCGAAATATTTAAGAGCACATTGGGCCTTCAAATCGCTTCCCTATTACCAAAAAAGTGTATAAAGAAAACTAAGAATTTTAAAATGTAAATATTTTAATTCCATCTATTTGACATATTCTCCCTTATTCTATTTGTCAACGTTATATTCACTCTTATATACTCATTCTCTTTAAAAATTGTCAATTTCTCACAACTTTTTGCTATATTCAACAACATAGAGAGTAGTAAGAGGCTGTCAGAAGTAGTTAATTGTTGCACAGAAATGGTATGTAAGTGTCCTATTTTTGATATTGTCTTGACGTAACGTTGACGTTGACAAACAGAATAAGGGGAATTGTGTCGTTTAATTTATAAAAAAAATTGATCTGTTCGTTGCGTCTTAAGTATTGTGTGAGAATTCAGAATTCGGCCAGCCATGGATGAAAATGATTCAATATATGCATATGTATCTTAATAACGAAACTGCACTTAATAACTTTTTAAATGTAATTCTTTTTATTAATTTTATTTATGAAAGACAACAAGTGGTTACACTCTTTGAGCGAATTGTCTAACTCCTTCTTGGGCAGCTGCTCCTGCCGCATGTTTGGCTATATGCACCTATTAAATAGAAATTAAAAGTAAAATTATTTAGATAAAATGGAGACTGTAGTAAGTAAAAAGTATAGAATTTACTTACAGCTGGATGATCGTTACGGTGTCCTTTGCTGCCGCCCGCTTTAGCTTCAATATTCATAGTTAGGGTAGCCAGTACAACGGCAATAAATAACAAAAGATTTAATAGTCTCATTGCGAACTTACAAATGAATATCATATGGTTCTAAATCCTTTATATACGATGTGTCTAGTCGTTATTAACTATTTTAATTATTTTTAAATAGTTTTATAATACATCTATGAATGAACCACAAACTAAATATAATAAATTGTGGATTTAGCAAACAATAAGCAAATAGCCGAGGATATTATATATGTAAATATATATAAATACATATGTTGTGAGAAGATACCATCAGAAAACATTTTAATTCAGTTTTCAAAATATATACGTAGTAAAAACCAGATGCAATCACAAAAATCATTAATTTGATTATTAAATTCGATAATAATTGATTAGAAAAATATTGCGACTAAAAAAATATAGTTTTGGAATTTTAAAACTTTTTTTTTGAAGCTGTGGGATTTCCAGAAGGAAAGCAATATTTATTACTTTGACGCCATACTATATAAAATCAAAAATTTCATTCCGAAATATTGATAATAAAAAAAATTGTATATCGTTAAGGAAAGATTTTATTTCCACAAACAAGAAGAAATAGCTTTTGCAAGAAGTCTTTTATATAATTTTCAACACTGATTCTTATATTTAAACATTAGACTCGTTTAAAAAATTAATAGGGTAGAATTTAACAACTTGTGCTGCCTCATGCTAATTTGCATATAATTTTGTGGCAGTAAATTCATGGTAAAGCAATTTTAGCATTAATAAAACAAAAAAATCAAAATTTTGGTCTTGTCTAGAATCAATGCTTTAGACTCAAGTACCCTTTCTCTATAGTCATCTGAAATTTGATTTGCCGGTTTATTTCCCTTTTCCATTTATATCACACTATATGTTGTTACATGAATCATAACGCATTTATTTTCTATATCATAAACAATGATTCAAAGATCAATCGGAATAGTTTTGTACTAACCACCTTCTGTTTAGTATGTGTGTATATAAAGTTTAACGCTTTCTGGTAGATTGAGTTAGTAACTTAAAACTATTTGAAATAATTGGTCATTATGAAGGGTTTAAACTTTTTACTTCTATTTGTTATTGTCATGGTCTTATTAACAAAACAATCTGAAGCTGGTTTGGGCAGACTTGTGAATAAAACAGTTGTAAGTTTGGATATAATATTTGTTTATAAAGTGATATTAAATTTTAATAATTTAGGACACTGGCAGAGCTGTTAAGAATAGTATTAAGGATAAATTGTATGGAAACCAGTATGTGGCCTAACACAAGTAATTTTTGAAACTAGTTCCAGAACAATTGACTTGGTTTATAAATATAAAAAGTATTGGGAACATGTATATTTTTAATAAAACTTGAAAAATTTTAAATAAAATTTAAATTTGTTTTTTGTTTATAAAATAAAGATATCGTCTAAAAAACGATATTTGTTAGTGGCAATTAACCAGGTATAGAAACTACAAGTTGATGTCAAATAGTTAATAAGTTTTTTTGCGATAAGAACTTTGATGAAAATAGTTTGAAAATTAAATTAAAATAAATTCAAAAATTCTTAAGAATAGTTTATTTTCTGGTGTTAGTAATTACATATTTAAAAGATGTTTAAAACTTAATCTAAAAAATAAATACAACTATTTGAAAAACACATAAAATTCAATCGTATAATCAGAGCACACTTTTATATGGAATTTATCCAGACGTCCACGCGTGTATGTATGTGTTAAAAATGTTATTGCTTTTAAAAAAATTTAAATTAATATGAAAAATACTTGTTTGAAATTCGTGTAATTCAAACATTTCAAAATATATTTTACATTTTGTTAACAATCAGCAAGCCATTTTAATTATTTCGATATTTTTAATATTCGGCCCTGTTGTGTAAACCGAATACGAATAAGTTTCTCGTTTTCCAAAAATAGCCAGTGGTCCCATAGGTGTGTTTTGAATCATATGTGTATCTATAACAAATTAATAATAGGTGTCATAATTTAAACTCTAGAAATTTGTAAAAAGAAGTCTGAAAAAAATATAATTTTCTTAAGTCGAGCCGTTTTCAAAACAGGCTGCTTCGAATTTTTATTTTTTAATATATTAAAGGAAAATAAATTCATTTCCTTTTTAAATAAAAGTCTTTAAAATCGTTTCATCTGCAAGCCTTAAGGACATGGGAAATACGTCTTTCCTCTATGTCTCAGATACTTTTGAATATCGAGGTGAAATCAGCAATTTCCAATTTTATAACAGAAAAAAATTTTAATTTACACATACGAATAATAAAATATAAATAACTATACGAATGATTAATCGTTTTCGGAATCGACAATACATTTTGCTTGTACTCACACGTGTGTAGTGCGATTATAAATAGTATTTTTTTTTTAACATATAATTCACACTGTTAAATGTTTTAAAAAGTTTTCAAATGATTCATGAGATCTCATTTTATAGCATTCTATATCGTTGTTTTCACAAAGATAGTTGTAGCTGATTAATGGTACAAATAAAAACAAAATATGAGACTTCTTCAATATATTGCGATAGTATATTTAGTTTTTATGGCTATAGGAGTGATTGACGCTCTTCCAATGGTAAGAATATAAAAATTAATTAGTAAATGTTTGAATTAAAATTTTTAATTATTTCTGTTTGTTTTAATAGATAAAAACTGTTTACAATCCGCTAGAGAAAATGTATTGGACCCAGAATGAGAGTAAAGAAGATCCCTGGTATAAGTTTTGGCGATGAATTTTTATTTCTTTCTAGATCTAGTGAAATTTTCTATAATATTAGTGATCGATCGGTATGTTAAACATATTTCCATAAATTCTGAAATTCGAAATATATATATTATGAATAATTAACTCATAGTAGTACTAAATAAATGCAACGTTGTATGTATAAAAGTGAATTTTATTTCAAAATAAATTAAAATATTGAAAAACATTTTCAAATTCGAAAATTGAACCAGATTTGTTGTCGTTTATATTCCAATCAGCATATTGAGCAGCTTGAAACTGGAAAAATATATTAAAACAAAACAACAATGGCTTGTGTATAAAAACATGTTACCAAAATTTTTTCCGTTAGACTAAAAGTCATAGAAGGTAAAAACCAGCTGACAAAATATGACAAAAATATCATTTTTTCTAGTTGGAATAACTATTGAACTCGTAATAAATGTATCGACTAACTGACTAAACCACAACGTCAAATCTTATACAATAGATCTGTATACTTAATTTGGTTACAAATAAATATCTTAAAATAGCATTCGTGTCTGTGAAACAATTGAGTTGGCGATAATAAAAGAAAAACGTTAAAATCTTCAAAAGAACACTAAAAGATCCTGTTATTAGAATAAATTTTGCAAAAGACAAAAAAAAAAATCAGAATATTTATGATGTATTTTTGTTAATTTATATCATAAGCAACAAAAAGTCTATTCTGAACTTTTTGTCAGTTACGGCATGTTCTGGTTTAGGTGGCGATGTATATCTGTTATATGTTCATAGGAATATGTATGTATTTATAGTCTAGTTGGTAATGTGTCAATGTGAGATATACAATTGTGAATACAGCTATAAATCCTAATTTGGGTAATTTTAACGGACTCCTTATCACTGTGTTATTTAATGAAATAGCCAATAGTGCCACAATAAATCCAGCCAAAAAATATAAAATAATCATATGCAATAGTGCATAATGTCTTTTGCTAAACTCTTCTTTTGGCAAATGTACTACATTTTCAAATGTGAAATTATTATTTCTGTTTATTTCCTGTTCATACTCTAAATCATTTCCACCTTTTTCAAGTGCATTCATTTCTTCTTCCGATATTTCAACTTATCCAACAACGACCGTACTGGAGCAATCATGGTCATCAAGTAAACCAATATAGTTGCCAAAGCAAATGCTGGTATGACATCAGCATCTACGTATTTCATAAAGAATTTAGTAAAATATCCTAAGGTGATTGTAGTCATGCCTAAACTAAAGGTAAGCAAGCCAAATAAATTATGACGAAATTTAATTTCGGAGGGTGTATAAATTTTATGTATGAAGGTGGGTTGAAAAAAGTTTAGAATGCCACCCATCAAGCTGGCAAAACACATGAATGTAGCAAGGAGCCCTAAAATAAATCATGAAAAATTTTATCAATTAAATACAACTCAACGATATTCTTAAAGTCAATATTTACCAAATATGCTATGCCATGTGGTAAAATGTATTTCAGTACTTTGGATTTTACCCAAACCGCCCAGCAAAACCATTGAACCTCCTATTAGCTGCAGAAGGCCATGGTATCTCGACTTGTTGCGATGTGAAAAACGATTTGTTAGCGGGTTTAGGGGATAATGTGACATCAAGGCCTCAGCACTCAGCACATGGAACTAAAAGCAAAAGAAATTTCAATGAAGAATACATATAAAAAAAGTCTTCAAGTATATACTGAAATAAGTCAAATAATATTAATATTAAAATTAATTTTATAAGAGAACAGATTTTTTATGCTTTCCACAAGAAGCTGAGTGCACATGAGTGAACTTTTATAGCATCATTTTATTGGACCTTATTACGGTTCTCGATTCGACTCAAAAGAATGTAATAAATTAAAGAAAAATTCAAAATTTTTCTTTAATCTATTACAAACACTCGAGTCGATTCGAGAACGGTAATAAGGCAGATTGTTTATGAATCCCCAGAAATCTTTGTGACAACTTCAGTAGTTAAACAAATAGCTATAAGCGAAAAGTAACACACTAAAAAAATGCATTTCTAAGTTAAAAGTCCTAAGTATTTCCAATAAGAAATTTGAATACTAGAGATTCAATTGAGTGAATCGATCAATTAAATTTTAACTCTACTTCAGTTCATAAAAGAGGTATAACTTTTAGAAATCTTGAGAGACTCATATGCAGGATAATGTAGCTTAAAAAATATAATAATAAACAAATAATTAAAAATTAATACAAATTAAATAGAAGAAAATTTCAAATAATTTTTTATAAAGCATATGCACGTACTAGTTGATACGTTCAAGAGGGTCTATTGTTAATAGTGAATAGTAACTAAATCTTTTGATGCTTTCGATTTCTATTATTTAATCGATTAAGGGCCAAATGCACAGCCAACTAAAGTTAATGATTTAATCAAAAATGCTTATATAAAACACTAACAAGTTTTTTGTCAGCAAAAGCAAAAATAGTGTTTTCTTAAATGACGGAATTTTATTACCCACTAAAATCGAAATCGACTTACAAATTATTGGTGTTAAGAATCTTAAATGTTGAACTAGTTTTTAATATAAACCTTACGTCAGCTTTGTGCACATATGATAACATTATCAGCACGACTGCACACATTTATAAAGTTCAAAGTTCGTCGACGGCAATAGCAGTTGAAAATCATTAATAATTAAATGTGCGTCTGTACTTATAACACTAAGCATATGCACTAGGGTGGGTCGATTTTTTTAGTGAACAATCGTATAGCAAAATCGAAATCTGCACCTGATTCTAAGAAAGTTTCCCTAAGAAACCAGGTGTCTAAAATGAAATCCTAGCTAGCGCCGCAAGGCCTGAAAATATTCACTTCCTACACATTGAATAGAATTTTGGAAAAAAAATAGTTTTGGATATAATTCGATATCTTGAGAACTGATGAAGATATCTCAGTGAAACTTCAGGTGGACAAAGCTTTTGAGTTTCCACGATCAGCTGGGCAAATGCACTAACCGCATATTTGATATGCCTTTTAGTCACTGAAAATATTGAGAATTAATGGGATTTTTTTCTCTTACAATTTTTTGAGTACGTAAATAAATACCTTACTACTAACTGTAATTTGTTTATGTACACTACTTATTTTAAAGCCTTTTCTTTAAATTTATTACAGACGTGAGTACTATTCAATGTGTAGGAAGTGAATATTTTCAGGCCTCGCGGCGCTAGCTAGGATTTCATTTTAGACACCTGGTTTCTTAGGGAAACTTTCTTAGAATCAGGTGCAGATTTCGATTTTGCTATACGATTGTTGCGTTTTTTGGCTCCCATACAAATCGACCCACCCTAATATGCACATACCTACACATGTACATATGTATGTATGTAAGTCATTTGAAATAAAATCTGCTTGCAATTCCTGCTAAAGATAAAATAAAATCAAACAATGATTTTTCAACTAGAGACTGCCTACAACGTGTAACAAAGAAAAAAACGTACTGCAGATTATCATTTCCCCTCTTCACTATTTCACTTACCCCTGTAACCGTTAAAAACATATGCCCTGCAGTGTCTTCGAAGTCAAGACTACGAGCCAATAAAGTAACATACACTCCAATTAATAGTATAAGAATATGGTTAATAGTGTTTAATGTACTTTGAATTTGCAACCAAAATGTAGGTTTTTGTTTACTCTGTGTAGAAGTTGTGCTAGCCATGGTAAATAGAAATTTTAATTATATATTAAATTTTAATTGGTAACTGACGACTTTTAAAACAGCACAACTTTGTTTACAAGCAACTTTAACTATACTGAAAATTATATGAAGTTTTGAGATACAAGATTTTTGTTTAATAAAAAAATAATAAAAAATTAAAAGAGCAAGAGATAGTATGCTCTTAGTATTAAGCAGTGCTGCCAGAAATATTTAGCTAACCTAAAACAAAAGACCACTTAAATAGAAGAAAATTCCCTAATTTATGCAATATGCAAAATATGTATTTACATCAGATTAATTTTTTGTTATCAAATTTCTTTAATTAAAATTTGTATATACATAGTTAAAATTTTTATATGAATTTAAACATGAACCTTTTTATCGATAAAACATTAATTATGCATACCAACCTGGATGACTTAATAGTTTTTTTTTTTGCAATGTTACCTTATTAAAAATATGTGTAAAGTTTTCTCTTTAAATTACAAATGTTTTTAGAAATTAACATCCATACATAATAATCTTTCCGTATGTGTTTTCAAAATTGTGAGCTGCTGTATGCCATGTAAAAAAATGTGCAAAAAAGTAGAACTACTAAGGAAATGTGTTTTTAAAATTCATATGTCGACGTCTTAGCGATTTCAAAAATACTTGAATTTTTCGCCATAAAAATTTTACTTGTTAACAAAATGTGTTTTTTTCTAAAAAAAGTGTTTTTATTAAACGATTTTTGAAAAATTGTATAATTATTTTGCGTTTTAAACTGCTTGATGTAAATTTTTCGTTTTCGAATTTAATTTTCATATAAAAAGTACAGCTTTCGTGTAGAAGTAAATTTTGTCTATAAAAATAAATTTCTGAATAAAAATACTTTTGTGAAATAAAATTCCTATTTTGCTGAATTTATATTCTTTCAGGTGGCAACCTTTTTATTTTTTTAGTATAAATCAAGGCAGATGTACCAGGTACTCTCAGTACCGCAGGTGTATATTGAAATTTGTTGAGCTACTGTCAAAAGTTTCTATACAAGCCACATTAAATGTTTTTTTTTTCTTAAATCTTCCTTGTTAATGATGCTTCTTCTTCCTTGATTTTGACATTAGCTCTTCATTTTCTACCAACAAAATACGTGTGGTTTTTGGTGTTGTTTCATTGTTGTACTAGTAAGAGTACCTGGTAAATCTGCCTTGGTATAAATAATGTCAACCAGGGATGGATAGTTTAATACCGCAGTGTCTAGGGAGAAAAAGAGGTGAAGCATATATGTACTTGTATGATCAATAATTATCAGTAACAAGTCTAAATACTGTCTAATAAATAATTACTCCCAAAGCCCTCATTTTAATGAAGAACCCTTCCATTGTCAATTAGTTATTACAATATGACTAAAAAGAAGTACGCCTTAAGTTATACTTCATAAACATTTTAGAATGTTTGGCTCCCATACCTGATTTAACCACTTGTTTGATTTAAATTTCCACGTAAAAGTATCTGTGTTGTGATTTCATTGTGTGGTATGGTAGCGTTCTCATCGAATTACTTGGTTATGCTGTCATTGGCCCAATGAAGTGTGTAAACATTTAAATAAATGAGAGGGTGGGAAGACAACCATTTGGTTGAAAAATATTTGTCTGCAGCTGCTCGACGTGTTGTTGTATGTTAGTAGCGCTAAGTGGGCACAATTTTATGCGAACAAATCGTAGGAGTTATTATTACTGCTTCATTCATAATAAATATTTCTGTTTTACAGATGGTTTATGAAGCAAACTTTGTATGGAAATCTGCTTAATAGGCCTTTTATAAATCAAAAGTATTTTTAGTGAATAAGGCTTTTAATTTTTAGCATATACATAATATTATTTGATAACAAATTTTCGACCTTTATTTAGTTTTTACAAATATATACGTGTTAATAAAATTTAGTAAAAGAACGTTATAATACTGGTTTGATCGATATTTCGATATCCTGTTCATACCTTCTTTAAGATAACAATTAAAATAATCAATAATATAGAATACAGAAAGGACAAATCTAAAGTGTCTATAATACATATTACTTTACTTTTAGATGAAGATCCCAACTTTCCTGCCAGTGAACTAAATACGCATGGTCCTACGGTTCACGGTTGGCGCAGCATGGTTGGTAGTACCATAACACCACACGATATTATTTTAAGATTTCATAAACCAGCCAAAATATGTCGTATACAAATATTAGCTCACCAGTATTTAATACGTAAGTTTAAGTTTTGAAACTTTATAGAAAATACTAACGATATTTGTTCACTTTCCAATAAGCTGAAAAGGTGGAACTCTGGTTACATTATTCTCCCAAAAGCATACCCAGCACACCCTCATCGCAATGTTTTGATTTTCTGGGTTTCGTGGCCTTATCAGATAATGCAGCAACTAACTATAAATCAAGGGAATTACAAAGCGTTTCTGTAAATCCTCGCAAAGGCACACATCTCAAGTTACGTTTAAGCGGACCGCATGCCAATGACTTTAATACGGATAAACAAATTGCTTTAATAGCGGTCAATGTTTTGGGCGAAGAACTAGATGTTGCTGAGGCGGCAAACAAAGAAACTGAAGAGAATGGTGTCACAGCACCGTTAGAACAGCAACAAGATCCGTGGGAGTCTGTCTTAGCTTCTATGTGCGATGATTTACTGTTTTCCATGTATGTAGAAGAATCTATAGCAGACGTTATACGGGAAATGGAAGATCGTAAACTGAAGGCGGTAACTACGGAACGTTTTGAATATGCTCGCAAGCTTAAGTTATGTATGAATGCTTTACGCACAGCTGGAGAACGTTTAGGACGTTATGCTTTGGCGAAACGCCAAGCCGTGCAACAAGAAGATTTTACTACAGCCAAATTGAGAAAGGAACAAATCCAAATGTACAAGTCGTCGGTGTTTAAGCATTTGCTTATTGAAGACTTATTGGAAAAAAATGGTGAATCTGTTGCCTCTAATGACATGGCTTGCGAAGTATATGCTTCTAAGCCCATACTACCGGTGGCGCCCAGTTTACAAGATGTGGCCCAAGCTTTGGCAGAAGCCCACTTGGCTGCCACTATGAGTCCTAAAAGCGCTCAGGACGATAAATCATCTACAGATGGTAACAGTTCCACTGGAGGATTAGGCAATCTATCACATCAAAATCACTCCAACAGTATAAGTGAAAATATATCGACACTATCTGCTGCAAGTTTACGTAAATCTCACGATGAAATTCCCATGTCACCCAAATTGAATATGAGACGCAGTCCTAGCCGTCATAGTTCTCCAATGTCCAGCCATCAAGGCTCCTTAAGAAGACGCAATAAAAGCGCTCCACGCAACTCTTACGAAGAGTATGAAGATCGCGCCATACCCACTTTAAGGCAGTAAGTAATACTTGCATTTTGTAGCTTCATATCTAAATTTGTATACATACATAGATGTGTTTTTCTCGATAATAATCCTTTAGTCTTAGTGGTCTACAAAATCAAAGAATCTAGTCTAGATTACTTCCTTAAGTTTTTGGATGTTCTAGTAAACACTCACTGATGTAAATGTATTATTCTTGAAGCATGTTTCTTGTCTACAAAAATTAAAAAGCGTAATTAGCATTCTTTTAATTTTTGATTGTTTATTGAAGAATATTAATTTAAACTTAGAAATAAATAAGAAGGGCATAATCTATTATTGAGAAATTTTTTGGTTTTATTTAATTTTTTGCTGTAACCCCTTCTTCAGGAACTGATCATATTAATTAGTATTCATTTTATATATTTTATACATGTAATACATTTTGGACAATCTAGTCTAACTTCATTTCATTTGTTTTTCATGATCATGTTTCATCTTCATCCTGTAATTATTAAAAAAATTAATTATATTAAAACTTAATTTTGATGTATGTTGGTCGATGTTATACTATAAAATCCTTTTAATGATCCAGTTCGAATACTAATGAATTTTTAAGAGAGTGTCAAGGTACCGCTTTACTGGATTCCGATCCCAATCGCGGTCGCTCACGTTTAAACGATCGTGAACGTCGCCAGGCAGCATTGCCCATTCTAGTTTTTGGTAATGATATGGTAAGTAGAAAATAATTCATTCCCAACTTAAGTTGTGTGTGAGAAAATATTTTTCTAACTTTATGCGAGTTTCGTTTAATTTTATACACTTTTTAAAATTTTTTGAAAACAGGTATAAAAAAAGAAAGGGGTAGTGAAATATTTAACATATAAGAAGACCTAAAATTTAAAAAAAAAAACTAAAAGTTCAAGAATAACAAGGAAGATCTCTATTAGTTGAATTAAATGATCATTCGAACAATTTCAAGATTTTGTAAAATATGTCACACACATCTTAATTTTAGTTTTGTTTTGCAAAAAAAAAAATATGTATTTACATATAATATTATCTTCATTGCAGGTTGAACAATTTTATTCACGTCAATTTCAAGATCGTGAAGATGGTCTGGTGCGTTTGCGCAATTTCCTTAAGGGGCACGAAACGGAGACGCAACCTAATGCCACCAATTCAAATAGCGAGAATACAGCTGGCCCCAACAAAGTCGCACGAAGTGCGGCTTTCTTACTACATCGAACCGTACGTGATGCTGTATATTCGGTATTTAATCAGGCCACAGAGACTGTTCGGGTTCTATTTTTGGAATATGTACCAGGTAGGGTATCTCAGAGTGAAGTTGCAAGATGTGTGGATCGTTTGTTACCCGAATTGCTGGCTAAATCAGGTGATCCCTCAGCGCGTATACACACTTTGGCACAACATACAATATTAAGTATAGCCTCTTGCCCCGAGGTCCAAGAACAGCATCTTGTAGCTCCAGCCTTATCGCGCACCGTCAGTTCTGGTACACATCCCCGTTTAGCCCTGAGCCGAATGCAAATGTTAGAACAATTAGTGTTAAGCCAGGGCATTAGCACGGACAAACATAGTGGTTTAACGTGTAGAGCTCTTTCGGAGTGTGGATGTTCGGGCATACATCATCCTGCGGAGCCGGTGCGTAAAGTAGCCGAGAGAATACTTTTACTTGTGTATAAAGTAAATCCTCGTCTTGTGCGTAAACAGCTACCGCCTGATGATGATATAACACGACGCAATTTATTGTATCGGCAATTGTTTACGGAATTCGATAAATTGGACTTGGAACGAAAGTCTGAGATGCTGGAGGCTAATAAATATGCAGCAGGTCATTGTTCTAGTGATCCACAATCTCCACCTTCCAACCGTAGTGCTGCAGTAGATCATTTACAGTTGGGTGGTGCCAGTGGCAGCTCCGATAGTCGTGCTAGTCCCTACAGTTTTGTATGCAAGTCCCCCGATTCACAGTCCAGTCCTATGAGACGTTCGGAAACACGTATTATAAAAAGTAAAAACGGGCTGACTTCGACTCAAGCAGTCGGTAATCCAGGTTCAAGTAATGGCTATTTGACATCGGCCAAAGATCTGGCTAAATGCAATGGAAAACAGCAATACAACGAACAACTAAAGCGTTCCATGATATCGGCTAGCAGCTCTAGAAAGAACTCCAATTCCAATTCCGAATCATTTGAGGAGGCAGCAGATATAATGTAAGTTTGCTTATGCCGTAAGGGCTAGTTTTTAGAATAAATATGAAATATATTCGTTAGTTAAACATAGCTTAGACTCAAGTAAAGGTTATCTAGTTAAAAATATAGTATTAGAAAGAAAATGGTCCGAAAAATAGTACCTTCCAAACAAACAAATTATATCAAATTCTATTAAATTATTAAAGGTTTGAAAAGTAAATTTTGTATGGAAATTGAATAACGTCCCGAACATAAAAAAGAGACACTCAACGAAATATACGAATGCTGATGTTAAACTAAGTTTATCTAAACTGTGAAAGAAGACTTTATATGTTTTTGATTAATTATTGAGTTTTACTTATTTACTTGTTTTATTTATTAAGACGTTGTCCATTTTGTGACTGGTGCTCGCAAAGTAGTGATCAATCTCAGCTTGATCGTCACTATTGGAAATCATGTCCATTTCTTACGAAGTGTCCTCAATGTAGCCATGTGTTAGAGGTAGCCGCTTTAAACTATCATTTGACAAGTAAGTTACATTGTTTTATTGATGAAAAACTTTTATTTAAACTTAAAAAATAAGATAATGCAATATTTGAAAGGATCAATGTTATTTTCCACAGAAAATAAATATTTCACGAAAGTAAATTTTGTTCTATATTTTAAAATAAAATATGTATTTAATTTGTTAATAAAAATACTTCATACTATTTAAAACTGTTACCATCAACATGAAAGTGTTCATTATTGTGGTTCTTTTGCAGAGGAATGTGAAGCTAAAGACAATTATTTAATGTGTGAACGGTGTACTGAGTCCGTGCATAAACAGCTGTACGATCTACACCAAATGGAAGACTATTGCAGAGGTATTTAAATAGTTTCAACCAATAAATTTTCTTTTTATTTATTTATTAAACTCAACTAATACAAAAGATTCCTCAGGCCAATGAAATATTCTTAAAAAAGAGAATACCAATTAAACTATTATGGTTCTTTGCAGAACTCAAAACTGGCGCCGCGCGATGTCCCCTATGTCACGATGATGTCCATTTACCTTTGGATGGCGGCTGGAAACTACATTTACTAAGTGCTTCTGGTTGTCCAGGCAATTCAAGAAGACGTCCTAAAAAATCCTCTTAAAGTGATTCTTCATAAGAAAAAGCAAACAAATATCCCATTTTTGCCTTCTTCAAATAAAATAAAGGATAAATAAAACAAAATCAAATCTAAATAACGTTAAAGATAATTCTTTTTACCAAAACAAAAAACAAACAAAAAATGTTTATTAGCTAGCTCTTCGTTATTTACAGACACGTTAAGCATATTTTATATAAAAATTGCTTAAAACTGAAAGTAAACTGAAAATAGAATGTATTTTGCATACATTTTTGAGCTTACATTAAACAATTAACATATTTGAAAACTATGAACTAAAATACAAAAACTCTATAAATTAAGTTTTGTACATTTATATACATATTACATTTTTATATGCATGTGTTAGTTAAAAGTTTTTTGTTACAATTTTTTTATATTATACTAAAGAAAATATTGGAGCATCACTAATGTAAATTTGCTTAAAATCAAAAATACATGTTTTAATGCTCCAAGTACTTAATTTAAAAAACAACAAACACACATTTGTTCCTAATTTATTAAAAATATTTATTTAAGCTACTATTTTTTATTAATGATATAAAGATTTCAATTGGTTTTCAGATAAGAAAAAAATTTCATAAGCTCGGCTATTAATTTTTATATTAAAAAGTATTTGTGTTAAATGTTTTTGTTATGTTTTAAATTTTGTTCAAATTGTTTTAAGAGCTTTAGTTTTATTTAAGGGAGTATTATATAGTTAAACGTCCGTTACCCATCCATTAATAAAATTTAGAAAATAAAAATAACAAAAAATCAATTATGGAAACAATTAATAAAATACAATACAATTGTAGTTGATAAAAAATTAAATAAAATAAAATTATAGAAATCAAAAACGAAAAATTTTATTGTTTTTACTTTTGCTATTTGTAGATCGATTTGAAAAATGGTTACTTTACCGGATGCTACAAATAATAATAATGCCGAAAACATATTTTATGTCTGCTAAGTTTATAATATTTCCCAAGGTTGTTCAAGCGTAAGTATTGTACTGACTAATAGTCAATATCAATATCAGTTCTACAATACAAACTTTGTTAAATAATATAAGTTCATACATAAATGCAAATGTGTGTATTTGTATATAGAACAGCCGTTCTAAGTCATACATTTCTGATGGGAGTGTAGTTTGTATGAAAACGATATAAATACATAATGCTGAACTGACTTTCTTTCGCTTTGATATCATTCCGACAGCGGTATTTGAAATATTTTTGACGCTGCTGAGTGTTTTAAATGAAAGCTTAACGGTCAATTTTCATTCACAATAATTGAAACTATTGTGCATAGAAATATTAGAGATAATGAAGGAAAAACTTAACGTAGAACTGCAACCCGGCTTCGTTTAATGGCGTCGGTAGTACCGCGCATCAATTGCATAGTGCTACCATTGGGCGTTTCAGTAATTTGTTTGAAAGATGGTCTCACTGAACATATAGATATATGATTACTGATATCAAAAATTTTCACTGAAAATGTCTCAAAGCAGAACAGTACCATATCTTTTATATGTTCTAGAATGAGTGTAAATCTTAAACACGTTCTATTTTTGCGTTTTCAAAACAAGTCCATGTGTGGGACAACACGAAATACGTGAAGTTTCTACGGAGAACTTTTTACGTCATATACAACAAAACTTAACGTTTGCAGAGATAGCTGAAATTCTTCGAAAAAAAGTTATATGTCTGGACATATTTATGCTCAGATATATGTATATAGCTAATATCTATCAAACTAGAAATTCTGGAAAAGGTGCACATAGTTACAAATATTTGTAAGCTTCAGCGGATGGATGCTTTTATTAGATAATACGCTCGCTGGAGAGCACAGCAGAATATATATTCAAAAGTAAGTGGTTATATATATTCTCTACAGTTTTGAAACATTTCGTATTATGAATTTGCAACAATGGTAATACCACTTACAAAAGCAAATAAACAAAACGAAGGAATTGCAAAAAACACATGAAAACAGTGCTGCAGAGTACGAGACCGACAGCAGTCCACTTCAAAATCATAGCAAAGCAGCAAACAAGTAAAACAAGAACTTTTCGTGGCAAACGCGTCACTAACGAAGCGAATAAATAAAAATTAGTAATTTGAATAAAAATTAATTGTATTACGAAGTTGTTTTAAAATAAAACTTTTTATTAATAAGTTGCTCCGAAAAGCAATAAATAATACTGAAAGTCATTCATACTTCTGATGCTAAACCAGTGAATAAATCAATAACTTTTATCCATTAAACATGTATTCTGCTTTGCAAATATATAACAATTGATAATAAAGTGCGTTAGTAGTTAATAGTGTTAAGAAGATACTTTGAAGTTTTCTTGATTATTTACGGCCAGTCAGTCTTCACATTTCACAAAAATAATTTTCCCACAACCCATACTCCGTTTCCTCGGTGTGGGGGGAGTTTTTGATCTACACAACTACAAATTTTGTTGTCTTCAATCTGGTGATGGTGCTGCTAATGTTCATGTTTAGTTGAGTGTGTTTAAGGGCAGCTACTGGAATAATTTTTGTCTACTATATTTGATTAATTCTGCACGTTTTCGCATCGAGCATTGAACAAATTAAAATAAATCAAGTGATGTAATAACATATTTCTTTTGAAGTCTTTATTTATTTATTTAAATTAATTGAAATTATATTAAATTATGCGTCTCCGGATTTAAATATTTTTATGAAAATGCTTAGGTATATGTTTAATTTCTGGCAATAATAAACAATATCAAAAATAATAAACCAGAAAGAAACGTTAAGCTGAAATTACCAGCCTTCACATATACCACCTGCTTTATACATTGTTAAACGTCTTGTTTTAATATTACGTCAATACCTCAGCATTTGTGTGCTTTCATCATGTCCTTGGTACAGGAGCTGTTAAATTATAAGTATTTAACACAGGAACATCTCAATGGATTTGACAATTATAAGGTAAGATGGAAAATTCCTTAACTTATCTTCTTTGCCATATTTATGTTTTTTTTTATTGTGGGTTAACAACGTCCACATGCCTGCAGTTCATTGGCTCTTACACCGCATCATCAGTAGACTTCAAACTAACTCGAAAATAACTATGTTTATTTTCATGTCAAAGAGTTCAATTCGGAAACGGAATTGATTGCACATTTTTCTCCCTCCAAAAAAACGTAAATGAAACGATTTTCGGAATGAAATCGTTTGTAATAACGTGAACGGAACTAGCTAATGATATTAAAAAATATTTTATTCACAAAAAATGTGTCTTGTCTTTGTACAGAATCAGATTCTGTGACATGGCTGTATATATCATTTGAAAGGCGTCCGTTTATTTTCTTTCCAATTTTCTTAACGAACTGAAAATCTGATGATATTGCATGTGGTTATTAAAAAGTAAGTGCATAAATGTACGAAACCCGTTTTTAATTGTTTCTTAAGGCTGGAGTTTTTTTCGAATATATAAAACCATATTCTTGTACTCGACAATACCTACAAAAAAATAGTGTGTTATGTTAGCGCAGGATGTGATATATTCAAACTAATAACTTTTAAACAAATTAAAGTATAAAAATACATTGAATACCAAAAACATTTAAAACGGTTACTTTATTTATAAAAATATATAAAAAGAAATAGAAATAAAACTATAACTGTAGTGAATTTCTAAATATCTTTTATACATGTATGACAATAATATGGATTTTTATTACAAGTAACAATAAAATTTAATTTTGCAATTCAAAAGCTTATTTAAGCGCCGCCAAATAATTATACAATTGATATCATAGAAATGGCGAAAGCTCAATTCGTTTGAAAGTTTTGCGACTTTAATGTTAATGAGCAGTACAAACGTGCGTTTTACTAATTACTACCTAACATTGTTTAGGGTTGTGACTTTGTATTAGTTTATTTATAATGTCTTCAACTCACACTACAATTTTTTATTTCGCTAAAATATTTCATCCATTGTTTTTTCAATTAATGTAACAAAATTGATAAATAATTATTTTTCGTTGTATTTTTCTTTATAGTATAATGCACGCGATACTTCACCGTTGAGTGTGTATGTAATGCATCCCTTTTGGAATTGGACTGTCAAGGTAACTGCGCCAAAACCTCAAGTATATATTGCATCTAACTGTAAATAAACAATTGCTATAGCACAACACTATGCTGGGTTTACAAATGATGAAATATGTCAGACTTTTTGATTTATTAGCTTTCGTAGTTCTTAAATAAATATTGCTGGCCTTTAACAAAATAACACAAAACAGTAAGAAACTTATGTATAATGAAAGGCGGGAGGAACTTTTGTATGCCTTTTTGTTTGTAATGGTCGGTTGACATGTTACAAAAGAAACATATAAAGCGCACAATGGGCTACAGCCAAGCCATAAGTTGTAGGTCGCATGCATTTGAACTTTTTGTAATGTAATAATAAATTAAATTCAGTTGTCTCAAATGCACATGTGACTTTGCCGATGTGATAATTATTTTGCTTCTGAATGTATTAAATATTAGTGCTTATTGTTTTTTATGTTTTCAAGTATGTCTGTATGCCTGCATTTGATTGGTTCTTACACCAAATCGTCAATAGACTTTAACCTAATTCTAATATAACAAAAGCTCTTAGCTTATGCATTAACTCCCAAAAATTAATTATAAAATAAAAGCCTCTTAATATGTTTAATTTACTATTAAATTGTGTACATAGTAGATTGGAGTTGGAGAAATGTAGCAACAATCAAAACTTGCGATCAGTTTTAATTGTACCACTCCTTAAGAAAAGCTATGAAGCTTTTCTTCCAACAAATTTTGTAAAATCTTTCATACTATATTCATATTTATCGATTTATGAGCCCGTCAAAATTTTTGGAAATTACAGCCCACTGTACACTATTTAGTCAACATAAATTTGAATTTTCCATCTTTTAGATTTCCTTTCCCTTACTGCCCACATTCATATTATTTTGGCTACAGAAATAAACACTGAAAAAAGTATGAAAAATTATAAAAAATCAATATTTTGTTTTGTATACTCTTTTCCAAAAATTTGGATTATGGGCAAATACGCTTATGCAAGCATTATACTAAGTTTACAGAAATTTTATTGTATCAAATGTTTATACAAAAACTAGAAGGATATAGAGATCAAATCATGCATATGTGTGTATATTTTATAGTAAATTCAAAGTCATGAGTACTGAGAGATGTGAGGATATTTAATGTAAATTTTGTGAAAAGACTCGAAATATTAACTACTCGACTGTTTAATTTTCTTTGGCAGTTCTTTCCGCGATGGTTGGCGCCTAATGTGATGACTTTCTTGGGATTCTTATGTACAGCAATTAATTTTTTTCTACTTTCGTATTACGATTGGAACTTTTTTGCCAGTTCAGGTGTGGAACGCTCAACACCGATACCCTCATGGGTTTGGTTATGTACAGCCATAAATATATTTTTGGCCTATACACTAGATGGTATTGATGGAAAACAGGCAAGGCGTATAGGCTTGTCGGGACCATTGGGCGAACTGTTTGATCATGGATTAGATTCGTATACAGCTGTATTGATACCCACATGTTTGTATAGTATATTTGGTCGTAGCCCTATATATTCGGTGGCACCCATGCGCATGTACTACGTTTGTTTGATGGTGTTTTTTAATTTTTACATATCCCATTGGGAAAAATATAATACCGGCATATTGTATTTACCATGGGGCTACGATTTGAGCATGTGGGGCTCAACAGCTATGTACCTGATCACATGGTGGTTTGGCTTTGAATTCTGGAAATGTCAATTACCTTTTGGTATACCATTGGGTGGGGCTATTGAATTTGTGCTGCATATAAGTGCCATATCTAATATGCCGATGGTGGTTGTGAATATTTATAAGTAAGTAATTTTTAATAGAACCATAAAATAAATTAAATAATTTTATTCATATTCTTTAGTTCTTATGCTCAGCGTACGGGCAAAATGCGTACTTTTACAGAGGCCATACGGCCGTTATGGCCATTTTGTACCTATATGGCTTTATTGTTAATATGGCCTCAAATATCGCCCAACAATATTATGGAAAAGGATCCCAGAGCGTTGTTTATGTTGAGCGGCACTATCTTTTCGAATATTAGCGTAAGTTATTTTTGTGGCTATTTGTTATCTCGAACAATACTTTCAGTTATTATTTATGATGATTATTTAAAAATTGTCTACATTTATTTCTAATTCCTTATCAATGTTTATGTTTAGTTTTTTTTCTTTTCTATCAATGCGGGTTTTCACCTTAAGTGCTAAACAAATATAACAGTTGGCCTCCTCTTCGCACTTGTTCAACATTTCAACTAAATCAGACGTTATTTTTGTAATAATTTTGCGTTTTACTGATAAGCTGTCTGTGCGGTTGGCGAACTGTTATGAATCACAAATATGTAAAACATTTTAGTTAAATTAAGAACTAACTGTGGCATATTTTGTGCGGATTTCAAAATAAACTAATTTTCATTTTCAATGTCAGTTAAAATTGATAAAAAATTATATTACAAGAAGGCTATTTATGAAGGCCTTTAGAATCTGAAACGTGTTTCTTTATATTATTATCTGATCCGATATGATAGAAATTAAATGAAATGGCGGAATCTAACTAATAGTGGAGTTGTAATTTGTTTATTAAAATCGTATTCAAAACACATAGTCACTTCATATTACATTTTCTATATCTTTCATTCCAGTGCCGTTTAATTGTTTCCCAAATGTCAAACACGCGTTGTGAAAACTTCCACTGGATGACACCCATTTATGTGATCTGTATTGCTATGGGCCTATGGCTACCTAGTTTAGAACGCTTTATGCTGTATTTGTTGTTAATTGTGACCACACTCAGTCACTGGCATTATGGATCTTCAGTAGTTAACCAAATGTGTGAACATTTCAATCGTATATGCTTTAGTGTTCATATGCGAAAGTCAGCAGAAACATTGTCAACATCGTCATCTGATACTTCTTCCTCTAATACCGTTCTCAAAGCTAATCGTGATAATAGAGCAACATCAACAATAAATTCAAATACCAATAACACGCTATCTTCAACATTGTTGTCTTCTGCTTCCAAACTGGAAGAATCTACAAAGAAGTTAGAATAATATATAATATAGTTTTTTAAGTTTAACCAACGTTTATTGATGTTTTTAGGTTTTGCTTTTTAACAATTTAGCACAAAGTTTCACTGTGTTTTTTATTGTACTAATCGAGGCTGTATATTGAGATTATGGCTTGTTTATAAGTTTTAATAATATTCAGGTTACAATTTTATCAACTATGTTTCATAGCATAAGCTTAATTTTTTATAGCATAAGACTAAATTCCTTTAAATTACTGAAATTATTTTAATATCAAATATTGTGTTCTATAGGTTCGCTGTTTTATAAAAATATTTATGTTTTGAGTTATTAAGAAATTATTTTTCGGTTATGGTTTATTTATAAACAAGACAAAAACATATTTATTTTGATAGATATCCAATTAGATATAATTGCATTTTGCTAAAAATTTTAGTTTAAATTATAAGACGATGTTTATTAGTCTGCATGCATGAAAATGTTCAGTAGTGAATATTCAAAATATGTACAATCGTTTTAATTGAGCTGATTGAAAAATTTTTTCATTGAGTAATTTATGTGCATAACAAAAACGAATTTCCATATTTTATTGTTGTTTTCAACGTAAATCAGCGAACAAATTTCTTTTTTATATTCAAAAACATCGTTCCATTTGTTAAAACCTCAAGTTACAAATCTATAAGTAAAATGCAGAAACAATTTTGTAATTTCACTTGTTGATTTATAACTTGTAGTGATAAGTAACAGACGCAAGCAACAAGTCTTTCGTATTCGAAAGGTGTACAAATTTTATATAATTTTATAGTAGAGTTTGCAAGTGCATAAAGTACTTGGGAATTAAATTTACTTTATAATATATTTTGTTTATTTAATGTAATTTGCTTGCGATGTTGTCACAGCTAATTTATTAAATATATGCTTTGTTTAGTTTATATTTATTTCTTTATTTATTTGAAATAGCTTTCATTTGTATTTTATGTTATAACATTTTCGAAATATTTTTCAATATTTTTAGTTGTCATGTAAACGTTGCAACACTGTGTATATTAATACTAAATTTAGGGCCAAAGACGATTAAAATTTAATTAAAATTTCATCTTAATTATTGTAAATTACTTAAAAACTAATGCATAAGCTTAAATCAGTAACTAGTTAAAAGCTACACAGTGCGAAAAATATGTTTTATGTGTTCATGTTTTTCATAAAAAATAATTGTTAGACATATTTGCAGTAAAACGTCATAAAATTGTAATTTTGTTACGGCTTACAGGATCACCGCACTAAGTATTTCAATTTATTATATATTAATTTAAAATTGTGCTGATTGTTTCTACGCAAATATGTTTCCAAATCATTAGACTTAAGTGAAATATTGTTTTGCCAAATCGTTTGTATAAATACCATTTTGCATTTATTGTATTAAATTCAAAATAGAAAGAGAAATGAAATATTTAAAATATTCAAGTTCTGAATATGTTCCAATGTTATCAGCGAATATATACAAATTCCGGTTGCGATTTTGTGTCGTAGAGCTTATTATCTTAATGCTATATTTCACGCAATGATCTATTCTGTTTCTATATGAATTATCTTATTAGGAAAGATGTCCTCTGTGCCACAACCAATGTGATCATCAAACAGACCTGAAAAAAAATTAAATTGTGAATATGTACTTAAAAAATAATTTTTAAGTCTTTCTTGCTGATGTCTTTAGGTACGTGTGTGTTTTGAGACAATCAAACAATTGGGGACAACTTTAAAAATAAGCCTGGAACCTCCCGCCCAATTCAAAAGTTTAAAACGCTGCAAAATTGAAAATTTTTTTTTCAATAAAACTAATTTTTAACAACGATCGACATTTGAATGACATTTTGTGATAATTAGCGCAGTTGTTCAAATTGAAAAACTTATGATTCGAAAATATTTTTAGTAGTAAAAAGCCGCTGCTTTCTAAACATTTCAATTAAGTTTCTTTTGAACCAAGAAAGCGTTGTTCTAGAGTAAAAATTATATTGATCCATTTAAAATGTAAGAGTTGTTTAGTTTACCACATAAATTTTTTTTGGCGAAAGTTTCATATTGGAAAATTGTAACAGTTTCAGTAGCTTTCGTTGATATCTGATGAAAATTTCTCCAATTTTTAATTGAAAAATAGAAACATTATAAGTAAGTAAAAATTGTGTTACTGAAGTTTATAATTTAAAATAAAATATAATGTATCGGAACATATTTAGCAAAATGAATATTTCGATTTATTAAAGAGTCTCTAGTAGAAAAAAACTTATTGAATTTTGCTGGGCTTCTTTGATTCAAATTATATTTTTTAAGAAATTGAAAACTTCCATTAAATCAATATAGAAGGTGTTTGGTTCAAAATTATGGTTCTAAAAAAATGTGATGAATATCTAACGATGTTGAAAATAGTTTTCTGCTTAAGAACGCACAATATATTATAAGTTATACACACAAGTATTAATAATAAAATCATTTCAAAATATAATAACAAGAAAAACTACTAGAACATTGCAGCTTTTATATTTTCTAATCATTTCCATTAATTATATAATCAAAAGCCACATTGGGTTCTCTTTATTATTTAACAAATTTTTATTTTATTTGGGTTTGAAATAAACTATAATTATCCACTATCTTTTCTGGCAGTAAAAATTCAGATTTAAAAATAATAATCTTAAAAGCCACTTTATTTTAGCATATTTTTGAACTTGAAAGAGAATAGAAAATTCTCTTATTTTTTACTAATTTCCACAAAACCATTTAATATGTATTGTATAATTTTATAACCATTTGAACCTCAGTTTGTTTTTATTTTGTATATACATATAATCAAATAACGTAAACATGCACATAAAATCTACTTAATTCTGTAACTATTCGTCGACGTTAACGTTAAGACAACTAGCTATTTTTAACAGCCTCTTGATATTAGCGAAATCTTAGAGATTAGTGAGAGGCTGTCAGCAGTATTCAGTTGTTGTCGCTAACGAGTACGACTATTCTTGATGTATTCCTGAATTTGACGTTGACAACTAGTTGGAGGAGAATAAAGGGGAATATTAAAAATATTTTTTTTTGCTACCAAATATTTTAATCAATGCCAATATTTATTTTTTACTATTAATATATTTATATAATAAATTAATTAGCTAATACATAAAATTTATATATAATTAGTCTATATTAAATAATTTTGTTTGTTTTATTAAATGTTAATTTTTTATTAAAAACATGTAGAAAAATGATCGGAACATGTAGAAATAAAAAAAAAATTAAGTTCTTGAAGCCATGCTGCCGTGTTAATATTAAAAAATTTTACATAGCATTTTCCTTAGTTCATTCGCTTAACGTATTGTAAACAAATTTACAATAAAAATTTCTATTAAATATTAATGTTTATTTTAATTAATTTCCTGAACTTGAGTCGCCAAAAACAAAACTGTTTTAAAACTTTTTATGCACAAGAATGGCTATATTTATGGGTTCAAGAATTTATTTCTCATGGAATCGAAATAATATCAATTAAATTTACATGAAACAATACCAAATAATACTATCTTTAAAGTAATTAAAAGGACGAAAAGACATTAAACATCACTCAAGAAAATCAATAGCTAAACAAATTATACGATATGATAATAGAATTTTGATGTTTGTAAAGTTACAATAAAAACTTGTAAGATTTAAATTTATAAATTACTTATTTAAATACAATAATAAATTATTAAAAAAAAAGTTTTTAAAGATATTGGAATGTTTTTCAATGTATTGTTTAATCAATAGATTCTTAAGCACTTCTATAAAATAATAATCAATTAAAAATTCTTTATGTAACGAAATCTTAGGGGTTTCGTTACGTGTTCCATTGAAATTTTAAAGTTGTTTGAAAAAGGATATTTTTAATTTGAACGTTTCAAATTACGAATTTCTATTAACAGTAACTAAGTAAGTATGCCGAATATGATGAGGATCGTTTCACTAGAATTTCATTGGGCGTGGCACTGCCCACATTCGTAGCATGGTGTGTTATCACCGAAAATGCTAAATATTTTTATTTCTAGCGCATATTTTCTATGTTTATTCGAAAATTTGGTATAAATGCCGGAGGCAATTTTAAATTTTATTTTATACTAGTAGCCCCGCCCGGCACTGCTCGGCGAGTTATTTGGGTGGAAATTGGTTTAATTGCGTTTACACCTTTTTATATTATATAGTTACTTTGCTGTTAAATAATATTTTTTGCTTTAAAGAAGAAGGCATATATCTTAATTGAAATGAAAATTTACTATAAAATCAATGCTTAAGATCCGAAGGCTCAAGAAGTGAAGAAAGTTATATATCGTCACAGAAAATGTGAAACGAAAAAAATAGAAAGTCGAATTTTGTAGTTTTGTTATGTCAATAAAGTCATAATAAATCTCTCTGAAACTTTAGTCTCAGTTGACTTCTCAATAATCCTTTTAATTTGATACCCATATCGTGTGGTGTATAAAAAGTAGTCGTATGACCATTTTGGGGCGTGTCTCATAAAGTGTTCATAGATATTTAATTAAATTTTGCGTTCCCACTTCCAAAACTCCTTAAGTTTGGTACCATGTCATGGATTTTTTTTCTCAAAAATCTCTTTTATTTTATACCCATATCATGTGGATGGAAAAAAGTAGCGCTCCGCTCTTTGGAAGCGTCTACCATATTGTGACGTCCGCCATATTGTTTTTGAAATGATTTTATTAGGTTTTATTTTTCTTTTTCAAAAATCCGTTTCATCTGATACCCATATCATGAGGATGGATAAAAATGAATGGCCCATATCTTTGGGGTATCCGCCATTTTGGTATCCTATGTCCATTTCCTGGCTCTAAGCTAAACTCCTACCAATTTGCAACCAAATCGGTAAAGTCATTCTTGAGTTATAAATAGTGTAACTAACACGACTTTCTTTTATACATATATATACAGATTAGAAATACTTTTGATATTTAAAAAGACTTAGAGTATGGTTCGAATTAGATTTACAGCTTTCAGAAAATAGATCAGAACTGACCAAATCCCCATCGTAAGTGGCACTTTTTATTCCGTATACAAAAGGAAGTGCAAAATTGTACATATTGTGCCTTATTACGAACGACGACATCGACGTTACATCAACACGACAGCAAAAGCTTGTCACTTCTCGACTCTTTTTCGATAATAATTGACTGTTATTAATATCCTCTATCAATATTATACGCTTTAGAGAATACTAAGATATTGCTAATAGTAAGTAATTGTTGTCAAAAACTTGTAGACAAGTGATACATTTTTGCTGTCGAGTTGACGTTACGTCGATGTCATCATTCGTAATAAGGCAGATTATTATTTTTATTTTTTTCAAGTAACAAAAACAGCCCACGAAGCGAATTGCTTGTCCGGCGGGATTCGAACCCACAACCATTGGCCTGAGAGACTACTTTTTTTATTCTCTAACCCAGATTTATAAAAGAAACGAATAAGTATGTGTATTTTCAAAAGGCAAAATATTTTTGATTGTTTTGAGTTTTATTCTGATATAAACTAATTACGAGAATACATAAAATAATTATAATAGTGTAGTTTATCAACTTAAATTAACAGTCTTTGTTACTCCAACTTTCTAACATTTAGTTTGATTTTTAAAGAATAAGTTGTTCGCCTGTTGTCATCCACTCCGTATTTTCTCAATAATTGCTTATGTACTCCCTCAATTTAATGTTTACGTACTCTTTTGAGAAGATTCAAAAAATGTGATATATACGATTTAGTTTTGGATACCGCATCTACACTTTGTCTAGCTTCTAAATATTTCCTAGATGCTGGAACTTCTACCAACATGGGCGTAGGATCAGAAGAAATACTTTGCTGTGATTCAGCGACTGATGGCGTATTATTCACTGCCGCTGACTTGTTTAATGCAGAGGATGGATATGATGCGGGAGGTGCTACAGCAGCAGCAGGTTTATTTTTTCCAAAAGCTAAAAGATTATCATCATCTTTAGAAAATAAAATATAAATGGTGGCATATTATTTGAAGTAGTCCTATGCTAATTTTCAACTTACCCAAACTCTCGATCATGTCGTCTGTGAGTAGCAGTAGGGCACTACTCTCCTCTTGTGGTAGACCAACAAAAAAACCATCTAAGCTTATGCGATAATTCTCCTCACCCTTCTGCCTTTGATCATAGTGCACATCTTGGGAATTCATTAAAGCTGATAAGGCCACTAGAGCTCCAAAGTCCTCAACGCTACTGCCCCTTGATTCTTGTAAGGGCTTAGCTGAGACACACACCAGACCAAACAAGCAATATAAAGTGAAAACAAATAGGCGATTATTAAATTTACACATTGTTTTAAAACTTTTTATTAGAGCGGAGAACCTTCTGGCTAAGCGTTTAATTTGATAGTGAGTTCTTGTTTGAGCCTAAAGAAGTCATGAAGTTATAAAAGCATTTGGTTAGTTTCTAGTTTTTGTTTTGTGTTTGGGAGCAACAATGTTGTGGTCTGGTTTTTGACTCATCTGTAGTGGCAAGAATCTTTTGCAAATACCTGTTATATTCAATTCTATTGCATGCATCATTGTTTTATTCCTTTTTGTAAGTAAATAAGTTTTTTTTCTCAGTGGTTACATCACATATAATTGAAGACAGGTTTACCTTTTTAAGTTTAAAGTCAAGTTTAAATATTGCAGCAGCAGGAGGCTTATGCAATGTTTGATGTTCTTTGAGTATGTTTTGCTGGTTCCTGTTTAAAGCTACAAGAATGGTTAAGCCCCATATACAATTACATTAAAGAGACAAGAAGTTAATTGAAAAATTTTAGTGGAAAAGGTTTTAATATAAAAAGCACATTAAAATCAATTGCATGATAAAAATTCAAAATTCTTTGAAAATTATACATTAACACATTTTTTATTCAAACACATTGTAAAAAGTTTCATGGTTCAACATGCAATAAATAGTCCTTTGGCTGTGAATTGATTTATTGGTAGATTTTGATTCGTGCTTTATAAATGTTTACTGGGTAAATTCCAGATGGTCACTTATTTTTGCAAGTTTCTTTTGCAATCTGAAAAGTCTTCCGCATTTTTGTATAATCTTCAAATCAGTTATTGAAAAAAATGTAATAGAAGCAACAATTTTTTCTATATTCTAGTCTGAAATATTAGCAGATGGCCATATATGGCGTTTATAAGCTTGACTAATAGGCTAAATTCTAATAGCAGGATGTGTCTTTTAAAATAGGTTTTAAATTCATTCAATTAATTTTAGAAAAGAACAGCAAATAATTAGTGCAACAATAAACGAGTAAAAAAAGGAAATAAACAAAAAAGGAAAAGAATGAAACTGAAATGAGGATTTTGCATTAAACTTAAGCTTCAGAGCACCAAAACCACACTTAGCCGGGGTTATTGCCCAAGTGTCGGTAGGTACTAAAGCAAATGGCTCAAATTTCCAGAATTCTTCTCAAACCACTGGCATTACGGTAATCTTTAGGATTTATTTTTCGGGGAGTCCCCATGAAGTCCATACACTCTAATGATATTTGGTACACAGCGAAGTATGAACTGAGGATGTGAATCCATTCTTTTGCGATGCATAATACAAATAATAATTATTTGTATGTCATGAATGCAGCAAATAGCCCACAGCACCTCCTTCTTGCATTTTTGAGTTAGAACAACCAAAGTATAATTACTATGTTCACAATTGATATAACTAATTGCCCAAATACGACAATATGTACAAATTTATTTTTATTTAGTATTTTAAGCCACTATTCCATTACGCCTTAAGTATTTGCGGAAATGTTTTCAATTAAAAGAAAGCAAAATTTGAAATTTTTTGCAATTTTTAATTTAACCCTATAGGAAATGGGTATCTACACTTTCAAAAGAAAATAAGAAGAAACAAAAAAAAAACGTTTTATTCGACCAGGTCGAATCTTAAATAGATCAGAGAACATATTACCTTCGTCGTAAAAGCGTATAATATAAATTTTTAAAGAATATAGGCTTAAATTCTTCTGGTTTCTTGACCTCTTTTTAATTATTTTTATATTCTGATATTTTTAAGTTTAAGGTCTCTTTATTTTAATTTAATTTCAATATTTCGTCACTCCTTTGTGTGGCTTCTTCAGGAATTTCCTGAAGAAGTCACACAAAGGAGTGACGAAATATTGAAATTAAAAATTAAAATAAAATAAAGAGACCTTAAAATATCAGAATATAATAGGAATATAGGCTTCATATAATATACATATATAACTACAACGCCCACTAAAGGGGTGGGATGCAAAAATTTACTTTATAGTGTTTTTTTACAGACGGACATATGTGAACGCATTACTGAATTGTCTTAGACTTCATCACCAAGAATATATGTATATACCTTATGAGGTCTTTTTGGAGGGTATTAAAACTGTATTTTGTCGGGGTCGCTCTGGCAAGGGCGTTGGCTGAGACATTTCACTTTTGCCGTAAAGCACTAAAAATAAATTTTTAATAAATAATTAAGTGTACAATTTTTTTGATAGAGTCAATTAGGTGGCAAAGAGGGAGGAGGGGTATAGGGCAAAGGGGATCAGGTTACGTTTCAGCTTCGTCATAAAATCTTAAAAATTTTATTTTTAAGAAATGTAGGCTTAATTAGTACAATTTGTTAAATTTTTATACAATTTTTGCATATAATAACGCCCACTAAAGGGTGCGGGGTCAAAAAAATAATTTTTTTGATTTCATGGCTCCAAGTTTAAAATACATTTCTACCAAATTTCAAGTGTCTGGCTCTTTTCGTTTGTATTGAATCGTGATTTCCACAGAAGGGCGGAGGGACGGATTGACATGGCTAGATCGTGTTAGATTTCATCACAGATCAGGAATATATATATATACTTTATGGAGTGAATATACTCTCTTTGTAAATACACTCTCCAACTCTTTTTTGGAGGGTGTAATAAACAAAAGTAAATTCGCACACCTTCTTCAAGTGTACTTGATAACAACTCTGGGAATTTACCAAAATTGCCGCCGTTTTGTATTGTTCAATATGGTAATTTTAGGAGGCTTAAGCTTCAACTTAAAAACAATAAACGGATTAGAGTATTTTATGAAATTAGTTAATCATATTTAAATTAGTCTTAATATCAATCCTAAAAACTCGACCCTAAAAGCACCCTCCTTCGTCGGTCCTGTAGCAAAAATTAGCCTGCGAAGTAAAATGTTTGAAATAGGTAAAAAAAAAATCTCTATCTCCCCTCCTTTGCAGTTCCGGCGCAATGCACTGCATATCTAGGGGTCAACCCCTGAGTGCTGGTCAAAGATTAAAAAAAAAAAAACAAATAGTTCTCATATGCGTAAAATGACTTCGGGAGTAGCTGACATCATAAAGTAAAATAATTTTTAATGGTTGCATAATTAATTAACTGCATGTGGAAGAAATTTGCATTAATTGATATAATATTTAATATATAGTATAAAACATGGAACTATAGTAGAACTAAAGTCTGCCTTATGTTTGTTATACGAGTATGAACATGGCAACTTGTACGTCTAATATTTGAAATGGGACTTCTTTCATCAAATAGTAGTCACAGGATTAAGGCTTCTTGGCAACTTAATTCATTTAATTGCTCGTTATTGGCTGAATTTTTAAATAAAAAAAAACATTTAATTACTATTTTTGCAATATTTCAAACAATTGTCCAAAACAAACCAAATACATTTTTAGTTTCAAATGCATTTAATTTTTTTCATTCAAGCGAAAATGTTTTCGACTCGGAAGAAGCAAAATTTAGAATTTCTTACAATTCAAAATTATACCATGAAGAAACTTGGAGTCGATATAAACACTTTGCAAAGGAAGGAATTATTAAAGAACTATTGCAAGTTTATATTCTTAACCAGTTGTGTGGTTTATGTGCAAGTTGGTTTGATCCATTATGTGGTATGCAGCGGCATTACGAATTTACATGTGACTTGTGGATCGTTGTCGATCTTTAATCAGGGTTGTTTGGTTTTATTTAAGTTGGCAACATTTTTGACGCGCGGAGACAGTTTTATGAAATTAGTTTGGGATATTAATCTCTTGGCGGAGAAAGGTGAGTGAAAAAAATTTATATAGGCAACAATTTTGACTCGTTTTTTAAGCAAATGAGCTCGAGAAGCAAAAATGGTTAAAGGAAAATTCAATGGCCCAGTTGATAGGAAAAACATACTTCTACACCTGCTGGATAGTAGTCGGCTTAAGCGGCCTTTTCCCCTTAATACTTATGGCTTTCGACTATAAAAATGGCAATGGCTTTAATCACAAGCTGCCCTTTGGAGGCAAGTGAGTATAATGGAGTGTTTGAAATAAAATACATTTAAATAAAATATTAAAATTTTTGCCAGATTTCCCCACGAAAATGATGTATTCTTCTTTATTCTCAATTATATTCTATCTCTGATATACATCTATGCCATGCTCAATATGACTGTGGGCGTGGATGCCTTCTACGTGTGGTACAACCACAGCATATCGGCTCATTTTCGCATTTTAAGATGTAAAATTGAGTGTGAGGCCCTGCAACTGCAAAACGATAATTGTACAAGTTTTACCCAGGCAATTGGATCAATTGTGTGCTACCACAATCGCACTTTAGGATTTGTTCAAGACTTAAATTCGATTTTTGGCGGGATTTTATGGGCCGAAGTTATGTTGAGCTCTTTGCAAATGTGTTTTGCCATCTTCACTTTAAACAATGATCATAATGTTTTCAATATCCCATTAAATGTTATGATACTTATAGCCGGATTTATGCAAATGTCGATCTATTGCTTTGGCGGGGAGAAAATTAACATGGAGGTTGTTTACTTGCTGAAGTTTTTTGTGTTTTGAATTTAATTTAATGGTGCCTTCTTTTAGAGTTGCATGCTGAGCTTAGATTTTTATCTACATTTCCCGTGGCATAAAATGTCAGCCAAGAAGAAAAAGCTAATGCTGTTGCCATTGATGCGTTCACAAAAATTGTCCACTTTGAGGGGTTTGTTCTTTCAAATCGATCGTAATTTGTTGGTTTATGTAAGTGTTTTCCCATTGACTTGAATTTGATTTATTTAATTCATGTGCGAATATTTTCTGGTTGTTTCAGATCTTGAAGACATCATTTTCCTTCAATACTTTACTTTCGGCTATGAAGGAATAAATCGGGGCGCTTTATAATAAAAATAAAACAAAATCTAATTTGCACTATAGTTTTTTGCACTTTGTAAGTTTGTAAGAAAATATTTCTAACAAGAATGATTTCATTAGAACATACTATACATCATATACAGTGCCGGTAAAAATAATAGCACCATTATAGTTGAAGCAGCTTCTTTTCATATAAAAGTTTTATTAATCCATCCTTTTTCTTTTTGACTGCACTGTGGCGTAATGTAATCATTACCGTGTATATTATTATATGTATAATGCTTGATCTTATTACATGTTACATTTGTTCCTTGCTACCAATTATGAAAGCACGTAGAAGACTATTTGTTTCAGTAAGCACTTGATATTAAATAAATATTATACAGATGAGTGTAGTTTTATTAATTACGGCCTGAAATTTCAATTTTATCATAAAATTTCAATAACATTTTTATCACAATCATTCGAAAGTGGAAAGACGAGATGGGACAACTCAGAGATTAAAAAACCAGGATACGGCAACACTATGGAAAATCACTGCTATAAGTGAGGAATTAAAACAAATGGCTTGAGAGTTGATTTTAGCAATAAGTACCCAGCATTTCGTTTTGTCGTGGGAAACATCTTTAGAAAGGGCACGAAAAAAAATAATTATTTTCAATCTGCTGACTTTAGGTTGTTACTGATAATCTCTCGTAGTTGCAAACGATTGGCTGCGTAAGTGCATTAAACACGTACAACTAAAATCGCATCTAATTGCGTTATGAAAAGTTAATATTTAAAGTGGTGTTACGTTATATGGGAATGGCAGTTTGCAGAAAAAAAATTATTTTGTCAGTTTATTGACTGAACGAACTCGGCACCAATTAAATGCTGAAGCATTCTTAATTAAATAGTATATAAAGTTGTTTATACATTCCAATTTTAAAAGTGCGCTTTATGTTCTTTCAAAAGCAAACGTTTGCGCTTTCAATTTGACAAGATCGTCGACATAATAAAACTTCATAAGCCACAAATCAACTATCTTGATGCCACCTGTATGTTGCAAGTACAAAAAAAAAGAGTTGGAAAACCGTGTTTTATTTGCTGATCATCTCAAAACAACTATCAAATTTTATTATTCCTATTATTATTAATTTCGTTCTACGCAACTTCAAAAACTCAAATATTAAAAATGTTTAAGTTGGCGCATCAGCCGCATAACGTTTTTGTTATTTTAATTTCCGCCAAGATTTCAGGGTAAACATAATAGCCACTCGTATTTTTTCTGTCTGAGGTAGTATTTATTATTAAATATTAGTATTAGATTTTACAAGCCATTAACAAAAATCATCATCTTGAAAATATTAGTTTAATTTATTATTCGTAAAGCTCAACATTGATTTAAAAATAAAACAGGTCTCAATAGCAGGTCTATGACTTGGCTTAATTGCATTTTCAAACATTTCAGTTATCAAAAATTTCATTACACAGACTTTCTAAAATATTATTAACGTTAACGTTAGAATTGGTATCGATTAGATGCAATTATTTTTAATCAAACGAGGAAGTAATTTTCGTTAATTCATATAATCATGATAATATGAAAGATAAATATTTTCGTTCAATAAAATCGGTTGTTATGATCGTGAACAAAATTTGAAAAAGAAGTTTGTGTTCAATTAGAGAAGGTTTCCTCTAAAATTGTTTTAAGAATAAACTTAAAACATATATTGCATTCTTTTCACTTAGAAGCTTTTATAAAATTTTGTTTTGAAAAATTTCCAGTGTGTTTGTTGTGAGAGCGATTTTTTCGTATTGTTGTTTAATTAGTTATAAGTTTCTTTTGAACGTTACACTTCAGCAAGGCAACGAATATTTGGCATTTGCCCCGACACTTTTCGTCACATGGATTAAATAGTTCAGATAAACACCACAGAGTCCATTTCCGTTAGAAAAGCAAGTTCATTCTACATTTCCGTTGCTCAGAAAATTAATGAAACGATTTTGGATTTCATGACCTGAATTATCTAACAATATTAAATATTATTTCATTGCACATACTTTTTATTTTCAGAAAAATCGAAATACTCTAGATTTTTTTAATAAAAACTATTCGTTTAGTACATTAGAAACTAATTGTTTAGCTAAAATATAAGAGCTAATAAGTTCGAACAAAGTTGTTCGAATAGAACTATACAAATAAACTGTTCGAATAAATTATTCGAATAAAAGTTTTGCTATAAGATTAAAATTCAATTGAAAATCTTATATGTACGAATAAAATTAATCGATTACATTATTCGAATAAAATTAATCGATTATTTCATTCCATTAAAATTTAAATTCAATTAAAATCTATTTACCTGTTTTATGAAAAGTTTATTTTACACACTTCAGGGTTTCCTTTTACATAAAAACTTCCTTTTTCAAATAAAGTGCCTTTTGGCAAATCAAAAAAATTTATGTTTAGAAAAATATTATTTTCCACAACTTTTTTATGATAAAAGTACTTTCATCATAATAACTTGTTCGCAAAAATTTACCTACATGAAAAAATAACGCTAAAAAAATAATCTCATACATACATATATGTATAGCATTAACAAAAATTTTGTTCAAACAATGATAATCAAACCTTCTAATACAACATTTTTTACATATATATTTTCTTTATTGATTATATTCAGATTTAGTTTTTATAGCTAAGGTATACTTCCCCGTTCTTCTACAAGAACCATCATTTTGAACTAGCCAGTTCCATTCTAAAATAAATTTTCCACTTTTTCATGCCACATTTTCAAGTACGATCATGACCAAATAAACTTGTTTTTTTGCAACGCTTGGTATTCTCAACCACTTGTCTTTTGGCATTTGCTGCCTTTCAATGCTTCTTTTTTTTTTAGTTCTGTAGAAAAATCAAACATTTCTATTCATCATTTGAGCATGAAGTGAATGTATAATTTTTCAAAATTTTCTTCAATTTTCTTCTAATCCAAGTAGGTTGCATAAAAACGTATCAATATCCAAGTACAGTGTAGTTAGTTATTAAATGTCAGTGAACTTTTTTTTTCTTCTAATGCTCTTAGCGTTTATCCAAAGTCTTGAAAAATTTGTTTTTTTTTATTCGACTATGAGTGTCTTTAGCTTTGCTAAAATGTTTAAATTGCCGACCGTTGTAAAATTATCTTAATTGAACATTTTCAACTTCAAGAAATAATAGAAACGAATGTGATCTATAGCTGATTGATGAGTTAAGGATTGGATTGTAAGTTAAGCAAATACACAGAAAGAAAATACGTATTGAACGCAAATATATTATAAAATATATTATAAAATATTCTGGCTGTTTAAAAAGTTTATATATGCAGAGCTCTTAGAGCATTTTAAATTCATATACAGAATAATTTACTAATAAGATTGAGAAGTACAAAAGATTTTAAAAATGTTCAAATATATTTTCTTATGTTGCTAATTATGAGATAAACTATAACATCAGTATTCACAAAAAATAAAGTAGACTTGATGAATACTTTGAATTAAATTTTCTATGAAATTTTTACTTTAAAGCACACTTGAAGTACACATTAATTTTTGTGAATACAGAACTAAGTCCTTTCATCGATTTCAATTAGCGACAAATTGATTCGATTTTTAGTCAAGAAATATTTTTTACTTTGTAAATCGCCAAATTGGCTACACCTTCTACACCAAACCACCATTCCACTTTTGGCCATAATTTTAAAAACAAAACCATAAGATTTGTAATGAAATGAGTACAAGACAAGTCATCCCAACGGATGATGGAGAAGACACAGACAAAGAAAGTCTTAATAAAGATTTAGATGGAGTCTGTTTGTGGTTCCCATGTAATCTGAGCGAGTGTATTAATATGAATTGTGTGACAAAAAAAAAAATAAAATTAAATAAAAAATTAAATACAGTTAAGGCGAGTAGCAACTTTAGCACCAGCTAACAGCGCAGCTCCATCACCAACATTTCCAACAACAATTACAAGAAGAACTTGGCGAAAGTCAACAAAATAAAAACAAATAAAATAAATTTAAAAACAAACAGCAAACAGAGTTTGTACATATTATTGGCTTTTGTTGTAGATGTTGTTGTAAAGATTGTAAAAATAAATAAATAAAATTAATAAATAGTTTGTGTTTGCCAGTTGTAGGGTTAACAGAATTGGTAAAGTTATTTTCCTAAATGCAACAAACCAGATATTTTCATCTGCAAAAGTGGTGCAAAAGAAACTGTAGATCTTTTCTATTAAGTCCAACAAAATTTCTATATGTAAAAGTTTAAATTGAAGTTTTTATCGCCAGCAATTGATTATTCTTCCATATCATTCCTATAATTCATTCTCTTGGTCCAATCTGTTCAGGGATTAAGCCCCCTGTCAGACTTGTAATTTTCGATCTTAGATTTTTCTTTTAAATTAGTCTAATCTTAGTCTAGAACAAGTAAAAACGTTATATTCGAGCGGGTCGAATCTTAAATACCTTCCAAATATTTAGTAAGTAAATTTAAAATGTTTAACTTGGTGGGACAAATTTCCTTTCAAGACATTTTTGTATCCAATTTTAAATCTTTATTTTGACAGAGTCATTTCGGGAAGGGCCGTGGGGGAGACGTTGCACCTCTGCAAGATCAGAGAACATCTCAGCTTCTTATAGGCTTAAGGAATGCAAATTGTTCAATATTTACACTATTTTTGCATATCGTATCGTACGTGAACGCCCACTAAAGGGGGCGGGTCCAAAAATAGACTATATCATGCTTTCCACAGACGGACGTATGGGCATTGCTAGATCCTCTTAGACTCCATCACTGATCAAGAATATATATACTTTATGGTTTCCAATTCTTTTTGGAGGGCAAGGGCGGCCCCGATATAAAAACTTTAAAAATTAATGTTTAGGATAATTAAGTGTAAAATTAATTTTTATTATTTTTTATAGGGTAATTTAGGGCGCAAAGGGGGAGGAGGGGGTAGGGCAGAGGAGTATCAGGTTACGTCTCAGCTTCGTCTTTAAAGCTTAAATATGTTATTGTTAAGGAATGTAGACTTAAGTAAAAAAATTTGTTAAATATTTTCACCATTTTTGCATATAACAACGTCCACTAAAGAGGACGGGGTCCAAAAATTAATTTTTTTGTTTTTATGGCTCCAATTTTAGCGTGTTGGACCCTCTTTCACATAAAAATATATCATTTGCTTAACAAAATCAACAAATATAATAAACAAGGAAATTGGCTTTTGTGTCATGGTCCACGTCAAAAATTATAGCAACAAAAAAAAAATTTAAGTGCTGCATACACGCATGCTAACATCGTTCTCATACATCCAATGCAAAAACAACGGGGACTTATTGTACACCAAAACTTGACATAAATGTAGCCACAGCAAAGTACTGTCATCTGTCATAGCGCTACCACCTTATATTTATTTCACGTTACAACTTACAAAATTTGGATTAATAGCTTACAATCAGTGGCAATCACATACTCGTATAATAAAAAGAACCTTGCTGTAGCGATCTTCAAAAGGTATCGTTCTCATCGTTAGCATGTCAGTTCGTTATTCTCCCAGCTTTAGTCATAACAAATAATTTATGTTTGTTAGCAGCTTATTTGACAAATTTTGTACAAACATTAGAAAAGATGCTGAAATATATAAAATAGTTTTTGCGAATAAGACCATGACCTTAGGAAATTAGTTGGACGGAAAAGGAGTAACATGGTGGCTTAGAAAATAATAGCGTAGACATGAATAGAGAAGACTAGAACGGAAATGTTCTGATCACGATAAGTTTTTCCCCGTTTTAGGGCATACCCTAAACATCTACAGGCAGATGCGCTCGTTAATGTTTGTTGTACCAAAATGGTCAAGTTTTCATAACTTTATTTTTTCTTGATAATTTTAACTGCAGCTTGATCACATTGTAAGTCTAACTCACATTGTAAAAGTAACTGACAAATATGAATGAGCCAGTGAGTGTACTGCGTATGTTTGTTTGTAAGTAAAATGTATTTTTATTTTCGTTTAGTATAGAACGCTAAAAGCGAAGTGTTAACTTGGCTAACAACAGTTAAAGCCATTCAGTAGTTAACAGCTTGAGCGCGAGTTAAGAACGCATTTTGTTTGTTTGTGTATTCAAAAGTGCGAAAGTTAAAGAATTGTGGTTGAAAAAGAAAGTCAGTCAATTTAAATATACAAAGAGAAATTTTTTTCTTTTTTTTGAACGACTTAAGCAAAGTTAAATTGTGGAATTATAAATAAAAGAAGTGGAAATGCGCAGTTTAATTTTATATGCAGCACTTTTAAGTGCTGTGGCGGGCTATAAGTCATCTTCATATTTAGGACCTCTAAATAAGGCTCAGACTTCCATGCAGCCTGATATCACCACCTTAAGATTGGAAATGTCTTCAACAACCACAGAGGAGCCATCTAGTTCAGTTTCGTCCACCACGGAAGACACCTCAAGCCAATCGAATTTGATAGAAGAAGTTGTATCCGAACTACCCGTATCCTTGCCACCCATTTTGGAGGAGGTTGATCTGCCAAATCTGCCCAATCGTCGTGTGGTTACCTACGACCAGCGTCAAGAGGGTCAATATAATATACGTGCTGATTTGGATAATTTCATGATAATTTTAGTGCCACCGGGACCCTCAGAGGGTATGGATCTTTTGGACTTATTAACCAAATCTCCTCTACGCAAAAGTTCTCACTTCTCTAAAGGCAAAAAGAAGCATTATTCTACTGCTGCTGCTCTGAAGCCGGATGCTTTCAAACATATAAACTATTTTCGGGCAAATGATCAGCAATACAGTGGTGGTTCCTCTAGAGCTGGGGAGTTTATAGACGGCCGCACTCCTTACCATGTGGATATCACTTCTTTAAATGAGGACGACGTACAGCCACGTTTGAATCCTGATAGACAAGTTGATGTGTTGCCACCTTCTTATCCTTTGGCCTATCCACATCTCATGAAGCCCTATCATCTGGAAGCAGAAACCTCTTTGCTACCACCCTCGGATGCCAGTGTGCAGCAAAATGCAGGTATTTTTTTTTTAATTGTTTGAATAAAATTAAATTTCCCATCCTTTACTAAATTTATTGCAATTCTCGAACTAGAATCTAATCCCTCCCCCAATTCTGGCTTCTATCGTTTCGCCCGCTACATAAGAGGAGATAATTTTGCGGATTCAAATCGTGCTACCTCTTCCAATCGTTTAGGTACTCAGCCCTCCACCTTCAGAACACAACATTTGCCAGTCTACCGTTCAGATCTGTCGATGGGTGCTGCCCAATTATATCCTCCTTTAGATGTGCCTCATTTTAGTTTTCACTCAGCACGCAATTTCGGTTCAAAGTCTTCCGCCTCGTCTCATTCTTTGTCCGATGAAATTGACAGCAAACAAACTTTAGACTCCGATTTGGGTTACAGTGACATTATTGTACCTCCAGCCCATATGCCTTTGGAGGATGATTTGGAATTGGCCTTTAATGATGACAGTCTATTGGAAGGCGAGGCTAAGGCTTTGCTGAGTGATGGCATAGAACGCTGTGCTCCGGGCAAGAGACGTGATAGTTATGGTGTTTGCCGGGAAATAGAGGGCTATTAGGGAAATAATTTGTGTTGCAAGAAAATATTATTTTTCTTTTTATTTTCTATTTCTCTCTTAGGGTTTAATAAAACGGACTGCGTAGCTAAGTTTAGTTTATATTTTAATACATAGTCTAAGCTATAAAACTGCTCTATTCTTAAGAAAATTCCGATATATTTTAATAAAATATTTTTAACTTATTTACTTAAAGTTAATGGTGTGCTTTTAATTTTGAATAATATTTTTTATGCGTAAGTGTGCGTTTTGAAAAATATTCGGCTAATATATTTATATTGTGTTTATATTCACAAAATTTCCTTTTAAATTTTATATGTTTGGCCAATATCGGTGGATGATAAGGTATTTCAAAGTGTTCCACAATAATGTCTGTGCTACATTTATATGAAAAATTTTCCTTTTGAATTCGATTATATGTAAAACATTGGAGAAATCGAATAGAACCGAGAGTTAAAAATATTCAATATTCGAAAAAAAATTTTAAAACGTAATAGAAGAATATAATTATATTCTCTAGTAGAACTTTTTTTTTCTGGTTCGTTTACAATAGTTTAATAAAAAACTCTGTGAAATCATAATATGAACGATGACCGCCGAATTTATTTTTACGACAAATATTTGAATAAAAAATAATAACAAACATAATATCTCCAGATATTTAAAAATTCGAAAAGCAGACAAAATTTTGAAGTGTAATAAAAATGCTTAGAACTCTCTCACGGTAAAATTTCTAATAAAATTAAAAATTTAAAATTTTTTTATGATAATAATAACTAAATTTTACAAAAAATAGTTATTTATTAATTGAAATTTAAAAATATTAATAAAATTTTCAAGGCTAAATAATCAATACATGGAAAGAAATTTTTCCCACTTAGAAAATATATAAACCAAAACTAAAAATTTCTAGAACTTGAGTTTGATAGAAAACCATAAACACGATTTTGAGTTTTAAATAAAAACTGCGAATTAAAAGAAAGGGAATAAAATCAATTTCGTGTACTACAGAGTGCAATACCGCATCCTGATTATTCTGTATTTTAGCGAAAATTCCCAGGCAAAGTAAAATTGTAAATAAAATGGCTTCTAAAAGCTCTCTATTCAGAACTTTCTCCGTCTACACTTTCAACACTATATGACCGTCTTTGAGCAGGAACTATGCCTTGAGTGGCGTTTCCGGTTAAACAAATTGTGTGAGCACATAATTTAATTTATGTTTTATAAATCTCATAATTTACTTTAGTTTATTAAGATAATTTATTTATTAAAAAAAAAAAAAAATCTGCTTTACACAAAACATCAAGTTATTTTTATTGAAATCTTAAATTAGTAATTAAGAGCGTATAAATACAAACGTTATATGCTTGACTTCTTTTCAAATTGTATTAATTAATAGAAACAATTTTCTAATTCAGCGGTTTTGTTTAGCATTTACGAGTAAATATTAATATTATTAACATTTAAATTTACTTTTTATAAATATATACAACATATTTGAAATTTCTTCTTTTGTAACAAAACCCCAATAAATCTTTTAATCACATGTACTGACAATGAAATTAATATTCAAAACACGCACAATTTAATTTGTTCTTTGTCTCAATTCATGTGGGGACGATTCCCCGTTCAAGCGATTGAAATAAAAAAAGTGGGTTTGTTTGGCATATTAGGAAGAATTTACATAATTATAAATAAAACTAAATGAATTTACGTTTTACTTTTGATTTCTAAACGCTAGACGTAGATAATATAATATAATTAATAATATTATTATAATTTATGCATAAAAATAAAACTGCGAACTAATTAAAGTTGTAATTACAAAAGATTTTATGGGGATTGTTGACTCAGCATCTTGAGCCTGATTTAAACTTTACAACAAAGAGTTGGATATTTATTTAAAATTATTTTAAATTCATTTTGAAAAACATATTATAGTACATCAAACGAACAATTTTCCTGCAATTGTAATGTGCTTTTCAGACCAAGATGTGGATTTAGAAGTTTTACTAAATCCATTAGATATTAAAACTAAAAAATAGTCTAGAATTGTGATGGCCAAAGAAAATATCAGCTCTTTCGTAACGTAGCGAAATCTCAATTCAACTCATGATTGACGAATTTATTTGTGCGTCTGCAGAGCACTTTAGCAAATATTAAAACGGGGGAAATGGTTAAGACAATTTTTGGAGGAGATTTTTAAATTGTACCAAATAATTTGCGTTAGCAAAATGAAAAGAAAAATAATAATAATATTAAATACATGATCCCAAATATTCGATTTCCTTGTTTTAAGTTTGGCTTTTCTTAAGCAAAAGCTCTACTTTGTTTTTTCATATTAGAAATCAATAAAAATATTTCTTTCTTTTGTTATTGATTTTTTGTATATATAAAAAACCAAAACGGGATTTCGCTTAAAAACACACAAAATATAGTTGTATCATGCTTTCCATATGCTAATTATTTGGATTAAACAAAAAAGCTGGTTATTAGTTTATCTGGAATTAAGTCGGTTATCCAACCAGCGGCAGATGTGTGTTAAACATTATAAATTGTACCAGCATTTTCATTCTTTCTTACCGTTTCTAAACAAATTAACTACAATAAATAATGTAAACGAAAACAAACAAAATGCAATAAAATAATAACAAATCATAAATTAAGGGAAAAAAGAACAATTGCTTTGAATTGAAGTCAAGTTCAATGACTCTGGGCGCACAGTCTATAATTTAATTCGAAAAGCCTGTGAATTAAGTGGTTTGTTTATATCACGCATTCTGTTTGTAAACGTTTTTAAAACGTTTTCTTTGCATTCAAGTTTATTTATTTCACTCCGTTTAATTGTTAAATAAGCAAAAACTACTGCTGCTAAATAAAGAACAAGTAACTGCAAATAAAACCGGAAATGCAACGAGAAATGCGTTGTAATTATTGGCTGCTTAAAAGAATGGCTGAGAATGCTTTATACTTACATGCTAAGAATGTTAAGGCATCTCTACAGACAAAGAAAATAATAATTAAAGAATGTTTTTTTGCTGGAAAAGAATATTTCGCTCATTAAGTGCGAATTACATACACACGCTATGGACAATGCGGCGTAGCCAGTAGCAGTCAAACGAGAAAAGAGAATATGAACGTATGAAATTCAATTGAACAACTGGCACTCACCATAGATCGAGCCTCTAGTGGAGGTATTGAAGAGACAAAAAGATGATACATATTTGTTTGGAACATGGCAATGTTAAGTTAAAGTTGTTGGCTATTAGTCAGTCTGTTTGAAGACTCAAACTCTTTTATTAAGAGCAGTAGCAGAGAACCAACAAAATGTATCTTGCATTTACACTTCAACTGGTATAATGAACAATACTTGATTAGCTTATGTTATACAACAGATTCTGTCTAGGAACATGTTGTGAAAGACTGTGCGCACAATATGATATTGCTGGCCTTAGCCATGGTAACTTAAGCCGTATTTATATATTATTTTTCATTCAAAACTGCTTGATTGATTTTTAATAACAGATAAATTGCGAAAAAAACATGTTAAAAAACATATAAGTATTTTACGAACAGTTTGGAGTGGGTTACAGGCCACTGTAACAAATCTAACACTGTCTTCTTTACAGTGAGCCCATATAATAGTTAATTTTTCCCGGAAATAAAATTAAAGGCACCTCTGAGTTTAAATTATAGATACCATGTGAAAAACTCTAGAAACTCTAGTATTCCACCCACAATGTTCTAGAACATCAAAATACAACACTGCACAGGGATATCAAGTGTTTTTTTTTTGCCATTATAGTTCTTTATATGCAGCCTTTTTAAACTAACACATCATACAAATTTATTGCTTCTGTTCTATACACTACATTATATTTTTGACTTCTTTAGAAGTTAATTAATGATAACGATGATAACTTCAGATACTCCCAAATTCATTTTATATACAAGTACATGTGAACTGTAAAATAAATAAATATATATGCGCCAGATTAATAAATATGCACCAGACACTGTAATTCTTTAACATTTTTTTTTACCATTAACTAAATTCTTTATCCTTTGTTGGGAATAGTACACTAAACTGCATGAAGAGGTACTATAAAAATTTTGTATTGAAATCTCAAACCTTTTCATAAGGAATTCACAATAATCATAAGATGCGATATAAATACAGCGAATAAAAATATTATTTCGAGCATTCGAATAGCAATTCACAGCAACTATAAAATATTTACTCCGAGTTATCCACAAGTGAAACGGTTTATTAATTCTTTCGAAAATGTGCTATAAAAGAACTAATATTATGGAGCGAATTCATGTCGAAAACGTAAGGGTGTATTTGGTAAATAAATGCAGTGGGGGTTGATTTAAATGATGGTGGTAACATTAGCTAAGCACGGGCAAAAGAAAAGACGTTATTATTCACAATGGTTGAATGCAATTAGCTTAACAGCAATATTTATTGTTGTAATTCGTCTTTACAGTTCTCTCTTATTCTTACGTTATTATATGGTTAACATTAACGAATATATTTTAGATGTGCTAATTTTAGTACTCCCACAAATTCTACATACATATTTCACGTGTTGATGTATAAAATAATCAAAAAGTTTGATTTGAGTAAAAATGGATAAACAATTCGAATAAATAGGATATGAAGTAAACAATCTGTTTTTGTAAATAAAATAAAAGTATTCGTTTGGAAATCCTTATTAATATAATAAATATGTAGGTAACTCTGTCTGTCTGCACTTGCTATATAATGACTTGAATTTTTTATGATGACTTGCACTTTTTATGATGACTTGCACTCTTTATAATGACTTGCACATTTTATGATGACTTGCTCTTTTTATGATGACTTACACTCTTTATAATGACTTGCACTTTTTGTAATTACTTGCACTTTTTATAATAACTTGCACTCTTTATAATGACTTGCACTTTTTGTAATGACTTGCACTTTTTATAATGACTTGCACTTTTTATAACGACTTGCACTTTTTATAATGACTTGCACTTTTCATAATGACTTGCACTTTTTATAATGACTTGCACTTTTCATAATGACTTGCACTTTTTATAATGACTTGCACTTTTTGTAATGACTTGCACTTTTCATAATGACTTGCACTTTTCATAATGACTTGCACTTTTTATAATGACTTGCACTTTTCATAATGACTTGCACTTTTTATAATGACTTGCACTTTTTGTAATGACTTGCACTTTTTATAATGACATGAACTTTTTTAATGACTTGCACTTTTCATAATGACTTGCACTTTTCATAATGACTTGCACTTTTTATAATGACTTGCACTTTTCATAATGACTTGCACTTTTTATAATAACTTGCACATTTCATAACGACTTGCACTTTTTATAATGACTTGAATTTTTTATAATGACTTGCACTTTTTATGATGACTTGAACTTTTTATAATAACTTACACTTTTTATAATGACTTGCACTTTTTGTAATGACTTTCACTTTTTATAATGACTTGCACTTTTCATAATGTCTTGCACTTTTCATAATGACTTTCACTTTTCATAATGACTAGCATTTTTTATAATACCTTGCACTTTTTATGATGACTTGCACTTTTTATGATGACTTACGCTCTTTATAATGACTTGAACTTTTTGTAATTACTAGCACTTTTTATAATGACTTGAATTTTTTATAATGACTTGCACTTTTTATGATGACTTGCACTTTTTGTAATTACTTGCACTTTTTATAATGACTTGCACTCTTTATAATGACTTGCACTTTTTATGATGACTTGCACTTTTTATAATGACTTGCACTTTTTATGATGACTTGCTCTGTTTATAATGACTTGTACTTTTTTCCTTACTAATATAATATATTTGAAGGTAAGTTTGCCTCTCTCTTACCCTTTCACGCTCAAACCACTGAACCGATTTAGAGTAAACTTGGGATAGGGATATTTTGTGATACGAGAAATAACGTAAGGTGTTTTTTGTTGTTGGAAACTATACTATTATGTAGTCAAGGGCGGTCGAAAATTTTTTTGGACAAATGAAATTATTAAAATTGTACATCATGATAAACATCAGCTTAGTATTAATACAGTTTTCCTACATATTATATATTTTCTAATATATGTGGATAATAAAAGTGCAGCGGTTTTCGATTAGAGTGATATTCTGTTCTGCTGGCTTAGTTAAAAATTTAATTGATATTTATTTCCCCTATTTCTTTTATAAGTAAAATCATTTATATTAACTGAAAATTAATTCTACATACGGGTGTATAAGGTGTATATGTTTTGAGAGGTATAACTGTGTCTATAAGTGGGATATAATAATTGTTATGCGCCTAAAGCTTTTACTTGCTTTGTGTCTAGTTCGGCTTGACATCTATCTACAAGCATTGATTTTTGTGTCTAGTTTTAGATAATTGCGTGGTATTAGGAGAATAAAATTGGTGGAGTGAATTATTTAAGCCTTAAGCAATTAGTAAAAGTCTCTAAAAAGTCTTTTGTTAGAAAACTCAGCAGCTAAAATTCTTTTTTTTTTCACAGATGACTATTAGTATTTTAAGACGACTTTACTGTGTTATTAAAATAAAGTATTTAAAAAAATTTATACTCCTTTTAGGAACAAATTAAAAGTTAATATATTATCAAAAAGTCACACAAATTTTAGTTAAGTAAACCAGTAGACTTAACCAGCATCACAAACCTCAACCATAAACACCCTTTCAAAGTCAGGAAAAAAATAAAAATAATAAATTTGCCTGCCATTTTGTAGTTTAAAGCAATAAAAGAAGTTTACACCTCCTACCCACTGCCTCTTCCATTCTTAAATACTACTTTGAATAATTTTTTTTATCCGTTTATATTTAAACAAGAATCTATCACCTCATTAATTTTAGCCAAAGGGCTGTAATAGAGACGAGAAACCTTAGATTGGGGTGCACACATACATGTGCTCGCACACAGAATCAGGCATAATCAGGGAAATGCATGCACGAGCTTTAAAGCCACACAAGCACACATTCTTTCGAAAGGTATGGTTGGGGGTGTGGTGTAAAGTTGTCAGGAGATATTTGTAGTTTGGGTTTGGTAGTTCGTTGAAGTTCTTATTGCGTTAACTTTGTGTCATGCACATAATAAGCAGTTGTTTGTATGTTGAAGCGTGCATAGCTGTATTGTCTTACTTGCAACATACTACAACATAGTTTCGCATGTTGCAGCATCGTTAAGGCGCGAGACGTCTTGTTAAACTTTAAGGTTGCGTACATGGAAAACTTAACTGAAAAGCAGACGAGTGGAAACACAAGGAAGTGAAACTATTGTAACTAATACTTTTAAAATGAAACGGGAAGAGTGCTACTTTTTGTATATTAAAAAAAACAAATACAATGAAATTCTCCCACAGGAAACCTGCAAGGGTTAGAGATAACTTTTCAATATCTGTGGTTACAAATTTGTCATTGAACTTATTATGCCCGCTAAAACAGTTGTAGTATCAAACTTAAAAAGTTTTGCATTTTAAAATTTATTTGACAAAAACTAAAATGCAATTGTGGATTTTATTAGACAGCAATAAAGATACTCGCCTACTTAAATTTAATATTGCATCAGACAAGTTACACAGGAAAAGTTTGCTGGCCAGTGTTCAGTGATGTTTTCGTGATATTCCTGGAAATGTGTTTGAATATTTTAGTGAAATTGAAATTTATTTTAGATGAATATTTTTTGCGGACTTGCGATCGATGTAGGAAAACTCATCTTAAGCTTGAAATTTGCAATAAAAATAGGGGTGTTTTGAATTGTTCTAGTTGCCTCAATATTGATAATTTTGAATACATTTGTTTCTCGAGTTGTTGCTAAGCCAATCTCTTAGTTTATTGTAATTTTAAATTAAAAATATATTTAAAAATAATAATAATTTGATTATTAACAAAATTATTGACGTTGCTTTAGCATTTAACAAAAGTTTGGCAATGGGCGAACAACTGTCAGGATGGCCGAGCGGTCTAAGGCGCCAGACTCAAGTGTAACAACTTGCTTTGTTTCAACAAAGTTGTGTATCGAGCATTCTGGTCCTCTCTGAGGGCGTGGGTTCGAATCCCACTTCTGACAGAATTTTTGAAAAAATATATATAAGACACAACAATTTGTTAGAAGAATATCTTCTTAAAATTTGAATATTGAATTGACATTTTCTGTTAAAGTGAGTCCACAGCTCTAGCTTCCCTGACAAAGCGATTCTTAAAAATTATATTTTACTGTATTTTAACTAATAAGAATATTAGGAGGAGATATTAATTTCTTAATAAAAAATAGTTCCACAATTTGAAAAAGAAAGGAAAAAAATATGTGGCAAAATATCGAAAATATGGAATTGAATTAAAATTTTAGAGTTCATTCATGCTTGAACAATTTTATTAATATAATATTATTATACCCTTCACAAAAAAGTGAAAGGGTATATATAGGTTTGTCATTCCGTGTGTAATTTCTTCGATATGCACATGGGACCCCATAAAGTATATATATTCTGGATCCTTATGAATAGCGATGACGATTGAGCGATGTCCGTCTGTCCGTCCGTCTGTACGGTTTTCCCAAGCTCCCAGAAGAGCTAGAGACTTCGTTCTTGGACCGTTGGATTGGAAATGAACTTAAACAGGCTGCTATTGAAATTCAGAAAGATCCGAAGTATGGTTCCAGAGCTGGGAAGCTTACACCTATTTCTCGACGCAAAATTTTTACCAAAAATCAATTATTTTTTTTAATGTTTGTAAATTAAACCTATTTCGTGCTTTAGGGAGCCTCAATGGTCTATTAAAAACTAAAAAAATAAAAAAATTTTTCCAGGGATGGGAAATAAAAAAATTTTTTTTCGGCTTATTCCGTATTTTGTAGTACATGTAGTAACTAAAATTGTTAAAAATTTTAAGTTTTTCTTTAACAAAACCACTTTATACGTCATGAAGATTTGCATTGGCAAAAAAAAATTTTTGTTTTTAAATTCAAATTTTACTTCCAGGGTTGGGAAATTGCATTGTTTTTATAAGTGAAAGTAATGAAACAGGTCTAGCCAAGCCCCCAGAAGAGATAGAGACTTCATTCTTGGACCGTTGGATTGGAAATAAACTTAAATAGAGTGGTGTTAAAATTCAGATAGATCCGAACTATGGTTCCAGAGCTGGGAAGCTTGCACCTATTTCTCGACGCTAAATTTATACCAAAAATAATTTATTTTTTTTAATGTTTGCAAACTAAACCTATTTCGTGCTTTGGGAAGTCTCAATGGTGTATTAAAAACTAAAAATATAAAAAAAAATGTTCAGGGATGGGAAATAAAAATTTTTTTTTCGGCCCATTCCGTATTTTGTAGTACATGTAGTAACTAAAATTGTTAAAAATGTTAAGTTTTTCTTTAACAAAACCTCTTTATACGTCATGAAGATTTGCATTGGCAAAAAGAAAAGAAAATTTTAGATTCAAATTTTGCTTCCAGGGGTGGGAAATTGAATTTTTTTTATACATGCAAGTAATCGAACAGGCAATCGATGTTGTTGTTTTTTGTTTTTTGCCAACTAAAACAGTCGTATAATTTAGGAAGAACAAAATTGGTATCAAAAATTCAAAAATAAAAAATAAAATTTCGAATCCAGGGATGGACAAGTGCAATATTTTATGGTACATGAAAGTTACCAAAATGGTAAAAAATTTGCAATTTTTTGTAAATAAAACTACTTTATACTTCAAGAAGCATTGCACTGATAAAAAAACAAACAAAAAAAATTTAAATTTCGTTTCCAGGGTTAGAAAAATTAAATTTTTTTTGGTACATGCAATATTTTGTAGTACATGTAATAACCAAAATGGTTGCAAAATTCGACTTTTTCTTAAACAAAACTACTTTATACCTCATGAAGATTTGCATTGATAAAGAAAATTTTAAAAAATTTAAATTTCGCTTCCAGGGTTAGGAAATTGAAATTTTTTTAAACATAAATGTAACCAAAAAGGCAATTGACGTTGTTTTTTTGCTAATTAGAGCTGTTTTATAATTCAGGAAGAACAAATTTGGTATTAAAATCTTAAAAATCAAAATTTCGACTCCAGGTTTGGACATATGATATATTTTATGGTACGTGAAAGTGACCAAAAAGTTTAAAAATAGTATTTTTTTGTCAACTAAAGCTATGTTACGCCTCACTAACAATTGCATTGGTAAAAAAATAAAAATTCGCTTCCATAGTTGGAAAATCGAAATACTTTTCGTACATAATAGTACATACATAAATTAAAAATTTTGTGTTTTTAGTGAATTAAAGCTATTTTATATATCAGAAAAAATTAGATTAGTATTAAAAAATTAAGAATTCGGTTCCAGGGTTAGGAAGTTGACATTTTCTGATTCATAAAATCAGCCATTTTATTTGTTATTTTTGATTTTTATGATGAATTATACATACCTTATTTATCAGAAAGAAGTAATCTGGTATTAAAAACCAACAACATTAAAAACCAAAGACGATTCTACGGTTGGACAATTAGAACTTTTTGGGGTACATGAAACGGATTTTTTGTTTTGTTTGTAAATTAAATATATATAATATTTTCGAAAGACGTTCATAGGTATTAGATATAAGAAAAGCCAAACATTTAGCTTCCTAGCCGAAAAATTTAAACGTTTTCTTAAATATAAAAGTAACCGATAACATTATTTTGATATTTTAATTAAACCTACTTTCTGTTTTGGCAAGAAAGAAAGAAAGAAGAATTACATCTGTGAAGGGTATATAAGATTCGGCACAGCCGAATATAGCGCTTTTACTTGTTTTTATTTATATTTATTTATATTTATTTATAAAATATTTATTGTCAGAAGTGGGATTCGAACCCACGCCCTCAGAGAGGACCAGAAAGCCCGATGCACATACTTTGTTGAAACAAAGCAAGTTATTACACTTGAGTCTGGCGCCTTAGACCGCTCGGCCATCCTGACAAGTGGTGATGCAATTCCAAAGGCTTGTTAAATGCTGAGCGAATTCAAATAAAATATTTTATAAAATCTATTATCGTTAACGGAGAAAACACGTATTTTATACACTGAACGTTTTCTGGTCACTTTTAAAGGAGTATTTTCGAGGGCGGAAAACGTTGAAAAGTTTGCAGGGTAAAATAAAAGGTACGAAATGAAAATACGAGGGGTTTTTATTGTCCTTTTTTCCTTTATCGCACTTTTAGTTATATTGCGTTAAAGAAAGACATGAGGAAAAGATAATTTATTTATAGAAAATTTTGATAGAAATGAAAATTTTTAAAAACCATTTTGTTTCCAGTTTATTTGTTGTCGGTTGGTAGACTAGAACTCTCATTAGTTTGCACAAGTAAATGAAGGAGCTGTTTGCAGAACATTTTTTACTGTGTATATAAAACAGTCCCAAAAAGATTTAATTTGAATAAAATATATAGTTTTTTAAATGAAATTTTTTTTCCTTTTAACATGTTTGTATTTATTTCCATTTTTATTAGATTTTTTCATTTGAAAAGTTTGTTTAGTCTTGTCGTTTCTTTCCTGCAAAGAAAATGTATGCTTCGCAAAATACGAGTATATCTTATGTGTGGGTTTTACTTTGTAGTATTTGTACAGGATAAAGTTTATTCAGTGTCTCGAAGAGATTTTTTTACGAAGTCGTGACATAAATTTGAAATGTAATTAGAAAAATGTATTTTATATCTTTTGTTACTTATTGTCTTGTTCTTCACAAACGAGCTGGTTACGTAATAAAGCATTTATGTGCTTTTGTTGTTAAAGAGTCAACTGTGTAAAGAGTTCGTTATTATTTTTTGTTACAGCTAAACTTTTTTGGCTGATAACTTACTGCTTCTCTTTCATATTAAAAAGATTTTAATTTAATTAGAATAAAGATATTGAATCTAATTATGGATGTACTTAAGCAAAACTTTTATTACAAAAATAGGCGATATGTTTTGTTAGTAAGAAATTATAATTGAATTAGTAGAAGCGAGTTCAATTAATGCACAGGCATGAATACTTGGAGAAATCATTCCGTAGTTTTTTTAGTTCATAGTAACTTCAAGGTTGAAGTTATAAGAAAATAATGAATCGTATAATTTCTAACTGCATCTTAAGGTTACAGTTTGACAGCCACCGGCGATGTATTGCTAATAAGTCCGGTGTGACGTATGATTAATATTAATTCATACAAATATATTATTACACGTACTCGTAGTTGTGCTTTACAGGTTGATTAATTTAATTAATGTACTTAAAACAAATTTTAAATTATGTGCTTAAAAAAAATATTTTTAATATAGGCATTTCCAGCGAAAGGTCCACCGCCATCAACACAATTTAAAGTTTTTCAAAACATTGTTTTTGATCATATTTTCATGGAGAAACAATCAAATTTAACTCATTTAAATATTTGTATATATTAATCTTTACGAAATATTCGAATTCAAAATTGAAAAACATAATGTTTTTCGTTTGGATATTTTTTGGTACGTTTTGTTCTAGCAAACTTTCATAAAGAGGCACAATATCCATTGAGGATACAAAACTGTCAGAAGGTGCTAGGAATAAGAAAACAAATAATATGAGTAAAAAACTAGGCGATTACAAAGGGGTTATTACTTTTGCATCCAAATAAATTTAATTTTTTATTTCGATGTCACGTGCGACATAGATGCACTATACTCGTTTTTAATGTATTGTCACGTTCGACATTAAGGATATTATATTGTTTGTTCATTGTTCCCTTTTTTGAGAATATTAAATTTAGAATTTTCTAATAAATATTTTATAAAATTTAAATATCAAAGCCTGCACATTGTGGCGGTGATGCTATTTACAAATGTCAGCCATTTAGTATTATTAATGTAATATTTAACAGATTTGCTAAATTCATACTTCAATTGTCGTTGCTGTTGAATTATTATTATGATTGTTGTTTATAGACAAGTCTAACTCATAATGATTGTGTATTTATTTTCTGCGGCTGGCAACAAAATAAATAAATGGCTGTTTGCAAACACAGGAAAATCCTGTGTTGCATTTACTCTGTATTGGTTGTAAAGTATTAAAATTTATGCCAAAAATTTTGTGGAATAATTTATGAAAACAATAAAATAGCGCACATATTTATTTAACAAAAGAGTATTAATTCACATGCAGCATTTAAGTTATTTAGGCGTGTATTTAAATTTTTTTATGCGATTTCATGGCATTAGATAAAACAATGGCTGACTTGTGCAATTGAAAAAATTTAAAAGTGCTTAATTTTAAGTTAATACCCGTTTTGTTGGAAATAGTGAATTGAGTAAAGAATTTATTTAAAAATTGTTTTAAACCGCATGACAAACATGTGCTTAGAAACGCATGCGGTTATTTTAAGGCAATATAAAAAATATTCAATTTTTAAAATATATATTTACAACAATTACTCATTACTGTATATATTTTTATTATATATTTTAATAACTCGTACATGGGGCTGGCAAATCCTCTGGCCAAAAGTTACTATGCCTGAGCGAAATTGTTATTTCCAATTGCTTGTGTGTTTTCCATCATATTAATTTCATTCTTAAAATATAAATTAAATATTTTATACCTTCAGATCATTTACTCGTGTGTATTTTTACTCACTACATTGACTTTATTACATATTAATATTTACAAATACCCCAGCTGATTTACAGTGTTATGCCGCTACCTGAATCATGTCTAAGTGGTGCAATTTAAGTTGGTCTTTGTTTTTGTAATTTATACAATTTTCATGAAAGTGCAAAAATTTTTTTATTTAAAGTAATATTTTTTATGATATGAAATTTTGTCGGATTTTTCTGATCTGTGTTTGCGCTCTGTCCTATTAATTGTTGTCGTCCGGTTTATATGACGAAGTATTCACTAGTTACTGAACACTACTGACAGCGAGTGACGTCATCATATACTACGAGTGAATAATAAATTCCACGGAGTATTAAAGTGAACAGTTTGTCAGGCCTCTTTGAAAAGAAAAGTATTAAAATAAATTAATATATTTCGGTCCCTTCGGTAACAAAAAATAATTTCAATTACATCTTGAATGTCGACATGCTTTAATTTAAACTGTTTTGCATCTATGCTCCATAACTTTCATTATTTTGTTGTGCTTTTAGATTATATGGAGTTTTTCCCTGGTCCGTTCAATAAAACAAAACTATGAGTTATCTCTCGTGCTCAACTTTTACCATGTCTTCACATTATCTCTTACCTCTCAGTGGTTCCGGCACAATGCATTGCGTGAGTAATGTCTTCAAAACAAAATAGAAAAAAATATTCAACCTGACTGTTTTGTTTTTCATTCTAAAAGTTTTGCTTTATATTATAAACGAAGGGTACATTAGATTCGTTTTATACCGAATGCAACCGCTATAGATTTTATTATTTTTTTAAACCAGAGTTTTATACATCCTACTGAAAATAAATCGACAAGTATTTACATACAAGGATGATGATTTTATTTGCCAGATTTATAAACAACATTCTCTTACTCCTCAGCTCAGGTGCTTTATGGCCATAAACACGTACATATGTTAACTGTAACTGTAGATAAAGTTAATAAAATATGAGTTTTGTTATTATTAAAAAAACAGTCAAACAGATAAACAAACGTCACTTGATTGTGTTACGTTAAAATATATGAGGGCAAAATGTGAACATTTTGACATGGAGATTATTTATATAAAACAGAACAACATTTTTTTAATTAAATAGATTAATTTAAAAAAAATTTATATCGGTAAAGGATTTTTATTACAATTGTAAAGATGATAAAATCACGATAAATTTCTGCTTTATTGTAGTAAAGTTTTTGATGTAGGCTGCTTATTTGTTTTTTTTTTCAGAGAAATATATTCTTTGTTCACCACAAATTCCCTTTCCTACATGAAGGATTATTTGTACCAAAAGTCTAATTTTGAATGAAGGCTTTAATTGCCCTTGACCACTTGAATTCCCTAAATAATATAAAAAATGTTTTTTTTAATATATTTTACATAAAATAAAAACCAACAAAAATTTCTTCATTTACTTTTAATTTAATCAAATATAAATGTAATAGTGAATTTATTAACGAATGCAAAAAAAGCTGATATATGGTTTTTGTAATAAATATTTTGCAAATAAAAAATATTTTCCTCCGCTGAATCTGGAGCATAAACGATAATTTGTATTCAAATATTTGTAATATTTTATGGAAATGATTGTAATGCGAGCACAATAAATAGTTTACGGTGGGTGAAAGTGCTTTCATTAATTCATTTTTCATTCATGTCCAATTAAAATGTGTAAATGTTTGGACTATTGTTGCTAACGCTGTTTGCAATATGACATTTTTTTTTTAATTTGTTTAAACAAAGAATATAAATTTAATGGAATGTGACATACTGCTTGTGAATTGTGTGAAAAATAATTACATATTCTTAAATAATATATTATAGTAATAAATGAAATTTTTAAAGTCGTTCCACGGAACTTATTAAATATATTAATAAAGAAATTAACTTATTGAATTTGCTGCTCATTAGGTGATTAAGGCCAGCTGTCAGACTCCATAAAAAAAGGCTAAATAACAGTTTTTCCCTGAGTTGATTTGACATGACAAGATTAATAAAAAATCGGGTATAATTTTTTCGTAGCGTTCATCATTCATATTTTAGGACTGAGATCCCTCTAAAAATAGCAATTTTGATGGTTTACGTACTCGTTAAGCCGGAGGATAATCGCCGAAAGTGATTGGACCATAAAAATCTGGTTTATCTTCCAGCTGATTCTCAGCAGATTCATCGAATCTTTAGTTCTTGCGTCAGTTGGATCTTATACGAATGCCAACCAAGATATTTCCTTAACATTTTCCAAGCAGTGGACGGGCAGAGACCAATAGAATCTATTTTTATACTAAAACACAATTGTTCAGTTATGACAGCTAGTTTGAAAGCTCTATACATTTAAAAAAAACGCACACTTTATAATTGAATAGTTGGAAAATTAGTGCAATATTCCTCTTAATATTTTGGCTTTAACCTTTTGAGTTTAATTCATTTGCTTTGCCTTTAAGCAGCTTATTTATGATTCTTATAATAGAATCAAAAGTAAACTAATTAAATTCATTGCAAATACGAGTGTTCCCTTTTTATTTGCTTCAAATACATTTTATCAATGGCAACGTCTCAACAAATCAATAATCACCAAATCATATTTCACTATCTGCTTAAATGAACATCTTTCTTTCTATGGCATCATTAGACTGTTAAAGCTGATTTTATTCATTTCATTCCCTGTGTAAGGACGATTGTGTACTTCAACGTAAGACTTTACTTGCAAACAAATACACACTCACATACATACATACCAGCGTACATGCACACAGGCAGCTAGTTTTGAGAATTAGTCTACAATGCAGTTAATAAGATTTCCATCCTGGATGGAAAAGTCTAAAAATGCTATTGTAAAAACACATGCATGCATGCAATACATATAAATGTTGGCATGTGTGGCTGTGTGTGTTTCAGAACTTTAGTTAATATCATGTATTATTAATAACAACTATAGACTCTTATATGGCTTGCACCCACTAGTCAAAATTTCCTCCTGCTTTTCAGTAATTTAATTCTTTTATTTATTTTTTTTCTTTTGTGTTGCCATAACTTTCCTTTGAGACTTATTATGGAAAATCCTCAGTTAAACAAAAGAGCAATATTATTCACTTATAAATGGGTAACTATGGCAGCAGGTTCAGGGTATTTGTATGGCAGGTAAGTCGTAAGCTTAACAAGACAAAAATTTATACTTAAATAAGATGAATTTAATAGTAACAAAATTACGGAAGATTTTTTCTCATTCCTTCCAAGGATACAGTTTTATGCTCCAACATTTCATTTAAGAAGCTGTATAATAAGAAAATTTTCAAATATTTCCAAAGGTCATGACATATCTTGTTAATATAATTTAAATTGGCGTTCTGTTCTTTTTGGCATATGAGCGAGTGTCTGTACATGTGTATGTTTGTGTGTATATCTCGCTGTATATGAAAACAGAATAGCCCTCTAGCAAAATTTAAAAGAAACCCTTTTATTTTAAAATTGTCGTTTTCATTATCACATACGCAAAACAATATTTATGACTCAAGATAAAGAGGACCTTGGGGGCAAAACTTTTTTTTTCTTATTCCGTTCATCAATATTTGTTGCAAACCCAACATGTAACTTTGGTTCAATGTATCGTTCAACAGTTGCATAAACTACCAATATATGAGAGTATGTATGTTTTTATATCTATTACGTATTCGTGTGTGTGTGTATGTATTTGTGTAGTTTATTGTAGTAAAATTGCTAACGTTTGAGTGGATGTAAATCTATAAAACATGTAACCATAAAGAAAGCAGACATAAAAATTCCAAAATTTTTTATTTTTTGAAAACTGCTGCAACGAAAAAATATGACAAAATAAAATGAATTGTTTTTTAAAAGCGAGCAGCAATGTACTCGTATTCTTCGTATGTAAATTTTGTTATACAATAAATAAAAAGAAATGTGTCTGCAACACTTAAAATATTTATTTTTATGATTATTGTCAAATGATGAAGGTTAAATAATGTGTGTCCCTGTGCAACCATGTCTGTCTGTCCGTTTTACAGGCGGTTGAAAGCATCTGCAATTTGGTGAAAGTATGTGGTTTATTTAGTGGTCGTTATTGCAACTAATGTAAGGGAAGATAAAAACTAAATGTATGTGTGGTTGTAATATTTACATATTTAGCAATTTTGTTGTCAAGCTGAGGCTCATAAATTTCATGTGAACGGCTAAATTTTAATTTTAGAAATTTGCAAGTGTCCATTATAGAAGTTATTAAAAAATTTATTTTTTTTAGGAATGTTGAGACCAAAATCCCTCTCTGCGTGGCGCTGACCAGTCGAATAGCCTTGTGTTGTGAGGGGAATTTAAAATGTGTGTAAAGTTTCGTGTAGATAAAATATTGTATTCCTACTACAATTTACGTTATAGTGGAATTTGATCCTTGAAAAGCTGGTACTATATATTCCCCTTGAAGAGGCGTAGCCCAGCCCCATTTTTCAATTATTAATACTGTGTGTGGCCTAGGAGCTTCATGTGCAGGAAACAACTGATAAATAAAAGAAACTTGCACATGGGCGTGGCACCGCCCACTTTTAGATATACACTGCTCCATTTCTATAGAAACTAAATGCGAGTGTAAGTGTTCATAAGGATCTTTACAGCAGCAGCAGTACGAGTACTTGAAAAAGTTTTAGGGAAATATGTAATATATTAATAGCCGAGTAAATATCTTTGTTGCATATTTTTAGGGGTAAAATAACAAGTACAGTCGACTCCGCTTTATTGGAAATAACCAAACTTTAATTTTTTCAGTTATCCGATTTTTTCTCTAAAACGTAGTTCGGATTACTGAAATTTGTTACAATTAAGCGTACTGCTTAAAATCAGTAAAACATACACATGCATATGTGCTCACTTTGTTGTTGAAATTTTTCACAAATTCCTCGAAAATGTCTAGCCACTTGCATTGACAATATAATTGAAAAATACAATAAACTACGTAAGAGCGAAAAGGACAAATACATTTTGTCATTTAATTTTTTAACAGACAACACAGCCTTAAGTTATGCAATCGATTTCTAATAAATATGTAAGTGTAATCGATTTCCAATAAATATATTTCTCATTGTATATTTTTCCACTAAAGCGAAGTAAGTTTCATACAAAACGTAGTTGTGGGCTTGCTTTTGGTTTTCAATAAAGCGATATTTCGCTAAAGCGTAGTGAATAAGACTAGTTACGTTTAAAATCAGTGCGGGGATTTGTATCGTTTTCAGTAATTCGACTTTTTTCAGTAAAGCGTGTTGCGCTAAAGCGGATTCGACTGTGTTTAAAACTGTAGAATTATAACTTAACATTTGTGAATCTTTTGCAGTACGATGCTTTTAATAATAAAATACACAAGAAATTATTGAGAACATATCATAAAATTTAACTTTCAAATTTTCAGAGTTAAGCAGAGTGGAGGTTATGTGCCGCCTTTAATTATAGATTTGAAGTGAAAAAGTTGATTGTGTCAGTTTATATAGCACGGCACAAGGCAACAACAAAAGTTTTAAACTAGCACATTTAAACTCGAACCTACAGAGTGAACTCTTTGCTATCGTATGTCCTATATCCTGTAATAGTGTTTGTTGAAGTTATTCCTGTTTGCCGATATTAACTGTCTCTGTTTGCGTAAAAAAAATATAGAAGACAGGAAAAGGCTTTGGTCTCATACTGTAATATTGTGTTTACATTTTTTATGCGAAATACAGCAGCCTTTGCATACTTTATGCTGCACTATTAACAGCCAACAGTACACGAATATAGCAGACTTATCGAAGTTTGGGGGATATTAGTAGCTAACTTCCGAAATTTTTTTTATTTCGTCCAGTGGACTTAAAATGTGACAAACTCACAACATGGCTTTACAGTGACAGTAGGCTATATTCAGCTTATAAAGTCATACACAAAAAATCTGACATGCCGGGGCAAACTACGTGTGCATTTGTTGGTTCTATTTCACGTTGTCTTTTTTTTTTAGAATTTATGCTGGCTGGTTTTAGTTTCCTGTTGTTGCTTAACGTGTACATATGAAATCCTTACTGCCACTCTGAATTATAGCTGCTTGCTTGTTTAGCTTGCACTTTTTCCTTTTATTATTTTCTGTTTTTTTTTATGGAGTTGTAAAATTTTAGAGGTTATTTGGGAATATGCATTATAAACTATAGCATATGCTTAGGAGGTATTAACAGTATAACAATACAAGTGGATAATAAATATCAAACTGGTAATTAGAGGATAGATAAAATTAATTTTGAAAACCATAAAAACAAACACATACTTTGCACAATTTTATTAGTTTTTAAGTGTACAGACTTGACTAAGCGAAGGTGTTGAAGCAGCAGCAGGATGAGCAGTGATGCAAAGTGAAATCGTTTTATGACTTGGCTTGAAATCTAAAAAAGAAAATGTATTTTTTTAAGTACACGATAAGCATTAATTATACTTAATTACTTTTTAGTATTTCGTTTAAAGTTTATTTATAATTTGACAAACGTCGTACCACAATCACCTGTACTTATGCTTTAAATTTTAATCATTGTTTTAATCCTCAAACTATGCATTTATTTTTGTGGTTTTCATCTTTCTACGTTTTACTCTTCGAACCGTTGTATTTCCTTTGTTAAGCACAATTTAAAACTCAAAAATTTGACAGACTCTAAGTAAACAAATCTCCCCTTTGCATTCATTCACTACATGGTCAAGAGCTGACCCCAGCAACAGCAAGGCTGGCTGATACATACACTCGAGCACTGGTACAAAAGAATGCTACAAATGAGGCTTCATGTCAGATGATGAAATGATGTTCAACATATATTGACAGGCAACGAGACATGATGTCTAGCCGGAAAAACAATGGCATAAGTGGCTATTGAAAGAGTTTATCTTTATTATTTGAATAGAGTAAAGAGCATTAAAACAACAACAACAATAATAACAAACTTGATGCTAAGCTATAGAAAATTTTATTGCTAGTAAAGGTATAAGGAAAGTGATGTATACTTTTAGGAACCCTTGAAATAACTAGCAAACTGTGCTGCAGGTGGAGATAAAAACATTTGCGGCAGGCAGCATAAAAATGAGTTATCTTTAGAGTTTTCTTTAAACGGTTTGTTGTTGCTGTTGTTTATTTGCCAATTCAATTAAAGCACAATGAAGCGTAAAGTGTTAGATTTTTGCTGCCCATTTATTTGAACACAAAGACAGTGATAAAGTTACGGACAAAGAACGAGATAAAAGCATCTTTTGTAAAGAAACAGTTTCTAAATCGATTTATAAAATTTAAATATTTTACTAGATACAAAAGTTGAATATTTCCAATGTAGACAGACTTTAACTTGTTTAGCAACTAAAAGTGTGCTGTAATTTATTAGTGCTAATTTTATTTGTTGTGGCATTTATCACCCACTCATTTACTGGCGTTAACATTTCATTACTCGTCATTTTATGGTAATTAATTGGTATTATTTAAAGCTTCCCTTTATCTGGCTGCCATTGTCTTTCTCTTCCTTCGCCCCCAAAAGCTGATTTGCACAAAATCACTTTTCGTTGGCTAATGCGTTTGTGGTTCATAGCCTAAATATTCATTGCATACTTTAGGGTTGTGCTATTGTGTAATTAAACGCATTTTTTGAGGAAAATTTCAACGTTTGTGAGTTTGGGTTCAGCCTTTTTTTCCAAAACAAATCATAGATTTCTTTGATGTTTGCAATTAGAATTTGATTTGTTTTATTTTAGAGCTTAAATGAAATGATTTAACGTTTAGATTTAGGGGTGCACAAAAATACAGAATTTTAAAGAAAAGATATTAAATAAAGGGCAGGCAAATAATTTAAATTTTTTGAAATATATGGAGCGTAAGCCAGTAAGACTTAATTTTTTTTCATAAAATAAAATATGCGAATTTTATTTTATATAAAAGACTTTCACTTTGATCGACTTTAATAGTAGTCCCTTTTAATTATTTATTAAATTCTAGAAACACAATTGCAAATATATCACAATTTAATTCACACGTTGTAGTGAAACAAAGAATAATCTATTGCGGGAATCGAACTCATGGTCTTCGTACTGTTAAGCTAGCATAGTACGCACTAGCATAACGAGGCAGTGTAATTTCTTTATGATTTGTACACTGTTTTCTCAAAACTGTATCATTAAAGAAACTGGTTTGAGAATTTCTTAATGTATATAGAAGGCGGCGCCGTGGCTATTGTTCGTCCGATATACTATCTATCCTTATTTTGATTTAATTATTTAAAAAACCAATAATATTTTCGCTTTAGTTTTTTTTCAAGGAACGAAACAAAATATTTTCGCTTACACTCGATTAATTTATTTACTTTTACTTTCTACTTCAATATATTACAAAATTTTAAGCCACGAGTACGAGTACGAGTGTGTCTGTGCAACCCTTGAAAATCGATACTTCTGACGTTGAGGTTGTCAACTTTTGTTAAAAAATTAATTCTAATTAATTAAACTCCCGCAAAATCAGCAGACACATTATACATGTTGTATGTATGTGTAAGAGTACGTATGTGTGTGCATACATTAAAATGTATTTAAAAATAGCTTTAAATTTAAATACAGCCCTATTAAAAGAAAAGAAAAATACCCTTAGCAGACAGGGGAAATTTGTTTGTTGTTTATTAACTGAAAGCAAAAATAAAACAGCAGCAAAAAACTGTTGCATACCTTTAAATACAGTCAAGGAACAAAATACTTTGCATACTTTTAGATGCGTTTAACAAAAGTTAGCCAAAGCTTTGTTATTGCAGTTTGGTTTTTTATTGTTGTTTTCTGTTCTCCCGTTTTTGTTTTGTCAACGACCAGCGAGTGTGGGAGTAAAGAGTTGAGTGCATGAATAATTGATTTCATTTCAACAACAACATTCAACATGAGCATGTAGTCGTAGAGTTTGCAACTGCACAAAATGACAATGTGACATTTTGTGTCTGGCATTCATACATCAAAAGGAGTTGAAATACCAACTCCCGGGTCTATTCATTTAAATGAGCTATAACGGTCAGATTTGATGCAGCAAATGATACCAGTACATAACAAGATGTTACAGTGGAACTGGTTGTTTTAGAAGTACAGCCGAGCGCCAAAAAAAAATCTCAATATCAGCAGACTAAAAAAAAAATAAAGTGTTGCTATCATTAGTAAGAGATTGTATAAAAATTATACAACTAAATTAAAGTGTCTGCCTGTTCGTCTGTGCTGTTTACTTTCATTTGCACCTAAGCGTATGCAATGGAAATTTTATGCGTTAATTTTTTTGTTGGCCTCTGCCACACACTCGCATGAAGTTTATTTACAAATTCTCACTAGCTGATGAAGTAGCAGCAAAGGTAGATATGTTTTGTGTTTTTGTTTGCTCGTTAAGTTCTCAATTATCCTTATTGCCTTTATGGACCTGGCTTCGACCGGACATGACCACGCACTTGTACTGTAAATTCTTTGCCTTGGAATAGTTGTGGATTTGGTTGTTTGATTGCATAAACTTATTGTTCTTGTTATTGCTATATTCGTTTTAAAATTCCTTTGTCCTTTAATCCTTGACAACTGTTTGCTGTTTGTTTGTTTGTTTGTCTGTTTTCATCCTGCAACCTGGTGTATAGTAGCGACCATTGTGTTGTTGTATTCAGCATAAGAATATAAAAATTTAAGTTGGAGGAATTGTTGTCATGGTTTATCAGTCATTTACCATTCATGATTTTATTTTACTGCTGTAGTTGTTGTTATTGTTCCTGCAGTATAACCAGTCGTCATACATGTATCCTCATGCCTTTTCAAATGTTAATACATCTCAGTCATTCATTTAGTCATTTTGTCATTCAATCATTTGTTCAGTTATACAATTTTATTAAAGTTGTTGTTCCGTAAGTGTATTTTCCTCTGCTTCGTTGAAGGTTGATTTTATTTTGTTTTATTTATTTTGATGCTGCTCATTTGTTGCCATGACAATATTGTTTACTCATTGTCCTTTTTGTGTGCGAGATTTATTTTATGTATTTGTTTTTTGTGCATTAATTTTGTTATATAACGTTTCTATAGACACATAAGCAGGATTTTTTTTTTTAATATTTTTAAAAGCTGTAATCGCTTGTTATTATTTCAATAAAATTTCCACATTTTCCAAGGTTTATTAAAACATTTACAAATTCAATGCAATAAATCTGTGAATGAAGTTTCGTCGTACTTCGTATAAACCATTAAGCAGTAGCGAAAAAATTGTGTCATTCATACTCTAGAATGAAAAATATGTCAATATTATTTATAAAAAAATGGGGAAAATTTGCCACGCCTACAAATATACATATTTTTATAGCACCGTCGATATTTTTGGCTATATTATGACTTCATTTTTGCCTTTTTAATACAATGTAAAATTTTTTACCCGTATATGATATAAGGGCACGTTCCCTCTATTATCATATATTGAGAAAAAATATTTTAGAGGGTGACTGGCTGAGTTGTTTTTCTGTAGAGATCGACTCTCTTTAAGGTATCGTTTACTGTCTTCATTTCCTTTCGTGTGGACACAGTCAGTGAAATGTTTTTCGGATGTCCTTTTTGTGGTGTTCTTTTCAGTTCACATATTTTCTATGTGGCGAGATTTTAGGGAAGATCTTTATTTTGATAGTTGCAGCATCCAGCAAGCTGGCTGAGGTGCTATAAAATATTGGATGATATCTTTATTTTGCCGAGAGCAAGACATCCATTGTTGTTATAAAGGATGTATACGAAGTATGTAATCTTTGGTATGTACTTGAGATCCGTAGAAGTTTGGCTTTAATTTTCTCTCCCCACAATACCGTTTTCCAATGGTCACTTGGATGTTGGAAACAGGAAAAAGTCGTAGGGCTCCAAATCTTGAGGTATACTTATGGTGTTGGTTTTGGTCAAATATAGGAAATTTAGGAACGAATTTCGCTGCCTGAATTTTCGAAAAAATTTAAAGGCGTGGATGAGTGCATGTAAAATTTTTGTGTTGGCTATAAAAAATTGAATCATGCAACAAAACATATAATGAACCGAAAAATATAAAATAAGTACGCAAATGATTCCAAATTAGTTTTTATAACAAATTAATTTCTTAGCTTTAGTGATGTTTCTAATAATCATAAAACATAGAAATTCACTAAGAAACCATTTTGGATTGTCTGAGTAAATAGTCAAAGACTTCAGTGTGAGTTAAACCACAAAAATTAGTTCACTAACCCCCAGCACTGCACTGGATATCAATAAACTGTGCTAAAAAATAGAAACGATTTATTAAGTACACAAATCAAAATAAATATTTTATCTCTCAAAGAGATTTTTCATCAACAGTTTTTCTTCTGCTTCACTTTTTCATACTTAATATTCAATAAAAGTTATTAAGAAAATTCTTAGACTGGATTGTGGGTCGGTTGGTCTTTCGTATCTCATAAACAGCCAGCGGTAGTATCGACTTTACTTTCATTATCATGCTCTTTGCTATTGGCAATATGACAAAATGTTGAAAAATATTTTGAACGATAGTCAGTTAATTAAGTTGCATGTATTCATGCAAAGAAATGTAAATTGACCCCTTGACAAAGCAACGAACTGGCTCAATGAATAACAGCAACAAAAACTTGCAAAAAAAAGACAAGAAAAAAATATGTACGGGCTAACTAAAAAATATTGTTGTTGCAGCGAAAATAACCGAAACTGGCATTAAAAATCAATCTTGTCTCTATAAAACATGATGATAAAGTGGAAAATATTTATATAAAGAAGTTAAAGTACAGACGGGCAGCCCGCCACAGAAGCAGGGCATCTCTCAATCTCAACCTCAACTTCAACAATGTGCTTGAATGAGATGTCACAATAAATTGATGAAAATAACAATGAGAACAAGCAGCCAACTTGATATGGAGCCATTGCAAATAAAGTTGGAGTTTAAAAGAAGCTTTTATGCACAAAATATGGCACAGAGTTTTTCTTTTTCTGTGTTTTTGACTGTAATGGAAATGACAGCTCCGATTGTCCGTTTGAGGAGTTCAATGGACAGCATACAATTTTCATGTTTAAATAATCTTTTATTATAAATTTTTTTGTTTCTTCCGCTATAAAACGAACTGCTGAGTGACGGAACCAAATAACCACCGTTAAGGCATTTACGTATGCATGCGAATTTCCCATGGAGTGTTGTGCGGCGTTAATGTTGTTGATATCAAATTTGTTTCTCAATGTTTTCTTTTAGTTGATACTGAAATATTTTCGGACAAAAAGTACGTGACTTTTTATTTAGTTGCTTTAAATTCTTATTTACAATTACAATTTTTGAACATGAGATAATATTTTAAATAAATTACATTAAAAGAATTTTTTTTCTAAAAATGCTTAATTATCGCCTATTTTAATAACGGTGCTATTACGTTCTTCAAAATGTTTTACTATAAATAATATGATTCTTTCAAAAAATTAGGACACTAGGCTCTAAAATTGTGGCAACATGTGTAGAGCTGCCTTTTCAAGGTTCACTTAATAAAACTTAGTTCAATATCTATCTCTTTCGGGTAATTTCATTTCGAAAGCATAAAGTATGTAAGGAATAAGTAAATGTAATGAAATTATTACAAAAATTAAAAGTAGTTATTGCATTATTTTAGTCCAGGTATTTATTGAACATGAATACATTTTTATGTTATTTTATTACAGTAATTACCCAATTCATAACATGAGACTAATAAATGTTAAATAACAACGTCTAGCCAGAAAATTAATTAAGACACGTTAAAAAAGTATATTTGGAATACGAAATAATTGTTTGTTCACAAATATGTATGGTTGTGGTTTCATGCTAGCCTTCATTCACAAAATTCTTATAATGGAAAAGAAATCGGCGGGCAGCAGGTATTCTTCCTATAGAAACGGAAGAGGCAGAAAATAATGATTGCAGGAGGTACAGATTAATGTTGCCTTTAAGGGTGCTGTTGGCTGAAGTAGTAAGCAGAGGCTATGAAGCGGAGGGTCCAGAGTTCGACTCCTCTGTCAGTCATAAATATTGTGTCGAATTCTTCTCATCACTAGCACATGGTTGTGTTAGTTGTTGCCAGCCTGTTTCAGTGATTGAAGGCATAGCACTGCTCACTGGACAATCACTGGCAGCGTTTGACACTATCTTGCTTTAAAGAGCAGAGGAACAGCAACCTACCTCCTTCGTTGGTTCTGTAGCAAAAAATCAGTTAAAAAAGTTATTTATTTTCTCATATGTCTTTATCTATCCTCTCAATACTATACCGTCCTTTCTAGTTCCGGTGCAATGCACTGCATATGTAAAAGTCATTCCCTGAGTGCTGAGGACAAATTACGGCATTCGATATCGATCGAAATACGTATTTAAAATGTATTGAAATTTCGATCGATATCGAGTGCGGTAATTTGGCCCCTGGTCCGAGTTAAAAAAAATAAGGGTTTGACAAAAACTGACAGTTTTCGTAGCATACTGCCTTGATCAGACCCTTTCATAATCAGCCTAAGACATGAGCCATCCAATCGGGATTTGCAATTTGACGATATAGTCATAGAAATAGTACATAAGGAACCCGTAAAGTTTCTTGTTGAAGGACAAATATTATATTAAAAAAATTATTATCTATATATTGATGGTATTTGATGAGGAGTGGGCGTGGCAGATTCTTATGAAATCTGCCACGAGCTATTTTTTTATTTAAAAAAGTTTATGTATCAAATTTGAAAAGATTTGCTTAGATTGAAATGATTTAAAATGTGTGGGCGATGTGCGTGGCCGATTTTGAAGAATAAACTTTAAAAATTATTTTTAAATTTTCATGTCTCAAATGTATATATTTTATACAAATTTTAAATAAAAAATTTATGGGAAATAAAGTTATCCTGGGTTCGCAGAGTTTAACAGAGAAATTTTAAAAGCGGTAGTTTAATTACAATGATCTCTTCATTGTGTTATATATTTACCCCCTTATTCATAAAAATTATGAGAGGCTTATAAGAGTGTAATAGAGCAAATTTCATATGAAATTTTGTTTTATTACGCTGTTATTAGACTCTTTTAATTTTTATGAATAAGGGTGTTAGTTTCCAAATTCATATTTGAAAGTATTATGTTATAAAACTATATATTTTTTATTACATAAAACATTTTTAAGTTTTTTCATTACCTGGTTAAGCACTTATTTAAAAGTGGCTGCCGTAGGACAATCGTGGATTCTTAGAAAGCATTTTTAATTACAGGGTGATATGTTTGAAAATTATTGAAATAAATTTTTTAATCACTTTTTGGCACTGATTCCTGAATTAAAAAAACTGGTTTTGCACGCAAATCAACTTTCATTTTCACGGCATGTAAATTTGTGTCCTTTTGAATTTCTCCTTTGAAATTTCCTTTTCTTTAAAACGTCATTCTTTAAGGGGAAGTATTTTCATGTAAAACTATTCTCTTTTCCAATGTTTTTGTCTCCTGTTTTTGCTCTCCTGTTATGCTCAAACAATAAATTTCCTTTCCTCAATCTCAATTGGGGTTTTCTCTCTATTTCTCTCTTTTTGTATATATATTAAAAAAAATCTCTCTATTATGGGAATTTTAAAAATTGTATTCACAGGTTTTATATTTATTTCCTTGATAAGCACAAAAAATAAAACAAAAACAACTTTTAAAACTTATTTAGAATGTGATTACAATTACGTTTATGCTGTCATGCTTAAGCTGGCTTTTTACCTTGAATGGCTGGCTCAGTTCAGTCACAGCAAAACCACTTTAATATAGAAAACCATACATATGCCATGTTTATACTGGTGGTTTAACTCTATGGTAAAACAATATACAATTCATTTAAAGTGTACTCGTATGCAGGCGGAGGACCGACAGCAGGCATAACTTTGCTATCCTTTACTAGAACTTGCATATTAACACTATAGTGGTTGGCTGCCAGTTTAAAGGTAGACGAGCAACTACTACATATAAGTGGAGGAAGTGTGTGTGTGTGTGTGTGTGTGGCTTGGGTTTTTTGTACAAAACACCAGTTGCTTATGGTTACTTTAGCTCTCCGTATATGAGAGTCAGTTGCTCTGTGTTTGCTTTTATTCTCTGTTATGCATTCTTTTTAATATTGAATGCGAGTGTGCACTTGTAGTTGTGTATGTGCGTGCATGTATATTAGCCTGTTTTGTAGTTATTTGTTTTTGAAATGCATAATGGTTTTTGGTTTAGTTTAACCTGGCTTTCGTTTCCTTCGTATACACACGTCTACTTACTGTGTACAAATTCTGGTATAATTTGCTTGGCTGTGAGCGCGCTTGTGTATGTGTGTGTGTGTGTGGCTGTGTGTGAATTTGGTAAAATGCTTGCATGCACAAACTGGCTTGGTTTTGACATTGTATTTAGTAGCTTAGAGGTGAGCACAGGATGCTGTGTGTGTGTGTTCGATTTTATAAATATTGCTTTGCTGGAACTCTGGCAGAAAAGTATAATATACTTTTAGGAGCTTTTATTTTTCCTTTCATGGAAATTGTTTTGGTTTTTGACACAGTATTTAAAGTCTTTGGAAAAAAAGGGAAATACATTTTTTAGTCTAATAGACTCGAAAGACTATGAATTGCCAGCAATTATAAAAACAATTTCTTATGTTGCTAATTGAATTTTGTTTGAAAGAAAACAATTGTTTGTTTTACTGTTACCCCTTGAGGAAAGCATGTTTTGTTTTATTTTGTATTTTGCATTGGAACGGGAGAAAAAATTATTTTTCCCTACCTTTCAAACTTAAAGGGATAATAAACTGTTTTGCATATTTCGTACAAGAATTTATAAAGAGTGTATTTTATAAGCTAAAAATATAAGAAATTTCAATGCAATATAGTTTTAAAGCTTTTTTTTAATAAAATATGAACAGAAGGATGTTAATCAACAATTTGATGTTATTTAATATCATATGAAACTTTCTATATTAAAATATGAGGGAGCATTATAATAATCGAATTCGGAATTAATCACGTCCAACATTCTCAGTCCAATCCGTTTTTTCTATGCAAGCAAAAGTTTTCCTATATGATACACATACTTTCACCAAAAAAATTATATATGCCGAGTTAAATTACTCACGCCTATAACCCAATTTTTAAGAGCATTATTTAAGTGGCTAAGTTTTTTAAAAAGGTGGAAGAAATATTTCATTCTAGTCCATCGATCTTCTTGCTATTCACGCTGCTCACATCCTACTCAAAATTGAATACCAGCTTAATATTTAAGCCAAAGTGCTAAATTGTACTTGGAGTTGTATCACTGTATGCTCGAGAGACATTTGGGTGTCTAACTCTATTGACTCACTGGGGCGTAGTCGTTGGGGACTGTGCGGATCTGTTTTATTACTCTTCAAAACAACATCTTTGTTTTTCTAGTACTCGCTTAGCTTCCAGGTCGATCGGATTGGAATTACAAATGGAATTTGCTCTTCAGACGTACTGTTTGCCTGTGTAATAAACTGGCCGTAGATGATTTACCACTTTCAGTACCCACTACTCACTTCCTCTTTCCCTCCCCATGGCCAACTTTCCCAGCTCCAGCACAAAATACTGCATACATCGTACTAGTCTAAAATAAAAAGAAAAACAATGTAGAGATAAAACTAAATAAACAAATGTATAATATTTTTTTTGTAAATTAATATTTTTTAAATCATTAATTTGATCTATTGAGAATATACGAAATATTCTACATTAGCCTTTTTTATATATGAAAGATATAGCACATCCAGCATTAACTTAAGGACACCGCAATTAATGTTTTACCTCTACCCATAAACAATTAACCATTTTCGTTTTCTTTTTAATTACCCACTACAATGAGAAAATAATTAACATTTTCCATATCAAAAACAAATAATTGCAAATTATAAATGCAAGACCTCTAACCACAAATAATGATCAAACAAAAGTTGAGAGAAGAAAAACAAAAACTTCTGTTGAGTGCAATTTAAACAGATGACATCAACACGCACCTACACATATATATTTAAGTGTATGTGTGCACCTGGTTATTACACCCATCACTCAAAAGTATGCTATAGTTTTAAATAGCAACTAAACAATAAAAAAAAGTCATTGTTGTGCCACTCCTTCTGCCAACTCTTGCAACCAACCCCTGTTTTTGAGAACACACGAAAGCTAAAATTAATTAGTAAATATTTATTTATAATTAGCTGTTTTTGTTTAAACAAAATTTAATTATATGTATATCCTGCTCCCCCACTTTAAAGTTGCTGTTAATCTAAAAATTCCCGGCAATTGGTTTTCTTGCGTTTCCATTTTTCGATCACTTTAATTAGATTCACATTTATTGCACTTTATTTTATGCTTATCCCTTCGTTGTTTATTTCTTATTATCTTTAATATCAAATCTTAATGCAGTAGTGTAAATGGGACGTGTCATTGCAAATATTTGCATAGAATAACAAGAAAAATAAATCTCCAGTTGCAAATGCTTATGCAGCTATCAACCATCTACCGGCAGCATACCAACAACTATAAGCAGCACCAGTTACTTTTGCCGCTTAAAATGCTAAATAAATGCATTTAGGAAATAAGGGATGAGATTGTTACTGAAAAAAAAAACACAAATAATAGCTTTAGAGATTTAACTGATAAAAAGAAGTAATAATTTAAGATAGAGGGTGTTTTATGCGGACAAGAAAATTATTATTTAACATATTTTTAAAATAATTTGATGCGCTCTAAATTGTTCTACTTGTTATTTCTACTGCCAGCAACAGCAGTGCGCAATAGAGAAATTTTATTATAAAGTTTTGTAGGTTGGTTGGCTAACGCGGCTGGCCATTCCACACACTCGTCCTAGTAGATGGTTTCGTTGGTTGGACCCATTGCACTGAAGCATCTCATTAAGTCCACGATTGCTGATAACTTGAAAAGGTTACACATTTAGTCGTCTAGAATATTGTGTCTTGAGAAATGAAAAGCTAAACACTTGCCACAAATTTCGAAAACTGTCTGTTACTGCCTTTGTTTACTGCAAGTACCGCATAAGTCATTATAGGTCCGGCCTGTCTAGATTATATGTCTGTCCCGTCACGACTATGACAACTTTCCTGGCCGAGATTGAAACTATCATGTATTTAGAGCAGGTTAACAGCAACCATTCGCAGATGTCCCACATCCTTTTATATCTGCCCAGTGACGCTCATATCCTTAAAGCGATTAAGAGGTACTTAGAAGACGTTTAGGGTCCGCAATAACATTTTTTTTCAACTAGTGGTTATTTCGTGAATGGTAACACTTAGCTCATGTCTGATTTGACAGCTAATTAGTTTTATCCTTCCGCTGAACGAATATGGTTGACCATACAATGCGTTTTCGCTTCGCTAAGTGAGCCTGCCATCGTTACAGAAGATGCCGATTTTGCCAAAAAAAATCATCTTTTCAGATGAAGCTCATTTGGATCTCGGCGGGTATGTAAACAGCAAAATTGGCACAGAAAACCCGCACACATATATTGAAAAGCCGACGCACCCCAAACGAGTCACTGTTTGGTGCGGATTTTGGTCTAGAGGCATAATTGGGCCATTTCTCTTGGAAAATGAGCCAGGAGTAGCCGTTACAGTCAATGGCGATCGTTATCGGGCCATGTTGCACGAATTTTTGTTCACAAATATTGAAGAGGAGGATATTGGCAACATTTGGTTTCAACAAGACGGCGCTACGTGCCACACAGCCACTCGATGTTTTGCGTCCTGTTTTTGAAGATCGCATTATCAGCCGCAGAGATGATATCGTTTGGCCACCTAGGAGCTGCGATTTGTCACCGTTGGACTATTATTTGTGGGGTGCCGTCAAAGTTATTGTTACGCCCACAAGCCAGAGACAATTGACGCTTTAAAGGACAATATTCGTGAAGCCATTGGTGAAATACAGCTGCACACAATCGATAATATGCTTAAAAATTGGACCGATCGTGTAGGCTACTGCATGGCCAGCCGAGGCAGCAGTTTGAATGAAACCATTTTCCATTATTAACCGAAAGGATTGTACTTTCAAATAAAAAAAGAAATTTGAGAAAATATTCAGTAGTTTTTTTTAAAACATTTTCAAAAAAAAAGTTATTTGGCGGACCCTATATAATTAATGTCCAGTGACCAGTGCTACGCCTTCGTCATGGAGACGGTCCTATAATAGGTAATATAAATTCGAACGCCACAAAATTCATGGCTGAACTCGAGGTCGAATTCAGGATTCTCGCTTTCTTAACCTCGTATGGACTAGTCAACCAACAGCACTGACATCGGATATATACTCCTGGGTCTATTCAACCCTAGAGCAATTAAGGACGAAATAAGTCTGTTTAAATAAAAAATGTGAAATAAAACAAGCCCCATATCAAGAAATATACAAGGTGGCACTGAAATTATTCTTAAATTACAGTTTTTGACTATTTGTATACCGTCCAAAAAGGTATACGGAGGGTATATTCACTTTGTCATTCCGTTTGTAACGCATCGAAATATCCATCTGAGACCCCATAAAGTATATATATTCTTGATCAGTGATGTAATCTAAGACGATCTGAGCATGTCTGTGAAAATCAAGATTCAGGCCAAACAAAAAGAGTTAGACTCTTAAAATTTGGTATAAATATATTTTGAAGGATAGAGCACGTTAAGTTCGGAGGTGGGCTAAATCGGGCATGAGGGAAAAAAGTTCCCCTAAGAAGAGCTAAACCAACCCAGAAAAAACAACATAATTTTGAAAATTTTTTGGTTATTTTGTTAAGCAAATGATATAATTTTATGTCAAATACGGTCCAACGCGTTTAACTTGGAGCCATAAAATAAAAAAAAAAATATTTTTGGACCCCGCCCATTTTAGTGGGCGTTATTATATGCAAAAATAGCATAAAAATTTATGAAATTGTTTTACTTAAGCCTACATTCCTTAAAAATAACATTTTTAAGCTTTGATGACGAAGCTGAGACGAAACCTGGTACTACTCTGCCCTACCCTTCACCCCCTAAATGACCGTACCATAAAAAAAATTTGAATTTTGTATACAATTATCCCAAACATTTATTTTTAGTTTTATGACTACTATTGATAAAATGATATTTTCTATTTTTGAACCCCGCCCCCTTTAGTGGGAGCTGACGTACTATATTATATAAAGGAACCCTGTCCCACCAATTTAAGCATTTTAAACTCACTTACTAAATATTTGGAGGGTATTTAAGACCCGGTCGAATATAAAGTTTTTACTTGTTTTTCACTAAATGAGAACTAAAAATTTATTTTGTGTGAGTGGCGAAATTTTTTTTTTTGGATTTTCACAAGTTTTCTTGTTAAATAATAATGAATTGCAGCCTTTTTATTATATTTTAAATCATTTTTCGCCAGGCTTCCGCTGGAAACTGTGCGCCTTCTTATAAAACAGATTTTTATAGGAATATTTAATTTATTAACTTATTATAAATTAGAAAAAAACATAAAAAAATTAAAACTAACTCTTCTTTTGAAAAGCCCATTATTTTAGTTTAAAATTCGCATTACATTCCACAATAATTTGTTTAAGTTGTATTACAACAATTTTTTGCAACACCCTTTATTTCAGTGTCATTATATTTTCAGGTTTTTCTTTCAATGCATAAAATATTATTCATATTTTCATTTCTGCCACAACTATTTGTTTCCAAATGTGAGATTTTAATCTCTTAATATCACGTTTCGCACTTCATTTTTGTGTTGCGCTGTTTTTAGGGGTGATTTAGTAATTTATAACTGTACCGTGATATCCCCGTTACTCTTTTTTTTTTTGCTTGTTTATTGTATCGCTTTTATTCATGAGTGTGTTGTGTGCCCATCTCAAACATTTTGTAATTGTCTTAGGCAAGAGTTTGGGATACAAAGTGCCACAATTGCGGCACGAGAATACTGGCAGTGGGTTTGTAAGTAAGCGAAATTTAAAGTTGATTTATGGCCAAACAACATTTTGCATTTGATTTTCAAAATTGCAATGTTAATTACGATTATACGATGCCCAGGGGTATAAAAGTGATGGCATAACATTTTTATGCTTGTGATTAGAGCAAAAGAATTTTTGTTGAAATTTGAAGCAATAATTTGTAAATAAAATATATTACAAAATTTTTTAAAATTTTATTTATTGTATTTTTTTTTAATACATTTATTGTCCATTCAATGCTTACACTCTGTGCAACTTGTTGACCAACCACTCTTTATTGCACTCAGGAAAGCAGAAGCTGTGTTTTGCCAGATCTATAATTTTGGCTGGTTACTCACGAAACGTAAGTGTTACCAGCCAATCTCTTACAATAATTTCAAAGCAATAAAAGGTAAACAGGCACCTAAGAAAGGCATTTAGCCTTTAGAGGTTTTCTTTCAAAGCTGGATCATTAACCTTACACATGTCCCTTGAGCTACGCAGTTGACGTGCCTTCTACGGTGGAAAGGGATGATATTCGCCCTTAAGTATGCAGTTTGACAATGTCACGTAGTGGACTTGATTGCCTTCTCAATAAGGGTTCGGTGACAGAGTATTGGCGGGAAGTTTCTATGGAGACTACTTGGTGGCTTTGGAATCGCTGAGAGGAATGCCAGTCACGGACTGATGCTTAGCGAGTGATAGCGGGCTTTGGTTTAATTTATAGTAGCATTTTCTATAAGCCAAAGCGAATTGAACAAAAGCAAAAAACGTGTTGGCGTTAATTTGATTCTGGTAAAGATCACGGCTGCTCTTGTCTGCGTATTTATCTTGAACGTATCTGTTTAACGAAGATACAAGCTATCGCTCGATCGCAGGAGCATCGACATCATTAAACAGGTAGATAATTTTTTGCCTCGAACTCAATTCAAATTCAAAGTGTTAGCATCGAAAGATGTTTTGGTTTAACAAGTTGCCATTTCAGAAGATTTAAATCGAAAATATTCTTGGCAACCAGAGTGAACTGAATTTTTTAAAATGTGAATTCGCTAAGAATTTGTAAACAAAGACTTGACGAAAAGCTCTTAACGTTAAGAACAAACGAAAGGAGCTGTATGAACTAAAGCCCTGATGTCTTGGTAGGCATAGTAAAAATTTGGTGAAATCTGTTAAGACCTAAGCAGGGAAAAGTGGGTTCAACATAGATGAACTTACATGCCTAATATGTGGACAGTTCACAATGTAAAATCCTTCCCATATGAATGAAAATTATGTCAACAATTTATTAATGGCTTCTGTTTGCTTGAAACAATTAAATTTCCGTCAGAAAATATCTATGAAATATATATAGCCAAAATTCGTCCTTTAAAAGTTGAAATAAGTTAAGAATATCGTATTTAACAAAATTATTAAATTAGTAAAAATTTGTTAAACAGAATTTAATTACGAAATTTATTAGATCTTCAAAGCAAAGCAGCCCCTTTTCCAAAAAAAAACTAGCGAGACAATGAAAATTCTTCTGTTGCGAAATTGAATAAAAAATTAATATAAAATCGAATTGAAAGGAAGAAATCCTATGTAAATAGTCATCAATTCTTATGAATTGTGCTGGAGGCGATGAGGTATTTATTGTAGCGTATGAATAAATAAATAAAAAATACCATAAAAATCATGTTGTACAAAAGAAAAAAAAAAGAAATAGCTTGAATAAGAAAAACGATAAAAAAACGAAACAGCCAAACAACAATCATTTATTAAAAAAAAAAAATAAGGAGAACCCACACCAAACCATAATGATCCTGATGAAGGATGTTGTGTCTTGAAAGCCAACATTAAGAAAGAAACTGTAAATTGAAAACAAGAAGAAAAACAAAAATTGTCAACGGTAATCAAAGTAAATAAACTGTAAATACTGCACAAAATAAAATAAATGGATACATACGTTTTCATTTCAAACACTGGCAGGCGACAAAAATCCGTGTATATAAAAGACCCAAGAAGTCCTTATAAAAGAGAGTATGTGTTTTTAATTTTAAATTCAATTGGCAGGGTGGCAAGTTGTTTAAATGTGAAATCATTGCGACAAATGTCAGTTAATCTTGGATAAATGAAAATGAAAAGAAAACCAGGCAAAAAAAAATATTTGCAAGAAGGAAAAAAATTGCACTTAACAGCAAAGAAGGGCAACAAAAATAAAGATCAAAGGCGAACTGACGGCAAGCAAAATAAACAGCAGAATTAAGAAACAAAATTAATGACGCTGCCTAAATGTGTTGAGCGCATTTGGCAGGAGGTTTTTAAAATTAAGTTTAGAAAACAATAGTTTTCGGCTTTACAATAGAAATTGCCATATGGAAAATTATTAGTCAATTTTAAGATTTTGTCTTAAATTTAGAATTGTTTCTTAAAAGTACAATATTTAGAAAATTGTTTATAAATCTGGGGTCGCTATGAAACGCAGTAGTATTCTTTGTTCACTTTGGGGCTCTTGAATGAAATAGAATGTGGGATCTTTTTGAAATCAGTACTGATCTGTTCTACTTTTCAATCACTTCTGTTGAACACAGTTAAAGATTCAGAGCCGCTTATATTTTTTAATTTTTCGACTTGTATTCCTTTCATTGAGGAGGCCAGCACTACGGAGGTTGGTTTAGTTAATAACAGGACATACAGAGTTAAGGAATCACCTGGCACGAATGGGTATCGTTGTCGATATAACATGCAGGGTCTGTCAGGAAGAGGACGAAACACTGGAGCACTACTTGTGCTACTGTCCAGCTTTTAGCCAAGTCAAGAGGCAAACATTTAATCAGGAGATTATACAGGATATGAAATTTCTTACGGGATATAATTGGAGAGACTTAAGGAGATACATTGAAGAAACTATGTTCTTAATGTAATCAAATTCAGAGGTTTCCATGGTATTGGTGGAGGCTTCCTACAGTAGAATGGGAACTCCTTATTATAGAGTGGACAACAGCCCTATGAGGCCTAGGTGTAATCCTGGACGGATTGGCATAGCTTATGCCTCTCTCTTCAACCTATCCTGAGTTAACCTGTATTCCTTTTCCCTGGGAATTATTAATGTAAATCAAATGAATTTATATATTTATATAATTTTCCAGTGGCTGCTATATCATGGTTACCACTTCATGGAATGACAAACTTTCTAAACAATAGAAACAAAATTTTAAAATTTTTAATAAATAATTTGACTAAATAATCACCTCTATATTCTAGTTGAAATTACCTGAGACAAGCAATACCACCAATCTGCTGACGTCATGTGTGTTTATGGCAACTATCCTGCGGTTAAGTTTACAACAACATTTACCAACTCGATGTCTTCCACTACTATCAGCACAAATTACACAATTTAAAATACTTTTGGCGGAAATATGTCAAACACAACCGACAACAGTAAGTAGAGTTTTTGGCTGACTGACTTCCAAATAATACATGACACCATCATTTGTTTGAAAAAGTGTTCATAAGCTTATGTGATACATTTGAAACTGAATCTAAGAAAACAACAGGCGAAGCTATAAATTCCAAAGGATGCTGCTTAAGACCTAAATATATGCTAGCATTTAAATTTGTTATAAAACGTTATTTGCTTTCCCGTTGGCTGGAACGAAATCAAACTAAAAAAAACTTGTTTATACTTTGGCAGCATTAACAACAAATTCTAATCATCATATTAAACATGGTGTGATCTAAGGCGTTGAAGCGTTAAATTGCGAAAAATTTGTAGAATAAAATAAATGCAAATGTATCACATATCCAGATATGATTATGGAATTGCTAATATATGAAAATTTGTAGAAGTTAAGAAATTTATTTTAATACTGAAACACAGTGAATGAAATTTAGATGTACAGGGAAGTAAAAAGCAGTTCATAAATGTGGAAATTTCTTTGTTGTGGTACGTAAGAATATGGGAATTTATTTATTTCTATATGTTTTTGAGTGCGATATGCTTACAAATGTGTGAATAGGGTTTGTACAATATTCCAAAAAAATGGACATTGCAAAAAGTACCTGCTCTAAGCAACTATAATATAATTATGTTCCTTTAGAAAAAAGTTCCGAAATTAATACTCGTTTAAACAAATTTATTTATTTAACGTTACTCTTGTATTGAATAATATATTTAAATAAAGTACTTATTTGAAATACTTATTAAAAAAAACCTTCTAAGTAAGTTTTTATTCAACATTACTCTTCTGAAGTAATTTTGCCTTGCAATATTATTTTTAAAAAAGTACTTAAATTAAATAAATATTTACTTCAAAGTACTTTATGAGAAAACACCAAAATTATGGAATAAAAAAAAAAAAATAATAATAATCATCTCGTATCTTCTGTGAATCACACGATTTTCGAATCACATGTGACTTGAAAATCGACAATTTCTTTTGAACTTGTGGTGGAGTTCACGCGTTTTACTTATTTTTCGAAAACATTTTCGAAAGTAAAAACATATGTTGTAACTATCAAATGTATAAATAAGCAAATAAAAAATAGAAACAAAATAGTTTTTAAAATGCCGGCTGCTTTTATATTGAGTGTTATAAAAGAATTTATTTAAAAAAACGACGTACCAGTAAACGACAATTTAAAAGGAGGCAAAACACACCAAAATAATCATTGGGATTTTTTAATTTAAAATTTTATAATAAAAAATTATGGAAAATTTAGTTTTCTTTTTCAGCAAATGAATAAAAACAAAAAAAAATTTAATTCTACAAACAATTTTTAGGCCTTGAGTATTTAGTTTTAATAAATAAGAGAAGTTCTCATACAAGTCACTTTGGCTGTGATTTGAAATGAAAAAATTCTTTGCGATCGCGAACTCCAGCACACCAATTTTGCCACTTCAAATCGTAAACGCTAATTTTATTCGATAAGCGATTTCCATCACATGGCCGAATAATAAAAAAACTAAAATAAAATCAAAAAAATATGTTATTGAAGTTTATTTATTCTTTGATTTGAAATAATGTTTTCTAAGCAAGTTCTTATTGAAAAGTCTATAAGTAGCACCATCTTCAATAGCGTGTATTCAATTTCCAAAATGTGATTTTTTTAAATAAAATATAAAAGAAAGTGCCCTTTAAGAAAGAGCCTTTGAACACAGTCCTTTCAAAAGGTACTTTTGAAATATAAGTCTTTCTGAAAACATAAGCTAAAATTTTTAAGCAAATATGTTTAGAAAGAAACATATAAAACAATAGAAAAATAGTTCATATAAAGAAGTGCCTTTTAATATGAACTTCAACGAGAAATTTAAAATAATTAAAGAAACGTAAATATGTTATAAATAAGAATACTTTATCCCCAAAACATATTTTGCCACATCACTTTCAGCCTTTATGTATGCTTTTGTTTTATACACTTTAAGAGACACGTTAGACATTCTTGTTGTTATTTTCACATGTATAAGTGAGAAATTGAGTTGTTGTATTATCTTTTTATGATAAATTAAATATTCTTGTAAATATGTTTGTTGGTCCTTTATGTGTACTTTCCTTCTTGTGTGTACGCCAAAGTACTCGTATGTATTTAAAACTTCATGCCTGTTCTATTCATCCAAAAAGTTTAGATTCACAAGTGGCTTTATAGAGCTACTTAAAATTTTCTATGAAAAATTATTTATTATACAAGCTGTAAATAGACATAAATACTCGTATATTTACATGTGTTTTTTAGCTAGAATTTCTTATGAGCTTTTGTTTATTTTTGTGCGAAAAAGTAAGTTGGGTTGTTTGTTTTTGTCAAGTTTTCCCTGGAGGATATTTTGCTTAACAAGAACTACTAGACCTTGTAGGAGTTGTGGTCTAAGTTATGAAAATGTTTATAAATTTATAATGATTTTAGTCATTTATCATAAATATTACAAGCATTAACAGTGTAGTCTGCTTCTAAATTCATAATCTTATTTGCCATTTATTATACATACATATATTGTATTTTCTCTGTGCTTATTTACTTACTTTAATATTAATGGCATATAAAAGGATTAAATATGTTAAAGATAAATTGTCTTAAATATACTATGGCTGGGTAAGACTGAAACATAGAGGAATATTATTTTAATTGCTGCTATTAAAAGAAAACTAGAATATAAAAGTATGTAAACTTTTCTAGAAATTTCAATGTAGTATTTGAATATACATATTTATACCCATTTTATTTTTCTTTTGAATTTCTATTAAAATTATTTCATCGTTGTTGTTCATTTGAATCTCGTTCCAAAAAACTTGTTTAGATATTATAAATTTATTTCATCGTTGTTGTTCATTTAAATCTCGTTCCAAAAAACTTGTTTAGATATTATAAATTTATTATGTATGTGCTGTGAATCGCACGATTTTCGAATCACATGCGACTTGAAAAACGCCAATTTCTTTTGAACGATTTTGAGCGATTGCGACCTCCAGCACACCAATTTTGTGACTTCAAATCGAAAACGTTTTATTTCATGCGATAAGCGATTTCCATCACATGGCCGTATAATTATTGAACTATAAAATATTCAGAGATGAACAAGGGGAGGAAGAAAAATTTAAAATTACTAAAAGTAATAGCTTTAATTGTCTTACTATTCGACCAACACTGTGGCCGTACGTATTATTGTATGCATATTTCTTACAAATTTCGATAATTTTTATATTGATAATTCGGGCACTGTGTACTTATGCGTAATTATTATTCGAAAATATTACTCATACGTCCCCATAGAAAAAATGATTACAAATTTGACTTGAGTTTCAAGGTTATTTACCTTCTGTTCGCTATACTGGCATCTCATTACTTAAACAATATTGCCATACGTAATGAACTCAATCTAGACAAAGTCATTCACAATGATTTAAAAAGGTGAATATACTCATTCACAATAATATTTCAACGTCAAGATATCTTGATATTAAAAATAAAATTTTATGAAAATTCTTAAATTTTTAATAAAAATAAATGTATAAAATAAATTTTTTTGCTTGAATAAACCTATAATCTGCTCTTAAATATATTCTTATTTTTGCCAACAGCAATAACAATTTGCAGTAAATTTATATCCCATCTATTCAAGAATCTCATTTCTAAGCAATTTGCTACGATCAACTTAAAGTTGCAAATGAAATAAATTTATAACTAAATAAACAGATTTTAATGTTAAATGTAAAACAGTACAACTGAGAATAATATTTATGTATTTCAGCAGAATATATTTGATTTTAATTTTCCACTACATTAAATCGTTATCAGAAAAAAAAGCACTTTCTTAAACAAAATTTCTTTTTTATATTCGAATTAGTGTAAGAAAATCGAGCAGAACATGGAATTTGTGTACAATAATTTAGTTTTTTGTTTTGTTTTGGTATACAGGGGTTGTCGTACGAAACAGGATTTGTGCATGGAACTAAAATTTAGTAAAAATTAAAAAAATGGATTGTGCTTGCCATGACCCTGAACTTATAACAGCAACTAGTTATTTTTGTCTGTATAGTACTTGCTGAGCTTAACGTTTTTTCAACCTACACCTACATGGCCAACATCCTTTAATTTTATTTTAAGCAACAATTCACATCCTTAAATAGTTGTAATCCCAGCAAAATCTCAATACTACATTTTTATAGAAAAAAAAACAACATTAAAGTGTCCAAAGTACATTTCCTTGCTTGCATGTATCGATTAGTTAGGAAATCCTTAGAGACATTCTTAACTAAACATACTCAAGTGATTCTCTTACTTAGTAACTCTTACAAATAAATTTTAAAATATTTTTCAAGTCGTTGTACAACTTCAATACGATTCCAAATGCATGTCATGACCCAGGTAATATAATGTAAATTTTAATGCCCTGCTGAGAGTTGTACGTTGATGTGCGTAATAAATAGAAGATTGTAATTTCGTATTAGTGTGGGTCATGTGAATATGTTCCATTCAACTTATGCTGCTATAAACATTACAATTGATTGGCCAACACCATGTACCAGTTTTATACTCCCATCATGTTTGCATGCATGTGCTCCTTTTTTTAAATATTTAACACAAACGTACACATTTAATGTGTCTTTTGAAACGTGTCAATATTATTTTGGTGCTTGTACATAGATTTTCTATAGATGTTAATGTGTAAGTGTGATTGAGCGTACAAAGACATATTGACATTTTTATTTCTGGAATAAATACTCCATAAATATATTCAGTACACAGTTAATAAGAGCTATTTAAATGCTTGTCTTTAAATCATTGTTAATCAGAAAGTAAAAGAAATGTTTAAAAATTTATTATATAACAATTTCTCGAATGTCGTGCACTTTTTATGATGAGTACCACTTTTATAATGACTTGCACTTTTTATAATGACTTGCATTTTTTATGATGACCTGTACTTTTTATAATGACTTGCACTTTTTGTAATGACTCGCACTTTTTATGATGACTTGCACTTTTTGTAATGACTTGCATTTTTTATGATGACTCGCACTTTTTGTGATGACTTGCACTTTTTATGATGACTTGCACTTTTTATAATGACTTGCACTTTTTATAATGACTTGCACTTTTTATGATGACTTGCACTTTTTATAATGACTTGCACTTTTTATACTGACTTCCACTTTTTATAATGACTTGCTCTTTTTGTAATGACTCGCATTTTTTATGATAACCTGTACTTTTTATAATGACTTGCACTTTTTATGATAACCTGTACTTTTTACGATGACTTGCATTTTTATAATGACCTGAACTTTTTATAATGATTTGCACTTTTTATAATGACTTGCACTTTTTAGGATGACTTGCACTTTTTATGATGACTTGCACTTTTTTTCTTACTAAAATTATAAATATTAAAGAAACTCTGTCTGCCTAGAATCGTCTCACGCTTAAACCGCTGAACCTATTTAGATGCAATTTGGTATAGATATATTTTGAGATCCGGAGATAACACAGAGTGGGTTTTTTGGGACTGATCCTCTTAAGTGGTCAAGGATGGTCGAAATTTTGTAAGGACATATGAAATTATTAAAGTGATAACTATTTACATTTTAAACTTTGATACAGTTGGCTTAACTATGTATTTGTTTTTGGCAATGACTTTATGAGAGCTCAAAATTGGTCTAAAGTTTCTAGGGATATATGAAATTATGAAACTGATAACTAAGAACGTTTTAGACTTTGGCATAATAAAAATACAACATATTATTGACATAACATACACATTAGTTGAAGTTTGTAATATTCTACGCGGACAAAAACGCGGCTTAAAGCTAGTCTGTGCTCTCCATTGATTTCTTTTAAGTATATTTCTGTTGACTCGATTCAGTATTGAAGTGACAACACAAGAGCTAAATATTTGTTTTGTTTTTTCTTGTGTTTAGCCTGAACGTTCCAGTAGAGGTTTGTGGGGGTAAACTCTTTCCTTCTATAGGGTTGTAGTATTTATCAGGTCTTTTTGAATTTCAATCCAATCAATCTGAATTAAAGTTAATATATAAATGAATCATATAAACATTATCTTGGAACACTTCAATATATAATATATGTTATGTGCTCACTGCGAATAGTAGCAAAGTTTGTCGCAAGACGTCCTTTCCTGTCTCTTTAGTCCCACCACTGCTGCATCAACAGCAGCCACTGTGTTTTCACAAAAAGGAAAATCACACCGTCAGCCAAAAGGATGCAAATAAAACCTTTTATTAAAACTTTTAACATCATTATCGCCTTTAAAAATTATATTTCAAATATTCTTTTGCCTACTTCTTGCCTCCATCTGCAAGCTGTTGGCAGAGTTTCTTCATTTTTATTTTTCAACTATTGTATGAGACTTAATATAAAACTGAGTATTTATAACAAAAGGATTTGCATGCTCTTTGAAATATAGAATAGAAAAATCTTAAGATATAATTTTTTTTTGCATAAAATCCTTAAATCTTTCTTGCTTGGAAATGTTAATAGAGATGCTAAACTTTGAGAGAAAAAAATGAGTTAATTAATTACTTTTACATAAAAACTGCCAGCCTGTATAAACAGCTGGAGGATGTGGCACTTAATTAAAGTTTACTAAAAAAGCAACAAATAGTTTGTTAAGCTTAAGAAAAAACAAGTGTTAATGCTTTAAAAAAGCTCTTTAGAAAAAGGTGTTTGCATATTTTTTCTAGAGAATGAAAAAAAAGGTTTTGAAATTGTATTTTACCTTTTACATCTTTTTATAAATTTGATATGACTGCTTTTATTTACAGGAAATAAAAACCAGCTGTTTTTTTATCCCAGATATTTTTCGTTCTATCTGCAACCCGCCTCATTTTCTATTTGAGTTGATTTCACAATTAGCTTTAGCAACGCATTAGTGTTACACGCTTGTACGTGACTTGCAATTTTGTTCGAGTTCCTTTTGTTGTTTTTTCCAACTTCTTTATTTTTTTTGTAGGAGTTTTTGCTTTATAAAACTTTTTCTTTGTCACTTCCCATTCTATTGTTTGCATGAAAATAGTAAAATATGTACATATATAATTTTGTTCCATCGATGTTGCATTAAGTTTATGCTCAAACTTTATTTTCCTTTTTGTCACAGCAAACGCACGCATACATCTGCACCTTGGCAAACGTGTTTGGAAAATCAAACAGTTGCATGCATGCACAGTCACGCTTGCAAGGTATCATATCTACGGGCTTTTGTTTGAGATTATTTTATAAATGTTTTATACTTGTTAATATTGACTTGCGATGACAACTTAAAATCAAATTACACACATAAAATGCAATTTTAAATTCAATTACAAGCTGATGCATAAAAATCATTTCAATTAGTTAATAGAAAACACATTTGAATACATACATGTGGGATATTATTTTTTTGGAGGTATGGAACTTTTCATATTTTAATAAAAAAACAAAAAATTTTGTGAAAGATCAAAATATTGGCTTTTAATGTTTAAAAGTAATTTGTGGTAGAAGGACTCTCCTTCCTTTTGGTGCTATTTTGTATCACTTCTTCGGGCATAGCCGATCTTAGTTCATCTGTAGTTTATCGAATGTTGGTTTCAAAATTACCAGCTTTTGTTGGTTTATTAGCATAGACCAGAAATTTGATTTGCACTCATAAAAATTATAAATTTCTTCTAAATATTTCTAGCAGTTCAATAGACTCTGTTGCTGCTATAATTAATTTGTGTTTCATTCAATTTTTTCACGTTTTCCTTTACTTTGTGTATTAATCATAGTCGTCTTTAATATCCTGGAGACCTGATTTTATAGCTAAAGCATTTGTTTGTTTTGCAAAGGACGTACCATTTTTTATTTTATTCAGCTGGTGGATGTAAAGTTCATTAAAACTTTTCTTCAATTCATGCTATTATTATATGTACAAAGTACAACAATTTTTCAAAAGACTCATTTCATATTCTTATACATTCCACAATAATTTCCCAAATTCACCTCATCATTATGCAGTAATTATTTAAACAAACTGAACATTTTGTCGCCTAGATATATTATTAACAAAGAAAAAAAGGATAAATTAGTAGTGATTTGGCGAAAAAGTAGGAACGTGACGGCAAGAGCAGGTGATTACGATGATTCTTAGAAAAGCGATGAATTGTGAAAGAGAAATGTCAGTAGCCGCGATAAAGTTTGCTTAGGTATTTTTTTTTGCACAATTCAACTTCTAAAAGTAATTAAAAAGTAAATTTTCTTAAAGTAATAAATCAACAGAAATGGGACATCTTTTTTTCCCTCCCAATGACAAAACAAAGTTTTAAATCAATTTAAAGAATCGCTAGTTTTTATCAATTCAGCTTTCGTGCCGTGTTTCAATTTAAACGTTTATTTATTGGTCTTATTTAAACAGAAACGTTAAAAGATAAGTTAAACAACGAGTATTTGGTGCTGATTGCTATTATAACAACAGCAAGAAGTTCTTAATAATAAGTATCACTTTTGCAGTTGCAACTAGTATAACAATAAAGCAACAATAAAAAGTTTAGCAAAATTTGCACAACTACTACAACAACTGGGAAGAGTAAAGTGGGCAATACAAAGAATACAATGAATGAGTGACTCTACAGCTTAAGTACTCTTTATTTATTGAAAACAATCAGTTCGTTAGTATTTGTGAAACCTTAACGAGCTGTTATTTTAAAAAACAAAAAAAAAAAAAAACTAGTAGAAGAAAATTGTATACATATTTATTTATTTATTCAAAAAATAAATATTTTATTTATTTATAAATAGAAGTATAGATGGTGTTATTGCACACCTCTCTTTACAGCACCCTTTCGAACTGTATACTCCTTCTGTACTTGACTAACAATACGCTAAACGGTTCAAGTAGATACTCGTAGTGTAATTGTTCACTGACTTTAGACTGCAAGCGCATGTATTTGTCTAAAATTTTCTGTAATATTTGCTGCCATTATAATGATTACACTAGTATAAAGTTTTTTTCCTACCTAACTTTAATATAAAGAAATGGGTTTATTGGAAAAATTTTTGGCATGATTTAATAAATTCAACTGTTCAGTACCAAAAAATAGAGTTTTGGTTGTTTATTTAATTATAAATATTAGAAAATAATTACAAGTTACTTACTAATGATACAACAGGACCATAATAACAAGATCTTAGGCTTAAGATTACCTTATAAATTTTATAAAAAAGATGTGTGGTGTCGTGGGACACCCGATAGAAACGAAGTTCCTTATTATAAAAATATGAATTTTAAGCTCTATTCGATTTATAAAGGAAATAATTATTCGGGTATCTTTTATTATGATTTTTTTCGCCTACCAACGAAAATACAGAATCAATTTTGTTCCCAAACGAAATCGAATTCTGTTACGGCACGGCTGCGTATGATTAATATGTGTTTGTATGGAATCATACGTCTTATGCTAGAGTTAATGTCGACGTCGTCGACGGCGTCAAATGTCAAAAAAAAAGTTGAATCGTATGAAATTGTATGAGAGCAGTTAATCTCAACGCGTTGCAACGCCGTAAAAGTTCAATCTATTTCAACTTTTTCGGCATTGAAACGCCATCAACGGCGTCGACATTAACTCTAGCATTAAACATTGATTTAGAAACAAAAAATCTTACGTTACGGAACTTTGTTCCAAAAATAAATAATAACCCCCATATTCATAAAAAAATAAAATGTATGAAAAAATTGTATTAAAATACATTTCAAACTCATATTAAATTTTATGAATACCGGTGTAAGTATATAATTAAATTGCACACTGTTTTAAATAACACTGGAAATTGTGAAATATTTTCCTAAAAATAGATAAAATTGATAGGACTTGCTTAATGAAAGGTCCTTTATAATAACTTCTGCAACAAAAAGTATTAAGATTTAAGTTTCAAACGACACATGCTTGATTTCCCAAAAACAATTAAATTCAACCTTTTTTAGTCTGGCCGTTAAAAGATAACCCTTGCGACAGTTTAAGAAAGCCAATTAAATAGAACTGATTTAAGAAAACACTTTTCAGCAAACAACTAAATACAGAAAATAACTAAAACTGAAGAATATTGAACAACATTAAATAAAATTAGGCAAGATTTTACTAAAATATTTGCCCTTAGCACTGAAGTACTTTATCGTTTTCAATATGAGCAGGTAGAGAAAATTGTTTCCTTTTCCGGTCGTCATTTTATAAATAAACTTCTACTAAACTTTTTTGTAGTGAATTGAAACATAAAATTGTACAATTAATAACAGTTTCTTTTCATTTTACTTTTCTGTTTTCCATTGAAGTTGCTTTATTTAAGGCTTTTACTTGTCCGATTTTGTCTGTTTTTAATTTTGTGTCTCTTCAAAGGAAAAATCCAAACTTCCTGTTATTACAAATAAAACCTGACGGTGTGCTTTAGCATTTTACGCATTTTACAAATGTTGTTACGGCATTTAACACAGACACATGGGTTCAAGCAAATATAGACTGTGAAATGAAAAAGGGGATCTTTAAACTAAAAATACCTAAAAGGTCGTCATTTATATATGATATTATTTGTTTGTTTATTGTTGTTGCCTGTAGGGATTTCTGACTCATTTATAAACTAAAGTGTTTTGTCTGCAAAGTTTTATCCGGAATGTCTCAGTTTTGTAAAACACTGTCAATGTGATGAATAGTATTATAAGTTGGATATAGTGTTTGTAACATTTTGAGGTATAAAGTTTAAAATACATTTTTATATATTTTATACTAAAGAGTTTTTTTTTTTAACAAAAGCATGATAAGAAAAGTTTTTTAACAAAATTGACTTTTTACCAAAATATGCATATAAGTAAAGTAGAAAGGTTATGCATGCACTATAACTGGGAGTTCATGATTTCTTCGTTGAATATAAAAAAAAATTTTTTGAATTAAGATTCTATAGGCTAATTGTTCGAAATTTTAATTTAAATCTCAGAAAGACATGATAAATATTTCAAGGCACAAAGGCAAGTCCACATCAGTTTTTGTTATTCAACTTACTCATTTAAATTAAAATTTCGAACAATTAGCCTATAGAATCCTAATTCAATTTAATATTGCAATATAAATGTTTGTTAAAATTCTTACTACAAAAAATTTTTATTTGTCAAGCAAAATTTTTAATAATAAACTATAACAAATAAATACCAAAACAAATACTTTATTAAATTATTCTCCAAAATATTTAGTTTTATTATAAAAAATATAAAATTTGAGTTAAAAATTTAAATTTCTAGGCACAAGGGAGCATTTATTGACCTATTTTTGGTATCTAGACACGTTCAGATTGCATTGGCATGTTCACAAAAGTTATTCAGATTTACCGTGGCTACAGTTTTTTTAAATATAGTGTACGAAAAATCTGGAATTCCTAAAAGTTATGATAAAAATATTAAAAAAAGCTTTTTTTTTAACTTAAAAAAAAACTTTAAGATAAAATACGTTTTTGTGATAAAATGTTGGCAACAAAATATTCAATCTACTCTTGCCTACATTTTTGCCGAATATATATGGTTAAGCGATATTTTTAAGTGATGATTAGATATTTGGCAAAACCTGATGACACCTTTTTTTTTGGCATCATGCTAATATTGGGAAACTTTGAAGACCCATAAAAAACGGTTACCAAATTGGCCCAACTGAGTATAGGGTTTTACTACAATTTGATAGTAGAATCGAAACCATATAATCACGACCTTGCATTTTTCAAAAGGTCTACATTTGTCGCATAATATTATTAGTTGTTTGGCAGGAAATTATTAATATTTGCTTAAGTGTATACATGAGACATTATTTCATGTAAAGAGTTTGTCAGGACAAGATGGTGCATGACCGATCGTGACAACTTTAATATAATTGTTTTTGCTAGAGACCAATTGTGTTATACAAGCAACAACTCCTGTAATTAAACCACTTTCATTTATTTTTATTGAAATTTTATATTACATCTCTATATAATTTTATGAATATGAGCCCGAATTGAGGGTGTAGTAATAATTTTTATAATAAATTTTATAATAAATTAAAATTTTTTCAGTGTTTAATATTGTTACTTGAGTAATGTAGATGGTCTTATCGGAAGCGAAACTTTTCAGTTTATTTGTTTTAATTTTAGTAACAATAAAAAAATACTATGGAAATTAGATAAAATACGTCAGAGTATTTAGTAACAAGTACCTTTTAAGAAATGATAGTTAATACCAGTCGAAATTAGTTTTAAATCTCTCTAAACATTATTAATAGGTGTCGCTTTAAAAATGCCAAAAACAGTATGTATAGGGTCCGCAATCTAACGTTTTTTTTTTGCAACTAGTGCTTATTTCGTGAATGGTAACACTTAGCTCATGTCTGATTTCACAGATAATTAGTTTTATCCTTCCGCTGAACGAATATTGTTCCAAGGTGTTTTCGCTTCGCTAAGTGGGCCTGCGATCGACTTACAGAAGATGCCGATTTTGCCAAAAAAATCATGTTTTCAGATGAAGCTCATTTTGATCTTGGCGGGTATGTAAACAAGCAAAATTGTCGCATTTGGGGCACAGAAAACCCGCACGCATACATTGAAAAGCCAACGCACCTAAAACGAGTCACTGTTTGGTGCGGATTTTGGTTCAGAGGCATAATTGGGTCACTTTTCTTCGAAAACGTGCAAGGAGTGGCCGTTACAGTCAATGGCGATCGTTATAGGGCCATGCAGCCATTTGAATGAAATTATTTTCTTTTATTAACCGGAAGGATTGTACTTTCAAATAAAAAAAGATATTTGAGAAAATATTCAGTTTTTTATAGCATTTAAAAAAAAAGTTATTTGGCGGACCCTATATATTAATTAAAAAATGATCATGAATATAGCGATCGTCAAATAAATTTACTAATAAATATAATTTAGGACGATTTTGCTTTCGTGCAATGCCTGTGTGTATGTAATAAACTCAACCCCTTGCGTATGAGTAATAAATGGGAAAATATTACTCATACGCATATTTACAGGAGAACCCATTTAAAATTTGTTTTCTTTAGCGTATTTTAAATTCTATGGAGTCTACACTATTTTTTGTGTTAGTTTTGCTGTTGTTTCCCTCATTTAATTTGGTAACCTTTGCTTTTTATTTGCTTCCTAGACAGTGAAGTTTAATGTTTTATACATGTGGTGTGTGTATATGTGTGTGTATGTGCGTCAACTGCATTTGCTGTTATTTTTTTGGATGTCATTTGAAATACTCGTAAGCACAGATATCATTGTTGTATACCTTTAGGCGTTTACTTTTCTTTACACAGCGTGTATTTGTTCTTGTGTATTAATATGTGTAAATTATTTATCTGCTCTGTTTGCAACTATTTTTGATGTGTAAGTCTATTTGGTTTTATATTTAACGTAAACAGAAATGTTGTATTTGTATGAGAAGAACGTGCCTTTGATGTAAATACTAAAATAGAACTTAATCTGGTGTTTGGAAATGAACAGGGACCGCTGCCAAAATAGCTTAAGTGTTACAATAAAAATAAAAAGGTATAATTTATATGTCATAGTTGGAAGATGTTAGACAGATTTGTATAAAATGGATGAGGATTTGATTTTTATGCGACAATTGTTTCTTATAAATCAGATGTTGAGCAGTAAACTATTGGAATAAATGTAAGTTCATAGTTGTATTCTAAACACAGAGATTTATTGCAACAGTAAAAATTGTGTTTATCAGAAAATAATATAATGAGAAAGTAACGCATTTATAAAAGGAAAAAAGAGCCAGTACCTCAAATTTTTATTTAAATAATTGTATCCAAAAAGAAATAGTCTTGTAAATATATTTTCATTTATGAAAGTGGGCGATAACATAATTTATCTAAAATACAAAAGCAGAGTGCTCAGCTACTATCTGTTGGTTTTCTTTTTCTATTATGCAAATGCTTGCTGCTAAATTCGAAAGCTAAGATTAGTTTTTTTATTAAGAATAATATTTGCCTCCCCTGCTGGATTTATTTATGTTGTTGACTTTTTTCCACGTCAGTTTTATTTGTAAAACCACAAAGTGATATTTAAAAGATGAGGATTATGTTTATTTTAGTGCGAAAAGTACACAAAACATCCAGCGATTTTTTTAAGTACAATTTTATCTTTTGTCAGACATTCTACTAAATAATTCCAATTCAAAAATGACAGACAACATTTTCGAATGGTGTTGCCTTCACACCATAGTCGCTTGCAGACATTTATAATAAAATTTATGGTACGATTTTTTTGCCATGTACATATTAATAAAAGCTGAGATTTTTATGACGCCACCTACAAGGGAATCAAGTGGGGGAGCCAAATGTCACCTGGTTATTCTTCGTAGCCGGCTTTTAGCATGAAGTTGTGAAGCAATGCAAGCAAATCGTGCCAGCTCGAAATGTTGCTGTATAAGTGCTAATATGGTTACTTTTCTCTCTGAAATATATGCGAAGGTATACGCTTAGGTAGCAAAAATAAATATGAAATAAAATATGAAAATAATAAAAATAAGGAAGTAACGTTTGTGAAAGAAATGAAATAAGTTATATAAGCCAAACTAAGACCATAATGTCAATGTGCTTTGCATAAATAAATAGTTTAGCCAATGGAGCTGACGCCAAATATTACCTTTCGTTTTGCAAAAAGAAATTGTTCAATGAATTATGATTTTTTTGGTAGAAAAAAAGAAAAGTTAATTTCGTTGAAGCCATAAATTATTTATGATTTATTTTTCCCTACACAAGACGTACATTTTTTGTTGTTCAAAAAGAAATTATTAAAGCTAAAGTAAAAATATAACTTTTATGGAAATTTTTCTAGCATTCTGTAGAGGAAAAATAGATTTAAATGTATAAAAGTCTTTATTTGGAAATTTAAGCTGCCATTTTAATTGTATCGATTGTATTTGAATTATTTATTCTTTATTTTCTAGTGCATTGACTTTGTTTTATTTATGGCCACTTAATATTTGTTACTTTACAGCAAATATTTATCTACATCTTTTGGTCTCTGCCATATAAAAACATCAATATTTATGCATTGAAGGCACTGAGTGTGTGGAAACTGTTCGTTATTTGTGTATTCAAACACTTCATAAATCTTTGCTTCAGCTGGATTATAGTCGTAGCAAACGGGCAATGATCAGTAGATTGAACTAATTAATTCTAAATGAATTTAAGACTGAAAGCCACTTGAAGCTATAACAATTTTTCTAAATAGTTTCTTAATGCACTCTTTCCTGAAGAGGAAATTTTTGTTTGTCATATAGGAAATTTTCTAGTGGTAAAGGCACATATTGTTAGCAAGTAAATTTTAGTTAAAAAATTTAGTTAAAAGGTACTTTTTACTACAAGATATTTTTTTAAAATATAACACCGCCTACTTTTTTACTATATGATTTAAAAACTTAATTTTTGCTAGTAATCTGTGTTCTACAATTTATAATATTTTCAACCCATTCAATCAAATGCACATTTAAAACGTGCATTTTGTTTAAAAGTTCTTTGAGTTAAAACTAAATTTTTATAGAGCACTTTTTGTTAATATAATATTTTGGAAGAAAGTACCTTATTAGCAAGTATTTTTATTAAAAAGTACTTTTTGTTGCAACATGACTTTTTTGTAAGTAAATTTTTTTTAAATTTACTCTATTTTGACGAGTACTTTTTGTTGAAAGATAATTTCAGAAGTTTTTGTTAAAAAGTACTTTTTGTTAAAAGGTACTATTTGTTAAAAGGTACTTTTTGTTGAAAGGAATTTTTTGTTAAAAGGTACTTTTTGTTAAAAATATACTTTTTGTTTAAAGATAATTTTTTTTTAAATAGGTACTTTTTGTTAAATAGGTACTTTTTTTAAATAGGTACTTTTTGTTAAAAGTTACTTTCTGTTAAAAAGAAGTTTTTACTGGAAGGTGCTTTTTTTTAAAGGTACTTTTCGTAAAAGTAAAGGATTTTGTCATAAATAACTTTTTGTTAAGATGTATTTTATTTTATGGGTACTTTTTGCTAAAAAATTATTTTTGTTATTAAGTACTTTTTCTTAAAAGGTAACTTTTGTTAAAGACGTTTCCCGATATATTACGTTTTGTTAGAATGTATTTTATTTTTATAAGTACTTTTTGATAATAAGTACGTTTTTGCGTTTAAAATATATTTTATACTTTTATTTAGTTTCTGCATGCTTACGAGGACTTTTCGTTACAAAGTACTTTTTGCTATAAGTATTTTTTCATAAACAATCATTTGGGACTGTAGTTTCTACTTAAATACAGTTTTTTAAGTCTCTGTTATTAATATTACAGAGAATGCTATAAAATAATTTCATTCCTTATAACACCTGATCATATTGCCTTGTGTTAATATTTGAATTTATTGTAGTCCTTTTCTAGCCCCATTTACAATGGCAGTTTGTTGCAAAAATACTTTAAATATCTAAACTGAAACACTAGTTTAGTAAATTTTTTCAACATTTTGTTAAATTATTTAAAACTTTTGATATACAAAAACAATCTCCAGTTTGCAACAATTTCCAAAGCTTTTACTAAGTACAGGCACACTAAGTGCAGCAAGGACTAAAGTAGCTCTACTGGGTATTTAAACAGCAAACACATACTCTTGCTCACATGCAAGCAAATAAAATAATGGGTATTTTGAAAACACGACTGTGTGAGTTTTAGTAACTGTATAAACAGTTTTAAGAGTGCACTTGTGTTTGTTTAACTTTAATAAACATTAGTTGTGTTTGATGGAGTAATATTTTTAATTTTATAGTTACAGTGAACTTTCCGACTCTTGAGAGTTTATTGATTTTTTATTATTTCCATCGCTTAGTTTATTGTTACTGCTTATTTCATAATTTCTATTTGACTTGCTATTCCGGTAGAGCTAATATTTTGGTTGCTTTTAGAAAATTATTGCAATTGAAGTTTGTTGTTGTTTATGGCAGTAATATTAGAGGTCCTTAAGTAGTGGGAAAAGTAGATTATTGTTAGTGCTTAAAACTGTGTACTCCTTGGCGAGTTGCATGCTTTAAACAGAGCAGTTTCAAATATTCTTTAAAATATATAAAAATATTAAATTTGTTTAGAATGAAATTGTTTTTTATGTAAAATAGATGCTCTGTTTTATTGATTAGAGCAGCACATCTTTTGGATTGTATATATTTATGTCTTTCTCGAGTATCATATAAAAAATGTTGCCATAACTCTTCAAAGCGTAATTCTTTTTTAAGAAAATTAAATATTAAAAAGTACTTTTTGTTAAAAGGTACTTTTTGTTAAAAAGTACCTTTTGTTAAAAAGATGATTTTGTTAAAAAGTACCTTTTGTTAAAAAGTAGTTTTTGTAAAAAGTAGTTTTTGTTAATAAGTACTTTTTGTAAAATGTACTTTTTGTTCAAAAGTTCTTTTTGTTAAAAAGTACTTTTTGTTAAAAAGTTTTTTTTTGTTAAAAAGTACTTTTTGTAAAAAGTACTGTTAGTTAAAAAATACTATTTGTTAGAATAGAAATTTTCTGATTTTGTTTCGTTAAGAAAGTCTATTGCACTCGAAGATAAGAATACTTTGTGTAGTATATATGTATGTATGTATATAGTACATATAGTTGATATGTACTTTTTGCTTCCAGGTGCTTTTAGTAAAAATGTACTTTTTTGTATTGATAAATTTTATTATTTTCTAAAGTAGCTACAAGTAATAATGTATTGAGGAAACATGCCCGTATAAATTAAACCTCTTTTTCAAGTAATTTTATTAGAACTTTTACTCAAGTAGCCTATTTTATTATAATTTTATTTTATATATTAATAAACAAAAAAAAAATGTTTTTTAAAACCGTTCTTATTATTAATAAAAAATTGTTATTTTATTCAGTAAAATTTGTTTTTATAGAACCTGTACTAAATTTGAAACGAACCTTGATACAAAATTTCTTTTATGATTTTTCAACGTCCCTCAATTATTTGGCATCAAATTACCGCAGTCGGTCTCAATAATAAATTCAATAAAATTAAGATAAATATATTCATCGGTTGTTTTAGTTTTGAATTCAAAGAGTGTGTCTTTAATAAAAGCTTTTGATATCTTTAATAATTTTCATTGAAAAATTCTTTACTATTTTTTTCACAAAACTTCTTAAGCACAGACATTATTTCTCTGTCTGTGTTTTGTGTTAAATATTTGTTTGTCTGGCTGGTTTTGTTTTCTGTTCTGACCAGAATACAAAATGATAAGTTGGCTTTATTTTCTTTTTCTTTTTCTTCCTGATTGGAAGACAATAATTGTTTATCTTTACCTGTTTGCCTTATTTAGTTTTTAATTCAATTTAAACAATTTAATTGTGCTTTTGTGTTTAAACTGAAATCAATTTTATGGCAATTAAAATAAGATATTTTTGAAAATATGAAGTTGGGTAAAATAAATTCTATTACTATATTTAATTATATATTTTTCAGTTTAATAAAAAAATTTGCTTAGGTGTGATTGCTGGAACAGGATAAAAATTTTGTGCTTCTTGTTAGTTTTACAAAAACTTTATATCATGAAAAAAACACTTAAGAACACTTAATGCACAAAATATTTTTATATGTATTATAAATCCAAAATGAGTGCAAATGAATAGCTCCAAGACTTACCTTAATCACATTTCGCCTAAAATTTATTACTTGAAATATTTAATAGTTCATGATTTGTGATAAAATGTGTCTAGGCTAAGGGATTTATAAATAAATGTTTGGCGTAACATAAATGCCGCTGTTTGGAGAAAATATTTTTTTTTTGCTAATAAAAGTCTTCTTCACTAATTCAAATATTTCTTTTTCTCAAAATCGTAATAAAAATATATAACGAAAACATTTAAAAATTTTTTTATTATATAATACCCATCAATTATTTGCGCTGGTTTTTTCTCTAATTCTTATATTTCATTATAATTTTTTTTCTAAACACACTCGCACCAGCAAACATTTTATATGATGAATTATATTAGAACGAAAAGGAAAAAAGCAGAAAACGTATGAATAAAAAAAGCTCACCTTTAAGCAAATAAATCACTTTTATTGCTTCATAACGAAACGTTGCAAAGCAAATGGCATGGAGGTAAGCAAAGATAGAATATTACTTCTTAAAATCTGATCCTTAAGCAGGTTATACAACAACATTGAATGCCTTGCCTGGAATAGAGATAATAAAGGTGGCTGAGGGAGCTGCAGCGGGAGCTAAGAACATTTTAAGGCAGGTAAAAGTGGAAAAAAGATATTAGGAAGATACAAAAAAAAAAACATCTTACTTCCGGTGTTGACAAGCTTTTAAATAAATTGAATTTACACAAGTAGCAGGATGTTGTTGTCGTCGCTGTTGTACAACTCACAAACGGCCGTTTGTCTGTACATGCATGCTTTACTTAGAATACGTAAGTCATGACTAACGAGGTAAGACATAAAATTTGCTCAAAAATAGAATGTAAAAAAAATTTATAAAATATATCTAAAGAAAAGTAATTGCAAAAACCATATATGATTTGCAGATATCTTACTGCCTAAAAATTTGTGTTTCAAAAATGAAAAGCTGAATTTTCGTATAGGAAGTGAACAGGTACATTCCAGTATCTTAGTCTATCGGTCGTCTAGTGTCACCGCTGTCATTGTAGTAAGACCATATTATCCTGGCAATCTTTTACAGCAGAGTGGCCTGTAGCCACGTCGTCCGCTCATTCGTTTACTGGGAAGTTGCAGCGTACTGAAATCGTGGTAGGAATTAGGCCAAATGGTTTGAAATAGGAGAATTTGAAAAACACCGGCTTCGTTAAGTAGACGGAAGCGGCATTGTGTGCCTTTATTATTGATTCATCAGTGTATAGTCCCACATCATATTCTGTTTCTACTTTTTAAATTCCTCAATAAAGGAAGAAGAGGAATTATTAAATTCCCCAATATGGAATGGACCAAGCAGGTATTGTATATCCGAAAGAAGGAGTATAGAGGCCTTCTGAAAGCCATTTGTTTTGCTCAAAAAAGGAAAATAATTAATAAGTGATGACAACCACAATACATATGAGCACAGATGATGAAAGCGTTGCGGCTTTCTAAAACAGCTGTTCGGCTCTGCTGTGTAAGTTGAATAACTAAAAACTGATGTTGACTTTCCTTTGTGCTTGGGAATATTTATCATGTGTTTCTGAATTTAAAACAAAAAATTTCCAACAATTAGCCTATAAATCTTAATTCAATTTAATATGAAAATAATTAATTTTTCATTTACTTATATCAACTGCCTGGCTCCGTTGTAACGAAATTGATTTCCATTAAAGCCTTTCAAATCATTATGATTAATTACCTGTTTTTCTAATATTGAGATCGAATAATACTAAATCACTCCCTGTATAAAAATTCGAAACGTATTAATTAATTTTATGACGCCAGTGTGGGGAATTAACAAATTTATTTAAATTATTCTGGAGTTTGCAAGCCGATGCAATCAAATTTCCTACATCTGTATGGAGGTACGGCTGATATTATATATAACTTTTATATCTGCAAAGGGGCCAAAATCACGGATTCTGCTTTTAGATAATTCTATCTGTCTTCATAATGAAACAATTTTTCATAGACAAAGAATTAAAAATAACGCGCTGGGTGAAACTGTTTTAGAATCAAACGTTCTATGCTCAGCTGACAACTCCTATACGAACGGTACTTTTAATGTAGCGGGTGTGGCCCCAAAGTGAGTACAGTAGAATTAATCTTTCTTTTCATTATACGGCCAAAAATAGAAAACATTTTTATGAAAATAGGATTATGCTTTAAAAACATTTTGCAATTTTACTCGTATAAAAAAAGTGGGTCCTTTATGTCTGTATGAACTGTATGTGTGTGTATGGGTGTTTGTGCGTTGCTCAAATGAAAATAAAAGAAATATTTAATTTTATTTATACTTTCTCGTCTTTGTTGTGATTTTTTGTCTGCTTTCACTGCGAAATGACTTTTTGCCATTACAAATTCTTCAATAGGAAAAAAAAAGTTGCTGAAAGACTTGTTATAAGAAGAGAATACAACACGCATACGGAAACTCAAAATGTTACAACTTTAATACAACCACAAGAATGAAAGGTAAACAATCGGAGAGAACCTACACACACTCACACAGACTCATATATTTATGCCGCTACAATGGAATATACAAATACATGCGTACATAATAACTTACACGGGTACACTTTGTATATTAAACTGAACCGAGCGGAAACAATTGCAAAATCTTGTATAAAAAAAACTTATTTTATACTGCACAGTGAACAATATGATTTGTTGTTAAATAGAAAATATGGCGTTCCTTAAAGATGGCGAAAAAGTTAATTGTGTGTCAAAACTTTTTCTGTTTATTTTTGTAGCCATTGTGAAGCGCTCAGCATTCCTTTGATTTTAGAACTTTAATTATTGAAATATATTCCCAATATAGGAACTTTAAATAATTACTGAGAAAGTTTGTCTTGTCATCATTTGCAAAATCCACTTCTAATTCTAATTTTTTTATCGCAAGCTATTATTTCATTTTAACACACGTAACATAATATGTAAGATGAGAGCGTCAAATTTAATCGCAGAGCGAATTATGTTTCGTGTAGACTTCAAATTAGTGTTATCTCCATCCTATAAGATTTTTTATGAGAGCATTATTATAAGAAATCCTATGACAACAATCTTATGAGATGAACTGTCAAATAAGCACATGCATGTGTATAAAGAATCGCCATTGAAAATCTTCAGTCGTTTGTAAATGTTTATTTTACAATTGTGACACAATTATTTTACAATTTAGTTCACTCTGCAAACAATTAAAAAAACAACACCAATAATTTTATAAAATTCCTTGGCAAATTATAAACACTTTCACCACGGCTGCCAATGAATTATGAATTCTTATAAGAGTAGTATTCCCTTTGGCAAACATTAAGATTAAGAAGAAGAAATCCCTTCTCCCATTCTGCCGACGTTCTCCCAAATATTATGTCAGAGTTAATCGCAGTTGTAGACCATATGTAAAGGCGCGATCTTGGCAACGGAAAATACAACGATCATGACGATAGAACCGCAGGACACTTAACGAGGATAACTTGTATGCGTAGGATTTATTTGATTCCATTAGCCATTCAGCCGCTGTCTAAAACAGTCTAGAAAATAGTGGTAATTGTCGTCTCACGCAGGTGAATGTAAGCATGGTTGCTGTTGTTTTTGTTGTCGTTGTTGTTTGATGTGTGTTACTACAACTTCTTCTGGTAATTGTTTGCTATTTGTTACTTAATATTATTCCTACGCTTGTGTACTCTCTGGTATTTTTCTTGCTACTGAAATTGTTGTTGCTGTTGTTGTTGCCATTTGAATACAATAACATTTAGAACAAAAGTGCAAATTGCTATGAAATCACTTAACTGTAAACTTTTATTTGATTATATTTTTTTCCATTTACTGCTGCTAGTTTCATATGGTTGTATAAACAACAACAACAACAACAACAGCAACATGAACATACAAGCACATGGGAGTGTGTGTGTGTATATGTGTGTGGATGTAATGATTTGTGTTACTGTTCAACTAGTGAAATTCTATTACTTAGCAAACATAATTGTGGTGAAATGTTATAAAAAAATATAGAGAGCTCGTATTTCATTGGAATGGTTTGTTTTGGTCTTTATATCGACTCGTGTGTATGTTTGTGTGTTAGTGCCTTGTTTACCTCCATTACATATGTATGTGTGTGTGTGTGAAAGTAAATGTTGCCATATTACCACTGGTAATTGTTGGCATTTCAATTGTGGCTAAGAGAGTCATTGAATTTCTTTATGGCAGTTTGTTAACTTTTTATGATCATTGTTAATGTCAATTTTGCTTCTTAATATGCTGTTATATATTATTTATTCTTCCCCCTTCAACTTCTTCAGAGCCATTAATGTAGAGTTATTATTTTTAAGTACAAAATGAAAACAGGATGAGACTGTAAAGGGAATAAGAGTAACAAGAATAATAATACCACGTCATTAGGTGAGTGTTTTTCTTGAAAACTTAAAACGAATTGTGGTTGCAATAGGCTGGGATTGAAGTGGAAAATTAGTTGTCAAGAAGTATGTATCAGACTGGTTAAGGTTGAAGCTGTTCACTTTAAAGCTTAAACAACTGAAAACTATAATTATATTGTAAATGGCATGTAAAATTGTGGAAAAGGATTTTTATTTTTCCTTTATATAAAATTTATTGCTGGAAATATTTCTTAAATTTTCAAAAATTTATATTAATGAAATATATAAAGAGAAGAAAAAATTCCAAATGGGTTTCATCACATAAGTGTTTCTAATATTTTACTTACAAGGATTTGGATTTTAAGTTGATCCCATAGAGCACAAAAATGCTGAAGCGGAATTAGTGACACCAACACTTACTTCTTCTAAGGCCGTTTTTTTTGTGGAACTGGTGTTCAGCACATTTCTCCCTACCCAATTAAAGCATTTTAAGGCAGATCTGGAAAGGAGTGGATGGTTTTGGAGAATTTACTTATTATTTTGCCTTGTCCACAACCTTTTTTCAAAGCTACAAGTAGCCAGCAAATGAAAACATAAATTACTTTTACACTTAACGCTCATTCTGGTTTGAATGCCAAACAGCAGAGAAAAACAATTTTCAAAAACCTTAAAAACACACTTTCTACAGTATTTTGATGTTCATATTTTTAAATGAATTTCAACTCATCCACTTAACACACGCACATGAGCATGATGTGCCTGCATATCTCACAGACTCGGCCAATTACTCAGTTTAGCTGTTGTTCATGCAGTACAATCGATCTAAGGCAACGTAGAATATTCTTTAATACAATTTTGCCAAATAATATTTTTCAATTATTTTCAGCAATAAATTTTGATTGAAAAAGTCTTTAAAATCTATAAGATTTTATTTAAATATTCACAATTGTGAGTAAGTAAACTTTTCAACTGCTGCATATCAAACTTTCAGTCCATTACCACAATCATTTTACTTCATTTACTTGCAATTAATTGGAGAATTAACACTTGAAAGTTTGAAGTATTAAATTGCATAGAATGGATTTGTAGGCAAATATTAATAATGAGAAAATAGTTTACGATTACCCTTACATACGCATAAAGTGCAAATCAATTCAAAGATGGGATGTTTAAATTTTTGTCTAATACATAAGAAAAGTTTTATTTTAGGGATAACGAGAATCTGTTACAATAGTCTTGAGTCCTATATAAAAGGGCCCGGAAAATGGTTGCATTTTTGTATGCACAAACTAATGTTCTTATAAAACTTCAAGTTAAAATATTGAAAAAAAATCAGTGTTAGAGCCATCTAGAGCCCTGGTCCCACACAATTGATTTGGACATGTCGAATGTCTATCTATAGACTTCCAGTGATATTCATATCTTCTAATGGCGCGAAATGTAGTTTTGTCAGATCCATCTAATCGTCACGTCTAGAAGCTTATCATCAGACCTGCTTGATGTAGAGTATGAATATGTCTGAGCTGGAGATATGAAATAGTCCAGAATCGTAGTAAAGGATGTTAGCATATATTTTTTTATTTCGGACCAGTGCTCAAGGGATGACCCCTACTTATGCAGTGCATTTCGCCGCAACTAGAAAAGAGGTGATAGAATTGAGGGCACAGATGAAGGAAGATGAGGAGATGGAGAATTTTTTGTAGCTATTTCAACTTTTTTACTTCGCCGGCTAATTTTTGTTACAGGACCGACGAAGGAGGATGCTGCTGTTACTCTGCTTTTTAGAACACGATCGTGTCAGTCGCTTCCAATTATTTTCAGTGACCAGTGCTATGCCTTCGTCATTGAAACAGGCTGGCAACCACTAACACAACCATGGCACTAATCAGAAGAATTCAACACAATATTTCACGACTCAGCGCGGGGTTGAACTCAGGACTCTCCGTTTCATGGTCTAGTGTTCTACTACTTCAGCCAACAGCACCCTGAAGGCGTTGTAATCTTTCTAGAATTTTAGCCATAAATGTGACTTTTTGTAAAAGAAAGGCAATTTGATGCAAGAACAAGGAAACATATAAATATCAATGAACAAGCTTAGCATGAAAATTTCGTAAAACTACGGATTTTTTTCAAAAGAAACAAAAAAATTTTTAAGCAAATTTTACCATTTCGCAAATTTTACCATAGACCATGGTCATGTTTGCTTTTTGGACACGATGGTTAATCTACCACATCTTACCGAGTACAGCGGAGTGCAGTAGGAAATTTAAATTTTCTCTGGCGGAAGGGTTCTCCCCACTGCATGGATCCGTACTGATTTTTACGGACGGTTCCAAATGGGGGCGGCAGGGTCGGTGGGGGTATATTTATTGCAGACTTTGGAATCGATATGCCCTTCAGACTCCCGGATGAGTGTAGCGTATTGCAGGCGGAAATATCTGCTATCAAAAAGGCAGCGTTATGGCTAAGGTTTTATCGGATATCGAACCGGGATTATCCAATTCATTACCGACAGTCAAGCTGCAATAAGGTCTTTTACGGGGGTGTATAGCACATCCCTACTTGTCCAGGAATGCCGCGGAGCCCTTGACGGACTAGCGGAATATTCACGCATCACCTTGAACTGGGTGCGGGGACATGGGACCACCACGGGTAACATTAAGGCGTATGAACTGGCGGGGAGAGGAACCACACTTTAGGAAGCCGACATTGACCAACTAAGTGGGATTCCACTCCCATCTTGCTGGAGACGCTTTGATGTTGCACTATTCGAATTGGCTCAGGTGGTTCAGAGAATCCATTTGCGAGATATCAAGAGTCTTATGGTACCGCCTAGATTCTAGGAGGACGAAGGATCTTTTGAACTTCGCAAGAGGTAATCTAGGTAATATAGTGGCCACACTTACTGGTCACTGCACCTTTGGGATCCATGCCAGGCGCATGGGGCTCCCCTATAACGACTACTGCTCCAGTTGCAATGATGAGGAGGAGGAGAAAAGCATTGCACACCTCCTCTGCTTCTGTCCTGCTCTGAAGGAGCAGCGCCTACAGTCTCTGGGCAAGGCACGCTTTGGAGACATTTCGGAGATATCGGAGATAGGACTGAGATACCTGAGTCTCTTTATTAGGAGCAGTGGCTGGTTCGGCAGCTGACTCCCCTGGGGCATGTGTTCTTCCTTACTGTCCTTCTTACCTTAACTTTCGACTATCCCTACTTCTTCCTCTTTTCTTATCTTTTCAATCCTCTTAAATACAGGTGTCACAAAGGGATCAAAATAATTGGACCCAAGTGGGCTGGTTTTTCCTTTCACCAGCAACCTGGTAACTTAACCTTACTTAACCTACCATTTCGCACAAAAATTTGTCATCATAAGTCATAAACATTCTGTATCCTTTTGCAATGAAAGTAAAAGATTATATTTCCATTCCAGATTTAATTGTAGTTCCTGCACATTTTATGCATGAAATAAATTTTAAATCTTTAATATCTTCATTTCATTCATTTATTAGCTACAACTGCATGAATGCAAATAAATTTCGAAATCTGTGTGTACGATGTTATTTGATTAGTTGAAACTTTGCCAACAGAAATTGTTAAACGAGTGTTCGAGCACATGAAAAACTATTGAAAACTCAAGTATTTTGAGTCAATTTGCAAACTGAAAGGGAATTTGACAATGAAAAGTAGAATATATAGAGAAAGAGCCCAGTAATAAAACGCAGAAAAGCCACAAACATTTTATAGCTTGTAATTGTTTCGTATTGATGGATGTTCAAATACAAATCTATTGCCTGTAAGAGTTCTTGGTTGGACTTGCAAACGAAAAGTCTTCTTTCCCTAAGAACTCTTCAGTTTAAACCTTAAATGTATACCTGGCACATCTATCTATCTCTCTGATTGACAAACAAGGTGCTTAATTATGGCATTATAATTTCAAACATTTTCCAAATGACAAACTATTACAGTGGGCCTTGTATGTGTATGTATTTGTGTATCACTACATGAGAAATGCTATAGAGATTTGCAAAGAGTCTGAAATATTGTTAAATACACAATTGCAATTTCCAAAGCCGAAAGCTTTTGAAGTTTATTGGGTTCAATGTAATTGTATTTAACTGAATAAGCAGTTGTATGAAGATGTAGAAAATGTGTGTAGTTGTATGTGTGTGCATAGGTAAAATAAACTCCTTTAACACGTTTTCATATTGGCTAGAATTATTCTTTTTTTTATTTCAATTTTTCCTTTGCGTACACATTTTCCGTAGCAAGTGTGCTCCAGTAGCTGCAAGTGTAGAAGTGTTTTGGGTATATGCCGATGTAAATGGGAATTTTTAAATGTGCTTAAATTAACTCATGTATGCTTTTGTGCAATTTTGAAAAATTAATTAATATTAAATTACTTCAAGTGTCTTATTCAATTAAGAGCATTGTGGAGATTTCATTGAAATGCAAATTACTTACAGATAAGTTGGAAAGTGGATAAAGTGTTTTTGGAAATTAGAAATTTAAATTTATTTTAGAGTGTTAAAATTTAATATCGATGAGACATAATTTGCACTGGATTAAGAGTCTAAACATTATGTACGAGAATATTAATGAAGAAAATTTTTGTACCCTTTTTAAAATAGGATTTCGTGTTGAATTATATATAGAACAGCTTCCCAAAAGCATGCAAAATTATAGTACAGTGAAACTTCGATGTAACGAACTTCGTTAGAACTAAAAACTCAATATAACGTATGTTTTATTGAGTCCCTTGAGAAAACCTCTTTATTGCAAAGTTTTTCATACAAAAATACACTATAGCTATAACGAACAATTTCTGAGCAAAAAACTCTATATAGAGAAATATTCCTTCAAAGGCCTCAATATAAGGAAATCAGAATAAATCCCCTTATAAAAATAGCAAAGTCTTAATGTATTTACAAGCTCATTTGTAAAGCCTCTATACAGCGAAGTACTCATACAAAAGCCTCTATACAGCGAAGTAAGAATAAAATTATAACTAAATGGTAAAGTCCCGTTATAGAAAGAATGAACTCTTAATGTGTGTGCAAAACTATAGTTATAACGAATTTTTTTCTTATATCTTAAATTTTCGTTATATCAAGGCTTTACTGTTTATATATATAGCGAAGCAATGGCTATACCGAAGTATTTTCGGATCCCCTTGGAATTCGTTATACCGAAGTTTTACTGTATTTAAAAAAGACAAGTTTCAAGATATTTTCCCATTGTAAAAAAAAAAATATTGTCATTGCCACAAAATGGTTCTGTTTGGGAATTGAAACATGTATCCGAATTATACGAGTATATGACTTGCAGAAAGTTTGTGCCAGGAGGAGAGAAACTAAACTCAATCCACCCTCTAAAATGTTTAAGCTGGCAACATTGTTTATAATTGTTTCTAGTCAATAGTTATTTTTATGCCATTTTTATATTCAAGCTGTATCATATAGAGTGCGGCAGCCATATTCCGTAACTTAAACCTAAGACTCCATCTCTTAAAATATTTTTAACGTAAATAGTTGTAAGAAACTTCTGCATACTTTTGGGGGCGAATACAGTTGCCGCAAATAGGTAAGTACGAAGCAAGCCCCCAAAAATATGCAGAAGTTTCTTACAACTACGAGTTTTTGCTTTAGCAAATTACTGAATATGGCTTCATCCACAGTGCGTATGAGTAATATTTGACATATGCGGATCACTCATACGGGTCATTAATATGTGTGTGTACTGAAATTTGTGTTACAATTTGGACGCTAAATAAGTGCTTAAATATTTTCATTAATTACGTTCATCTACTTATACAATCTTTGCTGGAAGAGGGATCAAAGGCCAATATATGAATGAATTGTGTAACAATTTCATACAAACTCACCATATTAGCATTTTTAAAAGGAAATTCAAAGTTTTAAAACCATTTTCTGAATAATATTTTTTTCTTGCAGCATAGGGCCGGCATGTTTGCAACTCAAAACAAAATTAATATTTTGCACAGCGTCTGTGTTTGAAATAATATAGAACTTTTTTCTTCCAAACAATACTATTGGGGCACTTACCGCATGTTTGCACTTTAAAAATATAAAAATATAAATTTGCGCCAATCATATTAACATTTAAGCGGCAAAAACGTACAAAATAAATATAAAATCACATACAATGACGAATATTATTTTAAATTACATTTGGGACTTCAGTTTCATCAACACGTACAAGTGTCCAAGGACTCACACACTTAAAACAACTCACACACATACATATTTCAGTACGAGTACTTTGTTGTTGGTGTAAAGAGCAAAGAAATTGTTTTACTGCGTTGCAAGCATTATATGTATTTGCACAATATAATACTGCTTTTAACATCAAATACTCCAGTCGTACTATCATGTGTGTTAGCAAAGTTTTACTTTACTATAGTGTTTTTTTTCTTGTTTTTGAATATAAAACTTTTGATGGACGTCGTTCATTTTGGTGGTGATGAGAATGATTCTCATATGAAATTTTTATTCAAACACAACCACTGAAATATAATGAAATAAAAATTAAAATTAAAATTTTATTTAATATATATTTTTTTGTCTCAAATACGATGAAATAAAAATGATTGAAGAAGATAAATTGCACAAATCTAATAATGATGTGAAATTTAATTATAAAAAGATTTCTCAAAGAACGTGCTTAAAATAAATTTACTTTTGGCTTAAAAACTAAATGTCTTTTATTTACTTTATGTTACAATATATCTTGTCTTTAAAATTTATGAGGATTGTTTATGTAAACCCGATCTTAAACATAAAATTTTCAATATTCTAACTCTTGATATTGCGTTTTAAAATTCTCAATTTAATACGGTACTTTTCTAGAATCTTACATCCTTGTAGTTTAAATAACTTTAAAAATATTCTTTAGTTTAAAAAACTGTTGCTTTTTCTATAGATATAAATAATTTTGATTATATAAATTTCCACCCTTAAAGTAGGCTACATTTTTGTTTGCGTACATTTTAAAAATCACTGAACATTAACTTAAATTGTTTGTGTTTTCAAGCCATATTTTATCACTGCTTCCCTTATGGCACACAAAGTTAAGCCAAAGCGGAAAGCATAAACTTTTATCAGTTGCACACTCTCGCATCTAAACACGCACACCAGTTTTTCAGGAAAACATGCCAAAGTGGAATATTTCTTTTAGGTTTTTTTCCAGATAAATTAAAATTATATATATTTTTTGTCATAAAGCGACACGCACTAGCTGTCAAAAAGCCACATTATCATATAAAAAGGCACGCATATTATTTTCAATGCACAATTGCTAAAGCTGAGAAATTATATACGAGGTAAGACATTTAAGTTACTTGGGTAAGAGACATATTATTCTCTTTACTTAAGGGAGGCTCTTAATAATTGGGAGTTTGCCAGTTTGAGTATTCAATTAATTAAAAAAAAATAAAATACAAAAATAAATTAATTAAAATAAAGTCATTAATTCTTTCATTCTACCTTTACCACATTGATATTTAAGAGCGAGAACAAAGGCAGAATTTTTAAAAATTAATTTTTGACTTCAAGCTCAAATATAAAATAACTTTTAGGTTGTCCCTTATAGCTGTTGCGTATGTAGAGCAAATATGTCCCACCTCGCACCTCCCTTTTATGCGTTATACCTGTGTGAACATTCCCCTGTATTAATTTCGTTTTATTGTGAATGTTGTTATAGAAATCAGTACGACACTCTGTGTCAGGCTTCATTTTACCCAGCAAGCATTGGAATTGTCATTCGAAGAACTTAAATTTTTTTTATATCCAATTTAAGATTAGAGGCTGAGGCTCTGCCAGAGGGTTTCTTTTTATCCGTTTCTTATATCCAAGACAGCATTAAAGATGTTTGATGCTGTTTACCTTGTTAAGCTTTTATAATGTATCAAAGCAAAAAAAATCGATGTTATGAATTATACAAGATTTGGTACAAGATTGCATCATTTCCGCATATTTGATTGCGGGCTTTTCGTTATCAACATACTGCTGAGTTCATAAAAATTAGTTTGTATTTGACTTCTACTCTCCGAGAGATTAATTTTAAAATTTTGTTTTCAATAAAATATGTGCTTAAGTGTTTGTTGGGTTATCACCATATATATGCGTGCAAAGGTACAATGTTGTAATATAATTTTACTATAACTGTTATTGCGTGCCGTTAACATAATAATGAGCATTTAACTTGTTTACTTTTTTCTCGCGTCCTCTCTTGCTCTTTGAGCTCAACTTAACAAGTTTTTTTTTTATATTTTGGGTTATAAAACATGTTCTGCGAAAGAAAATTGTTCGCAGGTAAAGGCAAATACGAGTAGTTAACCTGCATAGAGTTTTATTTTGTTGGCTTTTAGAACAGCTAAAGTGATAATTGGCTGTAAGATTTTAAAAGCGTTAACGTGTTGCATTAAAATTTTATTTAAAATTAAATAACTCTTAGATTAAAATCATAGCTTTTGGCATTAAGAAACGATTATAAACAATCTAGTAAACACATATTTGAGTTTTATTGCTACGAGTATTTTTGAAGTGTGTTATAAGAATTCAATTAAAACTATTGGAAAATGATATAGCCCAAGTGGAATTATTTTATTATTATTATTTCAAATCTATTATAATTAAAATTAAAATAAACAAAGAGAATTGAAGGCACTAGCAACTAATAGCTATCGGCCCAATGGGGAATTATTTTACCTAAACTGTTGTAATAGTATTTTGTGTGTGAAAATAGAGGAATCATAATTAAATAAAAATATAAATTAATCAAAAATTGTTAACAGGAATATGTTTTTTTCCTTAAGCAAGCTTACATATTCTAAAAGTTCCTAAAACAAGTCTAACCACCAAATTTAATACATTTCAACATATAGAAAATAGCTATAAAGACAATATATAAAACATAAACCAAAGTCATCTATTAGAGATTAAGTACTCGTACAGATTCCCCGCAAAAATCTTAAATAAGCTTGACAAATGCTAAACATTTTAAACTACAAACTGAGAGACACATCAGGGAAGACAGAAAGAAGAGCACAACAAAGGAATTGTTAATACTTGAGATAAAACAAATTGCACGTAATTAATTGTTGATGTACTCGTGCATTCTTGTACAAGTATTTCCGTATTGGAGGGTCATTAATAAGCGAATGAAATATATAAAAAAAAAAACAATACGCCAAAGACGTGCAGAGGTTTCCAAATGGAATTTTAAATGGAAAAATAATAAAATGTGATAATTAATAAACATAGTTTTAAGAGAAATTAAGGCAAAGAAGTCAATGAAAAATTACAACAGCACAATATTCCTTTACGACGAGTCTAAAATATTCTTTGTAAAAAATATTTCCATTAATATTGATATAAAATTAAAGGTCCAGCAAGGAACAGAGATTTTATAAAATAGACCTCATGTACGAAGCGACGAATACCCATTTCTATGTGAACCTTATGACATGTTGTATAAGAAGCAAATGCGATGGCAGAAATTAAAATACTTGTTTCTAGGAAAAACTTACTTGAAATCATCCCACTGTGTGGTTTCCCTGCATTCATTTGTTAATTCTTAATACCGACACCTCGACTGGGAACCGTGTTTCATCTTCAGGAACAGATTAACTCTTCTTGACATGGAGATGTTAAATCCTTTTGGTTTCATTGCCTTTTGGTATTATAGGACCAATTGTTTGATAGTGAAAGCTGCCAATAGTTCACGATTTGTTCTCAATTTGCTGTCAACCGCAAGCAATTTTAGCATGCATTATTTTTATTTGTGTAACCTATAGGCTTTCAACGTCAGTCGGAAAAACCCATCTGAACAACCCTTTTTTCCAAAGAGTACAACAATAATGTGTGTCAAGAAATCTCCTACGTTGCGAAAAATATTGTCAGAACTTAGCCCAGATGACAAACTCGATAGCTGTAAAGTTCTTTAAAATTAAAAGTGGTACTTGCAACTTGTCTAAAAGTTGTGGTTGCATAAAATAGTTTCTTCAGTAACCTTTTAAATTTTAGAAAAATACTTTTGTTGAAAATTTTATTAATTTTTTTACTTATTAATTAAATTTAAATTTTACTTATTAATGAAATTTTAATTTTATATATTCCTGAAGAATCTATACAAAGAAATGGCGAACTATTGGAATAAAAACATAGTTTTTATATAAAAAATAATTGAGCTTTTGCTTAAATAAACCTAATAAATTAATAAAATATAAGGTAGAAGAATTTTATAAAATAAATTTATTAACTTTTCTTTAATTTTAAGGTCTAACGTTCCTAGCATTATTTTATTAAAAATAAACATTATTCTATTTGCTATAGTTTAACTCCTTTACAACGGCAATATACAATACCCTCTAAAAGTTCTGCCTACTTTAAGGATTCACCTTCAGTTTTTATGTGTCATTAATAATTTATTTAACGCTCTTTATTATTATTATTAAACAATATCATCATTTATGCCTTTTACACTTTGCCTCACAGTAATTTTCCACCTTTGGCCAAAAGCGTGTCTAACTAATTTGTGTATCTTCATTAGGGGCTGTCCAGCCGTCTGTCCCTTCATACAATCTGTACGGCCGCAACGCAAATGTAATTAAAAATGTAAATTAAATGTGCAGCATATTGCACACACGGCTAACCGTTAGATATACAGTTTGAAATACGTTTTAGTTCCCATACGAGCTTAATAGTTTATGCTCAATGCATTTTGCATAATTTTGTAGACATTTTATGGTAATTTTGCCTTGAACGATTATTCAGTTTAACGAAGTAAAATGTTTTGCAAAAAAGTATAAAAAAAGGAACGAAATAAAACAAATGGGTTCATTACTGGTTATAAATACAGCTAAACCTAAATGTTAAATAAATTATATGGTGTGGTTTTAAAATAGAATAACTAATAAACTGCCTCTGCCAACCACAATGGAATGAACAAATTTTAATAAATTTTTCATTACATGAACTTTTAAATCAGAGAAATTCTTTAATGAAAAAGTGCTTAAAGATTGCTTAAAAATATTTTTAGCTGTTACCAGCTGTACTTTCTGTCAACGGGTTAAAAGAGTAAAAATTTACTACAAATCGATTTTATTATTATACACATGCCTCTCGACTTGAAACTTTCTTATCAAAAAAGTTTTGGGCTCTTTACACGCTGCATTTATTGCCAACGTGTGTGTCCACATTTCGCCAGTAATTGCATAACCTCAATTAATTTAAATAGCTGTCTTAAACGTTGTGCTAAATATAATTATCTGATTAGGGAAATTGTCTTTGGCGATTATGGATGGATGACATGCAGTCAGAAGTTACAACATCGCTGCCATATAATTTTATATATATAATTTTTCCTGTCACTACTTCCTGTTGAGGTTTTGGTTTGTTTGGCTTAACTTTTTGATTGCCTCATACACGTAGTTTTCGTTTCCGTTTCCGCCATTTGGCCATTCCTTAATTAGCTGCTTATAACAATAATGTCACAAATTTATTTTTGTATATTTGTTGCACTAAAATGTTAATGACATATTAAGTTACAGCCAAATAATGAATTATGACACAAAATATGTTGTTGGAAGGAAAGCTTGCACGAGGTTGAATGTGGCAACAAACAATAGCGGCGAAATAAAATACATAGGAGGCAAAGTCAATTAGTCTTTTAAATTTGTTTATGTATAATAATATTTTTAAAATAGTCCGTTTCTTATGCAGAATGCTGTTTTATTGATAGCGCACAGCCTCTTAAAATTTGAGTTAAACCAAAGAAAATTGTGCTTAATTAATTTCTGTGTGGAGGAGGAAAAATATTTTTAAATCTTGGAGATATTTTTTATAATTTCATGCCAAAACTATTAGAAAATGTCTATTTAAAGAAACATTAGTAAAACTTAAAGAATTTAGGGTTTTAGAGCCCTGGAATGGGTGTTTCAGTGCTCTTGACAAGATTGATATTTTAGTACAACTCATATAGGCTACACTGTTGGACAACTACATCGTGACTGTAGGTGCCTGGACACACTATGCCAATAGATATCGTTTTACGCTTAATTACTATATTTAAGATTGAATAATTTGTTTTTATTTTAAATGTAACTTTGAGACAGAACAATATCTATTGACACCATGGGCCAGGTACTATGCCAACATTTAATTCTAGTTAACAGCTATTACGGACGGCTCGAAGATGGACACTGGCACTGGTTCGGGGTTATTTTCCGAGGATCTCGACCTTTCGGTATCGCTCGGGCCACCCGATACCTCGTCAGTTTTCCAGGCAGAGATTTATGTCATTACCGAGGCGGCATTAAGGATTAATGGGCTCAATTTAGAGGCAAGAACTATTGAGATTTATTTAGATAGTCTGGCACCAATTAGAGCCCTGGACTCGGGAATAATAAAGTTAAGATGTGTCCTGGCATGCTAGATAGCTCTGGCTAGACTTAAAGAATATGACGTCAAGATAGTTTGGGTTCCAGGGCATAAAGGCATTCAGGGAAATGAAATGGCGGCCGAATGCGCAAGAGCGGGTTCGGCCTTGAATGAAGCAGTATCGTATAGGAATATTGACGTTCCCTCAGCTGAGCTGCTGAACAAGATTCAGGAGTGGGCAAGGAGGAAGGTGACAAGCTGGTGGTCAAGTATTACCATCTGTAGGGTCTCCAAAACTCTATGGCCCTCGCTTAGCAGAGCTAGGACTAGACAACTTGTGATTTTTGGGAATAAGCCGTTGGCACTCATGGTAGGGGTCTTGACGGGGCACTATGCAATAGAGCACATGTCAGGGTGTTTGGGGTTTCCCCATGATGGCCGCCGCAGCAGCTGTTTCGATAAGGAAGAGGAGGAGTCAGTACAGCATTTCCTTTTTGACTGTCCGGCCCTGCAGGAGCGTAGGGTTAGACATCAAGGCTGTTGTTTCCTGCGAGATCTGGACTGCCTCAGGGATGCACCGCTGGCTGCCCTGGCGGGCTTTGTGAGAAGTTTTGGGTGGTTCTCAGGTACCACCACTTCGCCTTGAAGAGAGTGTGTAGGGTATAGTCCTCTGGGCATCACAATGGGCCTTCTTATGGCCTCCGATTCTTTTTCTCGCTTACCGCGGGCAGCCCTTTTAACTTAACCTAACCTAACCTAACAGCTATTATGTGTTGAACCTCAAGTGCAATCACTTTTCATAGCGAGAAATAGGCTTTGAAATATCAAAATTCACTACAAAAATATTCTAGAAAAATAAAAAATTTTATACAAATATTTTGTAATATTTTTGTAAGTTTTACCAATTTTTAAACCCTTTATGCTTATTCTTATTATCTATTTATTTCCGAAATGTTGAATTATAAATACCCAAAACAAAAGCCTTTTAAGCCTAAATAAAGGGCTAATAAAAAAATATATTTATTAAACAAACAGTAACCGGGAATTGTACAAATTTAATTTACAAAACATCTTTAGGACATACGAAATGCTAAACTGTAATATTTATAAAGCCAACCCAATAAAAAGAAAAAAAAGAGAGAAATGAAAACATAAAATGCCAAAAATATGTTTATATTGTTGGCCTTTAATTCAAAAATGTTATAGTAAATGTGGCTGTTTCACAAACACATACATACACACATGTACAGCAATATATGGTAGCACCAAATATTAAAGCTTTTGAAAAACTTATACGTAAAAGAAATATAGATGTACATATTTTTCAGTTCTGTTCTCGAAGTTTATGGGGGTTCTTTTTTATATATACGCATATATATGCATTTTATTTTGGTATAAAAACCAACATTTGCCAATTATTGTGGTTCAGTGATCTTGAATGAAACAGAAAAAATGGGGCAAAAAGAATAGGAGAAAATATATGTAGCAAACAGCAGCAACATCTACAATTTGGTAAAGCTTATTTTTTTTAAGGAAGCACAACAATCAACAGGAAATATATAATTTTGCTAAAAATTATACAGCATACTCGTTTATAATATTTTGATAAATAAACTGCATTATATATGATAAATATATTAAAGCCCTGAGGCATTTCATTTTCTTCGACAAATCCTTAGGAGACACTAGGAAAACATATGAAAAAAATTTATTCTGTTTGCAAAGAGACTTATTAAAATTCATTAGCATAAAGTGCTACAGTCACATATTTCACCTAAGAAGTATGAAACAACATTCATTATAACAGCAACGCCTGTAGGTGGCATTCGAGTAAAATTAAGTTGCCACGGTTCTAATTTGAGTTTTTTTTTATAAATTTCTAACTTGCTGATTTCTACTAAGTGAATAATAATTTTCGGCATCGGAATAAACAACTTTATGTTAGAAAATATATCAAGAGGTTGAGTAGAAACCCAATATGTATCGGATGTGAAGAAAATCTTAAGCTACAGACATTGGAGTCTTAAGACTAGTACCAAGAAGGAATATATGAGCGATGTTACCTGAAACTTAAACTACTAGTGGTAGATTGCCAAAAGCGCTATGATCAAAAAATTACGTTTGTATAAAGCCAAGCAACAGGACCGCTGCAACTGCTGCGAAGAGAATAACAGCGCCTGAGACAAACAGCGACTGAAATTAATCCTGTGAGAAACATATAGATGGCTGCTAAGAAGCTTGCGCCAGCATTTTATTAATCTTCAAAGCATTTCTAATATGCTCTTTTTTTGGTTTGTACTATAGCTCTCTCAACGATTCGGTTTTATCTCTTCAACCGCCGCTAAACCCTGGCCTTTAATACGTTTCTTCAGTTTTAGGAATAGGAAAAATTTGTAGGCGGCCTCAACTCTAGAATTCGGTGGCAGAAGCATGGTTGCCGTGTTGCTTCTTGCCTAAAGCTTGCAAAAAAAAGCTACGATGAGTAGGCAGGTACATTATGATGGTGCCAAAGCCATGAATTGCTTTTTCAAATTCTTTTAAGTCTTCTTTATATTGTCTCACACCATCGTTGCATAACGTCAAGATAGTACTCTTTGTCGACCGTAGAACCAAGTGGCAAGAATTCTGAATGTACCACGTCATAGCAATCGAACAAAACAGTAAACGAAGCCCGGACACCTTTGAAAAGGCTGAAGCCGCTATAAAGAATTTTCTGACTCAGACTGCAATCATCGTATGCCACTGCCAATAGTTCAAGTGCTTTTGAGCACCATTTTTTATGGTATGCATATTTCGAACAGGCCTCGTATTTAGTTTTATAGTTATGACAAGAAAAATTTTAATAAGGAAAATATTCATACATAAACCCTGATACGATTAATTGTAAAACTGCATGTGGGCGTATGAGTGTTGTATTTGAAGAAGAATAAAAAGTATACGCCACGGGTTTCCAAACTCAATTTATATATTAAAATGGAATTCGCTGAGGCTGACTATATAAAAGAGATTGCACCGAATTTTTGTTGTTTAAATGCCTTGTAGTATAAATTTTTAAAATTTTCCGGAATGATAAAATATCACCCTTAATCGTTGTTTTGAAAAATCAAAATAGAAATAGAAAAATATTAGTATACACACCCATTAATTACTGTTTTAGTTATCAGTTTTGCCTCAGTCCTCAAATAAAATCAGTTTCGTATAAAGTATAAAGAAATTTGCCAAATATTACTATTATTTAAAATTAAAACTTCTTTAATTATATTTGCTGAAAAAAAAATGATTGAAGATTAGCTGTCATAATATTATTAGCATATGTATATATACACTTACCCCTCCTGTACACAGCTGTTAAATGAGCCTGTATAACAAAAAACATAGTTCATAGTCGCTCGCTTACGCTCCTTTAACTCAGCAAATATGTAGTGTCGAAAAATGCCAGAAAATTAAAAATGCATTTTGTCATACCACTAGGCATCAAATGTATAACAACACGACAAAACATTTGAAACAACAGCAGGAAAGACATGCAGCTACACAATAAAACAAGAATTAAAACAAATAACAAGTGATTTTATAAATTATTTTCACAAACTAAAGACACAAGCGCACACACCCATAGAAAATTAAAAACACTGCAACACATGAACTGCTACTATCAGGCCAACAATAGCGCCCTTTAATCCCTAGAGTGTAAATGGTTAAACAAGTGTAGGGAACTGCACAAGTATTTGCCATATAAATGAGTGAAGGCTTGTGTTAGTGTGCACAACAATTAATGCATATTCAATTCTAAATAAATAGGAAACCTTTAGCTACATGTGCTATGACAACAACATGTCCACACATGCTCAGACGCGCTCACACAAACACACACACACACACTTACATAGAAATGACAGCAATTTCCAGTACTACTGCCGCAGTCATACTCGTGCTCATGTTTGTAATGTAGGTGTTTATGTGCTTGTGGTAGTAATTAGTGGCAAATTGTGTGTATATGATAACAATGAACTCACTCTCTTATTCACTGTGTACGGCTCAAATCAAGAGCATGAGCTCATTCTGTCAAAATAAATGAAAGAATATATGATGAGTATGTCTGTCTATTGTATACATTTGCTTGCATTTGTGCATGTTTTATTATTTGTAAATGTAAATTAAAAGAATTTTATGTCTAAAATATATTTCAATTACTAAAATTCGAAGAATTTAGTGTAAAGACTTTTCCACTCATATCAGGAATGCTAGTTTTATAAAAATTTTCGAGTTTTTGGGACAAATTTCTGCTGCTGTAGACTGAAGTATTTAACACGAGACTATGAAACGGGTCCTGACTTCGACTCCGCGCTCAGTCAGAATCTAACTTCAAAGGCTTCACTTTTTTTGGTGACCAATTTTTTCTTACGTATTTATTGTCTCCTGCACGACTATCCCATTCGCATAAAAATAACAACGAAACTTGCTGCATCGGTTTTGCAATCCAGTAAATATGAATATCACCTGCCGATCGGCAATTTTTAACTCATGTTATTTTTTCACAGCCTGTGAAACCTTTAAATGTCCGCATATTTCGGTTTAATGTAAAACTAATTTATCGATCATGTCAAATGGATTTACTTGTTCTAGGGCACGCTATTAATTTCAATTTAATTTCAATTTTATTTTTACGGGTTTGTTCATAAAAAAATTTTACGTTTATTAACCGATTTTCCTAAAAATTTTTAATTAAGTAAATTGTTAATTTTTCAACGGGCTTAAGTTCGAATCTGCATGACTGCAAATTATTTTTTGTTATTTTTATTAATAAATGAATTTGTTTTTAAATTCTATTTATTATTTTATATTAAGATTGGAATATTAAGAATATTTTCAATAATCATCAAACCAGCAGAACGGATCAGTACTGATTTCGAGGCCGCTACGCCATCTCATCAGCGTTCTTTGTTCAATTTTTCCACTTTTGCAAGTGGTGCTAGTTAGTAGGAATATCAACTATTTAACCAATATTTTAACGAAAATTGAATATGATAATATTCCAATCTTAATATAAAATAATAAATAGAATTTAAAAACAAATTCATTTATTAATAAAAATAACAAAAAATAATTTGCAGTCATGCAGATTCGAACTTAAGCCCGTTGAAAAATTAACAATTTACATAAAGAAAAAAGTTCGACTAACAAAAATTCATACATAATTTAAAAAAATTTTTTAATTAAAATATATCATATATTTTTATTTCTTAAACAAGTTTTTAAGAAAATTTAATATTTATTTCTCCAGTGGGTGCAAACATTTCAAGTCGTAGTGTTACTTGTATGATGACGTCATTTTATTAATATATTCTTGTTGATGTGGCGAAATTTTTCATATCCTTGATGCCTATTGCAGATTGTGAGGCAAACTGAACTGTAGACGAAAATCGCTGCGCAAGTCATCGGATTCTATAGAAAACTTTTAATTATAGACCAGAAATTTAAATTTCAAAAGGACTAATTACAATGGGTTCAAATGTCAAAAGGAACTGGTTTGTCATAACATGATGAAATGTGTGATAAATATTCCTCGTCACTACAAACTCTGCCAGCAGTCGCACAGTTTATTGATAAGTATATAAATCATTAACCAAAGCATTCGGCTGATTGAAAAGTAGCAGTTGAGTATAAATGCGACCATTAACTGCATGAATTCTTTAGCAGTTTATGTGCGGAAAAGAATTGTCGCCAAGGCAATAATAGTTTATTACACAAAACTATAAAGTTACATAATATGAATGTTATATATTTTCATAGCCAGAGATAAATCATCAGCTTTGAATTATCACATTTAACCCACTCATGGCCATGTCTTAAAGGTTAGAGATAGCCATGAATGCTTTAAAAATAATATTACAGCATAACCTGCATGACAAATGCCTCCTACTTGCGCAATTTTTCATAAAACATTCGCTGGTGTTTTAAAGGACGTTTAAAAATTTGTCAGGATTACAAGGATACTTTAACCGGCCAGGTTGAGTAAACTTGCTTTTAACTTATCGATTGTAGAAGAAATATTTCCAATCGCATATTGTATGAAGTTGCAAGTGAAGATCTCGATTCATATATGAGACCTTGATTTCTTATGGTGTTTTCTTTTCTGAAAAAAATGATGTGCCTTTTGAATATGTAATATTGTTTTCCTGTTACACTCACCCTTACAAAGGGGTCCATTTTTCGATATCATAAAGGAACAAAGTATTTAGTTGACTTTGCACTTAAAAAAATGTATAGGTAATTGGCGTATTGAAAATGGAAAATGAATAAGCAAAATACTCACTTGTATAAAAAAGTACTAAACGCAGCTGAAAAAATGGTATTATCTCACCCTCAAATATAAACAGGTGTGAGATATGCAACATATTTAGCATTTATTTGTGCAACATATTTAGAAAGGAAACCGGCAACTTTTCACATCTTTACATATATTTTTAGAATGGTACATAAACCCGAGTAAATGGTAACATAAGTGGAAAATTTTTGTCTGAAAAGAAAACACCATTAGAAAACTTTCTAGATCTATGCATATATTTGTTTGTACCTACATGAAACCTGTGGCCTTACTGGGGTTAATGAAACACCACAAGCCTTTTTTTAAAATAATTTATTATATTCATAAAAAGTTATAGTATTTCTTCCATGTATTTGCTTATGCAGTTTGCCACATTAAGATAAAATTGTTTTATTACGAGCTGTAAATATTTCTAAGAAAGTGTTTGTTTTTATATGCCATAAGATTTATTTTACTCAGAAACCATAAATCGCTTTGAGAGGATTGTTAGTTAAAGGAATATTTTGCATTGCATTCACATTATGCTCTTTGAAATTGAATATATTCTTTGAATTTTACTACCAAAGAAATGAGCACAAAAAAAAATTGTAACAGGAAGGCACAGACAAGATTGAAAAAAGGAAAATATTTAATATTAAATGCTGAGGCAACACCTGCAAATAATTTTACTACAAAAACTTTCTTTTCGATATGTAGTCATTGATTACTGCGTAATTCTTTTCAGGGCTTTCATTTGAAGTTGAAATGATTTGTTGTCATGCCATGACAAATTTGATTTACAAATAGACCGGTTTCGGCTATGTTTTTAAAAGTTTCTTTTCTAGTGGCTCGTTTAATAACCAGACTTGATGTCCGTTGAAGAAAACTATTTTATTGTTAATAGTTTTATTTGGAAAATTATTAGTTATTTTTATAATAAAGAATTTTAAATTCAACTCACCCTGGCCCACTTTTATATCAGCATTTCTCTGCCATTTATTTTAAACTGTTAAGCATATGAATTGAAAATCGAAAACACATGCATAATTTTGCATGAAATTGCAATTTAAGTAAACAAAGAAAAAAAGAAAGAAAACATTCCTAGGACAACATGACACAGACAAAATGCTTTTGTTCCTGGTTTCCTAGCCTTTTACTCGTACTTTTTGCATATTGCACACATTTTATAATTTTTTTTTGCATTTTTTGTTCACAAAAAAAGACACCCACTTGAGTCTCTGTCATTTGTTAAAAGTAGTATAGAAAAATCTAAAGAAAATAAATAAAACTAAATCTTTGATTCTATTGCATTTCTATGCTTGACCATGTTAAGCCTTAGAAAGCAAAATGACACAAAAGCTTAAACAGAATTTTGTAAAAATTCTCTAAAATATATAGTGTTGTTATTGCTATAGTTTCTATATGTGCCAAGAAATATATGATTTTATTTAAATAGCATATTAGCTATTTTATGTCATTTTGGCATTAAGGGTTGGCACATTTAAACACACAAACACTTGGTCAACAGAAGTAAATAAAATAGAAAATTCTCTAGATTTATACTCTTTGATGGAACGTAAAGACTTTGAAAAGTACGAGTAATTTTAGAAATTGTGTTGAACGAAAAAGAAAGACATTCAAATTACCGAGATGAAAGTTAATGCAACATTTTTATGGGGTCTTATAAAATGGATTTGATATGTCACAAAAGAAAAACAGTTTTATTTAAATTCTAAATTGTTATTAAGGATATGAAAAACAGCAAATTTGCATAAAAATAGTATATGTGTTAAAAATTGGAGAAAAAAACTTGTTATAGACAGGAATATGTTTTTATTGTTAGAAGAGCCTTGGACACAATTAAAAGAGCACGGAAATCTCATGGTTGTGTGCGTGCAATCGTGTTTTCTAGGTACGCACACGTATTGCAATCCCTACGCACTTTTGGTTATTTCATTTTTATTGTATTTCAATTTTATAGGCTTGCAATTAGTAACAAACGGACGCCGCACAGTGGGATTTGTTCATACAATGTTTGGCAAAATATATAAGGAGTGCTCGTAGAATGTTGAAATTTTGCTCTGAGCCTTTGGTTAGCTCAATTAAGAAAAAATATAAAGTTTCATTAAAATTGGCCACGCCTACTACCCACCGCCCATAGAATCCAAAATTTATTTTTGGCCCAAAGTTTTTGAAATTTGGCACAGAGCCTTTTATTACCTTAATTAAGAATAAAATAAAGTTTCATCAAAATTGGCCACTCCTACTACCCACCGCCTATAGAAACCAAAATTTATTTTTGGCCCATTGCTTTTGAAATTTGGCACAGACCTTTTATTACCTCAATTAACGCCCACCACTCACCGCCCATATAACCCATATTATATTTTTTCCCACAACTTTTTGTTTCTTTACCAAAACTAATTATTTTATAAATAAGTATTTTATAAAAATTTCATAAATTTGGAGACAAATTTTATGATTTTATAAAAGATTATTAATTATTTAAATTTTTTTTTAATTGATAATATGGAGCCTTACTTTTCATTTTATTAGAGCGGGAGCACCTAGCACGACCGAGCAACCCTTTTTTCTTCCAAGGAACTTTGCAGTCACGGCACATTATCGAACAAATTTTATTCTATCATATCTTTTAAACTATATGAGCAAACTTTATAATTTTTTTTTAATACGCAGAAAAGGCTATATTTGAAAAAAATCACTATTTAAATCAGAGCAATAAAATTATCTTACGTACAAATACTATAGAAGTGCTTAAGCAGTTTTTTTGTGACTTTACTTCATTATTTCAAAGACAAATAAACGTTTTTTGGGATACAATTTATGGATTCTTCATACTGAATAAATTTTCTACAAAACTGCATCAATACATTTTTAAATTTTTTGTGTCGAGAAAATGACTTATTGCACAAAAAATCCCACTGTGCGCCGTAGGGGAACAATAAAAATAATGAGCGACGATTTGCTTGAGCGTCTTCCTTAAACCGATAAATTCGCGACAATCACTCATATTAATTGTCATATTGACGCAGAAACCTCCAGGCCACTTTACTTAAAGTGATTAAACTATAGGAAAATACCGCTGGACGTGATTTTTGGTTTTGGCTTCTGTATGTGAAATTCCGGTGTAACTTGCATGGCTATGGTGCTGCTTGTGCTTGGGCAGCAAAAGTTCAAGTGTACGAACCGGAACTTAAAATTCCCTTTTATTTTTCTTTCTAAAACTGTGAATTATTTGTCAATAAGTTTTTCTACAACACAAATTGTAATTTGATAATATTTAAAAAATTTTGTTTACGAATATATACAAAACTTATCTAGCATCTTTCAAATGACGTAAGTTTCAAATCAGCCACGTAAATAAATGCAATATGACAAGTTGCTTTTTTTCTGTTTAAAATAGATTCGGCGAACGTGTTAAGAACTGCTGCCACATTCATTGGAATGGCTTTTTCTTTCTCTTTTCACCTTTAACTCTGCTGCCATTGGTGTTTCTGAAGCCGGCATTGGTAATTATGGGCACAAGAACGGGTTTAAATGGAATAGAAATAAAATTTTCTTATTTGTATTTTTAATAGGAATGGCGCACTTTGTTTATTATCCTGTGGGCTTTTGTGTGGTATTTGGTGGAAGCGGCTCCTTTGGCTGCTACAGCCATACTGCCCATAGTGGCCTTTCCTGTAATAGGTCTAATGGTAAGAAATCAAAGGTTTGATAATAAAATATATATTAAAAGGATTTAAATACAATTCTTTTTATCGTGTAACTGTTTGTCAATGTCGGGTCAAGGAAATACCAAAAATAATATATCCAAGTCTCTATACAGTAATTGACTGCTTTTGCCAGCGTAATGGAATTTTCTAGGCCTTAGATTACAGAGTTTTGCAGCGGAGCAACACAGTTGTTGTTGTCTACAATGAGCACGTCAGTGTTTTAGTTTTTGTTATTGTTTTAAGCTATTTACAGAATAAAGGGACGTGAACCGCTAAGATGTTAAAATATTGCCCCTTATTCGGTATTTATTGCTCAAAGTCACGTCGAGACATTCGCCCCTATTATGAATGGCGACGTCGACGTCACATCAACTTGACAGCAAAAAATTATCACTTGTCTTCAAGTTGTCGATAACAATTAATTACTCTTGACAATTTCTTATCATTCTCTAGGGCATATAATATCGATAGAATATGTCAATAGTAGTCAGTTGCTGTCGCAAACGAGTGGACAAGCGAACATTTTTTGCTGTCGTCTTGATAACGTGTCGATGTCGTCATTCATAATACAGGCGAATATCAAAAATAGAACACTTGTCTACTCATATTCTTCTAGCAGACTTTTGTTGTATCCAAGACCCTAGAGAGTACTTATATGCTGTCAGAAGTAATTAATTGTTACCCAAAAGGACTATGAGAGTGGCTTAGTTTTGCTGTTGTTTTGACGCGACATTGACATATTGTTACGGAATAAGGGTAATTTTTTTTGTCATATTGTTCTTTCCCCAGGATTCTAATGATATTTGCGCTTGTTTTGCCCGTGAAACAAACATGCTGTTTTTGCTGTGCAATTTTATTGCAGTTACTATGCAGCACTGCAATTTGGTGAAGCGCAAGGCTTATTTTATCTTAGGTTACATGACTTGCGATCCCCGAATGTTTGTATAACTTAAGGCTGTTTAAAAAATATGTATATATAATTTAACTGCAATGGCTTAATACTTTTAGACTCCTTATTATACTGATGGTTTTTGCTTATGTGCTCACATCGTTTTTGCCAGCTGCTTTTGTTTGTGCCTTTATGATGCCCACTATTCGAGCCTTATTGCAGTATTTAGAAGAGATCGGTGTTTGCAAGGCCCTAAATGAGCAAAAAAAACTGAAGGATGATGAAAGTCCTTATCCCTCCAAAGTAGCCATGGCTTTTTATATAGGAGTAGCTTATGCCATTAACATTGGCAGCATAACCACGGCCTTATCCTCTGAGACTGGCTTGTCTCTAAGGGATTTAAGACTAACGTAAGTTTTCAGTTAACTTTTTCTTACTCCTTATAGAAATTTGATTGAATTACTTTTGTTTACTTATTAATTTTTAGGGAAGAATCTCTTTCGCCCCTGGATGCCAATACTCATTTGAAATTAATATTGGTTTCATTGCCAGTCTCCCTGCTGCTTTTGATATTCACCATATTTTATTTGGAATTGATATTTTTGGGCTTCCAACGTCCCGGCAGTCCGGCAGCTGCACAAATTACTTTTGATAAGGGAACTGCAAAGAAGGCCTTGGATGTTGTGGCAAATAATCTGCCATCATTTAATGAGCACATGATTTTAGTTTCCCTAATATTTGCCACTTCTCTTATTGGTGTAGTAACGGTCTCTGTTCTGACTCCGAAAGTTGACGATAAGTAAGTATTGAACGAGTATTTATCTGCATAATTTTTTGTGTGATATTGAAGGATTTTTTATATAAATAAATGTTTCTCAGAAAACACTTAACTAAAAATAATTTTCAGAACTAAACAATTTTTGATTCTTAAAATGTCAAGTCTGCTTATTTTAGCATCCCCAATTTCACACCTTGTGCCTATTTCTCTTTGTCGAATGAATTCTTTCTTTCGTATAAACATTTCAAACAAAACAATTTATAATATTTTGTTTTTGTTTTAAATATATTTATACGAAAGAAAGAATTCTTTCGATAATGGAAATAGGCAGTTAGCATTCACTTACGCTACTCTTCTTTTGTGTTAGGGACGTTGTATTGAACGTTACATGCTCCTTATTAATACAATATTAAGTGAAAACTTTAATTATTGGCATATTAACTACTTGCAACTTCACTGTTGCTCTAATAGCCCTAATAAAGAGATTTTTATAAAAAAAATCAATGAGTGTTCGAACTCACGGGCGATGTGTTAACACCTTTTTGTTTATTTATTTTATATTAAACCCACAAAAAACAAAGAGAATGCAAAGCAACAGACAAATGTACATACATACATTGTTATGTTTGTACATAAGCTACATACGTTGCTGTCTTGCTATCTCATTTTTATATATGTACGTATAACCACGTCACTATTCTCTTTGCTATGCATAAGACAAAACCGAAGATCAACATAAAACACTTTTTTAATATTACTCCAAATTAATACTCCGAATTAAAACACTTAAATCTCCGCTCGCCGATATCGGATCGCCTTAATTTTTGGCCTTAACTCTTCGTCGAAACCCGCACTAGCGTTTTAATCCAAAAATTAATAAAATCGGCTATGAATTTCCGGAGAAAATCGCGTGGGAAAATTATATGAAAATCGCCCAATGATCACTTTCAATACCGACTGCCAAGCAACGAACAAACACATACTCTTACATCTTACACCTTACACTTGCGTATGTATTGAAACTGATAGTTTACTGCCCTAGAGGCGCGCGTATAGATGTTAAAACATCAAAAATATTTTTACTATACTGAATGAGAAGTTTTGTATTATGGCACTTGAATATTTTTATAACAATAATTGCTAAAAATAAAAAAAAAAATTAAACAAATTATTAAGGCACTGCATTGAAATATGTGATTTACTGGCTATTTACCCCAAATTTTCTGAGACATTGCCATTTCTTGGACAGCCCTGCTTTTTCATGTTCCTCTCATATTTTTTTGAAATTATGATTCAGCTGTTTAAAAAAATATTTTTAAGTAAAATACGTTTTATATTTCTCCTTTAATCCTTTTAGAGAACTCAAATACTCGGCAATTGCCATGATGGTTTGCTTTTTATATTTTGTTTTACCCGTCAACTTTGATTTCTGCAATTATTTTCGTTGTGCAGGTAAAATTTATATGTTTTGAAAAATGTCGCCTCTAATCAATTGTTAATTGCTAATTGTAAAGCTCCCAAGGAATACAAAACCGTTAACAGTATTTTGCCCTGGGGACCAATTAACAAATTGACACCTTGGAAAGCTTTCTTTGTGCATGGCAGCGGCTTGGCTTTTGGCATGGCCATGAAATTAGCTAATTTGCATTTATTCGTGGGAGACAGTCTGTTGCAAGTGGCAAATAAAATGGCCCAACAAGTGGGCTTCATTGCGCTGACTTTAGTAATGACCATAATGTCTTCTAATAATTTTGTGGCCGATATAATGTTGAATATGGGTCTGAGAGCTGCGGGCGACGAAGCACCTGAACCCTTGTTGTATCCCATAAAGTGGGCCTGTTGTATGACATTCCTGCTGCCTGTGAGTAGTACAGCGAATTGTTTTGCTTTGGGCTGGGGTAATGTGCGAGCAAAGGATATGGTAAGAGTTGTTGTAGTCAAGCTTAACAATTAACAATTTGTGTGTTTTTGCAGATATTGGCTGCTGTTGGACCTACACTTTTTGGATTTTTATTAGCCTTTCTAATGGCTTTGGCTGTGTGAATGCCATATTTTTTTCGTGAAATTATTTCTGTTTCTAAAATTGTAGTTACAAAACTTTGTGTATTTTTGTAATAAATATATAATTTTGGTAATAACACTGTTTCTCAACGTCAGCATTTAAATGTCTTTTTATTTTAAGGGTTAAATTTTGTGAATAAATGTTGACTGCAGTTGTTGAAAAACCATTTATTTTGCATTAAACTTGACATTTCAGTTTTATTTTTTTTATTCGTCTGTCTCTTTTTTCCTTGACATCTTTGCAATTTCACAAAGAATGTTGCAGTTTCTTCAATGTCAAGTGTCATGTTTGTCTGTATGTGTTTAAATGCAAGCATTAGCGTGTGTGTGTTCACAACTATTTATTCGACTGTGTGTGTGTGTGTCTGTCAAGGTTAAAGTCTAGACTTGAGGTAGAAAAAAAATCCGGTTTGTAATGAATGGTATTTATGAATTTTATGAAATATTTTTATTGTTGTTTCATAAAACAATAAACATTCTTGAAGGGATAAATATAATCTTACGAATATTTAACAGGTTGTTGGAGTTGCAAATGGGGAGTAAAAAATGTTTATAAGTTTTATTTCGCTGGTTATTTATTAAATGCGTATCCGCTAAGTTGGCCATTTGATTTGCATATACCACAAAATTATGTTGCAAATACAGTAGCGCTTTCTTCGATTTACCAGAACCTAAATTTTGTATGAAAAAGAAATAATTAGAAGTATAAAACGAAATTGAAGCACAAAATATTTCATTAAATGGCAAAAAGCGAATCTGAAATAGGCAACGGTGCGTTTCTAGTCACGGCTTGAAACCGAACATTGCAAGAGAAATCTGAGTTAAGCAATAAGAAAAGGCAGGTGCAATAAGGAACTCATGTCTGTTAATTAATTAATAATTACTTTGTGCTGAAGATAGCCCCGTCTATCTTCTCCCATGTATACCACCAAGATTTTCTTGGAAAGATGGTCTTGTTTTCAGAGTCCTGGAGATATAGGACTTCTTTCTTTCTTCTAGCTGATTCCTTCTGCCTATAAATCTAAGATCTATAAATCTAAGTGACCCGAATTGAATTTACTGTTGATATCATGACGTCGAAAAAGTTTTTTCCTTCGAAGAATCACATTTAAGTGAAAACCAGGGCACACTTTTTTTTTTTTGCTTTGCTCTACACAATTAATTGTGACGTTTGAATTAGAATTCACAAAAACAAAATACATGTAGGTTTTTATTTTTGTAAAACCGCTCCTACCTGTATCAGTGTGCCCTGGTGAAAACAATTAATGAAATTTCGTGTTTGTTTTGCGTGTAATTGGACGAAAAGATGGAACTCTTGCGAAATAGTGAAGGAGTCTCGCTATAGTCGCAGTTTGCAGGTATAAAAAGTAATTAATAATTAATTCGAGTTTCGCCCCTTTAATACCTTCAAGATTTTTAATTTTTTGCAATTTTCAGTTTGTGCAATGATGAAGCTCAGGTGAAAAATGCCTTTGACCCCACTGTGCAATGATGTGACAAATAAAACTTACAATAGTTTGTTGCAATAAAAAAAATTTTTAACCATTTTTGAATTCTTTTTAGTTAATTTTAATTAAACAAATAAACTGACTGGCTATTTCACAATGTCGAAGGATTTCTTTCTTTCGTAAAAATATATTCGAAACAAAAACAAAAATTTTATAAATTGTTTTTGTTTCAATCTGATTGAAGCACTAGCAACAGCGCGTATTCAATTGAACAAATTTTGTAAAAAGCAAAAGAGGATGCTGGGGGATGCGGTAGTTAACGCAAGACTGAGAAGCCAAAAATCCGGAGTTCGACTCCTCACTCTATCCCGAATATGGTGTCGAAATTTTCTGATCTGCAATATTCCATGGCTAATACTAAAGAGCGGGGTAACAGTCCCCTCCTTCGTCGGCTATAAAAAAATAACTACAAGCAACGATTTCACTATCTCTGCACCATTCTTCATCTCTCATACTATTCCCTCCTTTCAGGTTTCGGTGCAATGCACTGCATGTGTGGGGGTCATCGCTGAGTGCTTGGCCTACTAAAAAACTATGCATGTGGATGTAATTAAAAGATGTGATTCTGAACATGTTTCCTGCTCAACTAATCCTTCATAATCTTAATAAATTTCACATAGACATGATACAGTGAAATAATAATAAAAACAAATTTTCTTAAATATTAAATATGAAAATTCTTTTTGTGCACTTGAAAAGACAGTCGGCCCATTGATTCATTAGTTGTAAAAAGAAAAACATCTGCAATAAAATTACAGCCATTGACTTGAATAAAAAAGCAAACCACATATTTAAATCCTGCAAACGGAACCTGTAATAAGAGAGTTCAAAAATGTGGTTATAAGAATTATAAAACGGCTGGTATTTGCATGCTCTTGAAGTTCATGATTTTTGGTTCAATGCTGGCGCAATTTAGGAAAACTGTAAGCCAAAAAGATCTTTAAGCAGTTAAAAGCCAAAATGGCAGGAAAGGCAATAAAAAGACATGAACTGGGTTGGTGCTGGCACGTTTAATGTTAATAGCAACCTAAGTAACCGTACACTAATGCAACAGCGCCAAGCAAGGCAGCCAGCAGGATTTGGCACAAATGTTGGAAAACACATGTACGTTTGGGTGTATGTATGCATGTGGTAGATTTCTAAAATGGTTTTTATTTTTGAAAAAAAAGAAGACTAAAGGTATGCTAAAGGAAAGCATGTTTTAAGGCAACATCAATTTCAACGTCATACAACGCTGTTTGAAAAAGGTAAAATAAAAATAAACAGCCATGAATTTTTAATATAATTCTGCGGTACAACTTGTTTATAATTTTTTCCTGCCAGCCCCAGCATTTAAGTCTATCCACCCAGCTAACCAACCGAGCTTATTTTTTAAATCACTCCTTTATAACGTGAGCTCAATTTTTACCTTGCCGGTGCTCTACACGTATCCCTTGCAGCTACATTTATTATAAACTGATGATGGGTTTATTAAAATTCACAACATATGCTGCCAGATAATGTCAGCTTTTGATGAGAAAGCCACATCGCACTTTATAAAAATAAAAGGAATAAATATTTGAAGAAAGAAAAAAATCATACATAAATTGTTTGGTACATTTGCTGCTGGGGAACAGAACAAAATCCAAATAGAATCAAAGAAATCCTTTTTTAAGTGAAGACGGTTATAACGAAACGTAATCGTTAGTAATGCACGATTGGGTTTTTGTTTAAAGAAATCAATGTGGCAAGAAGCTAAAAAGGCAAAATTGGATAATATTTTGTATTATGAAATAAAAAACTGTTTATAATTTCAAAATATAAATTGATTTTGATAATCTTTGCCTTCGCTGGAAGGATAAAAAGTGTGATTTTATTTATATTCTGTTCGGCATATGGAATCGGTATTAGGACTTCATTTATAGCAGAAATCTTATTGAGTTCTTACGGTTTTATTAAATTTTATTTTTTTTAAGTTCTTTCGTTACATATTTTAACTGCCTATTTCTCATTGCCGAATGAATTCTTTCTTTCGTATAAATACATTTGAAACAAAAACAATTTATAAAATGTTGTTCTTGTTTTAAATATATTTGTACGAAAGAAAGACTTCATTTGGCAATGAGAAATAGGCAGTAAATATTTTTTATTTACTATTTATATTCTAGGTTTCTAAGCAATGGAGTAAGTATTTTTTTAAATTCTTTTGTTAATATTTCGTTGCAGTTTATGTACATTTTTCCGGAATACAAATTTGTAGCAAAGAAAAATTATTTGACATAAATCATGAACTAATTTAAAAAAGTTTTTTTCAATTAATACCTTTAAATTTCCTCACTGACAAAGTAACCACATGTAACGAAATATTGAAATAAAAATATTTTTGTAAAAAATCACTTATCAAGCTCTAAACACATAAGGTCTGTCTGCGTACACATATTTTGCATTATTTTGTGCAAAATGTTACAAAATCTTGCAAAATGTTGTCTGCGTACTCCAAATCTCTTGCAGCGAGAGATCCAAAAAGAGAATTTTTTGACAGTTGGTATTTAGAGAACTTGCAATATGTTGCTGGAGAAATTTCTGCTTGCAAGATTTTGCAACTAGTTTGAACAGCTGTTTTTATTTACTGTTTGAATGAAATAATTTTTGTGAAATAAAAATAAAAATTGGAATTTAACAATGCAGAGGCAAGTAGTTACAATTGTGTTGATTTTTAACGTTTATAATAAATTATAATTAACAAAACATTTTACTTCGTGCTAGAAACGTCCAAATATACAGTGCGACCGTGATGACCAGCAGAACTTTGTGAGACAAACTTTGCGTACACATATGCTAAAATTCTTTTGCTTTGTTTTTTCAATCGTTTACTAACCGATCAGCTGTTTTCTTGCAAGATTTTACTGGATGCTGTCTGCGTACTTTTTCAGATATTTTCAGCCGACAGAGTAAAATTGGTCTTACTCTCCCAAAAAAAGTTACTGAGTATTTGCTACTGGAAAAGTACGCAGACAGACCTATAGACGACAGCAGACAGCAAGCAACAATATGTCAAAAATAAACTCCATGTGTTTAAATGAAAGCGATTATTTTGAGGGCAGCACAGCAGCAGAGCTGCACAACAGCATTGTCTGCTGCTGCCAAGTTAGGCTATTTTCTATTTTGACGGGCAGCAATAAACAAATATAGTGTTGCCATTATATATATACATTGGAAAAATAAGAACAACAACGTTTTTTTTTAATATTAAACATAAAAGAACATTACAAATATACAATATAGAAATAAATTTATGTGTTTTTATAGTTTTTCGTGATATTATTACATTTTTTATCAATAACTTTAATTTTGTTTATTATAAAATATATATGCGGCATCCCTGTTGTTATGTTGTTGCTGTCTTCAAAATAATTATGAAGCTGACTTCATAGCAGCATTTGAAGTCGGCAGCATTTGAAGCCGTGAAGTTGTGAAGTCTGCTGTCGTCTATGTGTTTAGAACTTCACTATGCAAAACAAACAACAAAATAATGACATATACAGAGTTCCAAGTAAAATAGTGATTATGAATTTATATATAAGGAATTTTTCCATTTTATATGGATTATCCTGATGATGTTAAGAAATTGATTACGAAAAATTTATTTAAATAAAATTTGTTAAAAAAACTTGCACTTTTTATAATGACTACCCCTTTTTATAATGACTTGCACTTTTTATGATGACATGCATTTTTCATAATGAGTTGCAATTTTTATGATGATTTACATTTTTTACAATGATTTGCATTTTTTATGATGACTTGCACTTTTCATGATGAGTTGCATTTTTTATAATGACTTGCACTTTTTATGATGATTTGCATTTTTTATAATGACTTGAAATTTTTATGATGACTTGCACTTTTTACGATGATTTGCATTTTCTATAATGACTTGCAATTTTTATGATGACTTGCAGTTTTTATAATGACTTGCACTTTTTATGATGACTTGCATTTTTTATGACGACTTGCATTTTTTATAATGACTTGCACTTTTTATGATGATTTGCATTTTTATAATGACTTGAACTTTTTATAATAACCTGCACTTTTTATGATGACATACATTTTTTTCAATGACTTGCACTTTTTTTGATGACTGGCATTTTTTATGATGACTTGCACTTTTCATGATGACTTGCACTTTTTATAATGACTTGCACTTTTTATGATAATTTTCATTTTTTAAAATGACTTGCTCTTTTTACATTGACTTGCACTTTTTATAATGACTTGCACTTTTTATGATGGCTTGGAGTTTTTTATTATGACTTGCATTTTTTATGATGACTTGCAGTTTTTATAATGACTTGCACTTTTTATGATGATTTGCATTTTTTATGATGACTTGCATTTTTTATTATCACTTGCATTTTTTATGATGACTTGCATTTTTTATTATGACTTGCATTTTTTATGATGGCTTGCAGTTTTTATAATGACTTGCACTTTTTATGATGACTTGCATTCTTTATGATGACTTGCATTTTTTATTATGACTTGCAATTTTTATAATGACTTACACTTTGTCCAATGACTTGCATTTTTCATAATGACTTGCAATTTTCATAATGATTTGAACTTTTTGTAATGGCTTGCATTTTTTATGACTACCTTTTCACGCTGAACCGATTTAGATGAAATTTGGCATGGAGATATTTTGGTTTGGTTTAGGGTGGTTTTGTTTTGGATAAGAAATTAGTTGATAGCAGATATTGAATATTTCTTTTTATATTTAAAATTTAAATTAAATAATTGTGATTTTTAAAGAACATTCATTAGCGTACATATGTATATCCACATATGCAATTGTATCTACAAAATACGTTTAGAAATATATTTGTACTGTATATATAAGCAAACTCTCGAGTACGCAAGTGTGGAAATATTTTATGATTATTTAAAGTATTCTTAAGATCTAATCAATGGCATTCACTTTAGAAATTTGTAATTTATAAAAAATAAATAAGAACACACATATAAATTGCACAAAGAAGCAAAAACTGTGCAGCAACATGAAATTGTTAGACAACTATGCAGGCAAAATGTTTATAATCGGCAGACAATTGAAGACGATATATTAAAATAGAGATGTTGGGGACTTTATTTGCAATATATGAATGTACACAATCACATAATTCTAGCAAAATAAAAATAAGAACACACAACAAATAACGAAAAAATTATATTAAGCAATTCGTATGTAATGATAATTTCAAATCGACAAAAACCAAAATATATAACAATTTCCTTCAAGCCGTAGCAACACCATTCTTTTCAGAATATTTGGCGCAAAAATATTTAAAAATGAAACGATAAATATAATCTATCTCTAAATCCGTCCGTAATATATATTAATAAAACTACTTACTCCGTCTGCGTGTCATTATAGTTCTTTTAAACAATTTAAATCATTGGCAACTTTAGCTAATTTATTTCTCATACATCGTCAGAAGTAAAAACACTAACTTTTGGCCTTCAAATACCTGAACATTTTCTTTTTACAAAACTATTTGCCCCCTAAAACTATACTAGCCAATGCAAAGGTATCATATAAATAAAATTTCAATATTGATTAAGTCACACTAGACACCATGTAGTAGCTCAACATCAACAAACAAGCAAACAAACAAATAAAAGAACACTGGCAACTATGGTGTTGGCAAAGGTAACAGCAACCAAAGCCATGTCCACAATGAATGAATAAATAAACTAATATTTTCTATGTAAAAATTTCCCAAGCCAGAAATTGTTGACGTTGGACCTTTTTGAAGTACGACTAGAAAAATGTTGAGTTTAAGTGACAAATTGACAGCAATTTACTTAATTTTCTCTAAGGTTTTTCTCCTTCTTTTTTTTTCGTTGGCTTAAATGAAACTGGGAAATCACACCATGCAGAAACTTTTGTATGTTCGTAAATGTGTATGGGTGTGCGTGTGTGTGTATTCTATGCAGTTAAGGGAGTTGAAGGATATCTTCCTCAACAAGGACTTGTTGAAATAATACAAATTCAAAGTGATTTATTTTAGTTAACATTTTAAGACAAGTATTACACTCTTAAGGCAACATTTTTATTACACTTAAGGTAAATGGCTTAATTATTTAAGTAGTTGAGTTGGAAATATATTAAGTTATCGCGTGCATTTAATGATATATTAATTTTTAAATTTTTTTGCGTTTTAGGAGTATCGGCCCAATTATAATTTTCTTTTTTATATTGCCGATTGTTCAGCAAAAGGCAGACAATAATTTCCACAGCCATGAATTTATTACTTAAAGTGCGGGCGAACTCAGGATGACTATTCTCCTTCGTAGGGTACACGGCAATTACTTCAGCCAACAGCATCCCTGGACACTGGCCTTGTGCGAAGAATCGCCCATTTAAAATTGGCTTTCAAATGAAACTGACAGTAGGAAATCATTATGAAATCAGCACTTTCAATAATAGGAGATGCGCATCTACCTCCTTTAAACTCGTTTTTTTCTGTTTTTATTTCTGTTGAAAACATATTTTTACTCTCCTGAAAATTTGTTTTTGGTTTCGATAAAAATCTCTTCACCGTGTCGTGATTTGCAAAACTAGGCCTTTTGTTTTATTAACATTATTTATTGATGTGTTAACATCTATACGCGCGCCTCTAGGGCAGTAAACTATCAGCTTCAATACATACGCAAGTGCAAGTGTAAGAGTTTGTTTGTTTGTTGTTGTTGCTTGGCAGTGAGTATTGAAAGTGATTATTGGGCGATTTTCATATAATTTTCCCACGCGATTTTCTCTGGAAATTCATAGCCGATTTTATTAATTTTTGGATTAAAACGCTAGTGCGGGCTTAGACGAAGAGTTTAGGCCAAAAATTAAGGCGATCCAATATCGGCGAGCGGAGATTTAAGTGTTTTAATTCGGACTATTAATTTGGAGTAATATTAAAAAAGTGTTTTATGTTGATCTTCGGTTTTGTCTTATGCATAGCAAAGAGAATAGTGACGTGGTTATACGTACATATATAAAAATGAGATAGCAAGACAGCAACGTATGTAGCTTATGTACAAACATAACAATGTATGTATATACATTTGTCTGTTGCTTTGCATTCTCTTTGTTTTTTGTGGGTTTAATATAAAATAAATAAACAAAAAGGTGTTAACACATCGCCCGTGAGTTCGAACACTCATTGATTTTTTATTATTTTATTTTTTGTGCTAAAGCAACTAAACTGTGTTGCCCAAAAAAATAGTGGGATCGCGGTTTCGCTGTGCTCCCATATCCAACGACTTAAAATATTTGACTCTTTATAAAATTATACTTCTGCTCTTTGTTAGCTTTACAATTCGTATTAATTTCATTAAAAATCAAATTATTTTGTGGCCTGTTTCGAGCACCTCTCAAGCGATTGTTTAAACCAAAGTTGTAGGCATTTTGAGTTAATTGATCAGCATCATTAGGCTCTTTGGAAGTTCCCGTTTTCGAGTTGGCCTTCAGCTCAGCATACAGAAATACCGGCAGTTCAACCAAAGCAAAATATAATAACTCAATGGCGCTGATAAGAGAACAGCCCAAGAACAGGCCAGCTATGCCGCCAAAAGCAACTGCAAGTTATAAAGAAATAGGGAAACCTTTAGAGGCTTTATGTTCAAAAAACCAATCTGCAAATGTTTCTAGTCTTAATAAATAAATTTTTATTATTACAAAATAGTTTGCAGATGGTAGATTTGAACTTAAAGTCTTAAAAATATATTTGGCTTAATAAATAAAATTAATTGCGACTAATGGGTGGGAAAGTTCTTAGAACGTATGCCCTCAATTATAACAATAATTACCCATCAAATCCACCCAACTAAATACCAAACTAGTGCGATATACAATTAACTTTTCAAAACGAAAATGCACATCCAAATCAACGAACGATGATTCATTGTCACGTAGATATCGAGGCAAAAACGATGGTCTTACATCCGTTATATAATTAACTGAATAACAGTTGCGAAAACAGTTACAAACCATACCCTGTACTCTACTCTTAACGTATTTCTCTTCGCCAGGTTGATAGATGAAACGGAAATAATCTGAAACAATCATAATGCATCATGAGTGGCATAATATTTACAATAAAAATTATTTGGAAATAAAATTACAACTACGCAAACACGTACCATTATTCTTGGCTAAACATAAAAGCTGTGCTGCCTTGCAGGGTGGGTAGATATCTAGGAGAAAAAAAATTTAATTTCGTAAGCGTAGGTTTTTATTAAGGAGATGTAAATTATTACCATACGGAAATAAAAGATCCATGGTGCAGTTACAGTATTTTAGCAAATACTCTTGACGACACTGGGCCTCGCAATTTTCAAACATGTAAGTGAGATCGCCCAAAAATTTATAATTTTCATTAGTGCGCTCATCCTTAAAATATAAAGAAAAGAGAATAACTGTGATGGGATGGTAAGTTCGGAGTTAATCACATTTGTTAGATAGATTTCATGAAGTGCAATATTGGACAAGAGCTATTTTTTGGGAAATATATAAAACTTTTTATCACTTTCTGCTAAGCCACGTAATAAGTGAGTACTGATGATGAAAGTATGGCGTTTTACGAAAAATAGCGGTTCTGCTTTGCTGTGTTAGTTGAATGATTAAATTGGTGTTAATAGAGTCTTAGTCTATTAATTTAAATTGAATTCAGCAACGAAATAAATATTAAAGTCTACATGAGAAAATAATAGGATTTAAATTTTTTTATCTTGGACCAGCACGCAGGGGATGACCCCTACATATGCAGTGCATTGCGCCGGAAGTAGAAAGAAGGCGATAGTTTTGGGAGGAAAAATGAAGAAAGACGTAGAGATAGAAAATTTTTTGTAGCTATTTCAATATTTTTACTTCGCCGGATAATTGTTTGCTACAGGACCGACGAAGGAGGATGCTGCTGTTACTCCGTTTTTTTAGTACATGATAGTATCAATCTCTGCCAATTACGCAGCCCGACAAATTAAAAAAATTTTTTTGCTTCTTTGAATTCATCAACTGGTTCTAATTAATTTGGGTGCGCTGAATTCAAATCTGTAATCAGTTTGTCTCTATCAGCTCTAGTTTTCATGATATAGCTTTTTTATACCCTCTAATTATGACCGTCTGCCCGTCTGTCAGTTTTTTCAAAAAAAATTTTTTTTCACCAAAAAAAAACATTTTTTCCGGAAAAAAACTTTTTACCCACATCTTAAGCAAACCGGTTTGATACCTATCAGTTGACTGGAAGGTAAAATATACTTTTCAAATGAAAAAAATATTTGAATTAAAAAAAATTTTTAGGTAAAAGATTTTGGGTAAAAAGTTTTTTTCCGGAAAAAATGTTTTTTTGGCGACTACCATAACTTTAAATAAGAAATTTTGATAAAAAATTTTTTTTGGAAAAAACTGGCAGACGGTCATAATTGGAGGACATGAGTGGAGGGTATAAAAAAGCTATATCATGAAAACTAGAGCTGATAGAGACAAACTGATTACAGATTTGAATTCAGCGCACCCAAATTAACTAGAACCAATTGATGAATTCAAAGAAGCAAATTGAGTGTTGGCCTGTGTTATGTTCAGTGAGCAGTGCTATGCCTTCGCCATTGAAACAGGCTGGCAACCACTAACACAACCATGACACTCATGCTGATCAGAAGAATTCAACACAATATCTCATGACGCAGCTCGGGGTTGCACTCAGGACCCTCCGCTTCATAGTCTCGTGTTCTACTACTTCAGCCAACAGCACCCATAAACTAAAATAAACTGAATATATTTGGCAAACTGTTCAACAATATTTGGCAAGTTATCATGAATCAGTTAACGCCATATGAGATTGTGAAAATTTATTTTAATCTCTTTATTTTTAGCCAAGTCATTATACAAGTCATTATTGATGCCACATGGCCAGATTTATTCGAAAAAGGATCAACAAATTTTACTGATCGAATGTGGCAGTAATGGACATATGCCGGAAATTCAATTTAAAATAATGCCACAAAATTATTTGTAAAATGCAATAAAAAATGTTCAATTTTTAAAAGTATCCGAAGTGTAACGTGTCTAAATACCCGGCCATGTTAAATATTCCGATTCCGTACGGAAACGGGTTTTATTTCGTATTTTGAAGAATGAAAAATTTTTTGGAATGAAATCTTTTTAGCTGATTCCGTTCATAATATTAAAAATGATTGCATTCCTAAAAATTCTTTCGTTTATCATTTTCTGAAGAACCAAAATATGGAATCACTACCGTTTCCAAATGGCATAGAGCTCTATGACACGGCTGATAATTTTTTCGTTCCTATTCAAAGTCCCAGCTGAAAATTCACATAATTAAAGAACCCCTCCAAACTTTATGATTTCTGGCGACACTTTTTGATTTTAATTTGAAGGATCTTCTCAGAATCAAATTAAAAACCAAGTGCGTACTTACATTAAACAAACACTGTCTGCTGCTCGAGGACACACTTCTCGTTCCGTTGTCACAGAAATATATTATTGGATCCACTTCGACTGTGGTCGCAGTATTAGCAGGAATCCAATATGGTTCTTTATAATAAACTTCCGGTTCCGTTATGCTCACCTGAAATACGCCACAAAACAAGTTAATATTATCAGCTTCACTGAAATATTGTCTAGCGATCATTACCAATAGTCCCTTTTCATTATTCTTGCGATAGTGTTTCTCTTCGTTTATCAATACACGTAAAGTTAAACCACTTTTTGGTCCAGCGCTTCCTATTCGCCAAGGATATATATCACTCTTGGATCTTTTCTGCCTGCTTTCCTCCGTAGACAGTGTATTAAAGTGCCAACAGAGACCATTAAAGCCGGTAGTTTTCACAAAAATATCACAGCAATTAACTTCACCATGATGCCAAACACAATCTATTAACATTTCTTCGCAGCGCCACGTCATCAAGTCGAATACTTGGCTAAAATTGATATTGTTAACCAGAGCCATAGGTTCTCCTTCCAGAGCTTTGAAATAATGAAATTCTCCAAACTCCAAATTGTCATACAAACTGATGACTAATTCGAAAAGTCGTATTTTTTCAGTATTATTTTCATGTGGCATAAAGCGTTCTTTAGCCTCTTCTAAGCGTTGCCAGTTCAAATGATTCTCATTGCAAATGGCCACTTCGGGAAATAGTATTTCATACAACGGCATGTTGGTAGTATCCACCACAGTTTGCAGGCTGCCGGCATTATAGCGCTGCGAAAGAATTAGGCAGACATAAACACAACCCAAGAACGCCAAGACCAGCGTTAGCAACCAAAAAGTTCTGTGAAATAGAGATTTTAAGGTCCATTTATTGAATGGAGATGTTTTCAGTTTTGCATTCACCTCTCATATAAATTCGACTTATCTTGAAAGATTCGATTCATGGCGTGTATGGTGGACTTTTGGCCAAAATCCAAGGCCAATTGTTGAGCAGATTCCTTAAATTTTTTAGATAATTTCAAATCCTTCTCTTCTTTTTTATAGTCCAAAGTGAATTTGGTACCGACTTCTCGCCAGGCAAGCGGTTGAGCTGGTTTGTAGCTGCCAAAAGCCATGTTTGTCCAATGGTTACAGTATCGCAAGTGATTAACAATAATGAGTTTTTAATATTTGACGCTTAACAGCAGCTAAATATTTAAATAAAATAAATGATTTCCATGTGACACTAATTGTATTGTTAAGCTTGTGCTAATGCTTGGCAAATATTTGAATAAGTAAATGGCTTTTATGTGTTTACTTCAAGTTAGTAATAAGTTAACACATGTTGTCACGGCACTCACTGCATTTGGAACTTGACGCTTTTCACTATTTGTGTGTGTGCCACGTCTGCCTAGTGCACACAATTCTCTGGGGTCCTAATGAGGTGGAAACTTAGACGAGATATTTGGATATCAGCGAAATATGTTATTTTTTTTAATCCGTCTGCTGTGGACTTTCATAGGAGCTGAATATTAAAAAATTGTGTATGTTGAGGTCAATTCGAAAGGTGTTAATATAAATGGACTTAATGTTTTTTTTTTTTGGAGAATTAACTGACTGCAAAGGACTCTAAGAGTTCTAAACTATTATTCACTTATTTTGTCTTCTGTGCCTTCATAAAGGACGAATTGCAAAATTATGACTACAAGACGCTACCCAATCATGTTTATATGGTTGAAAAATGCCGATCGCAATGCATCCAGGAATATTTAAGAAAACTTTGCAATTGTTCACTGGGCCTTTTTCACCCTAAAGGTCCTTACAGGTCTTGCACGTTGGTGGATTATCTCTGTTTGTATTATTATGGCGGTAGTTCTTCTAACCCTAGATTAATTGTTTATTAAAAAATGTTGCCGGATTTATTTCTTATATTGTATTTCAGATAAATTTCGATTTCTCACTAGGAGAATATCGAGCGAAAAAATCTCGAATCATATAGCCCATATCCTGAAGTGTACCTGCTTTTATAATTGCGATTCTCTGAATATGTAAATTTTGATAAACTGATCTTGAAGTTTGTCTTCATAAAAACAAAAACTCATCAGTGAATATCTGAAGCAGCGTCATCCCATAACCTTTTTCTGGATCACAAACAAAGATCGTAAAATTTTAAAATATTTGCAAATGTTCGTACGTCAATCATATTTGATATCAATATGTGAACTAAGAACGTGTAGTTTACCAAAAGAGCGGTGCACTCTGGTCAGCTTCTTTTGACAATAATCGGTCGGTGGTTTTGTCATTGCGTGAATTTCAATGTTGATTTCCTAATCGAGTCGCGACAACTGCAAAGATATTCTCAGCTCTCAGTAGATTGACTCAGACAGTTTGGAGCCACAATCGACCTTGAAGCTTATGGTCGCCAACGGGTCTTTCTCTTAAGAATGTGCAGTCTGTGGCTGCGCGATATTCCTGATAATGAAGAAATAGCATGTAGGAGATGTGCCACATAGTTGGGCATCATCAGCTAGACCCTTTAACTATTTTTAGGGGGCAGACCCTAAAAATAGGGGTGCTGTTGGCTGAAGTAGTAGAACACGAGACTATGAAGTCCTGAGTTCGAGCCCGTGCTGAGTCATGATATATTGTGTTGAATTCTTCTGATCAGCATTAGTGCATGGTTGCGTTAGTTGCTGCCAGCCTGTTTCAATGATGAAGGCATAGTCACTGGCCACTGAACATAATTGGCAGCTACTGACACTATCATGTACTAAAAGCAGAGTAACAGCACCCACCTTCGTTGGCCGTATAGTAAAAATTAGCCGGCGAAGTAAAATTTTGAAATAGCTACAAAAAAATGTCTATCTTCTCATCTTTCCTAATCTGTCCCTTCAATACTATCCCCTCATTTTCAGTTCCGGCACGATGCACTGCATATGTAGGGGTCATTCCCTGAGTGCTGGTACAAGATAAAAAAAGACATACATTTGCTTCTGTAGAAACTACAGAGTATCAATTAATTTCTGCTGACTGGCAACCGGATGTAAATTATTATAGACCCATCCTCAACGTCAACAACAAGAAGAGCTATTTTGAGATGAAAATTAAAGCTAAAAGAAGTATTTAGATTTATGATGTTACGTCCATAAAAATTCTTCATTTTTAGATTACTGGAGGTTCGCAGAGACGCACAAACAGGTGTTGCATGCACGCAAAAGCTCTGTGTGGTGCGACCTTCTCACGGGAAAAGTGATTTAACCGTACAATAATTATTGGAAAGGAGGTGTTTCTCGGGCTCCTCTTTTTAATCATTCCATACTTCATTCTCAGGGGTTACTTGAATTCCGCAGCTTATGCTAACAAGGCCTAATTAGCTCCAGCCCTTAAGGAAAATGCTCGACTGGAATTCGATCAGTTTTTATCGGACGTCTTTCCGAAACGAGCGAAAATATGTATCAACACTTGACGTGACTCGTATCTTTTATTTAACAAGAAGAATTATAAGGCTCTAATAAATATTTTCATTAGTTAAAATAATGTATATGTATTCCGAAAAAAAATAATCACTAAAAAAGTCGGATGATTAATTTTGCTCCACACTGTATTAACAGACTGTTTTTGTAAATAAAATAAAAATGTTCGTCTAGAAGTTTATACTGAAACAAAAATAAACAAACTTTAATATTTTTATTACTTTCAATATAAAGTCCTAAACGAAATTTTAATTTTATTAATAAAGACAGGCTGTAAAAGCGAATTAGTTCGTTGTGTAAGTTTTCCATGTTTCTAAATCAGAATTTTATATGAAAATAAAATAAGCAGAAAATTCGATCAATCTTGATAACAGAATTGAAAATCCCCTTTAAAGCCAATAGTGGCATGTGTGTGTACTAAATTGGCCGATTGTAAAGCACCAGCTAATCTTGTGCCGGTTATTAAAAAACTATTCCCCTTGGAAAATATGACAATGACAAATTATTATTAGATATCATTTTAATTGTGCACCTTTACAAAATCAGTTAAATGCATTTTTAACCTCTATTATTAGTTCCTTCCCCTAAAAAAAATCCCAATAAATGAATGAACTTATTTGATTTTTCTATACAGTTTATACCTGCTGCTCGGACGAGTCACTACTTGGATTTTTGAAACGATTGCAGAAGATGTTTCTGGCACAGGACTTTAAATATCTAAGACCTAAACCCAGTCATAAGCTGCAACAATTCCCAAGCAAAGTGTGGCAGCAGGAAAATATATCCCAAAGTCATGAGAAAAAAGATCGAGGATATTTTCAGTACTTCAAGACAATAGTTGACGACTTCCTGCGCTACTTCAGCATGCATGGCATGAATAGAATATCTGAAAAAAATTTAAATAAATTCAAAAGGTAAATGAACATTTTTGGGCTATGAAATATATTTGCACTAACCATTTCATGATGTGCAAAGAATTTCTTCGATTGTACAATTGCATTTCAAACAAAAAAAAATTTTTTCAATGTTGTTTTTGCACGAAGGAACATCGTGGAAGAGGCAGTTAATGGTTTCTAGTTATTTTTGACATTTTAATAAAATTTTAACATTATTTTTTGTCCGTTTTGCATTAAAAGTTTTGTTTAATTTTATAGGTTTTGGGAAAATGGGGCGGAAATGCTGTCTATATGTATATATATTTTTTTCAAATTAAATTTACTGCTTATTTCTCATTGTCGAATGAATTCTTTCTTTCGTACAAATATATTTAAAACAAAAACAAAATTTTATAAATTGTTTTTGTTTCAAATGTATTTATACGAAAGAAAGAATTCATTTGACAATGAGAAATAGGCAGTTAATCTTTTTATATAAAAAACTACCTCGACTACTTTAAATATATATTAAATATAACAAATTTCTATATTTCAGATTAACCTGGATTTTAGGGTTTTTCATCTGTCTGTGGGTATTCACATATGTTAGTTATCAAGTGGCCTCCATATATCACACCAAGCCATTTGTAACTGTTGTCTCTATACTCCGGTATCCAGTCTATCGCATCCCCTTTCCGAAAGTCACCATTTGCAACAAGAATCGTTTCAACTGGCAACGCTTTGAATTGGCCAAGAGGGTTTTCTTAAGACCAGAACATCATTTAAATCCCAAATACGAGAATATTTTCATGGAAGTTGTCAACGCTTATGATACTTTGACATTTGGACAATTCTATAAATTTGAAAATCTCAGTAAAATACCACACGGCCTACTGCAGGATTTAAATTACATCAATTTTCAATTGGTATCGGAATTTATGGCCTGGAAATGCCATGAAATGCTTTCTAAGTGCAAGTGGCTCGATGACAAACATAATTGTTGTGACATATTCTTTTCGCGCAATTCCCCATTGGGCACTTGCTTGGCTTTCAACTCTATTGAGTCTCCAGAGGGTTTGGACAAACAACGACAAGATCCATTTTGGCCTTGGCGTACAAAAGATCGGGGCATTTATAATGGTTTGGCGGTGAGAATTCATTTGAGAGAACAACTTCAGTCCCCACAAACTCTAACTCAGATGGCCGTACTGGTAGGTGGTGTAATAGAAATGTTTTGTGGTTTTACAACAAATTTTTTTTAATTCACAAATGATTTTAGGTTATGCTCGCTGAGCCTAATGTGTGGTATAACAGGCCCATTGAAGTTGGTACTCACACACAGACTTCGATTTCCATTAAGCCTCTTCTGCACTCTTTCAGTAATTACACGCGCATAATATCGCCCAAAGTGAGACGATGTTTATTTGAGGTAAGAAAAACAAAAATTTTTTACCAGATATGAAAACAAAAATTGATTTTATATATGAAAATCATCGCAGAACTGCCAAGAGTTCTTAACTATTTTATTCACGTATTTTGTCTTCTTTGCCTTCATAAAGGATGAATTGCAAAATGAACACTTCAAGACGCTACCCCATCATGTTTATATGGTTGAAAATTGTCGATCGCAATGCATCCAGGAATATTTAAACAAACTTTGCAATTGTTCACTGGGCCTTTTTCACCCAAAAGGTCCTTACAGGTCTTGCACGTTGGTGGATCATCCCTGTTTGTATTATCATAGCGGTAGGAGAAACCCCCTAGATTAATTGTTTATTAAAAAATGTTGCTGGATTTATTTCTTATACTATTGTATTTCAGATAAATTTCGATTTCTCACCAGGAGAACATCGAGCGCCAAAATCTCGAATCATATAGACCATATCCTGAAGTGTACGTGCTTTTATAATTGCGATTCTCTGAACTACGCAGCGACGGTTGCTACAGCGTACATGAGCAATACGGCAGTGACTTTCAATAACAGTTACATCGACTTGAATGTGCACTTTCAAAAAGAGTTTTTAATGGTACTTTTAACCACTCTAAGATACAATTTGACGGATTTAATGGGTAAGCATTTTGGTAGCTAATAATATAATTTTAGCTAGAGACAGTTTTTCTTTTCTTTTAGCCAGTTTTGGCGGCTTGGCTGGTTTGTGTATTGGCTGCTCTATGTTGAGTGTGGTGGAAATGGTTTATTTTTTCAGCATTGATGTACCCTACAAGACACGGTTGTACTTTAAGCGTGTAAGATTACCTAGTGAAAGACGTAAAGCTAATATTGATACAGTGGAGAATGTTTTGAAATATTAGCTCCCGTTTTCATAAAATTTAAAATGAGTTTGAAATGTATTTTATTCACAGTTTATCATACAAAATTTTCTTAAAACAGATTTCAAATACATTTTATTTTTTTATGAATACGTGGCTAATTCTTTTAGCGGAACACATTTCTGTTACACCTTTAGCATTGTGTTAGTCCACGTACGAACTGTTGGGATAAAAAATTAAATCTATTTGTAAGGCTGTCCAATAAATGTATTCCGAGTGGAGAGCATGTAGTCCACAAAAAGGTTTGGATTAAAAGCACTTGCTGATATAATGAAGATTTCTATATTACGCGAATCTTAAAAAAGACTGTTGCTCTCATGTGCACTAGTTATATACTAGTACATATGAGAGCTTGCGAATATGTCCATTTTCTATAACATCAGCCGTCTGCTCTTGTTTAATTATTTTTGTCTTGGCAAATTTTTCTAGTTTATTTTGTTTTTTTTTCTTAGATGTAGATTTTGGTTTTTAAACTTTAGCTTGTCATTAACAGTAACATTTTCTTGTTTTAGAAGAACTGATTTCAAGTTGCACTTGTATGTGAAGGTTTCTCAAGTACATAAAGTGTTAGAAGTTTTTCTTTTGTTTAATGCGAGTAGAAGATAAGTTGTATTGAAAGGAATTTTATTTTATTTTGTTATGATTATACTGGCAACTTGAGGATAGCACTTCAATAGAAATTTCATTTAGCAAAAATATTTTCGTGAATAGAATTTAATTTGAAATAAAACAAAGTAAGAAATAAAAAATGACAATAAAATTTTTTAACCTAAAACACCAGAAATTATTGCCGAAATACGTCGGCGAGGACTGAGTGAAATTGGGACACCCAAGTAGGGCAGTGAAAGCACTAACCACGTTGACTGCATCATTAAAGTGATATGAACATATTTATTCTAAAAAGTTTTCTCTAATAAAAACATTTTCAGTGGAACTAAAAATAGTTATTTGATATTCTTTATTTTTTTTTAAATTTTTTATTTTGTTAAACTTGATTTTGTGAAAATTAAAAAAAAAACACATACATATTTATTCTTTATGCTAAAAACACAACTTGGACGAATGACGAATTTTTTGTTGCGAATATTCGTCGTTGGAAATAACACACAATATGTACGTTGGACGAAATACGTAGTGCACAACGAACTTTGCGATAGGTTTATTTCTGTTTCTTACGCAGACGAACGAGGAACAAATCAATATAAGGTGCCCAGGTTTCATATACTGAAACTGGATTTTTATGAAAATGCATAGTACCCTACTGTATTATTGCATGTAGCACGAAAATTTCCAGTGCATACTAAACCCGCTATTCATAAAAAAATAAAACGTATTTGAAATCTTTTTTAAGAAAATTTTGTATGAAAAAAATTTATTAAAATACATATCGAACTCATTTTAAATGTTATGAATACTGGGTTAAAAATGTATTCACGAATTCATAAAATTTTGTCAATTAATTTTGAACACTTTTTATAATATAGTATATCTGCCTATTTCCAATTTTTTCATATGGTCACCTCATCAGCTGTTAAATGAAAATAATGGTTTATTTACAGAAAAAAAATTTTCAGAAAATAATTACAAAAAGGAATTTGCTGTGGAAAAAATGGACACCACCGGGGTAATTATTGAATGTCTAAACAATCTGGCATCTGAGGATTACAAAGATTTAAAAAAAAATTTAAAATTTTTTTGTTCATTATATTAATTTATTCGTCGTTATTGTCATTCATACGACGAATTTATGGAGTGAATTTTTACCAACAAATTCGTCGTACTGGACGAAATTCGTCGTTCGTCTTAGTTGTCAGTATGTTAATTTTATTTTAAGAATTTCCAAGTCTATATAAACTATGATTTTTGTGAAAAAAAACGCTTTTGTTTGAGTTAAAAAGTACATAAACGGTTATCACAGCAGTTGTGCTCTTGTCTATGTAATAATGTGTCCACTGGTGCTATAAAAATAGTCTGCTATTTACTAGTTAACATAAACATATAAATTCTTTAAACACTAAATATTGTTTAATGGCACTAATTTGTAAATTAATTTACCCCTGACATTTAGTTTTATATAAAAAAATATATTTTGTTTTTGTATGTAGTAAGAATTTTAACGAACATTTTATATTGCTATATTAAATTGAATTAAGATTCTATAGGCTAATTGTTCGAAATTTTAATTTAAATCTCAGAAAGACATGATAAATATTCCAAGTCACACAGGCTTGAGCTACCAATAATAAAATTGGAAAACGTTCACATGTATAAAATTCAAACAAAAAAAAAAGTTTGACTTAGGTATGATGGAACAAAAAATTCAGAAAAATGGGACATGAAGAAAAATAATCAAACGGTAACACGGGTATTATAACAATAACATGTTAACATCAGGTTGATACAGTTCTCGTATCCTTTTTCACAATAAAATTTGTGTAAATAGGAACTGTTATCACATTCAACTAAGCCACCTAATAAGTGGTGACAAACACAATACACATGAGCGCTGATGATGAAAGGGTTGCGTCTTTCGAAAACAGCTGTTCTGCTCTGCTGTGTAAGTTGAATAACAAAAACTGATGTTGACTTGCCTTTGTGCCTTGGAATATTTATAATGTCTTTTTGAGATTTAAATTAAAATTTCGAACAATTAGCCTGTAGAATCTTAATTTAATTTATATTTTGTTTTATTTATGAATAGTCATCTTGATTTGTTCAAACTTAAATCATTCCATATTTTTATATAAAATTATTTCCATATTTGCAATTCACGATTTATGCTATAGAAGATATACAAAAATAGATTAACAGTCATGTAGCAAATAGCCAACTCTAATAAAACATTTCTGTAGTGGCAGCACTGTCGTCGGAAACAGTACTGGCTGTACTAGTTAAATCGTAGTCTAGGTTTCCTTAAATATCCTGCTCAATATTTAAGTTTAAAGCTATTATAAGAAATTTTTTGGTATTTATAAAGGTTTATAAGCTGACTATGCTTTTCTTATTTAGCTTTAAGGCTCTTGCATAAGCTAAGAGGTCTTAGAGCTTTTTGAGAAACTGTTTGTAATGAACTGAAGACAGCTTTCTTGTAGTATTTATTTATATGACAAAGTTTAATTGCTATTTGAAATGTTATCAGACAATAGCTGCTGAGCTTATTAATTGTGCTTTAAAAAGCAAATTCTTTTAAAATTACCGTTTAATTAAAACGTCTAAAAGTTTTTGGCTTTTAAAATTTGTCATGCTATTTGTTAAATGCTGAATCAGTTTGCCAATAAATATTGCTTGGTGATGTTAAATTTATTTCTTACGAAATTTTGCATAGATTTAGAAAACAATTTTTATTTTTAAGTAAAACTTTAGATATTTCGGAATTTTTTATGTCAGAAATTTATTTGTCAGCTGCAGTTTTTGACGAAAGTGAAATTAGTTAATAAAAAAATAATATATAAATGAAAACTAGAAATAAAATGACTATTTGTTGCTCTACAGCAAAAGTATTAAATATGAGTTTTAAGACTCCAACATGCACCATTGCCACACAAGTTTTTGTGACAGTACGTGTAACACTTTTATCAGACACCTTTCACTTATGAAATATATTTTTAAACTTTGCTACACAATTACCTTTTCTAAATGTTGTTACCATTGTCAACCCCAGTTGTATAAGGATACTGCTTAACTTCTTTTGTATTGGAAGGATAATTGGAACCTGCCAATTCGTGCACATAATCCACAAGCAGTTCATAAGGATTGTATTTTATGGAAAGTAAAACTGTATATTACATTGTGTAACATGTGTATTGCAAATCCAAATTTGTTTTGTATATGGGAAGAGTTTTGCCAGGATACATGTAGGTAATTGAATATAATAAGCAAGTTTTACAACCTTTAACGTTGCGTACTAAAAGGAAACGGAACTGTGGTAATATAAAGTCAAGTGTTTCAATTTCATTTTTATTGGTCCCTGTGGCAATAACCAAAAAAAAAAATAGTAATATTTTTGTTGATGGTTAAGCAATGTCTACATGCATTTTATTGGTGCTTTACCAAATCATCAGTAGACTTTAGACATAATTTTGAAAAGTTAAAAATATGTTAAATGAAAATTTTATAAAAGAAAAAAATAGTTTAAACTGAAGAATATATTTCCATATACTTTGCATGTTTTTTTCCGTCATGTATTATTTTAAAGTTGTTGAGCTCTTGTGTAAAAAATTTTTACCAGAACTTATACTTAAAAATAAGCAACATAGATTGATTTAAGTTTCTACTAAGGCAATTAAACAGTTCCGTATACATCATTTGAAAAAAAAAATAACTGAGAATGAAGGAACATCAAGCACGTAACGCGCCAAACATCCCCAGACGAATCATACGGTGAATTTTAAGGAAAGACTTACACATGTCAACTTACAAAGTTCAAGCAATAGATCAGTTAATTCCTGCTGACTGCCCTTCACGCATGATTTACTCTATAGCCATCCTCAATCTCAACAGTGAAGAGGGCGATTTTGAGCCGAAAGGCTAATGAGGGAGGTAGAGCTATTACATCCATTTAAAGCCATTGTTAGGAGAGTGATTGGTATAAAAGACCCGGGCAGCAAAAGCCAATGCAATAAAACGAACAGAAATTTTTAGTAGCTCTTACAAACAATTCTGAATTATTCTTTACAAGGAAATTCTTTTTTAAACCTTTTTTATACCAAATAGTGTTCACAAACTCCTATTTTTCCAACAAATAACAACTTTTAAAAATTAAAAAAAAATTAAGGCCAAACAATTAAAACAAAGTTCAAATTTATAATATAAAGATTGAAATCAGCGTATTTTGGTTCCCATGACTGAAATTAACAACCAATTTAATAATTGTTTTCGGTCGTTTAAAACCATCTGAATATCTAGTCACTTTAAAAGCCATTGCCTGGCAATTAGAAAATAATAGAATTTAAAATATGTACGAATATTTTTGTGCTTTAATTTTTATTTGTAGTTACTTTTTCTATTTTAGTGCCATAAATCTCGGCATGTTGTGGAAAATATACTCAATTGAAAACCGCATACAAACATGTGTAGTAAAAGTAGATGTTGAAAATAGTAAAACTTTATGCCCTGCAGTTCTGGTGCCTGTGCCGGCTTTTGGGGATACATATCCCTTAATACCGTAGGCGATAGACAGCCCGTAATAAAATTGAAACTTGTTCTTAATAAGTATATAAAATTTTAGTCCTAAACGATATTGAATTTTGCTTTGAAAAGTTAAATTTTTATTTTTGCAAACTTCTGGGCAGAGAGTATTTTTCTAATAATTGTACATATATTTTTTGTATACACTTATTTATAGACAGACTTGTGTATTACAACAGCAACAAATCCCTAATGATCTAGCATAATCAAATAAAAACAAATTAGATTTTATAAAATAAATAAGATACATTAAACAAAAAAAAAAAAAAATTGCCAAGAGCTAGACCAAAAGTATGCATTAAAAAGAGAATAAGAAAATGGAACAGCATTGCGAAAATGGTCGTAACTAAGTGAACTAGATCAATACATAGAAAGCAAGCAAGTACTCCTCCACATAAAGTTACTAAGCTACCCTCGTAGTACACTAAAAAAAAATGTTTCGTATTGGAAATGAATAAATAACTTTGGCGTGCTTAAATTAAACATCACAACTATTTCATGAAAGGCAAATTATTGTTTTTTATGAGATCAGCATTTTATTTATTTATTTTTTTTTAACTTGGACATTGCGCCGGAACTGGAAGGGTATAGTATTATAGAGGACAGATGCTTAAAAATGACAAGATAGAGAATTTTTGTAGCTACTTTAACTTTTTACTTCGCCGGTAATTTTTTGTTTGTTTCAGGGTCGACGAAGGAGGATGCTGTTCCTCTGCTGTTTAATACATGATGATGTCAATCACTGCCAATTATGTTCAGTGATCAGTGCTAACACAACCATGCACTAGTGCTGATCAGAAGAATTCGTCACAATATTCATGACTGAGTGCGGAGACGAAGTCAGGACCCTCCCCTTTATAGTCTAGTGTTAATTACTTCAGCCAAAAGCATGCTTTCAAAGCAATCTTCTTACTTATGGAATGATTTCTACCGAATTATAGAACGAAGTGAGTGTATAAAACAGAAAAAAACTGTTCTGAAGACCGACACCAAATGGATCTTATGTGGCATAAATCACTAAGCAATCAAAGTATTGTATGACGTCCCTGATGAATATAAATAAATAGTTGGTCTGTGTAGTCTATTTGCCTCAGAGTGAAGGGAACCCTTCCTACAACCACCCAGGACAATACATTCATAGAATGTATGCCGTATTACTTCCTCCTCTACACACAAAACACATGTACAGAATGTACCCTGCAGGAAAGGTGAATAGTAAAATTATACTGATTATCTATTGACGAATAATACTGACAAACTATACCCCAAGTATATACTATATACTTTTGACATTTAATACAGGCTTGTCCAACGAAATCTACCAGTAGACTGCATCAATACTGACTAGGTAGTTCTTACGGGACCATATGGCGAAAATGTCAATAGTAAGATTACACTGACTTACTATTGACGATATCACCGAGGTTAACAACAACAGTTACGGTCGGCTACCCACCGATTTGGAGCCCATCAGCTTGATGATTTGTTTTAACTGTGAACAATTTTCTCTACCTATCAAAAACAAAAGCAAAAAACAAAAAAACAATTTGGTGACAGTGTCACCATTATTGTTGACAAAAATATTGACATGGACACACTTAACCCCACGTTTCCTTCAGGGTAGTAGTTCAAAATAACCAGAAAGAAACTGTAAATAGTGCCACGTTATTCCTTCCATTAACTCCTTAGCTTGCTTCACACCTAAATAGGGAAGCCCCTGTTGCTAATAGGGTGTCCACCTTCCAGCCTGTTTAACAAAAGGGTTGCGAGTCCGTAACTGAAGTAGTAGCAGTCCGTGCCGTTAATTTATCAATGAATGTCCTCTGCCTGGCAATTGAGTAGAATTTTCAAAACACATCTTAAAAGTGGCCTGCCAAAGATTTCCTAGACAACTGGTTGGTAGTGAGACCAATTAAGACCTCAAAGGTCACTGCTGGAAGGAAGGAATGGCATTGAAAGGTTATACGCTAAAAGCTGAGAAGAAAGAAAAGTGTTACACTTTTTTATTAGTTTTATTTAATACAATAGCGATGCTGGATATATTTCATGGCAGTGATGAATGTACCACAGTTTTATGTTCTTCTAAAGTAATAACTATGCCATTATAGGTTGAAGAGAAAAACCTGGTGTTTTCTGAAAAGCTATCAAAAAGTTAGTGACATAAAAAGTTATCCAGAAGGTTTTACTTTCAGTCTGCATTTGTATTTACGCATATTCATGCAAGAAATGAAATAGGGCGTCAGTTTTGGATTTAGCTCAAGGGGAAAAATAGTTCTGCTAGCGTGGAAAAGTAATATCTAGAATTTTTATAGCATCTTCCGCGTTGCTACAAGCAATATACTATATAGATTTATTATATGCACTTGATTCCGTGTCTGCATGGCACCAGTTTTGTTTTATGTGGCATACACACTCTCTTCAAAGTTATGACTTGTTATTAAAAATCTTTGCCAAACATGCATTAAATTCTATAATAAATTTTTGAAATAAATTCGTTCATAAAATTTGATTGCAATTAAGTTTTGAACGAGTCCACTGTATTTTTGTACACTTGTGCACACATACAGAGACACACACAGATAAATAGTCAAATAAAACCTAATAAAACTATAATGAAATAAGCTCATATATTCTTTACCGCAATAAAAAGGGTTAAAATAATAACGCTTCGTTGTTGTTGTTGTTGCTGAGTAAATTAGAACAGAGGCATGAGAGTTCATGCAGCGCAGGGAGTATTAATGTAGACATGCAGTAGTGGATAACAATATAATGTTGTTCGTATATTGTTGCAAAAATATTGACAGTTTGTGTTTGTTTCATTAATATTGCAGCTGTAGGAAGAATACAGCCCAGCAAATAAAACTGCACCAAGTCGCTTTTGTGAGATCCAAAATTAAGAATTGAGATTCAGAAATTGCTGAATGCTTTTAATTTTATTTATTTTGTTTACTTGAACTGGCGGTCAGCTTAGGAGTCGTATTTATGCAATGCATATGGTGCCAAAGCTATAGGGCAGGATAGTATTAAAAATTAAGAAAACGGGAGCTGGAGAGAATATAGAGAGTTTTTTTACTTTTGGTTCACAGCCAACGAGCTTCGATCTGAAAATTATAGATTTTTTAGTGATTCATGTAACAAAGAAATTTTTGGTTATTACAAAGATGTTCCCACATTTTTCATTCCCTATAAAATCGTTTTAGAAGCAAATATTAACAATTCCGATATGCGAGATTGCAGAAGACCAAATCGTATCTTTTGCTGGGACGTGAATAAATTATGCTGAAATAAATTAGAAAACGTTTAATTTAATTGTGATGTGTAGGTGGTGTAGGCAACAAGTTTTGAGATCTTATGCAAAATAAATCATAGAAATTTCGCATATGCCGTCAAACTATAGCCGCTGCATAAAAATTATGCTATTGTTTAGCATTTACAGCGCAAATTTTTAATCACTTAATTAACAATATGTAACCTCAAAGTGTTTAATTTAATTAATATTTTACCAACCTGCTGACGATTTTTTGGCAATTACAAAAAATTAATAAAAATTACAAAAAATAAATAAAAATTGTAGCCTAATAACCCTAAAATTCCTTTTTAATATTTTATAATTTGATTTACATTTCTTGTACAGGAAATTTTTAGGAAACCTTGTAAATTGTAATACAATCAGTTCTGTGAAAATTGCTAAATTTGATTTCATATTGCGAGGAATTATTGTATTAAATTAACTGCCATTGCAGACTTTGTATTGCGTATGAGTAACCTGAAACCTTGTCAGCCATCAATTATACGCCATAGTAACCCATTGTTTATCACAACGAGAAAATCGCTTTAATACAAAGTCATGTCTCAGTACTTTGCAACCGCCCCAGTTATATAATACTTTTTTAAACATTTTAAAATTGTGTAATAAAACGCAAGAAGAGCAAAAACTGTGTGTGAAATGTATAAAGGAGATTAAAATCTACTAGATACAAATATCACATATGATTATAATAAAATAAACTTTTGTACATTTGAAATAAATTACATTAATAGCAAAACATTTAAATACTATCTACTATTTAGTTTCTTTTTTTTATTTGTTTTAATGCATGGCGTTATTTCGCTTATTGTTAGTGTTTTGGTGGCAAATTGTCAAGTACACAGAAACGGGGCAATATTGAAACTATTTAATTTTCACTTTGAAATGCTATTATTGCAGCAAGTATAATTTTTTTATATAAAATTTTTGTTGTTATTGTTTTCAGTTAAAGCGAAATAGCGGCAGGCATCAAAACAATGAAAGCTAAAGAGATAAAAAAAGAAATACTAAAAAATTAAAGTTAAAATTAATATTTAGATCTAAATATTATTGTCAGCTTGCAGTGCAAAAGTAAATAATTGTCTTAACTTTCAAAGTAATAAAGCATTATCGATTGTCGCAGGATCTCGAACACAAGAATGCATGTTTCAATGGGAGAAACTTGAAACCTGTTGTAATAGAAATATGTTAATTAATTAGTTGTGCTGAGCATTTGTAATAATAAAATAAGAAATAATATGGAAACATAGCAGAATACACATTTCAGAGCACGATATAAACTATTAAGAATCGTTCATTGGTATTCGATGTCGACTTTCTAATCGTGTCCCACAAATTGAGCACATATTACTTCACTTAACGGCTCCGGTCAAAGCAAAGAGAATTTTAAAAGTTCTTGCTGGTTGTCCTGTTGAGGGTATCACAATTGAGATTGTTGATGTCGATTAGAATAAAGAAACAGCTAGACTATGAAATGAAATTCAACTTTACCAAATAGATTCTAAACCGAACTTTAGTGTAAAGCTTGTCAATCCTGCCACATGTGGGTGCTGTTGGCTGAAGTAGTAGAACACGAGACTATGAAGCGGAGGGTCGTGAGTTCGAGCCAGCCTGTTTCAATGATGAAGGCATAGTCACTGGCCACTGAACATAATTGGCAGCGACTGACACTATCATGTACTAAAAAAGCAGAGTAATAGCACCCACCTTCTTCGGCCCTGTAGCAAAAATTAGCCAGCGAAGTAAAAGTTTAAAATAGCTAAAAAAAAAAAATAAAAAAAAAAACTGTCTATCGTCTCATCTTCCCCAATCTGTCCCCTCAATACTATCCCCTCGTTTTCAGATCCGGCGCAATGCATTGCATATGTAGGGGTCATCTCCTGAGTGCTGGTCCAATAAAAAACAATATATATAAAGTGCAATCCCTTTATTAGTTAATGCCTGCTGACTGTTAGCTGCTTATGAATTACTGCAGAAACAGCCTCGGAAATTTTAATGCACTACAAAAAGGATTTCCATTAAGCGGTTAGATTAGGTTAGGTTGAAGAGAGGGGCATAGGCTATCCCAATCCATCCAGGATTACACTTAGGCCTCATAAGCCTGTTGTGCGCTCTATAATAAGGAGTTCCCATTCTACTGTAGGAAGCCTCCACCGATACCATGGAAACCTTCAAATTTGCTTACGTTAAGAACCTAGTTTCTTCAATGTATCTCCTTAAGTCTCTCCAATTAGAACCCCTAAGAAATTCCATATCCTGTATAATCTCCTGATTAAATGTTTGCCTCCTCACTTGGCTAAAATCTGGACAGTAGCACTGAAGTAGTGCTCCAGTGTTTCGTCCTCTTCCTGACAGGCCCTGCATCTTATATAGTCAACGATACCCATTCGTGCCAGGTGATTCCTTAACTCTGTATGTTCTGTTGTTAAATAAATCAATCTCCTTAGAGCTGGCCTACTCAATGTTAGGATTAAGCGGTAACTTAATAAAGTTAATTTGAATTTCTACTCCACTGTTTGGTAATGCGTTCAAGCAATAGGAGTCATTGCACCATCGCCAATACGGTTGCAGTTATTGGCGAACACTACACAACCATGAAAAGCGACTTCTTTTTGTCCGAATTGAATAAATTAGAGTTGGTGGGCATATAATTTCAAGAAGAGGGCACCACAATGAATATTTTATTATATTAAAGAAACTTTTCCACTCACAAGGTATTAGGTGAAGTGGTTTGTGCGAGACTAAGAAGGCCAAAATCGCGAATTCGACTTCGTGCTTAGTCATAAATAGGATGTCGAATTGTCTTGATCAGCATTAGAGCATGATTGTGTTAGCTGTTGTCAGTCTGTTTCAGTGATGAAGGCTGGCTCCGATTGACACTATCATGTCCGTCAGAATTGTATCAAAAATTCTATCTTCTCATATTTCCTTTCCAGCTCCAGAGCAATGCACTGTATAACCTGTTAGAAAAAAAAACAAGTCGTACGTACTTGCAGTCCTTAAGGAAAATATTGGATAGGAACACTAGCAGTTAGCACCCAAAATCATGCTGAAAGCCATGCATTTGACGGATATCAATTCTTCTACTTAACAAAACAAAAAAAAATTTTTTGGGGCTATTAGTACAGATTTTTAACCAAAACAAAATTTTAATTAATTACAAGACAAATTATTTAGGTTTTATATTCGAACCAAAAAAAAATATGTATGACAATAAATAATCAAATGGGGTTCTAATAAATCTGGAGGACTACTTTGTACCTCGATTCGAAAAGAAAACTGTTTTTTTTTATTTTTTTTGTCTTGGACCAGCACTCAGGGGGTGACCGTTATATATGCAATGCATTGCACCGGAACTGAAAGCGAGGGGATAGTATTGAGGGGACAGATTAGGCAAGATGAGAAGATAGACAGTTTTTTTGTAGCTACTTCAACCTATTTTACTTCGCCGGCTAATTTTTGCTACAGGGCCGACGAAGGTGGGTGCTGTTACTCCACTTTTAGTACATGATAGTGTCAGTCGCTGCCAATTATGTTTAGTGGCCAGTGCTATGCCTTCGTCATTGAAAAAAGCTGGTAACCACTAACACAACCATGGCACTAATGCTGATCAGAAGAATTCAACACAATATTTCATGACTCAACGCGGGCTCGAACTCACGACCCTCCGCTTCATAGTCTCGTGTTGTACTACTTCAGCCAACAGCACCCAATATTGTTCAGTTTGAAATTGTATGTTATCAATATTGAAAGTCGAAGGCATTTTCTTTCGAATCGAATTACACAGCAGCCCGCCCCCTGGTATTCATTGATTACAGAACGGAATCTCTTAAATTGTATTAGCCCATGCATGAGTAGTTTTGCACAAACATGCCTGACAGCAGATGATTAAAATTGAGCTTAAACATGTAATTTTGAACGAGTGCAAGATTTAAGGTTGTGGAACACTATACAGTTTCTATAGCCTGACAATATAATTGCACAATTAACTTGAGGATATCTGACCATGACTAGATTATGAAGATACTTCCAGGAAGAGTTTGTGATATATCTAATTTCATGATTTGATCTATTGCGACATGGTTCTCCTGTTTACAAATATTTGGCCTATACGACAATATTCCAATTTTACAAACATGAGCGAGTTTATTGATTGTGTTCATCTGTAAAAGTTTGCCTTCGGTTGTAACAAATATTTAATATTGTTCAGTGACTGCATGCATATACCAAGAATCATATTTGTAGGTCATCTAATATTGACTTGTGTAACGCAATAAATGCGCTTGTGGGGCTTTCAACGAATATTAAATGCTTCATAGCAATATTATCCTGCTTAGTTGCATGAGAGTAGCACGCATTAATACGACTATTTAGTCAACAACTTCAAAAAACATGATTGAGAACTGTAGTGTACGAAAAGGCAATTTTGTTTTGTATTTCTAAGGAAATCGTTTGAAAATATTGACGTCAACATGCCACAAACTAAAGGTTTGATTTGCAGTTTGACACAATTATCCCAACTGCTTGTGACGAATTAAAACCAAAACAAAAAAAAGCATAATAATTATTCTTTACAGGAGCAGTAAACTTAAACAGGCATGTCAGTTAAGAGCAATTAGAGTAGTTTATGTTGGCTGAGCAAATTCATGCTGGTTAACTGACACACACTCATACAAAATATTTTTTTTTTGACGCTCTATTGAAACAATTTTGTTTGCAAACTTGTTTTCGTTAGTAATAATGACTTGCTTTTATGTGAGTTCAACTTTTTCTTGTGTAATTATCCGTCTTTTAATTAATCCCGCATCTATCTGCTTTCGAAACTATAATAAGGAAATTAGAGAAGTAGTGATGAAAATCTTAAATTAAACTCAATTTAATTTAAACATATTTGCATCGAGAGTTACTCTCTCCTCTTTTTATGTGTTTTTGTGCGACATCCTGTTCATCAATTTACTACTTATTTATCTTCATTAATTATATTTTATCAGCAGTAATCTTTTCTTCACATCTTTTTTACTTTGCTGCTAATTTTAGTGGAACATGGTCGTTAAAGGTATTACCTTGACCCTTCTTTCTTAAGTAATTAATTTGCTTGTGCCATTTACTGTCACCTGGCAGCAACAAAAACAAAGTAGTGCTACTTTTGGCTTAACTACTGCTAAATTTGAGCTTTAAAAGTTTGCAGAAGCCATTTATTAAACATTTCATGGAATTTATTTTGTTTGCATAAAGCGTTATAAGACGCAGGAGTATGACATAGTCTAGCCATGGTAAGTCAATGTATAGCTTCATAGGCTGATCGTAGTTTAGTTCTAGTCTATTGCAATGTTGTCGCATTAGTGTAGAGACGTTCCAATTGTTTTATTTAAGTTCTTCGTATTGTAACCTAAGACCAGAAGCATTTGTGGAACAACGCGGTACAATACGATTTTTTGTAATTTGGTTGTCCTGTACAACACCATAATATTAAACAAACAACTATCAGATAATACATGAACTTAATTAGAATTGATACTATCATGGCCTAAAAAGTAGAGTAACAGTAGCTTCCTTCATCGCTGGCAACATGCTAAAAAAATTTCTCATCTTTCTTCATCTGTCATCTTAATAATATTCCCTCCTTTCTAGAGGTCGTCCCAGATCCTACGGCAAAATATAAAAAAAAAATAATATTATAATAGATTAATGTATGAATTTCTATTTTAATAGTGAACCTTTATTTACGTAAATTATATTACAGGATGTTAATTTTCCCAACAGGTTCAAATCTGCGAAACTGCAAATTATTTTTTATATTATTTTTATTTTTTATTTTTAATAAATGAACGTGATTACATTCTATTTATTATGTTTGAGAGTGGAATATTAAGAATATTTTTCATGGTCATTAAACCAGCAGAACGGATCTGGTTCTGGTGGTTTAATGCCACATATATCTGGTGATATCAGTGGTCTGTTGTAAAAATAAACTGAATTTCCATTTCTATATATATAAAAATAAGTTGTCCTATGTTCGTGATTTTATAACTCGAGAACCACTCAACCGATTTTCAAACGAGTACATGCCTTGGAGAGGTCTACTTTCACTAATGGTTTATAAAAAAAAAACATCGAAAAATTTCTACGAAAATGTGTTATACGTGCACTTTTATGATGGTGTGTTTTCCCTATATAAAATGTATTTTTTTCCTTATGAGAATTACATTTTGTCGGTATGAGGCTCTGCTTGCTCGCGTCATTTGACGTATTTAATTTCAGTGTGTTTATTAATTGTCATTTAAGTTTACAGTGCGAGCATTGTAATTTTTTAATCATTGATTTGTAATCGTTCTGTTAAAATTAAAATCTTTTGCATCAAAAAATATTAAAAAAATTATTTAACAATCAGGAAAATGTCTATTCTTTCTAGAAAATTTAATTTTTAATACAAAGAAGTAAAAGTATGTCATTGTATTGTCCAGCAGCGTGGGCAGTGTTACTCTAGTATCCCCTTAAAAGTAGATCCCCTCAAATATAATACATTTGCACTAGCGCTTTTCCCAAGTCTCGCAGCCTTTCTTATATGCACTTTCCGTGATTCTATTTTTATTCTTGAGCTGTCCAGCATTGGGAACAGCAAAAGTCCGCAAATGGTCAAATCTTTTAAAAGGCCGTTAATTAGGTTAACAAAAAAGCATAAAAAAACCAAAAAATAATTTCGAGCGACCAGTTACATTCTTGTCATGCAAAACCCATTAATTGTATATCCATAACTTGGGATAAAAAATCTTAGTGAAACACAACATGAGTGTGACAACATCCCCTACAACTTCTCTTGTAGTGAACATTTTTCATAAAAATTTGCTTAACTCTCTCAATATTTTTATTAATTTCATTCATTGGTTGTTGAAGTGCATGAGCGTTCAAGAAGAGCATCGTCATCCGCATTTTCTGCATATATTTTGAAAACCTTGTACCGGGTGTAAATATGTTCGTGACTTAGAGTATAATCAGTCGAGGTCTGTGCCAGCATTTCGCGTGCTTCTGAGAACTCAATTCCTTATTTTACACACAATTTTTAAAAATTTTTTGATCCATAATTTCGAGAGTAGCAAATTGTCGAGCACTTCTGATTTTTATGTAAAAGAAATTAATGTTAAATAACTGAAACTATAAACTTGTGGTCGACAGGAGTGTATCAACATAAAATAAAACCCTAATCGAATGTAGTAGCCCTTGAGATTTGAAAGTCACTTAATTTTGCAACCTCATGTTCTTCTATCTGCGGCACCAAATGCCTCCCTAATAGATAATTTATTTCCGAAAGTATTTCCTTTTTTTTAGAAGTGTGTTAGTTTTAATAGGCTATTAAAATTTGCTAGCCGACTCCGTCTGTTTTCGTATTAATAAATGTTCTTGAATTTATCTTATTTTTATCCACAATCTCTATTACACCTTCTCTTTCTTCTGAATTACAATCAAATACTTTATTTTATATTGTTTGCTAATCTGTGGCATATTTTTTGTTCAACAGCATCAAACTTATCTCTCACTACATAGAAATTTATGGCTGCAGGCAGTGTATCCTTCGCTTGGTTGGTGTGTGTGAGTGTGGGTGTGTGCGTGTGCAGCATAATTTGATTTTTTTACCTTTTGCTAATTTTTATCAACTATTTCCCTTTATATCCCCCTCTTAACTATAAAATACCAACGAAGTGATTTCGGTTTAGCAAACAAATTAAAAAATTTGGAGCAAAAACGAAAACCACCAATAATGTCTTTCTGACAGCATCAAAAGAGATGGAAAATGGAAGAAAATTTAAGGAAAACCACAAATGCTTGCTTACCAGGTTTTGAGTGCGAACTTGACGGTTTTATTGGTAGCCCGCAAGCAGCATCTACTAAAATGCACCAAAACTGTTGCCAACGTTTTAAACGCAAAAAGCTCGACGTTTGTAGTAATTGTGATGTCTGTCTATGTGTGTGTTCATGTTTTTGTAGGCTGTAGTCACAGGAAAAAGGAAACGGCTGGATATTGTCATGCTATTTGATATCATTACAAAGTCAATTTGTCGCTTAAAGTGTATGCGTGTGTAAAATTATTATTTTTTTCGCTTACATGTCGTGTTTCTTTAAATGCTCGTTTTTGAAAATGAGTGCAAGTACTTTGGGGAAAGTGAAGAGCAAAATAGATAGACTATTAGATATATTGTACCGCAGACTGTTTAGCTACCTGTTTGTGTGAGCTAAATATTACTTGCAACTTGGCTGCCACTGTAGATTTTTTTTTTAAAACACATTAAAAGTAAACACCTTGTCATAAACGTGACTCGACATAATAATCCTTATGTGTATCTGTTCAAGGTGTTTTGCTGCTGTAGTTGTGTGTATGTGCCACGACGCTATTGTGTGTAAATGAAATTTTTATATTGTTAATTTGAGATTTTTTCGGTCGCTGCAGAATGTTTGTTTGTTAGTGAACTTGCTAATAAAGTATTAAGTTTAATAAATATGCTTAAATACATTAATTTTGAATTTCATTTAAACAAACATTTTTGTTATTGTGTCTGGAGTGTTTGTTGAAGATTAGCTGGAGTATGAATTATAAATTTTTACTTTGGTTTTGAAATGTATTTAAAAAAAATTTCTATGGGCATTTAATTTAAAAATACATTTGAAATTTAATATTTTTGGTTTGAGTTCTTTTTATATAAAAAAATATATACAATATTTATTTATATTTTCAATGAATCAATTTCCATACTCACAGAGCCCGGTTGAATACACAATAGCTACGAAAGACGGTAAACTGGGACCTTTTTATAGGTTTTTACTCTCAAATTAGCCCATTTTCGGAGCAAATTCAACTTCTTTTAAATTAAATTAAATTATTTTCAAAACAAATTAACATTTTTTCAAAGTAATTTGAATTATTTTCAACACGAATTAAACATTTAACTTTTTAAATTAATTTTTTTTTTCATTTATAATTCAATGTTTTTCTTTTCAAATTCAAATTGTGGGTGCTGTTGGCTGAAGTAGTAGAACACGAGACTATGAAGCGGAGAGTCCTGAGTTCGAGCCCCAGCTGAGTCATGAAATATTGTGTTGAATTCTTCTGATCAGCATTAGAGCGTGGTTGTGTTAGTTGTTGCCAGCCTGTTTTCAGTGATGAAGGCATAGTACTGATCACTGGACAATTACTGGCAGCGACTGACCCAATCATGTACTAAAAGCAGAGTAACAGCACCCACCTTCGTCGGCCCTGTAGCAAAAATTAGCCGGCGAAGTAAAAGGTTGAAATAGCTACAAAAAAAAAAAAAAAAAAAAAAAAAAAAAAAACAACTGTATCTTCTCATCTTTCCTAATCTGTCCCCTCAATACTATCCCCTCGTTTTCAGTTCCAGCACAATGCATTGCATATATAGGGGACATCCCCTGAGTGCTGGTCCTACTCCTAAAAAAAAAAAAAAAAAAAAATTATTGAAATACAAATTCAATATTAAAAGCTTAAAAAATAAAGGCCTTGTTTATAAAAAATAGTTTATGTGTATTAAGCTCTTATTTAACGTATTTCTATGGGTCGAAGTTTAATTTTTAAACTTTTCGATTAGTTATACTCTGAACTAGATTTGAGTTAAGTTTTAAAGTTTAATAGAATAAATATAATAATATAAATTAACTTAATTTTTAAGGTTTCTTCCTTTTTTTAAAATTTCATTACATTCGAATGAACTTATTTTTTAGATTTGATAGCAAATGTAATTCAACAAATTTTACTTTTGAATTACTTTTGGAAGATATTCCAGTGGGACAGGCAGTTGTATTTTTTAACAATATTAAAGAAAACAAAATATATAAAAAATTAAGTTAATCTAAAAAACAAATCAGTTTGAAGTCAAAAAAAGCGAGTTAATGTATAAAAATTTAGTTAATTTTAAAAATAAATTGTTAATTTTAGGGCTTAAATTCGAATCTGCATGACTGCAAATGATTTTTTTTTTCATTTATTAATAAAATAATAAAAAAAAAAAAATCATTTGCAGTCATGCAGATTCGAACTTAAGCCCAAAAAGTAACAATTTACATTACAAAGCTCGACTAATAAAAATTCATACATAATTTAATTTTAAAAATATTTAAATTTTAAATAAAACAACTTAGTTTTAAACAACAATTAAACAAACTTTAAAAACAATTGAATTTGAAAATGAAAATACTTAATTTTAAATAAGAAAAAGTGAATTTAATATGAAAAATGTTGAATTTGATATGCAAAAATTTTAATTTATTTTAAAAATAATTTAATTTGTTTGAAATAAATGTTAATTTGTTTTGGAAAAAATTGAGTTTGAATTTAAAAAATTTTAATTTGATCTAAAAAATTTTTAATTTGGGAGTAAAATCCTATATATAAACCTTTTACACAAAACGATAGTGAACATCTTGGAAACCATAATATTGTGTTGAATTCTTCTGATCAGCATTAGTGCGTGGTTGTGTTAGTTGTTGCCAGCCTGTTTCAATGTTGAAAGCACTGAACATAATTGGCAGCGACTGACACTATCATGTACTAAAAGAAGAGTAACAGCTCCCTGCTTCGTCGGTCTTGTAGCAAAAACATTAGCCGGCGACGTAAAAAGCTTGAGATAGCTACAAGAAAACTGTCTATCTTCTCATATTTGCTAATCTGTCACCTCAATACTATCCCCTCGTTTTCAGGTCTGGCGCAATGCATTGCATATATAGAGGTCATCCCCTGAGTGATGGTCCAAGATAAAAAAAAAAATGGTTCATAATTTTAAGAAATAGTTTTTAGTCCTAACACACTGAAATAATATTGTTGTTATTGATGAGTAGTATGCGTTATTGTGTCACTCTTTCCTGATATGCATTTGAGTGTGAAAAGCCTTCATGTAGTTTCTGCTATAGTTCTATGATAAACATTGTATATGTTGCATTCATAATAAGTTCTTCATTATGTTTGGTACTGATGTGTTATTTGGCTTGATTTCTGGCTAAAATTGCTTTTAAGTTCTTTCAATCAAACTTTTTCCTTTCACAATTTTGTTGCGCAAAATATTTAAAAACTTTTCCAGGCATAACAACAAAATACATACAAATAAAAAAATGATATCTCTACTACTATCCTGTATGTCTTTCAATATGGGCAACATGTCGTATGATTGATATTAATACAATTAAATATTAGTTATACGCCGTACGGCGGAGAAACACTTGTTATATGAAAAGTTGTAGACAAAATCAAAACTATTAATAGTTCTTTTTAAATAGTTTGCAAGCATTCTGCTTAAAGTACTAACAGGAAAACATAAATTTTGTGAAACCCAACATATTGAAATCATATTCCGCATACTTTAAATATTTTATTAAGAAAACATTTTACAAATCATTTGACAAAAGTTTTAAATTATATACTTCCGTTAACAGCAGCAAAACTAATTTGCATTATTAATTAAATTTCTGGTATCTGTTGTTGTTGTTGTTGTTGTTGCTGCTGTCTTTGAATTATTTAAGAAGAACAGCAATATACAGCACTTAATGAACTCTGCTTGAAATCTACCGATTAAACGCGAATATCTTCAACATTTTTCCTCGAAATTTATTTAGAATGTGTAAACAGCATTTGTAAGTAAAATATATTTAACACTCTACGCTCAAATTAATTGAATGTATGTGTGTACATACATTCATAAGAGCACTCATTAGCTCACATACACTTACTTACATATCTCTAGCTGGATATTTATGTGGCAAATTATCTTAACAGACACTTTGTAAATGTTTACACGCACATAAATATTCAATAGCGATAACAATAATTTAATCAATAAACTTCAACATCAATAACAGCAACAACATCGTAGATAATATACGTATACATACATACACACATAAATACATACATTTTACAAGTGAAAAAAAAACAAAAAACTACAACCACGACTAACAAACATTTAACGAGGAATACTAATAAGACACAGCAATAAAACAAACAGCTTAAGTAAAAGAGAATGAGTAAAAATAAAATTTTAGTAAATGTTTTACCAGCCTTCGGCTAAAAGGGCGCAAGAAACAATTTTTTAATTGTTTAAAATTTTTTAAATATGTTTTTGGAAAAATAACAACTATTCCAAAAGGTAGAGTAGAGCTCTTAAAGCACATTCCGAACAAAAGCATTTGGAGTCCATAAAATCATCCTGTTCTATAGCAGTTTTATGAGGGCAACTTACAACTGCCGAAATTTTGAATGTTTTTTAAAAAACTTTGTTTATGTTTAATCAGAAAAGTTAGTTCCAGCTGAGCAGTACTGTAGACGAGTTCATCCAGGTTCGGCTTATTGTAAAATAAAAAAAAAAATAAAAAAAATTTAAATGAACTATGGAAGTTATAGTGACTCAGAGCAGCTTGAAAATTTCATCTTTCCAAAAGTAATTTTTTTTTGTTAAATTGCTTTAGTAAAATGCCACGACGTATAGATTTTTTAAACCTATAGACTTGTAGAATTTACTGCCTGGCCCACGATATCACTCGATATCGTTCTGTATATATAAAGCCCAGACGAATTCCAAAATTTCGTTTTTGTTTCATATGTATTTGTTTGACAGAAGGATATGGAGTGACATCGTGGGCTAGGCAATTTTATTTTATTAAAATTTATTTAATTGTTCACAGATTATATTTCTGAGGAATGCGGAAAAATTAAACGGGAAAATGGTCTAGAGCTTCTTCAAAATAAAGTGAGATGCAAAATGTGTTATCTCTTGAAAAAAGAAAAAAATGATAGGAAACAAAGCAAACAGACAATGTGGCATCGACTTTAAGTTAACTAAATATTTCATTTGGAAAAACCATAAAAAATCTGCTAAAAGTCTCAGAAATCTGTTCCATTAAGAAACAGGGGGAAATCGCTTGTTCTCGAAAACAATTTCTGATTTCACTAACATGTGAGAAAATGCTTTTATATAAATCTTTACAATTCTACTTTTCATATTGTCCGATACTGTCTTTTTTACATTAGCATTCGTTAACTGCTGATATATTATTGATGATAATGGTGTCCCTGTTGACGACAAAAATATAAATTGTAGATTAATTTTGCTGTCGCTGCTAATAATTTTGACAAACATAGTTTCCTTCTTCAATATATACGACATTCTTATACAAAATATTGTCGCACATGCACTTATACTTCCCAGCAAACAATAAACATTCATTCAAAATTTCAAGTTCTCGATAAGTTTAGTTTGAAACTCTTTGCAAAATGTAAAATTAATAGTGGATTCGATTACCGCCGGTGACACGATGACAACCCTAAACGATCAATTTGAAATAGGACTACTGCATGCCCCAGGATGTCACTCGGTATAGATTCGATACTATAGAATAATTATATAGGAAACAAAAATAAAATTTCAGAATTCAGTTTAGTGAAAAATGTAATCCTGTGACAGAATAATAGGACGCTAGTAAAATCGTAATGGTGAATGCCGGTTATATGTTAAAGGAGCTGGGTTACAGAAGTCAGCAGACACGTTTAGTTGCAGTATATTTTTTTCCTATAGCTTCTATGAAAAGCTACACGATAAGACAAGCTGCAAGGTTACTCCGGAACATATTGTGGGTGCTGTTGGCTGAAGTAGTAGAACACGAGACTATGAAGCGGAGAGTCCTTAGTTCGAGCCCCCGCTGAGTCATGAAATATTGTGTTGAATTCTTCTGATCAGCATTAGTGCGTGGTTGTGTTAGTTGTTGCCAGCCTGTTTCAATGATAAAGGCATAGTCACTGGTCACTGAACATAATTGGCAGTGACTGACACTATCATGTACTAAAAGTAGAGTAGCAGCACCCACCTTCGGCCCTGTAGCAAAAACTAGCCGGCGAAGTAAAAAAGGTTGAAATAGCTACAAAAAAAAAAAAAACTGTCTATCTTCTCATCTTTCCTAATCTGTCCCCTCAGTACTATCCCCTCGTTTTCAGTTCCAGCGCAATGCATTGCATATATAGGGGACATCCCCTGAGTGCTGGTCCTACTCCTAAAAAAAAAAAAAAATATTGCAGGCAAGGCAATAATTTTTGCTGGGTTATTAATGACAACAATTCTTACGTACATTATAAATTAGACATTAAACGAGAAATATAATTAAGTCTAATGCTATTTATTGTCACAACCAAAAGGCACATTTGGAAAATAAAATGGCAAACTTGACAAACTATAAAAATTAACAATATTTAAATACATTAAGAGCATCTGATGTAAAAGCGCAAGCTCTTCAAAGGCACTCCTTGTAGGCGACAGTAGCAACAACAACAACAACAAATTAACAAATTACACTAACATATAGTTTTGTGGTAGCAACATTTAGGACATGATTTCAACATATGCGATGCATTGTATTGCAGCTAACATGAAGGAGGGTAGAGGGAATTATGATTTGCAACGACCCGCAAGTAACTGGAAAAATTTAAATCACACACGAACTGTTGGGTTTAAGGATGAGTGCCGTCTGTGGTATGTTGTTTAGTTCACTGGCACCTCAAACACAAATGGATGTTCATTAAGTAAAGAATGTGTAGCTCGAAAATAATTTCAGATTTGGGCCACAAGGTCCGTAGTATTACTGGAGCATACGATCTAGAAATATTGTATTCATATTCCATATCTAGTAAGAAATGCACCACTGTGCATTGACTAGCCATAAAATTACACTAAATGAGACTTGTTAAATAAACATCAATTTTTCCCATTTCCAAAAGATAACAACCACAGCAAAAGATATTAAGCAAAAAAAAGATAATTATTCATCAAGGAAAATGTTATAAGAAAAGAAAACAAAGAAACATAAAAACATCACAGTCATGACTTTTATTATCATTTAGCATGGAAAATAACCAAGTCACAGGAGGGTGTAGGAGAGCCACCTCTAGATAAATATCTCAGGGTTATTATCCTGATATCAAGTAATAAAAATAAAATAAAACCAGAACTCAAACAAAATGGTCATTTTGTGTTTATTTATATTTCGCTCTTTTTTTTTCTTTTTGGTTCCTTCAAGGAAAGTGTGAGAAAAGATCATTGTCTTTTCTTGTTGGCTTTTGTGTCCTCTTAAATAAGGTTGGCTGCAGGCTGACTGAAAATTTGTCATAGTCACCTTTAGCATAAAAAATATATTAAACGAGGCTGTTTCTAAAAGTTTTGCTCAAACACGTACTCACTTGAGGGCAAGAAAGTGGGATATTTTGTACGTTTTGCCTGTAAGATAATTATCTGCACATACTTTTTTCTAAAGCCTTTCAGCATTTTGAAATGCACGTTTTTCGTTTTATCCATGTGTGACTTTAAATAACTTTTATTACTGACTCATTGTTTGAATTTCATTTGATATAACACCATTTTATTTGGCCTTATGTTCCTAAGCCAGGCAATCGTTTTTCGATAGTGTTTTTTTTTTTTTGAATTGTGCTTATTTCCACTCATGTTGTTTCTACACCCCCCCACACTAAATTTGTCTTTTTTGTTTGTTTGCTCAGGATGCCATCCATTGTGACTTGTGGATAATATTAAGTTTAAAACACAAATGTTATCCTTGTTTTTTTTATTCATTGAAAGGAATGTTGGTAAAAAAGTCAACCAAAAAAATAAGCAGAATAAAAAATATTATAAAAAAATTCAACATCACCAACCTGACATTTAAATATTAATAACACGAGTATATATGGCGCCTACGGTTACAAAAATATTAGAAAAGTCAAAGCAACAACAACTACGAATACAATAACAATTTGTTGTTAAGGAAAGAAATAGTACTTAAAATGGAGTTAAGATAAGAACACTTAAGTATTTAAAAAAGAACGCTAAGCAACAAGGAAAGTAATAGAGATAAGCCTTAAATATTTTTTGATTAGTTGGTGTCTAATTACAACTGGGGCAGCCGTCGGCAACCACATCAAAGGAAAGGAAACAGTCAAATGAAGCCAGTGTTGAAGATGCACTGCTATTGGTGTTTTATTTGAATAATGAAATATAAGCAAACACGCTACCCTCTTGAGTTGAAATTGTTGTTTTGAGAAAATCCATCTAAAATGAAGAGGTTCACCAGTTGAAGAAAAATTGAATTGAATCATTTCTGTCGGCCTTGTGGTCAACATCATGCTTATTATTCAATTATCTTACCAAACACTTACGTTGGCTGTTTTATTAGGCAATAAATTCTGAAAGGAAATCTAGAAAATGTTGACGATTTATATTGTCCCCACAGGCAACACTAGTGTTGTCTGTATGCACACAAAAGCAAATAAGAAAGTAAAGAAAATATAATATTAAAAAGTATACATAATGAAATAAAATAATTATGCTTTTAAAATAATACAAAGCAGTTATTTTGAAATATTTCCTCTGTATTGCGTATTTTAAAAGTCTCAACAAATCTTGAAATGATCTGAATAAAAATAGCTTCTAATAAAGACTTTTATGCAATTTGAAGTGAGTCGACTGAAAACCAGAACGTCAAAAAGCTGTGATCGGTTACTCAATAGATGTAAAACAACTGAGTAACTGTACCACGAAATCCATCACTATTTATGTAAATTGAAATATATTTCATTTTAAATGCATGACAACATTAAGTACCCAAAGCCCCAATATTATTTCTACAGTTGACATTAAGACTTATTTTTTTTTTGTTACTTCGATTTGTGCAAATAAAACATTCGTTTCCCGCGACACGTAATCAAACTAACTAAAAAGAAACAACAACAAGAGTTAAGAAAATTATTAAAAAAAAAGTTTTTTCTGTGCAGTCATCCAATGTCTTATTTTAGCAACTGTAACAAAATTATATCTATATATATATATATATATATATATATATATATATATATATATATATATATATATATATTTACATTGCATAAAAACTTTCTTTCAATCTTTGTTGAACATTTTTTTTTCATCTTCATTTCACTACTTTGTTGTTTCAATTGTATGAGTTGTGGAAAAAATAAAACTAATTGAAAAGGCAAGAACTTTAACAAAGTTTTTGTAAGCGTTTCTAAGTGTACAGCAACCGCAAATGACTAAAATGATGACAATGATGAAGAGCGGAACACAACCGTTGTTAACGACGTTAAACATCATCTGCTCAACCCTAAACAACAGCAGAATGAATTGTGTGTATTAAAGATGTTTAAAGTTTGCCATCTTCTATAAATACAGACAGCGTGAGATCTGGCTAAAATGTCAGATTAATCATTTCATCAGGGAAATTTTAAACAATTTTAAGAGTTAAAAAAAAATGGTGCATAAACTTAGGCAACTTTTGTGGCACCATTTATACGAAAATTATGAAATACATCAGTGTAACTGGATAATTTTCCTAATTTTCCTAAAAACAAAAAAAGAGTAAAAAAAGTTTAATAAAATAATTTTTTTTTAATGCATGCGATTTAAAGGATTCCTTAGTTTTGAAATATGCAAGTTTAAAATAAATTAATTTTTGCAAGAAATAGTGGATGCAATACAATAAAATCAATTCTTTGCAATCCATTACTTATGGTATTTTTACTGACAATTTCTTTTTGTACCTTTCTTGAGAACGATACACTTGACTAAACTGTCCTCTTATGAAAATATTTTTTACAGAGTTCTACTATCTGCCTGCGAAAGCAGTAAGCCCAACGCGTGAATTGAAATGTTTTAAAGTGAATTCTTTTAAACTAATTTTCGATCACTTTTTCACACCTTGTGGGTGCTGTTGGCTGAAGTAGTAGAACACGAGACTATGAAGCGGAGGATCCTGAGTTCGAGCCCGCACTGAGTTATGAAATATTGTGTTGAATTATTCTGATCAGCATTAGGGCATGATTGTGTTAGTTGTTGCCAGACTGTTTCAATGATGAAGGCATAGTCACTGATCACTGAACATAATTGGCAGCGACTGACACTATCATGTACTAAAAGCAGAGTAACAGCACCCACCTTCGTCGGCCCTGTAGCAAAAATTAGTGGGCGAAGTAAAAAAGGTTGAAATAGCTACAAAAAAACTGTCTATCGTCTCATCTTTCCTAATCTGTCTCCTCAATACTATCCCCTCGTTTTTAGTTCCGGCGCAATACATTGCGTATGTAGGGGTCATCCCCTGCGTGCTGGTCCTACTCCAAAAAAAATTTTTGATGGTATATAGGCGAAATAATTTGCGAATACTGCAATGTTAGAGGACAATCCCATAGTCATAGTCTTTGAAGTAGTCCCACAAATGAAATTTAGCGACGTCAGACTGCATGATCTTGATCATTCATGAGCTTAAGTATCTCTGTCGATAACTAGGCAGCTTCACTGACCCCAAGATCACATAACACTCCTTCTGTTGGAAGTTGCAAGGATATGGTGCATACTGTAAGTAGACATACCGATCTCATCTGGGCCCTAGCATACAGAAATTTCTCTGGTAACAATTAAGCTGGCTACAACTAGTTTTGCTGCGGACGTATCCAATAGTTTCAAGTCAACAAATATATATATACTTAAACATGTAAAAATATTTATTCTTACTTATCTTGTGTTTCATTGGATGACAGAAATTTTTCGACGCGATAAAATGTCACTAAATTTATAGAGCCTGAACTCTGTCTTACAATATAGTCATGGTATTGAAACTACTGCCTGCTACAATGAATCCTAGGAAGCGATTATTACTTCTCTATCGATACCGTCCATATAACAATAAATTTCATTAGATATTCTTTGTGAAGTCTCTACTCTTACTCTTCTACTTTTATTAAAGCTTCTTTTTTCTTGAGCATTTAAATTATTTTTGCTTTTAAGCATTTCTGATTTGTCCTTGTTAAGATGTCATTAATACCATTTTTTCCTATGCGTTTTTTTTTGTTGCAATTTTTATTGGCCTTTTGAGATTATAACACATTTATTTAAATATTTTTTCCCACCATCTTTTTTTTTTGTGGCGGAAAATACAATTACAATATTTAAACGCATTAAAACGTCCTGTTGACGGACGTTTGTGAAACCACAATGGTTTTATATGGGCATTTCCGTTTTGCTATAACACTTTCAACATGCCAACATCAACACCAGCATGCACTCACACATACATTTGCATATATCCTCAAATGTACATGCACATGAAATGTTCAGCAAAAAAAAAAAAAAAAAAAATGGAAAAAGTCAAAATGCTGTAAATCATTTAAGTTTATGAAGCTTGAGCTTGTTAAGTTTTTTTTATATATTAAGATTGTTTCCCATCGACTCGTAATTTTAAATACGGAAAATAGTTAAATAATAATCATTATTGTTATAAAATTATGTATTTATTATAATCATTATAATTATAAGAAAGGATAATTTTATGTCATTAAGAGGGGAAAATAATTTAAGCCATTAACTTTAGAGAGTTTTTTATTAGTGAAATATATTATTGAAATTAAAGTTGTTGCCAATTCAGAGATTTGAAATTCTTCTTTTATTGGAGAGACTTAAGATACATTGAGGAAACTAGTTTCTTAACGTAATCAAATTCAAAGGTTTCCATGGTTTTTAATGGAGGTATAACAGAATGGGCACTCCTTATAATAGAGTGCACAACAGGCCTGTGAGGCCTAAGTGTAATCCTGAACGGATTGGGATAGCCCTTGCTTACACCCCTCTCTTCAACCTAACCTAAACTAATTTTATTGTACCAAAAAATATCTTTTTTAAATCCTTTCTTTCTGTCTTGATTATTGATCTTCTAACTTTAATCTTACAAATAAACCCATTTATTTATTTACTTTTCCTTAAAGGATATATTAATCTGAAAATATATTTACAAAGTCGTTATATTCTAAACACCATTCTAAATTGGCACTCACTTTAAACTGTTCATATATCTCATTAATCAAATTTATGCCTCTTATTTATTAATATTTATCGATAACAAAGTAAATAAAATTTAAAAAGTATTCAAGATCGATGAAATCATTAATCACTATATTCGCAAATAATAATGCGTCACGCCTAAAAGTAGGCTACAAAATTGCGTAAGGTTGACAACAAAATTATCTCTTTATAGGAACTTAAATATACTGACACGGATTCGCTAACAAGGATTTCTGCCATAACAAAACTTACAGCCACACACACGCATGCAATATCGCACGTTGTGATTTTTAATTCGTACACTCTTTCAATAACATGCTTTTGCAGTGTACAAACTCTTATTTAAACTGACATTTTATGATAATAATTTAAAGATAAAATTTAATGCATTTCGTTTGAACAACTTGATACGCTTAAAAACAAATTATGACAATTTAAAATTGAACATAAAAGAAATAAACATCAATAGCCTGAGGCATTCAATTATCTTTTTATGAAAATGTAGCGGTCATTATACGCTCTTATAAATAACAGCATAATTAATTGTATACATGCCCCATCCCATTCACGCAATAAATTTTTTGCATGTCATGTTTTTCATAACCAATTCGTATATAAAACACATGAAATGCCTGAATTTTTTGGTGAGAGTATAATATTTTGTTCTGCAAAATGTTTAATAAATTCATTTCATGTTTCTTTTGAATTTAAGATATAATATTTCAATACAAATTTAGTTTTCTTAAATATAATTATCTCATATTGCAACTGCGCGCTTATTTTATTTCACATGGATGTGCGAAAGTTTGTAAATGGCGTTAGAAAACTTTGAAAACTTTAAATCAGTGTCAGTTTAAAAATAATTCATATGTGCATTAAGCCACAGTTTTGCTGTCGAAAATTTTGAAATTAAATGTTTGCTAAAAGCTAATTTAGGTAGACAGATAATTGAAAAAAAATTAAACAAAAAATAAGTGTGTATTAACAAAAATCATGTTGTGGCTGAGGTATGAGTTTTATTGCCAAAAATAAAGTTTTTTTTTTTGTTAAAATTCATTAACACCCCTTCATTTCCAAATTTTCTGAAAAAAAATACATAACGTTATCAACAGGTGTGTCGACATCCTCAGACATTTCTATAATCGTGATGAGACGACTCTCCATACCAATTTTCTTAATTTTCTAAAAATTTTCATAAGCTATTGATTTGCGAGGGTGTCCTAAACCCGTGTCGTCACACACATCTTTTCGAACTTCTTTGAAAAGATTGTAGCTATTTTAAACAAAATTTTTGATTTTCAAGTGATTTTGTAAACTTAAGGCCGAGACACATAAAATCCGTCATACGTTAAGTTCTAAACACATAGACGACAGCAGACTTCACAACTTCACGGCTTCAAATGCTGCCAACTTCAAATGCTGCTATGAAGTCAGCTTCATAATTATGTTGAAGACAGCAACAACATAACAACAGGGATGCCGCATATATATTTTACAATGAACAAAATTAAAGTTATTGACAAAATATATAATAATATCACGAAAAACTATAAAAGCACATAAATTTATTTTTATATTGTATATTTGTAATGTTCTTTTATGTTTAATATTAAAAAAAACGTTGTTGTTCTTATTTTTCCAATTTATATATATAATGGCAACACTATATTTGTTTGTTGCTGCCCGTCAAAATAGAAAATAGCCTAACTTGGCAGCAGCAGCAAATGCTGTTGTGCAGTCCTGCTGCTGTGCTGCCCTCAAAATAATCATTTTCATTTATACACATGGATTTTATTTTTGACATATTGCTGCTTGCTGTCTGCTGTCGTCTATGTGTTTAGAGCTTTATACGTCGCCTTTTTCAACTGACATGAACGTACTGACGGAAAAGGCTGGCACAATGAGTACTTTGTTGACGGATATTAAATCAATTGTATGTTCCCCATTTCATTTATTTATGTTAAATTTATATATTTTATAAATTTTTTTTGTATATTATTTAATTTTTCCTGAACACACAATACAAAAAATTTATTAGAACAATTTGAAAAGCTCATTGATTTCTGTCAAAGTATTCAACGTACGTCAAAAGTTAAAAGTTGACCAACTTTCGTACTTTACTTTGACGCAGAAGTACTGAGTGTGACAACTCACATAAGAAAGCATGTATTTAAACTCAGCTGTCAGTTGAAAAAGGCGACGTATAAAGTATGACGGATTCTATGTGTCTCGGCCTTTAGTTCCGATTTTGATACAAAATTTTACTGAAATTATATTATCCATATTTATCGCCTATCACTTCAAACTGATTCTCAAAAACAAATTAAAATTATTAAAGAGCTGAAACTTCGTATGAAATTTTTAAATTCGCCTAATTTTTGGAACTGACCTCGTATTAAGTATCCTTAAGAATGTGTTTGCCTTCAGCTACAATAGTGGGCTCGGCTGTAGGCGTGTAAGTGCTATTTTTGTACTCTCCAACACTCATACGCAGTGGTACCCCCAATTGAATTGTCTTGGCTACAACCATTTCAATAGCTTTTGCGTAATTATCACGCACTTACAAAAACAATGGAACCGTTAAACTTTACCATTAAAGCACAATCGGCTGCTTTCTTCCATTCGTGTTTGTTTTGTATTGTGGATATTAAGAGGATATTGGCAATCATTGACTCTTAATAAATTTATATTCATTAAAGATTTATTCCTTTTTATTGATATTCGCTTTTTAATTTTTGTCATTGTTGTCAGTTGATACAGTTGATTTATTTGCTCTGGCTGAAAGTTTTCTATATTTTTAAATCTATTTTGCTGGGGTTGAGGTGCCGTAACGAGTTTTCTATTTTCAAGGAATGTTGAAAGTTTTCTATCCAAACAAGAACAGCAACAACAACAACAACAACAACATGTAATAAATGATGTTGCAAAAAAAGTTTTATTTTGATGCGTTTTGTTATTTTACGAAATCTAGTTTGTTCTCTATTTTTGCAGTATTTTTTTCGTGCAAGCATATTTTTTTTAAGGTCGCAAGAGTACCTAAAGCTAATAAATACTTAAAAGTTAGAATTATATGGCATATATGGTGTATGGCTGCAGTCAACAACAACAACAACAACAGCAACAGTGGCAGAAAAAATATTTATATAAAAAATAATAGGAACATAAATAAGTTCTACAACCAGAGGTTGCAGCAGAAGTTAACTACTCATATGAATCTAAAAATTTTGTAACAAATTGCTTAAAAAGTTAGCATATAAACAAACAGGGAACAGAAAATAAATATAAAAAATGCATATACGACAAACGAAGAGGTCACCTTAAAGAAGAGAAACAATTTGTATACAAAAAATAAATTTAATACGTTGAGATAGGAAAGAGTGTCTGAAAACTAACTCAAGGTTGGTAGTGTTCACAGTTGTAGTATTTCTACTCTAATGATTTTTACAACATTTTTATTTCCCAGAAAAGTTCTTGTGATACCAGAAGAGGCAACGCAATGATGGGAACACAACTGTACGGAGAGGGGAATTTTTCACCGCGATTATTCGTCATCAAAAACGAGGCAGAAAAAACATACAATAATATTGTCGGCGAAAACGTCATATGCCTTGAAGTATGCAGTTAATTTATTTATATATCTTAAGCCGCTAAGCCCAGAACAAATCATTAACGTGTGAAAATGGTCCTTTTAGCTTTTCATTGCTTTAGCAAATATTTATAATTTTTGCTCTAACAGCTAATGTATTTTTACTTTAAAATTTTTAGGTAAATGTACAACGACAAACTTATTTACATATAACGAATTGAACCGACTTTTTTTAGAGGTGAACTTTTTTTAACGTTTTAAACATTGAAAGTGTCCAATAATATTTTTCGTTTTGGCATTGCTCAAATTTTAAATTCAATGTTATCAATTGTCGTGGTAATGCTGATATAAAGGGTCCGCCATCTAACGTTTTTTTTCAACTAGTGCTTATTTCGTGAATGGTAACACTTAGCTCATGTCTGATTTGACAGATAATTAGTTTTATCCTTCCGCTGAACGAATATGGTTGTGTATAAGCTTGAACAACGATTCGCTAAGTGGGCCTGCGATCGACTTACAGAAGATGCCGAATTTTCCAAAAAAAATCATCTTTTCAGATGAAGCCCATTTTGATTTGGCGGGTATGTAAACAAGCAAAATTATCGCATTTGGGACACACAAAACCCGCACGCATACATTGAAAAGCCAACGTACCCAAAACGAGTCCCTGTTTGGTGCAGCTTTTGGTCCAGAGGCATAATTGGGCCATTTTTCTTCGAAAATGAGACAGGAGTGGCCGTTATAGTCAATGGCGATCGTTATCGGGCCATGTTGAACGAACTTTTGTTCACAAAAATTGAAGAGGAGGATATTTTATTTTAATTTTTTTTATCTTGGACCAGCACTCAGGGGATGACCCCTATATATGCAATGCATTGCGCCGGAATTGAAAACGAGGGGATAGTATTGAGGGGACAGATTAGGAAAGATGAGAAGATAGACTGTTGTTTTTGTAGCTTTTTCAACCTTTTACTTCGCCGGCTAATTTTTGCTACAGGGCCGACGAAGGTGGGTGCTGTTACTCTGCTTTTAGTACATGATAGTGTCAGTCGCTGCCAATTATGTTCAGTGACCAGTGACTATGCCTTCATCATTGAAACAGACTGGCAACATCTAACACAACATTTGGTTTCAACAGGACGGCGCTACGTGTCACACAGCCGAAGTTACACTCGTTTTTGAAGATCGCATTATCAGCCGCAGAGCTGATGTCGTTTGGCCACCTCGGAGCTGCGATTTGACACCGTTGGACTATTATTTGTGGGGTGCCGTCAAAGTAAGTGTTACGCCGACAAGCCAGAGACAATTGACGCTTTAAAGGACAATATTCGTGAAGCCATTGGTGAAATACAGCTGCACACAATCGATAATGTGCTTAAAAATTGGACCGATCGTGTAGGCTACTGCATGGCCAGCCGAGGCAGCCATTTGAATGAAATTATTAACCGGAAGGATTGTACTTTCAAATAAAAAAAGAAATTTGAGAAAATATTCAGTAGTTTTTTCTATAACATTTACAAGTTTTCGCATGAAAGTGTTCACACATGCATACGCAACAATACGTGACGTTCAATATCAACCATACGCTCTCACACACTTGAAGCACAAACAGTTTTCTTGTTAAATATTTGACATGACGTCCATTACCGGCTTTGAATAGCATTCACTCATCAATACAAACAAGTATGGAATTTAATAATCATGGTACACTGAGCTACCGAATTGTTTTCAGTTTCTAAGGTTTCTAGATGTAGAGTTTGCAATATATGTTAACTGATTTGATGAGAATGAAAAAAATCGCGTCAAACGCGTCATATGCAAAAGAACACAAACAGTCTTTCTCGAAATTTAAAAAAAAAGAGTCAGAAATAATTAATTTGCTTTCAGTTTTTCTTGTACTTCGAAACACTGGCCTTTGCACAAATGCCATCGATGTACTTTTAAGACTTGTGTGGCTCAACAAATGTTGGGACTTGTATACACAAGTGCAGGTAAACTGACCGACTTTATCGCCATCTACACGTTACTGTCGAGTGTCATTGTCTTGTGCTCATCGGTTTTCATCTGCAATACAAAGACATGAGATGAATAAAAATAAAAAATATTATTGTGTGTGTTTGCGTAAACATTAAAGAGGTTTGATGCCGTTTGCCATTGCTTTTTTAAAGATAAATAAAGAGTTATTTTATAAAGAAACAATTACTACAGAAAATATTACGATTTGCAAACTTAAAATGTTATTCTTTTCAAAGGGCATAGCAATTATTTGTTTATAAATTATATTGACAATACAAATATAATTTATTAAAAGTGAGTATGTTGGTCCTATTTCATTTAAAACTTAATAAAATAAAATGTTGCTAAATTTGAATTTTAAAATGAATGCACTCCTCGTTTCAGAAAGGAAGTACTCTTGCAAATGCAAGCGTAGGGTGTATTAGAGAACTGAACACTTAAACACTTGTAAGTAAACATTTTCATTAACCTTCTTGAGTGCACATGACTGTTAGTATTTACTTAAAGATAACGTGTTAACGGCAATCTTATTGTAAATATAAATTTATGTGTGTACACAGAAAAAATTTTGTGGCCAAGATTTACTTTTAATAATTAATTACTTTGTGTTTAACGCAGACAATGCAAACAATGAACGTAGTTTTTCCTTGTGTGAAAATAGTGCAGTTTTTTTAGAGTGTGGCACGTTTTTATTATGTAGATCAATGATTTGGTTGCTTCGTGGGCACTTTGTTTGAAGATTTGTAAGCTGCACTTTTGAGAAACGGCAGCCTGATCTTTTGCCCAATTCGAGAAGAAAAGCACTTTCATATTGTTGTCGTTTAATTTTGGTTTTAAGTGGCACTGATCTATTAAAAAGTTTCATAGGTGTGATCCAGGGCACATTAAATGTTTCTCTGCAGATTTGATTACTTCAATATTGTCCAAGTTCACTTGAACATAACTTTCTATTTTTTAAGTCAATGAAGTATCCAGCCATGAAGATCGTAAGGAAAATATTTAAGTTGTTAACTCTAATAAGTAAGCCATTTTTTATTAAAATTCGATTATAAAAACCGACGTTAGGTAAAAATGCATTCCTAACTTCACTTACCTGTTATCTTTCTTACAAGTCACATCGTTTTATGAATTGTAAAAAAAATCAATTTAAAATTCTAAAGTTTAACTAAATCAACCATTGTAATTTGAATGAAAAAAAAATCAATTTAAAATTCTAAATTTGAACTAAATAAACCCTTGTAATTTAAATGAGAAACGAACATCAGTTATCACTTTTCTTGCACCCAACATATCACTCAATCACGTTACTCAGTTATATGTACAATATTATTGTAAGTATACTACCATAATCTTTCTGAGAGCTATTATTGCTGTGTACCCTACCCCTACTCACAGGAAGATTAAATTCCACAATTGGCATTATTATTCTGCCAAAGTTGTGCAAATATTTTATTGGGTTTAATATAAAAAATTATTTAGAAAAGAAAAAAAAAAAAACAATAGCCTGAGATTCTGTATTCGATATCGCACTAAGTCTTGAATATTCTGTGGGTGCTGTTGGCTGAAATAGTAGAACACGAGACTATGAAGCGGAGGGTCCTGAGTTCAACTCCGCGCAGAGTCATGAAATATTGTGTTGAATTCCTCTGACCAGCATTAGTGCGTGGTTGGGTTAGTTGTTGCCAGCCTGTTTCAATGATGAAGGCATAGCACTGGTCAGATGAACATAATTGGCAGCGACTGACACTATCATGTACTAAAATCATAGTACATTCGCTCCTGCAGCAAAAAATTGGCCGGCGAAGTAAAGAGGTTACAACAGCTACAAAAAATTCTCTGTCTCCTCATCTTTCTTCAGCTGTCCTCTGAATATTATCCCCTCCTTTCTAGTTCCGGCCCAATGCACTGCATTTGGTCATCCCCTGAGTACTGCTCCAAGATAAAACAAAATATTAAAAGTTTCATAGGTGTGATCCCGGGAAGATTAAATGTTTTTCTGCAGTTTTGATTATATTTGTAATTAAATCAATATTGACTTGGCCTTAATACAAGTATTTCAAATTATTTAGAAGAAACAAAAAATAGTCGAAGATCCCGTGTTCGATATCGCTCTAAGTCTTGAGTATTGAATGAAATTCTTCTTGTTAGCATTAGTTTATGGTAGAGTTAATTGGTGTTGGCCTATGTCAATAAAGAAGTCATAGCATTGATCGCTGAACCAGCGGCAATTGACACTATCAAATACTAAAGGCGTAATATAGCACAATCCTTGGCCCGTACTGTAGCGAAGAGTTGCCGAAAAAATAAATATTAAAATTTACTACAATAAATTCTTTCTCTTCTCTCCTTTTTCTATATGCCCACTCAACACTTATGATCTTAATGTCATAATTTTGGCACAACTGGATAAGTAGAGGAGGCCATCCCTGAGTTCCGGTTTTTATTTATAATTATTTTTAAATGTTTTTTTCTACATTATATTTTATTGAAGCTGAATAGGTATGCTTTTTTTATATGAAAACACCGCAAACTTTTTTCTAATTAAATTTAAAGTTTTCAATTAATTTATTTTCCATGTATAAACTACAGAAAGTAAATGAAATAAAAGTAGAAGCAGAAGTTAATACTCATACTGTTGGCTATAAATCTCTATGTTCATGTGGCATATACGAACATACAAATTTATATAAGTAAATGTGTGTAAACAGACATACACATATACGTCTGTAGAAATATATTTAAACATAAAACCAATAAGAAAATTCCTTTTACTGACAGCTCAACTTCTAATAACAAACGTATAATAACCAATAAAAATCAATTGATATCAGAGAAAGAATTTAGAATTAAAACATTTTACTACAGAAAATAAATATAATAAAATCAATTCGAAATAACAACATACTCGTACATAATAATTTCTACTTTAATACACAAACACACAAAGTTACAAATATGGAAAGGCAGTCAGTCAGTCTTATTTGTAAATCTGAAAACACGAAAATGTTATATGGATTTGAAATTTATGTAAAAAAAATACATCTTTAATGAATACGGAAGATGAAAAATATTGGCCTGCCTGTACGAGTGTAAATCTGTTACATATTTCATGCACGCAAGACTTGGATTATGTTGATTATATGAACGTTTTATAAAGTCAGATATGTGAATGTGAATGTTAAATAATATTTTAAGATCTTATTTATATGGAAATATTGCATTTAATTATACATTTATTATGCAATATTTCGCCACGCCTTTAGTTAGAATATGTATTTTTTCCGGAAACAGCTTCCCCAGTACAAGGCAATATATTGCATATATAAAATTAAATGAAAGTTCTTCATTTATAAAAGAACTCAAGCTTAAAAACTTATTATTAAAATAATATTAAGAGGTCAATCGTTGTTACATATTGTTAAAGTAATTTAAAGCTTTTTTAATTACCTGAAACTTTGTTATAAAATTTACATTTTATAGCTGATAATAGATTTATTTAAACTAAAGCGCGACATGTGAGTGTAACTTTGATAGTAAGACTCTTCAGACATCTATTTAAAGTTTAATTTTTTAATAAATTTTTTTTTTTTAGAATTATTATCAACAATATTTCATTGATGAAATGATTAATTCATTCAATTAAACTTTATACACAAACACACACTCCTTTGCATCTTGTTAGAATATATTTTGCCAAGAAGAAATATTTTAGTTGAAAGTGTTGAGGGCAGAAAAATATTTTTAACATATAAAGACAGATTGAGAGGTATAAGTGGCATATGTCTAGAATGTATCAGGATGATTGAAAGCAAAAAAAAATATTTATTTCACTATATTGTGAAAATCTTACTGCATTTTGGAGAACAAAAAAAAAACTAAGAGTTTAATCTGTCAGCCCTTTGGATGGGATCATTGCTCCATTTCGTTTTGTATTTAATTGTTGCAGTTGATGTATTTAGAAATTCTTGTATGAATTTTTGATTAATATTTCAGAACTAGTCACCAAAATATTTTCTATAGCGTATAGAAATTTCACACACTTGCTTATTATTTCATCATGCAGTTGATAGCAAATAACAAAAATTTTAAACTACTTTGCAGGAGACGTTTAGTTTAGAGGCATATGTATATTTTTACATATCACTATATCAATGGAATGGAATGCAACTGCTTTTATGAATGTTGCTCCATTTGATTTTTAAATAATAAAATGCTGCTGATTCATCAGAATAGACTAGAAATATGATTTACCTCCACTTAAGCTAGTCTAAGAAGTCAAATCACTTACACGAAATGAATAACTCGCAGATGCATTTCTTGACAAAATTCACTTACCAAATAATTTGCAATGACAGGAAAATCAAAAATTTGCCATTTGCCGTAATGTTACCGCTACTGTTCGGATCTAGAGGCAAATGGTCCAATGGCGGTATCATCATGTGAACCACACCAAGCAGTGACTTGTTGTTTTGCATACTTTGAAGTCTTAAAAACCACACGGGAACTTTCTTTAAAAAAATTCTGCTTTATTAAATTGAATTAAGATTTATAGGCTAATTGTTCGAAATTTTTTGTTTTAATTTTTTTTTTTGTAGGAGTAGGACCAGCACTTAGGGGATGACCCCTACATATGCAATGCATTGCGCCGGAACTGAAAACGAGGGAATAGTATTGAGGGGACAGATTAGGAATGATGAGACGATAGACAGTTTTTTTGTAGCTATTTCAACCTTTTTTACTTCGCCCACTAATTTTGGCTACAGGGCCGACGAAGGTGGGTGCTGTTACTCTGCTTTTAGTACATGATAGTGTCAGTCGCTGCCAATTATGTTCAGTGACCAGTGACTCTGCCTTCATCATTGAAACAGGCTGGCAACAACTAACACAACCACGTACTAATGCTGATCAGAAGAATTTAACACAATATTTCATGACTCAGTGCGGGCTCGAACTCGGGACCCTCCACTTCATAGTCTCGTGGTCTAGTACTTCAGCCAACAGCACCCACAAATTCAGAAAGACATGATAAATTTTCCAAGGCACAAAGGAAAGTCAACATCAGTTTTTAGTTGTTCAACTTACACTGCAGAGCAGAACAGCTGTTTTCGAAAGCAGCAACGTTTTCATCATCAGTGTTTGGCACAATACTCATGAGCACTGATTTTGATATTGTGTTTGACACAATACACATGAGTACTGATGACGAAAGTTTTGCGGCTTTCGAAAACAGCTGTTCTGCTCTACTGTTCGATGAATATTATTTAGTTATTTCTTACTGCAGTTGGATCTTATATAAATTATAGTAGTGGGTTGACGACTTCGTTAAATCCGTAAATTAAGGCCCCATATTACACTCCCTATAGACGGGACATTGGCTTCTTATGCACGCATGCCCTATTTGGATATATATTATCTTAAAAGTAATTGTGATCATCTATCAATCTAGCGTATTGCGTATTAACTGCTACAATGAGGTGCTTTGAAAACTTGAAGAAGTGATCTATAAGTTTATAAATTTCCATGATTTGTAAATTTTTGTATGGTGACTCTCAAAAGTATGAGAAAAAAATTACATATATAGGGTCCGCCAAATAACTTCTTTTTTCTGAAAATGCTATAAAAAAACTACAGAATATTTTCTAAAATTTCTTGTTTTATTTACAATCTTTCCGGTTAATAAAGGAAAATAATGATCAGTATAACAGCCGAGGTTGAGAGTTATCCCTATCGAAAGTTTAAAATTAAACACCCTTTATATATTGAAAGACCAGTGCTGCAACATGCAAGGAGTCTGCAAAAATTAAGTTTTACTCCAAAATAAGTTAATGTATTAATTTCTTTAAATATTATGCAATCGTTTGCTGAATTAAAAAAAAGTTAATATATGCGAAGAACAAAATTTTTTTTAATAAAACTTTAACAAAACAAATTTATTTTATTAACGCACAAATTATTGCTGCAGAAATAAAAACTGAAATACATGCCACCATCAGTCTTGAATGTGATATAAATTCCCTCGTATAATTGAAAGGTTCCGCTTTAGCATAAAACAAACGTTTGTGATTTGACATGATGAAATATTAACCAGAAAAGGAAAAAGGAATTTCCCTTGCTGTTAACAATTCCAAAAATTATGTTTCAATTCAATGAATTTTTTCAAGGGGTTCTGAAATTGTATGAAGATGCATATGCTGCTTATCTCATAACTTTTATGATTTATTGAGAACATATTTGGAAAGCTTTGAACTGCTGATAGGGCACTAAGGCAAGCCTCACGTATTTTTAAGCGCTGATAAGAAGTTTTTTGTTTAAGCACGAGCCAATTTTTTTTTGTTTTTTTTTGAGGTTTGTACCAACAAAATAGCTGGCAGTGTATATCAGATTTGGCGTCGTAAAATGGCTACAGATAATCTAGTGCTTTTTTTTTAAATGACACGAGTAGCATTAGTCATGTCCCTGGGGAGAGAACGTTTTGCGAAACTATTCACGTGCTTGGAACTTTGAATGACAGCAACCGGCAGAGCTTGAATATTTAACAGCAGTTCCTGTGAAATGCTTTTCAAGCAAAGAAAGAAATATGTACCAGTCCTTAAGTCTATGGGAATAATAACTACGACATACCATCTACATAATTCCCAAAATTTAATGCCGGTCACTTTATGTTGCAAGAATATAAACACATTAAATATTTAAATAAACATAAAAAACTTTAAATAAATAAAAGAGTGAATAACTTCAACACTTGCAAGACCTTGAGAATAATTGCAAAATCTCTTATATAAATTCGTCTATAGAACAATAAGATATTTTTTACTACAACAACCCAATTTTTCTTAGCCATAGATATTAGACGATGCGGATGGAAAAGCGGAAAATGGAAACGTAAATAAAATTTTAAATCTTTATGGCATATAAAAGTTATCAATCATAGGACATGATGTCAGACTTCCTGTAGACGCTCTCGTTTACAAGCAAAAGGATACACTTAATCAGACACACTCATTTATGTACAAGCACGTATTTTATAAATGTGAAACTGTAAAAATATGTGCGAGTGTTTGTTTGTAAGGAAAAGCTTCATTCTGTCTGCTTTTCAAATGCGCGGCTAAACTTTCACTGTAAATTAGCATCCATTATTGCGTCATACAATCTTCTCAAGTCACAATTCATTTCAATTCCGTTCAATTAGTACTTTTTCCCTTTTTTTATTTTCGTGTTATCTAAAAATGATTTAAATAGTTCTTATCAATTCCACTGGATTTTTTATGTGGTCGTTTCAATCGCTCTGTCTGTCTTTTGTGTGTACGTATGAATTGGAGATGGTGTTTGGAGAAAAATTACAGTCGTGATCAATGCTTGTACTCACGAGTAAAATATGTAAAATAAACTGGCATGCATGACGTACGAGGTCTGTTCAAAAAATTAATTGCGGTTTCAAAATTTCATGGGATACATGCATTGGGAAGGCATTTGAACATACGAAGATTGCACTGTGAGCTGGCAAAATGTTTATGTGTGGCACAAACATTCTTTTGTTATGAGGTCGTCAAGTTGTAAATGACAAGGTCCGCTCTAGACACTCCCACAACATCAACGACAGGGGAAACTGTTGAAAAAAGTAAGAAACTTGTTATGGAGAATCGCCGAATCAGTGTTAGAGATGTTGCTGAAAATCTAGGCATATCGGTGGGTTCATGCCATAAAATTTGTTTCAAAAATTTTGGGATTGACCAACAAAATCCGTAACTTTTTGGCAAAAAAGAAGACCGTAATCAGTTCTCAGCCTCCGTACTCACCAGTTTTGGTCTCTTGGAACTTTTTTCCAAAAGGGATACGTGAAAGCATTTCGTTTTTTAACTATTTTCATACTCGCTCTATTGTAGGGTCTTGTGTCTGAAGTTACGTTTATATTTATGTGATGTGATTTAACATCACTGTTGCCCATCTCTGGCAGCGAAGCCTACAATTCAAACTAATTTTTAATTCTTATCGCCAAAGAACAATTTCTTTCTGTATTGAGTATTAAATAAAACTTTATTACGTTTAATTTGGTAAAAGTGTTCAAACTATTCATTTAATTCCAAAAGACATTTCTATCCTTATGTTAATATACACTTCGAAAAAAAAAAAAAATAATAATAATAATAATAATAATAATAATAATAAAAGAGAAAGATTTGGTTAAAAAGATAGACACTGTGGCACAAACAGTGGATAAGAGTGACAATACAGACCTGGTAGACGTCATGTTACTGTCAGCCGACTCCAGAAGCTCAATGTGAAGGATCAGTTTTCTGCAAAAGACGATAATTTGCATTGAATGTGTGACGCAGTCTTATTCTGCCTTCTAAACAGGAAGCATTTTAGCACTAGAAACTGACCAGTCGCTTCAACACCCTTGGCTTGAATTGTTTTATACTCGTGCTAAGACACATTCATTATTTTTGTATATATATTTTTTTAATTTTTACGGTGTATTTGTAATTTGTATTGTATCTCCACTAGAATGATAAGATTTTTTTCCTAATTATCAGGGCTTGCAAAAATTGTGCTAAAAAAATATGGTTTAATTAATGCTGAAACGACGTATTTCACAAATTTTATGATAAGAAATTAAAGCTCAGAGTAAAGCTTAAGAAAGAAAAAATTTAAATAAAATTGTTGAATGAATGATATGCTGAACAGTCGTGTTTAAACAGCTCCAGCTGAAAGACGTTAAACGGAAATAAAAGCAACAAAAGAAAAATTTTTTATATATTGGGTTTTTCGCATAATAAAATAATTTTGAGAAATTTTTAAAGACTTTTGAAGAAAAAAATATATGGACATGCTACAGAACAAACAAAGGATTTGGCAGTTAACCAAAAATATAGACAGAACTTGAAGTAGTGTGTAAAAAATAAATTATTAAAAACTTATATTTTTTTTTTGGTGAAATTAATTAAATAAAAGACAAGATGATACAGCTGATAGTGTTTATTTTTCCTTTGCTGTACACCAGCATTGCGGCCAAACCCACCCGTAGTACCAGCAGCTCAGCAGCCAGCGACTCTACTAATTCATCAACCAATGATCAGGCCGCCTGGGAGCATTTGAATAAAACTTGCCTGTTGAGTGATTGCGACGAACAAGTGAATCTCGAACACTTGCAACATATAGCAACGCACATGAATCGTGCCATTGACCCCTGTGAGAATTTCCATGCGTATGCCTGTGGTTACTGGCAGCAGCAGCACTCCCAGCCCAAAACTGCCATGGCCATGGGAGAGCAACAATTAAATGATAAATATGAACAAATATTTTCTAAACAGACTGACTCTACTGGCGCCCACAACTCGCTGAAAGACGATTTAATAATGCACAAAATGCAACAATATTTGGAGGTGTGTTTGCAAAGTGAGAGCACCGAAAAAGCTTCTTGGAAGCAGTACATTATCACTCTGCGAGAGCTGGGTTATTTGCAATTAAACAGCCACACCAATTGGCTGCATACCCTAAGAGAGCTGAACTTATTCTCCAACAGTCGTTCTTTTATTTCGCTACAAATAGAGCGTTTCAATGCCTCCCGTTATATGCTCAGCATAGAGCCGCACAATTTTCTCGACAGAGTTGATTTCTCCTTGGACACTTATGACATCTTAAAAATTTACACCAATGATTCTTTTATGAAATTGTGTGCGGATTTTAAGAATTTAGAATTGGATCTAGAGAACATATTGAAAACTCCCTGCTTGAATGCCATAGTGGATGAGAATAATGAATGCGATCTAACAGAATGGCTGACGTATGATCAGTTGCTGAAAAGCAATAACTCGATTAAATGGGAATATCTGCTGTCCCAGTTTCCTTTGGAGCTACATGATCCCATCTTTATAAACGATTTTCGTAATATAGAGAAAATTAATAACTACCTGGATCACGCATCACAGCACACTTTATTCTTATATGCATTGGCACGTTTCATTAATTATTTACAAGCCCATAAGCACAACATCGTAGAAAAGGGTTCCGACAGCCAGTCCTGCTTAAGACACATGCGAAAACACTTTCCTTTGGCCATGAATTATTTATATGAAAACGTTTTCTATTCTTCTAAAAGAGCTCAAAGTGATAGTGTTATACATCAGGTATTCTCCCAGTTGAAAGAGCAATTTTCCATTACACTAGACAACAATGAAATGCAATTAACTGCTGACAGTGTGCAGTATTTGAAGAAAAAGCTACAGCATGCGCAACTGAACATTGGAAATTTGCCCACAAATGCTACACAACACTTTTACGTCGATTACATTGCCGATCTGAATGTGACAAATAATTTTTATGTCAATCACTTAATGGCCTTGAAGCACTTTTTCCATCACCAGCGTTTACTGGCTTCGCCTTCTAAGTTTGACAAGGCGTGGTTTACCTTCAATTTGCACATGCCCAACTTTCTTGATAATATTGACTCTACAGCCTATTATTTCAGCACGGCCAATGTCATCATACTGCCGTTTGCCTACTTGCAGCTGCCCTTCTATGATCATCGCTTCTGGCCCTCTTTGTTATTTGGCGATTTGGCCAATACGCTGGGCCATGAGCTGATGCATGCTTTTGATACGAAGTTCCTAGAAAATGACTTTGCTGGCAACTATAATGAGCAAAACTCCTTGGCGATTTTGAACAATAAAAATTTTAAGCGCAACATTGCCGCCTTAATCAAAGAGCCTACCAAACATCTAAGCGAACGTATAGCAGACATAAGTGGCACCCACTTGGCCTTGAAAACCTTCATCAAGGATCCCCTCTTTCTTAAACACAATGGGCAGCTATTTTTTCTGCAATTTTCTCAATTCTTTTGTGGATCGGCTGATGCAGTAGATTTCATGTTAGAGGACGATTCTCATGATTTGGATAGCTTAAGGCTAAATTACACTCTGTCGCATATGCCAGAGTTTGCCAAAGTTTTCCAATGTCCTCTAGGCAGTCCCATGAATCCTTTAAAGAAGTATAAATTATGGTGACAGTTGCTTGCTATTTTTTTTGTCATTCACGTCTATTCCAATTGTATTTTCCTTTTGTAAGCAAATGTACTTAATGTACGTTTATGCAGCAAATTATTTTAATGAAAAATTGTACTTATAAATATTTAATTGCCAGTAAGTAACAATAACACTTGTGGTATTTTAGCTTTTAGGTTTATTTATATTTATTTATTGTAAGATTTAAAATAAAAACAAAAATGGTGATAACATTTTCGAAAAAAAGTGTCCATAAGATTTTCTTACACACTATTTATTTTTAGTATGAAATACATGCTGGATAAGGGCCATGGCAGTACAGCACATCCTTTACAAAAAAATATATATTGCAAACTCAGTCATTTGATATCTGCTCATTCAGCAGTTGTATTTTCCATTCTCTCTAAATAGTGTAAAATATCACTGGAAACGAGATAATACAATAATAAGAAAAGGATTTAGCCTTAACTCGATCCTAAAACGAACTCAGATCTAAAATTTCAAAACACGGAATCACATAAAATTTGTTAATGCCAAAATTAATTATTTTTGGATAAATGAAACAGTTGTTCGGCTTATCAAATGCTATCGTACAACCAATATGAAATGCATCCTGCATAGACTGGACGAGGGCCATGGCAGTAGAGCACATCCTTTACAATTGTGTTTACCATTCTCTCTAAATAGCGTAAAGAATTACTGGAAACAGGATAATAATAAGAAAATGATATAGCCTTCAATCAAAGTCAGATCTTAAATTTCAAAACACGGAGTCACATGAAATTGTTTATGCCAAAATTAGCCAGTGGAAGCTTGCGTCATTTAGCTAAGTTGAGGTACTCTGTATGAAGGGGCTTGTGAGAAGTGCCAACTCAAGGTTTACCTGTATGTCTTATGTCATTGTGCTCTATCATTCAATCAATTCATTCATAGTGATTTCCATTAATAATCAATTCCAGATGGAGTATGTTTTCTGTGGTCACATTCAACACCTTTAAATGTGTATGTGTGTGTGTGTGTTTTGTGTGATATATGCAGCAAAAAAAAATTAATTATATAAGGGCAATAGCAAAGAAAACACGTTTCTTGTGCTTAAATTGGCTACCAGTAAATAAGCCTTTAATAACATCAATAGCAAGATACTTACTATAGATTTTTAGCTGCTGTGAATAGGTTTCTATACTGCTGACTCTTAAATAGTTCTCCTTGCAATACGACTTGTTGTTGCCAACGTATTATGCTGATAGCACGTGAATAGTCTATTATATGACCAGACAATCTGTTGTTACCAGCCTCGTCACAATCTAATCACGTTCGCAAGAAACATGTGATTATAGTTTGTTTATCGCGTGACTTTTATAATTATTATATATTATATATAATATATGTACATATAGGGTCCGCCACATAATTTCTTTTTTTTTGAAAATGCTTTAAAAAAAGTAATGAATATTTTCTCAAATTTCTTTTTTTATTTTAAAGTACAATCCAACCGCCGGTTAATAATGGAAAATAATTTCATTCAAATGGCTGCCTCGGCTGGCCATGCAGTAGCCTACACGATCAGTCCAATTTTTAAGCACATTATCGATTGTGTGCAGCTGTATTTCACCAATGGCTTCACGAATATTGTCCTTTAAAGCGTCAATTGTCTCTGGCTTGTCGGCGTAATACCAACTTTGACGGCACCCCACAAATAATAGTCCAACGGTGTCAAATCGCAGCTCCGAGGTGGCCAAACGACATCAGCTCTGCGGCTGATAATGCGATCTTCAAAAACAGGGCGCAAAACATCGAGTGTAGCTTCGGCTGTGTGGCACGTAGCGCCGTCCTGTTGAAACCAAATGTTGCCAATATCCTCCTCTTCAATTTTTGTGAACAAAAATTCGTGCAACATGGCCCGATAACGATCGCCATTGACAGTAACGGCCACTCCTGGCTCATTTTCGAAGAAAATTGGCCCAATTATGCCTCTGGACCAAAATCCGCACCAAACAGTGACTCGTTTTGGGTGCGTCGGCTTTTCAATGTATGCGTGCGGGTTTGCTGTGCCCCAAATGCGACAATTTTGCTTGTTTACATACCCGCCAAGATCAAAATGAGCTTCATCTGAAAATATGATTTTTTTTTGGCAAAATCAGCATCTTCTGTAAGTCTATCGCAGGCCCACTTAGCGAAGCGAAAACGGATTGGATGGTCAACCATATTCGTTCAGCGGAAGGATAAAACTAATTATCTGTCAAATCAGACATGAGCTAAGTGTTACCATTCACGAAATAAGCACTAGTTGAAAAAAAACGTTAGATTGCGAACCCTATATATATATATATATATATATATATATATATATATATATATATATATATATATATATATATATATATATATTATTATTATTTTTTATTCACACTTGTTCTATAATATTTTAAACTAAATCCGCTTGTTACCTAGTCTTATACACAAGGTGCACGACAGAAAGTTGTTTTATATGTTGGGAATCGAAAATATATTTTTGTTAAATGTTGCTTAATTCAAGTTTCCTAGCAGCCATTACGAGCGTAAACGTTATCAATCAATTTTTTTGATAAATACTTAAGTCAATATTCTCCTGAATTAGAACTTAAAAATTAAATACAAGTAAATAAGCATGCAAAACAACAACACTTTTACAAAATTTTTTGTGGTTTTCAAGTATTTTGTTTGTGAATTTTTAACTTGCAACTAAAGAAGCATTTTTGTCAAACTACAATATATAAATAATTGGTTTTTGAGTTTCTCACTATAGAGCTTAAAAGGTACTTCATTGTTCTGACGAGGTTCTAAGATGTTAGAAAATAATGAAATCCATTCCTTACGTCCGTGTCAAGGATTCATTGCTTTAATAAATCATCAACGGCCAAATATATATGGTAGCTGGATAATCGCAAAACATCTGCTATACGTACCAACGTCATGCACCAACTAAAATTAACGGTTATTGCCCCCTCGTAGCACCGCCAAAATGTGAGCTGTTGTTCTTTGAAATTTAGTATTTTTCATTTCTAATTGAATCAAGCTCTCCTACAAACTTAAGTACAATTAATATTATAGCCTCAATTAGGTCAAGTTTTTATTATATTTATTCATAGTTACTTACCTGCGCTGTGCAAGTATGTGTATACTTTAGTCCTCTCATTCAAACAAAAAATTAGTTTAAAAACATACTTTTCATTAAACTTTATTATTTATAAAAAGTAAAGAGAGAGGAGAAAAGGAAAGAAATCAAAATAGCAAAAATCCAATGTAACCGACAAGGATTTTCGTCAGGCAAACAAATCTTTAAAAATGTTGTGTTTTTTCTGTAGCATACTTTCAAGCTTTGTTAAATATTCATAAATTAGAATAAACACAAGAAATTCCATGAAGGTGTTTCCAGCAGAACAAGGTACAAAATAAATTATATATATTTAAATGTTACGAAATGCTTCTGTAGTAAAAGAAATTGTTAAATATTTGAAATTATTTTTATAATAATTTTTTGTTTGTTAAATTTTTCTCTTTGTTTATGTTAATATTGAAATAGAATTATAATTTTAGGTGAATTCTTTACATAATATCCAATGACTTTTAATCCTTTGTTGTGTATGCGTTGTTTTCTTTTTTTTCTAATAAAATTTTTGTACATTTTTATTTACTTTTTTATTAATCCTATTGATATTGGGCATGACAGTCTTTTTAGGCATATATTTTTTTAATTTTTATGTATATTGTGATGTTGATAAAAAATATTTGCAAAATTGTTTTCCTTTATGTTTGTTGGCTTATAAAATATGAAAATAAAATTGTTCAAAATAAATTTTACATATTTTTGAGGCATACCAAATCGCAAAAAACAAACAATAAAAATAGTTTAAATACCATTAATGTGGCCAAGAGTAGAAGGTTTTGACTACACCCTACATGTTTTTCAATGTATTGAATAAAACTAACGGTTTAAGATCCTTTAATTTCCTTAAAAAAATTTTAAGAATGTATACATATATAAAAATTATGACGAAGATGCGTTAAATGGGAATATAGACCAAAGTCTCCCACAGTTCTTGAATAGAACTAGACTTGCACCTTTTGTAATGACTTGCACTTTTTACGATGACTTGCATTTTTTATGATGACTAGCACTTTTTATGATGACTTGCACTTTTCATAATTTCTTTCACTTTTTATGATGACTGGCACTTTTCATAATGACTTCCCCTTTTTATGATGAATTGCACTTTTAATGATGACTTGCACTTTTTATGATGACTTGCACTTTTTATAATGACTTGCACCTTTTAAAATGACTTGCACTTTTGATGATGACTTGCACTTCCTATAATGCCTTGCATTTTTTATGATGACTTGCACTTTTTAAAATGACTTGCACTTTTTTGATGACTTGCACTTTTTATCATGACTTGCATTTTTATGATGATTTGCACTTTTTAAAATGACTTGCACTTTTTAAAATGACCTGCACTTTTTATGATGACTTGCACTTTTTATAATGACTTGCACTTTTTATAATGACTTGCACCTTTTAAAATGACTTGCACTTTTGATGATGACTTGCACTACCTATAATGGCTTGCATTTTTTATGAGGACTTGCACTTTTTAAAATGACTTGCACTTTTTATGATGACTTGCACTTTTTATGATGACTTGCACTTTTTATAATGACTTGCACTTTTTGTAATGACTTGCACTTTTCATAATGACTTGCACTTTTTTCCGTACTAATATAATGAATATGAAATATGTCTGTTACTTTTTCATGCTCAAGTCGCTGAACCGATTTAGATGAAATTTGGCATAGAGATAGATGAAGTTCCGGGGAATAACATAGGGTGGTGCTTGTTTTTGGAAATGATCGTATTGAGAGATCCAGTGGGACCGAAAATTTGTATAGACATATAAAATTATTTAACTGATAACTTTTTAAACTTTGAACATAAACTTTAAATATAACACATCATTTTCATAACATACACATGGGCTGAAGTTACATATATTCTTCTAAGACAAAGTCACGGGTAAAAGTTAGTTTATAATAAAAAGTCTTTAACAAAAAGAGGCTGTAGGAATTTTTAAAAATTGTACGTTGTAGCGATTTTATTATTAGTCGAGACACAGATTTTTTTATATAAATAAATAGAGTTCTACTTTACTACACATGCCGATGAAGTTGCCTATATTCTAAAAATTATTCAACATAAAAATATCGCTAAATAAAAACTTGCTTCGACAGAATTCTTTGCTATTTTCAATTTGCCGATATTCCTTTTACATTTTCTCTAATTCATAGTAGACCAATAAAGTGTTAAAGCATTTTTTTCATATTTGGGCCTCATTGCTGCAAGTGGCAATAACAAGACACTTGTGGCCTTTACGAAACTGCCAGTGTCAACCTCAACAATGACAACTATGCGAATACAATAAAATCCAATTTCCATCTAACTTTGTGTGAGCAAAAAGTCAAGTGTAGTAGCTTGGGATGATAACGATAATAGTGATTCCTTTTTAAACTTCAATTCTATTTTCGTTTTGCAGAACTAAAAGTTATTTTAATAAAATTTTCTTTTTGCACAAAGTTTATGCAAATCTTGTTCCTGCTCACACACTTACTCGTACGTACTTCGAAGTTTGTGCAGTTATTGTGCAGATGTGTTTTACAATACACATGTGTGTTGAAGGCACAGGCTTGAAATTCCTCATGAAATTCTTTCAGGGACATTGTCATTGACTACTGGTAGGAGCAGACCAAAAATATTTAGCTAAAAATGTTGCTAACAAACTTGATAAAAAATAAGCATATTAAGTTTAGCAGAAGGGTAAAATGTGTTTAATATTTTTAACATCCCAACGTTCTTTAACTTTTTCAAGAGCCAAAAAAAGGTGTATGCGACATTTGTTTTAAATGATTGATGATGGCATTGATGAAGACAAAGTATGTGATAGCTGCTGCAAACATGTACGTACGTATATACGAGTTCATACTTGCCACATTTTATGGCGTGCAGCACAAGCTCGCAAACATGTTTGTATGGTCAGGGTAATTTTTGTTGTGCTCTTAACACAAATTACAATAACAAAAGACGAAACAGTAACATGTCAATTAATTCTAGATTAACTCGAAACGAATTTGAAAGGTTGTCATTCCAAGAGAAGCTTTAAATGAATTATTGTAAAAACGAATCTCATTATTTAATTTACATAAAGCTAATTTATTGCTACAAAAGTTACATTTCTTGTGCAGTAAAATTTTTGTTCATAGAAAAACCAATTTTTTCATTGTTATTTATTGAACCTTCAATTATAAGTTGAGGGTGATGTTTTCTGAAGGAGACTATGAAGCCGAAAGTCACCCAATCACCAGTAGACTTCAATCATAGTTTTGGAAAGTTACAGACCTCCTATCGTATGCCCATACTTTCAAAAATTATTTTATAATAAATACAATTTGAAAAAATTTTGTTACAAAAAGATTTATATTTGCAAAGAGGTGCCCGTTTCCTTTCAAAATTTATTTCTTTCAAATAAATATGATATGCATAAATTTCTTAAGTTAAGAAAAAATCGATTTTTGCTAAGAGGTACGTACCCCTTTCCAAAATAAAAATATTAACAAACAAATTTTTTTTTGTAAAGGTTCTCTTAAATCTCCTTGGCCGCTGAAATTTCTTTCAAAATGCATTTCTTTCAAATAAATATGATTTGAGAAAATTTTTTAAGTTAAGAAAAAATCGATTTTTGCTTTTCTTTTCAAAAAACAGAAGAAAAAAATTTTTTTTAAACTATGCGATTAAAGCCTCTCTAAAAGCTCCTTGACCTCTGAAATTCCTTTCAAAATATATTTCTTTCAAATAAATACGATTTGCGAAAATTTCTTCAGTTAAGAAAATATCGATTTATGCTAAGAGGTACCCCTTTCCAAAAAAGAAACAACAAAAGGGAATTATTTTTAAATGCATGCGATTAAAGCTTCTGTAAAAGCTTCTTGACTTCTGAAATTCCTTTCAAATAAATACGATTTGCGAAATATTTTTCAGTTAAGAAAAAATCGATTTTCGCAAAGAGGTTCGTACATATCGAATGCATGAGATTTATAATTCTATAAGAACTTCTTGACTTCTGAATGTCCTTACAAAATGTATTTATTGAAATAATAACCAGATTTCAACCATTAAAAACAAAATTAAACAGTTTAATTAAGTTTGTTTTATTTTTTATTTAATTTTTTAATAGTTTATTTAAAAAAATAATACATATTAAACTTATACTAAAAATAAACAATGAGTATACGTAATTTAATTTATATATGTGACCTGCTCCACGAAAAGGGACCTCTGCGCCGAAAATTTTTTTTTTACTTTTTGAGTGATTCTTATAGGAAAAAAACGCTCTTTCAAATGCCGCAAACCGCAAGTTTCTATGTCTTTTAGTTTTTTTACAAATCACCTGTAAAGATGAACATAATTAATGAAAAAATTTAAAAATGTGATTTAAATAGATAATATATAATATTTGAAATTTAAAAAAAGTTCAATATCAAAGGTACAAAATTACCCTTTTCGTCTCTTTTCGTGGAGCGGGTTACATATTACTAGAGACTTTTTCTTACTTACCAGTCTTATAATATCTTATATATCTTGGAGAGAATTTTGAAATTTTTGGCGATTTTCAAAGGCTATAGTCCATCTTATTTTTTTCGAAAAAAAATTTTTTTTTCTTGTATATTATTAATTATTGAATTTTCAGTTACAATTTGAGCTAACGCCCATTGGTTTTCAAGATATAGGAGGCACAACTTTGCCAAAATTTTGAAATTTTTGGTGACTTCCAAAGGCTATAGTCCATCCTATTTTTTTCGTAAAATTTTTTTTTATTATTATTATTATTTAGTGAATTTTCAGTTACAATTTGAGTTAACACTAAGCCAGCGCAAAATTTCATCAAAATACGCCCATTGGTTTTCGAGATATAGGAGGCACAACTTTGCCAAAATTTTGAAATTTTTGGCGATTTTCAAAGGCTATAGTCCATCTTATTTTTTTCGTGAAAAATTTTTTTTTCTTGTATATTATTAATTATTGAATTTTCAGTTACAATTTGAGCTAACGCCCATTGGTTTTCAAGATATAGGAGGCACAACTTTGCCAAAATTTTGAATTTTTTGGCGATTTTCAAAGGCTATAGTCCATTAAATTTTTTTCGTAAAAAATTTTTTTTCTTTTATATTATTATTTATTGAAATTTCAGTTACAATTTGAGCTAACATTAAGACAGCGTAAGATTTCATCAAAATACAAAAACGTTCCAATCTTCAAAACACCCCAATTCAAAGAGGATGCTGAAAAATCTGTTTCGGTTGCACAGCACTTATTTACTGATTTGATGTGAGAGATTTCAATATGCCCACTACAGTCTAGTCTGAATATATTTTTAAAACAGAAATGGTTAAGGAATTATTAAATTTGAGTTCCATTCATAGTTCAGGTTTCGTCTTAATAGGTGCTGAAGTTTGAAAAAATCTTCTAAATAAAGCCGTTCTTACTATTAATGACAATCCTTTTGCTAACCGTAATGGGAAAACTGTCAGTAAGTGATAATCAAGTGAAGTCTTGCACTAAACTGCAATCGTCTATAGACAAGTTCCTTGAATGGACGGAAAAATAGAAGTACTAATTGAAAATAAGTCAATGATGACTGTTATTGTATGAATTTTATTGTACAGAATAGTATTACTTGTTAGTCTAAGAGTAGATGTAATAAAACGATATATTTCTATGTACATACAAGTATGCATATAATAAATATTTTCATTCAAATAAAAAAAAAATAAAAAGTGTTTTTATTTGATATTCAATTATAAATTGAACTAACAATAAGCCAGAAAAATATTAGCGGCAACTCTTGCAGGCAAATCCTGAATATCCTATTGTTGTTTTTATTCAAATTTAAAATGCTCAGACTGTTGCACTTTAAAAATTAAAAATTTTGTCGTGGTAGTTGATATGCCATTAGGTAGCAAATTGTTGGAAATTTGCAAGGGTTTGGTCCGTCCTCTTTTAGTTTTTGATATTCCAAAGGGTCCATCCTTTTTTATGAAAAAAAATTTTTTTTTCATTATTATATGTTGAACCTTGAATCATAGGTTGGTTGAAAGCACAATAAACTGTTATAGTGTCGACTCTTACAAGCAAATCCTGAATAACCTATAATTTTTTTTGTTGCTGAAAAAAATTGATAATTGTGTCCTAAAAGTATGTTAGGATATTAAATAGAAAACTTTTGGAAATTTGAAAGAGAAGCTTTAAATTGCTTACTTTTCATTAATCAGGTTTATTTATATAGGAGTTAGTTTTTATAAAAGTTAGTTCATTCAGAAAAATGAACAAATAATTTTCTGGTAATAATTTAGCAAAAAATTTATTAGTTTCTATATATGTATTAAATTCAGAAGTATTTAAATGCGTCTTCTGAATGAAAATCATTTACTACAGAACCCATAGTTTTTTTTTAAAAGCGTTTAACAAAATTTCAATGCTAATTTATAGATTTGTGAAAAATATATCAAGCCAAAATTTTCAACTTTTGCTTAAATTAGAATTTGTTTGCCTCCTTCTCTCTTAATTTTCAAGTCACATAGGTGGTTGTCGTAATAGCATTTGGCCATTCAAGAAATTTTTGTACTCATATATGCTGCCTTCTGCGTCTTTGCTGTCCTCACACGAAAATTTAGGAACAAGGAAATTGTGAAAGAGTATCTTGTAAGTTTCTATTAAATGCCAACGAAAATGGTTAATATGTGAGCTGAATAAATAATATTTCGCTACGAGTATTATAAATTTTATAATGGGACATGAATGAAAGTACACACTGCGATGTTAAATTGTGGTTTGTGTTTAAAAAAAAGCAACAATTATTGAAAAAATAGTAAAATAGTTAAAAATTTTCAATAAATTTATTTAAATTATTTATATAAACAACATCCTTTTTATTTCTATAAATTTGTGTGCTTTAAATGATTCATTTGCCTCCTTATATTAAAACATTCTATCAACTTGCTATCAACTACTTAAATTAAATTTGTACCAAAAACCGATTAGGGCCTTTATAAGCTACCACATGTTGCACTTCTCTTGCAGGACTTTGCTCGTGTTGGGAGCACACTTAAAAACTTGTGCAAACTCCGCATGATTTTTAACCACTTGGGGCACTCTTAAGAACGGCGTATCATGGCTGTCATCGTAGTGTATGCGTTTTGGATTTACCGCACAAAAGAATTGGGCAAATTTTATGAAAAATAGTTGTTTGCTGCTAAAATAAGTTTTACCACGAAAATTTGGCACTGCCGAGCGCTGAAAATATGAATCGTAGGCCAAACTAAAGCCACTAAAATCAGCAATTTTCTCATTTAAACTGGAGGGTCTCTGTTTATTTAGACACTCTAGCGCGGACATGAATGCCTTTTTATCTGGCAGATTTTTAATGAATAGTGAGGAAGGATTGCCTTGACTGTCATACTGCAGGCCATTGGTATCAAAGGCATGCAACATTTCATGACCCAAAGTGTTACCCAGTTCGGCATAGAGAAAAATCTCATGGAAGTCTATTTGGAATATGGGATATTGCAGATACGTGTGTGGTATTATTAAAAGATTAGCCGAGGGTTGATAGGCGGGTGATCCAAAAGGCCAGTAAAAGTAGGTGTGAATGGGGGAGAACCATTGCAAGTTAAGCAGACTAAATGCTTCGGCGCTGTGATGCTGCAACGCATTCAAATGATTCCAATAAAATAGTCCCTCGTAAGCCTGCCAAGAGGCAAAATACTCCTGATAATATTCTTCATCTGCAGCTAAAGGTAAATTTCCAATATTCACTTTCATTTGGGAGATTTTATTTTTCAGAAATACCATTTCCTTGTTGGACAACTCCGAGGAATGTTGTGTTATTTTCTGCCAAAATTTTCTTTGCATGGTTTTAAATAATTTCTGTACAACAAACTCGGTGGCCTTGCGCTTAGACTGAAAAATTTCCTTTTCGTAGATGTAATCCAATGCCAGAGGCAGCAAATTTCTCATGTGCTGCAGACATTTAAAAGGGGAGCCTGCTTGAGGCATTAATTTTTCCAAGTAGCCCATAAACTTTAACTTCACGGCATGTATTAAAGTTTCCGGGGAGGTTTTGTGCACCAGATCACTTAGTTGACGAAAATAGTCCAAATTTGCTACCACTAGGGGCAAATTTTGTAGATCCTTGGCACCCATAAAGGCAGAGAAATACGCCCTGAAGTCAAGATTAGAAACTTGGCGCTGCAATTTTTTGATATTTGTTTCCTCACCGTAATTGAGATTGTGATTTCGGTGTAAAGTGGCCAAGTTCTTGAAAAAATTTTGTATATTTTGAGACATAAAACGTGATTTGGCGCTTAGAGAGTTTTCCATATCATCTAAAAGCCTCTGTTCGTACGTGGTAAAGCCCAGATTTTGCAGTTTATCCATGCTGACATAAAAATGAGTGGAGTTGCGATTTTTCACTTCGAGTGTTATAAGGAAACCGTTAAACCCCACCGATTGCAAGTGTCCTAAAGTGGAAAATATACTCCAGGACTTGCGGGGACGCCATACATCTTCAATATTCGGCCACTCATCCTCATCAGTGGGCTTTATTATTCTTAAATACTGCAAAACATCAAACTTTTCCTGTTCCTTGCAGCTCTTATAATATTTAGAGATCTTGTAATAAATTTCATTCGTTTCATTTTTATGTTCAAAGCCCTTTCTTTCTAGCACTTCTTTTAATTTGCGATTAATTTCATGCTCTAGGCTGCCAATCGTGTCTAAATAATCGGCATTTTGTGGCAGTAAATTTTCCCAATTTCCACATGCATATTGATAGAAATCCTGACAAGGATCTACTCGCAAATTCATATAACTTTGCATGGTGTGCAAAATTTTTTGATTGCTATTTTTCAGGGAGCCACAACGTGCCCATCTCAATGGCATTAAGGCACATAAAATACTGAGGCTCAAAATTATTGCACAATTCATGGCTATTTTCTTTTAAAATTACTTTTTGTTTATATTTTACAGCATTTTATTTTTTATTATTTTACTTCTTTAAATTTTTACTTGTTTTATTGCAAACATTTATGTGAATATCCGTTGCGTTATTCTATTCACTTCTCTTTAATTTTTGTTAATGATTTAGCTTTGATTTCATTTTCGTAATTGAGGAAAAAGCATCATAAGTCATGTCTTTAAGTTTTCGCTTATCTTTTTAAAACTCACCTCTTACTGATCTCTGTGATAATTTGACAAACTTAGGAGCCCCAAGTAAAAATGTGTCTATATATTTAAATGACGTATGTGTATTTAAAAAGAAATATCTGATATACTCATGCATGTAAGAGTATGTGCGTATGAGAACTGAAATTTCAATTTGCCTTTATGTTTCTTTTTTCTAAGAACTTTAGCAACACGAGCGTGTCTAAGCTACCGATAATGGTTGATGATGCACAATATTTCGAATCATTGAGATGAGAGCTGCTCCATATAAAAACCCACTTCTGCTTACATGTGATTATGTTTATACGAGTATGTCCTTTCATATATCAATAGTTATTTGATTTCAATGTCTTTACATCATAACAAGCATTACAAAATTTCAAAATGATTTACATTTTGATCCAATATTAAGTTACTAAAATAAATGCATAAATAGCGTTATAGTCTTAAGGAGCTTCTATCGAACACATGGGAGACGTTTACTTGGTTAAAATACGTTTCGTAAACTAAATATAATATTAAATATCTGGTATATGAATTTTCCTTACACACACTTACACAAATCTCTACATCTTAACAACTACAAATCGTACACACAAAACGTAGGAATGTGCTCAACGTTTGTCAGAAATGATTTTTTGAAGTTAAACTACAATCAATGTTTTTGCAACAAAGTCAATATTTGTGTTGGTCAATACAACAGTAGGAATAACAGGACTCGTTCTGTATCTCATTCATAATTTATCTCATGTTATATTTTTTTATTTAAAATCAACATGAATGAACAGTATCATCATCAACAACATCATCGTCAGAATAAAATACATCAAAATCACTTCATCAAGCATGATGGCAATAATGATGAAATATACAGCAATAAGAAGAAGCAGACTTCCATACACTTGTTAATCTCCATATCCAGATATATGATATTTTATTCCCAACCAAAATTTATTTGATATTCACCCCAATTATAAATATTCCCGGGGAAAAGAGTTCCCGGGGAATTCATTTTCCCGGGAATAAAACTCCCTTATTCTAAACAGACGGGGAGAACAGTATTATGGGAAAGGGAATTTAGAATTTTCGCAGTCAACTGTTTTGCTTTCAGTTGTTTTGTTTTGACTTAAAAAGTGAAAAATATTTTTTTCAGCACAACTCCCTTGCAATTTTTTGAAGGAATTATTTTCTAAATTTATTATCAAATTCTCCCTTTAATTTACATTCATAATACCTACTTTTTTCCCGGGGAAGACTCTCCCATTTTCGAAGTTTATTTAGAATAAGGGAAAAGGGAGAAGGGAAAAATCTCCCGGGGAGATTCTATTTAGAATAAGGGAAAAGGGAAAAGAGAGAAAATTCCCGGGGAGTTGTTATTCATAATTGGGCTGATTAAGTTTTAAATTTTCTATACGACTGATTCTTGTTTAGCATCTATTTTTCTTTGAAAACATATTCAAATTTATTCCAACGCAAAAGTATGGCAAATATAGCGTATTGAACGTTACTATTCTTTCCCAGCCGTTCTTGCTACTCATTAAGATTTTGTTTTTTCCAAGGAAAGCTGGAAATTAAATTTCCGCTATCCCGGGAATTCTTTCTTTGAAATTAAAGAAATTAAAGAAAAAAAATATATATTTTGATTTTTATTTATATATTTTATTTTGGACCAGCACTCAGGGATGACCCCTACTTATGCAATGCATTGCGCCGGAACTGAAAACGAGGGGATATCATTGAGGTGACAGATTAGGAAAAATGAGAAGATAAACAGTTTTTTTTTGTAGCTATTTCAACCTTTTACTTCGCCGGCTAATTTTTGCTACAGGGCCGACGAATGTGGGTACTGTTACTCTGCTTTTAGTACATGATAGTGTCAGTCGCTGCCAATAATGTTCAGTGACCATTGACTATGCCTTCATCATTGAAACAGGCTGGCAACAAGTAACACAACCCTGAAATAATGCTGATCAGAAGAATTCAACACAATATTTCATGACTCAGCGTGGGCTCGATCTCAATGTCCTCCGCTTCATAGTCGCGTGTTCTACTACTTCATCCAACAACACCCAACGCAGAAGTACGCCAAATATAGCAAATATAGAGTATTGAACGTTACTAATCTTTCCCAACCGTTGTTGCTTCGCATTAAAATTTTGTTTTTACCAAGGAAAGCAGAAAATCCCGGCATCGCTGGAATTCCTTGAAGTTAAAGAAGATAATAAAACATATATTTACAAAAAAAAAGAAAATAATATATTTTGATTTATAAAATTCTTGGGACAAATCAATTATATTTTACTTTCAATGGTGCTTTATTACTGAAATTTGCTCGGAGACGTTGTCTATTTCTAACTAAAGAAGATAAAAAACGACTTTAGCAATTCACAAAAACAAAAAGCGCCAGAGTAGGTTATACTTCAAAATAAAAGAGTTTAAAACAATTTAGTTTTTTTCTGTGTAATAAAAGTTAAAATAAAAAATATTTGCCCTAAAATTAAAATTTCTTATCCTTACATACGAGTTAATATGCGCATACGTTCCGAATAGCGAATATGGATTCAAGAGGCTTCAAGTTACCATTTTTAACGACCTATTTTGTGATATTGACTACAAATTGTCTAATTCTACCTACGATATCTTCAGGAAGTACAATATTACGGGTAACGTTCAATACACTTAATGCTTAAACAAATAATATTTGTTATACAATTATTCTTTACAGCACAACTCTTTAGCACACACGTGCGAGTAAAAAAGGGTAACATTAATATAGGAAACTGGTCTCAAATTTTCCCTGTTCGTAGTTTATAAAAAGTTTTTTTTGATGTGTTAACATCTATACGCGCGCCTCTAGGGCAGTAAACTATCAGCTTCAATACATACGCAAGTGTTAGGTGTTAGGTATGTAAGAGTAAATCATCGTTTGTTTGTTCGTTGCTTGGCAGTTGGTATTGAAAGTGATTATTGGGCGATTTTCATATAATTTTCCCACGCGATTTTCTCCGGAAATTCATAGCCGATTTTATTAGTTTTTGGATTAAAATGCTAGTGCGGGTTTCGACGAAGAGTTTAGGCCAAAAATTAAGGTGATCCGATATCGGCGAGCGGAGATTTAAGTGTTTTAATTCGGAGTATTAATTTGGAGAAATATTAAAAAAGTGTTTTATGTTGATCTTCGGTTTTGTCTTATGCATAGCAAAGCACAGCTTCTTGCTCAACCAGTCTGTCCAGAATATAATAAAATTTATTCATTTTTCACTTCTGCCCTACACCGAAAATGGTTCACGCGAACTAGAAGAGGACTATTTTTCAATGCCAATAATAATGGGTGGTGACTTTAATACGAATTTTTCAACCGTAGAAGGACTACCTCTTATCGAATTCCTCTACGATAAATTCAAGCTTACCATGAATACTTCGTTAGAGTCCCCAACTACTATCCAAGGAACTACAATTGACGCTGTTTTCTCACGTTATATCGATAGGATACAATCAAAAGTTTATGTTTCATATTTTAGCTATCACAGACCAATTTTAACTGTGTTGAAAACATAACATTAATAAATTATACAAAGTAAAATTAAATTCAATAACTATTCTTTTTATTAAATACTTTATATTAACTCTACCTCCGGTTTTGTGGGTCTGTGTTCATAGAAATCGAACAGGTACCGTGTAACAAAGAGGTGTTAACACATCGGCCGTGAGTTCGAACACTCATTGATTTTTTTAACTTGTAGGAGTATTTTGTAGTGAACATTTTCTAATGTAAAGTATTGAAAGTACACAGGGCATTTCCGCGAGTGCCTGCTCAGAAATAACGCATGTTGTTTACAGTCTAGATTATTGCTTTAGCTTAAAATATTTTACTTTAACTCTTGCCATTATAATTAAAATGGGGAAAAAGCCAGCCAGAATAGAATGATTAAGAAAGAAAAAAATTATTAATGATTTCTTTACATGACCTTGAATTTTTTTTTTTAAATCTTGACAATTTAAATGGAAGTTTAAAATAACATCTTTACTTAACATAAAAAATGTTGGGTTTGGGATCAGCATTAGCCCCAGTATTAGTTTTATTAAATTAACACTAAATATAGAAATCCCTGATTTGCTTTCTTGCAAATTAATTTTACTTATAAGAAAAGTTGTTAAATTCGATATCAGTTGACTCTACTTTTCCGTCCTGCGTTTATATTTAATTCATTTTATATTGCAAATACTACCTGGACAAACTGTCTGTATGCAGTCTGACTGAATACCGTCTTTGCTGCATATAAAACTGCATTTACTTTTAGGAGACTATGCAGCATTTGTTACTTTTTCTCAATTTCATACTCGTAATTTTGTTTTAAATTTATTTTCATTTTTTTTGTTATAATTTATATTTTATAAATTTTCATTTTATTTCTTTTCACATTCATATCGACTGTATTACAAGCGAATGCAGCTCACATACACACTCGCACTAGCACAGCAGTAACAAGGAATGTATAAATATTATCTGCATATCCATCAAAATCAGCATTATGTACATTGACAACATCAGATGCATTTCACACATCACGTAGTGGTTATAACGAACGTAACAGCACAATTTTTTTTACTCTCCTTGACTTTCCCTACCAAAAAAAAAAAAACAAAAAACTTTATATCATGTAAAAAAATATATATAAAATAAAAAATGAAAAGCAAGTGCAAAGGAACTATTTATTAAACATAATTTTTCTTGCGCTGTCTAATTCTCGAAGGAGGTTTTGAAATTGTATCGCAATGCCAGCAAATAAAATTAAACTTGCAAAACTCACACGTCTTCACATGTGTGTGTGTGTGTGTGTATACACGTAATTGCTGTTCCTTCTGCTGTTGCATACATATGAAAATTTTGTTTTATATTTGATTTAAGAGCGAAGAGTTTTTAATAAATATTCAACCGTTTTTAACAGAAATTTTAACTTTAATCTTTCCGCACAAGCTTCCAGCAATACTTCTCTACAAAAATTCGATATATTTGAATTTTACGAACTCATACTCTACATGTTCTACGAGCTCATTGTAAAATCAGATATAACCACACTTAATCGTATGTGTATTGTAGTATATAGAGGAATACATCAATATTTGCACAATCGCATATGTAACACTACGTGCTTTATTCTGGCACTTAAGTATTTTACGTCTTTTTTATTTCTGCATTAAAATGGGCGAACGTATTTTGGCATATTGACATACATGTTGCATGCAGATGCAGCTACTCGTTAATCATGTGCTGGCTGTCGTTATGCAAAGGTAAAAGCTGGGTGTTTGAATGTTTAAGCGATAACGATTTGTGAAAAGTGGAGCAAAAGAGAACATTTACTATATAGAATTAAATATATGAATACATATCTTATCATTTATTTATTGGCTTTAAATATTACAATCACTTTAAAGATTTCCTGATTTCCATTGTGCAACACATTTATTATTGCTACATTGTGGGCCCAATTAAAAACATTTGAATTTATTTATTTATTTCTTTATGAAATTTAAATCTTAAATTTTTATTTTATATTGAACACACAATTGTATTGGACCAATTATTTCGTTTTGGCAAGGCGCCTAAATTTATGTACAGAAAACGAAGATCGAGGATTACATGGAAACAATTTCATTTAAGATATCAAACAAAAATTTCCACCCTTTTTCTACTTGACACATTTCTAGCTAATACTTGTGCATACTTTTAGGGGGCAGTAAATGACAACTTCCGTATTCCGTATAAAGAATTTAAATCAAGTTTCGTTTGTAGAATTTATTTAAAACGAAGTCATCAGTTTTGAAATCCAAATGGCTGGAATGCAAATTAGGCTAAAAATCGTTCCACATGCGACATAAAAAGATTTGCATTGCTCAGAAAAACTCGAAGAGCCACAATAATTAATTAACGAATACAAAACTGTGAAAAAAGAACCAGAAAATTATAACAAAATACTAAAGTTAGATCTGTAAACAGAATTAATATCTGCCCTAATTTATCCTGCAAGTCAGGACTAAAAGTTAGGAATGGTTTGTTACAGTTGCAATGCAGCTCCTGTCCCCCGGCTGTAGACCAGGCCTCTGGGCAATGATTTTGAGCAGCCGTTAATATTAGCGAAAGTGTGAAGGCGCATAAGTAGCCTGATGAGTGATATAAACGTATCAGTTAAGTAGGATATAATTATTCCTGGGACTTCTCTTCCCTTCCCGAGCACAAAGTGCTCGGAGCAAATTGAATAGCAATCATCATCATTTAGCAAAAAGAAAAAAAAAACTTCTCCCAATCATTAATAATAAATGAAATTTATTTGTTGGTGGTTAACAAATAAATTTCATTTATATATAATAGTATTGTGACAACAATGTGTCAAATAAAAAATTTCATAATCATTAATAACAATTTCTTAACAGCGTTTTTCCTTCCCCCATTTCCCTGTATTAAGAAAAAATATTCCTAATGGGATTTCTCAAATCTCCTGTAATATGAAAAAATTTGGTATTCTCAATACATTTGTATTTACTGCCAATTTCACAATGTCGAAAAAGGGCTTTCTTTCGTATAAATACAAAAACAATTTATAAAATATGGTTTTTGTTTCAAATATATTTGTACGAACGAAAGAATTCATTTGATATTGTGGAATATGCCGTCAGTTTTTTCCTGAAAATATCTCTTGTGTGAAACAGAAGGGACTTTATATATAAAAATTAGTTAAAATTTTATAAAACTATATATAAAAAATATATATAATTAAACTTAGGCAATAATTTTATAAAGCACTTTGCATTAATAAAATTTGTATGTACATAAAAACAAAATTTGAAATAGTTTTACTCTTTTTTATAGTACCTGCTTTTATTTTTGAGATATTTTACAACGGAGTGTTTTTGATTGGATTTAGGCGCTGAGAGATATTCAATTTAAGACCCTACCAGCAGCTAGTAACTCCAGCGGATATATAATTAAAATTGATTATCAGAACTGGAACAGATTCACATCCTTTTCCTAATAGAACATATACTTGATAGAATATTAAGGCACCTACACTGTTAAATTTTATTATAAAGAGTCTATTAAAAATTAAAACATTAAAAAGGCCAGCACAGTGCCAATTGAGATGCTTTACAAATTTCTACGATATTTTACCCAAACGCTTACCTTTGAGACACAGCACAACATAAAATATTTTATTTGCTCAATAAGAGTCTACCGCATGCCTTCAGTCTTTTAAACTGCATGTCGTATCATGTCCAATATTTTTTTCTTTTTATTTAATTTTCATTTGTTCCCAAGCCAAACTTATAAATTGACCGATTTTTAATTCTTGTATTAAGAGTTTTTGTTCCATGGTTTTATCTTAGATTTATATTTAAATGAGTTTTTTTTCTTTTTGGCATCATTTAACAAATTTATTTATTTTTATATGATATTTTTATTGTGTATTAGGTCACATAATGTGAGAGTTTGCTTAATTATTTTGTGTTGTCTTATATATATGCATGAGTGTATGTGTGTGTGTGTTTGTGTGTATGTAGTTTTGATTATATTTATTTATTACATAAGCTTTAGCTAGCCATAAATTTTTTTGTTTATTAATATTTAATTGATATATTTTTATTAGTTTTATCTCATTTTAAACTCTGTTCTATTAACGGCTTTTTTTTGCCCGTTTCATTATTTAAAAATATACTGGGGTATAAAATTAATTGTTAAATATTAATTCAATTTGATTTAATTATTATAGTTTTTAATCTCTGCTTATTAATAAGATTTGCTTTCATTGTACAAACTCTAAAATGTATTTATTTATCTATCAATAAATGATTTAATTTCGCATAAATTTTCATGGCAATAAAATATAATTATTGTTTAAGTTTTACTGTAACAGAAATAAAAGTGTTTGTTCAGCATGTTGTGGATGTGTGTGACAAAGAGCTTTTTGTACTAATTAATATTTGACTTTTATGTCTATTTAATTATATACGAAAAAGAAATTACGGCAGATCACCAAGGATATTATATTAATGGCAATTTAGTGGGAATAATTTATTTGTATTTATTAGTTTTAAGCCATTTCCACTGTAGCTGATGGGTAACGACGCCAACTATTTAACTAAAATTGATTTATTTTTAAAATATATATCGAATGCCACTTTTTACTGATGCAAAGAATAGAACAAACAAGCAAAGTTAATGTTTTAAAAAAAACTTTAAATTAAAATAGTTTGTTTATTAAAAGTTTTGTTGAGAAAATGACAGTTAAAAAAATACTTGCCCAGACTGGCATTTACCTTCTCTTCTAAGCATTTTCATTGTAAATTAATATTTTCTCTTTTTTTGTGGCTGTTTATTATCCACATAATTTTTAAATTAATTTCAAGTAATTTAAACAATCTGATTAAATTAATAAAATTTTTTCGAAAGGAATTCTTAAATTTTATTTACTCCGCTGTTTGTTTATGGAGCTGTTTAAATTCATATTATTACATTTTTAAATATTTACTTTAACGCTTTACAATTATTTTGTATGATTTTCAATTGCTTTTTTGCTTCAGTTTATATTTTGATTATATAATTTTTTTAAATTTTTTACTTCACACCAAAAATTTCAACAATTTATTTAATCAATATATTGTTTTTGTTTTGTGCTTGTAAACAAACAGACCTAAACTCTTTATTAAATGCCTGTGAATTTTATGATTTCAAAACATTTTTTTTCTGCGCTCATTCTGTATCCATTTTAGTAAAGAAATAATTATTTGCCATTTATTATAACAATTATATATACATACATACATATAGGCTGCTTGTTTGTGTTTATTATACAAATTTGGAATATTATTTGTTTACCCTGCTAGTTTTAGTACGAGAGAAGGACTGCGCAATAGAAAATATTTGAAAATGCTGTTGGAACTTTAGATTTGAAATTTTAAGGGAAATATTATTAAAATATTTTGTTAAATTTGTTTACGCCTTAAAGCTTCTTTGGGCCAACTCCATTTGAGAAATGGCCAGTGTGTTAAAAAAAAATACATCTTTTGATTGTGTCACTTCGTTTTATTCCTGCACCGCCCTCGTGTTAAATGCATGTGTGTATGTGAGTGTGGTTGTGTGCATATTTGCTTAAAGAATTGAGATAATATTTACATTAAATGCTTTATTTAATTATTTTATTTTCATTATAATTATTTTAAATAATAGCAAAATTTTTTTTACAAAATAATAGAAAAATGCATTGAAGCGTTTTATATCGTACATAAATTCCTAAAGGACAATATAAACTATTAAAAAGGGATTATACTGCCAAAAGGATATTAAAATGATATAATATTTTATAATAATTTTAATTAAATACTTTCAGGACATCAACAAATTTTAAAAATATAATCAACAGCTGGCCAAACCATATTGACGGCTAATAAAGTTTAAGGTCTGTTGCAGTACTTGCGCTATTATAAGAATTTCGAAATTTTAAAAGCAACAATTCAGTGAAATTCACTTACAAAAATGACTTGTATAACAAAGGGAAATTTATAAAAATAATCGCCAAGGATCAAATGTTCGTTATTAATGCAAATATAATAACAATAATAATAATAATAATAATAATAATAATAATAATAATAATAATAATAATCAATAATAATAGTAATAAAAAAACTGAATTCAGTCGACCTGCTACGCCTTAATGTAGACTTTGGGTCGTCTCTACCTAAATTCGGAAAAGTGGATACCGATGGCTTAATATAAAAGAGGCCTAACTTGATTTTGTGTTACTTTACAGTAGAAGGGAAAATCTCGTAAATTTCTGACACAAGACAAATTTTGTTGCAATTAATAAAAAAAAAGATGCAATATATTTTATTAAAAAGCCATCAAAATTTTTCTTGTGATAGTAATTTTACGAATTCTACTAAATTTTTTCCTTCTACTGTAAAGTAACACAAAATCGAGTTAGACCTTTTTTGTATTAAGCCATCGATACTCTGAGTAGTTTAGTTTAGTTCCTTTTGTTGAAAACTAATAAATTGTGATGCGGCATAAATATATAAACCCCACTTCTTTTTACATCATGACAGTGTTTTTTTTTCTAAAATCTATAATTCTTTACTTCATAACAGTCATAAGAAACATAATGGAGTTTAAATTGTTCTAAAATTTCGAAATATTTTTAAATAAAATTTTATCAAAAAAACACATATTTTAAGATTGCAAAACTTTTTTTAGCATCCCACGAGATATTTTGAAAATTTCAAATCAAACACTTTCTGTGTGCTGGCTGCCGTTTGTGGTTAAAAGTATTCAGAATATCTTAAGAAATATGCTCTCTTATCTAATTTATACTCGTAGTACATGTATTCCATAACATTTATGAAATTTATTTGAGATATTCTCACAGATTTTCACCTCAAAAAAAATATTTATTTATCAGATTAGCTTAACTTAAAACAAATAAATATATTTGATATATTATTTATGTAAATATTTTAATTTAATTTTGGCACTTTTACATTTAAACCAACTTACAATTAGTTTCTTTACATTTAAGACTCTTACATTTAACAACATTTAATATAAACAAAAGCTCTGTTATTCTCATTTATCATTTAGCTTTTTTACTTTAGCCATTTTTTAATTAATTTACGCTTAAATTTAATTTTGTATAACTTTTCTTAAGAGATTATGTTTCGTGTGCTACTAGTTTTTTTTCTTTTTGTTGCTGGTCAACTTTTACGTTTCTTTTAAGCACCAATACTGCAGCCAAACAAATCTTAATATCAGTAATAAGGCCGAAAACTCATACCTGGGACTATAACATCTACTTGGTAGCCGAGATGACTTAAAAGAAACAGCCGCTGAAGTTTGTTTGTCCTTTGACCAGTCGTAGCCTTTTGGTGTATCGCCCATCAGCTTTTGCTCCGATTTGCCTATTTCATTTAAATTTGATTGATACTTAATGCCCACTGGAAATATTTTAGAGAAAACAATAATATTTTTTTTAATAGGCAACAAATAAATTGACAGGAGAACGAATAACTGATAACTTGTGTAACGAAATTTCACTTTAAGGTCGTTGTGTCATTATATTGTCCAGAAGCGAACTGGTACCATAATTCAAATGTATAATCAGCTCCGAAAATAAAATTGTAGTCGAATGGCTAAATGTTTTCCTACTATTTATCAGTAAACCTGAGCAATTATTAGACTTCAGTAGCCTGAATAATTTACTTTCTTGTTCAGCTATATGCGTTCTTTTTTAAATACTTACATTTATCAATAACAATTATGGCGTTTGTTGGCTCAATGCCATTGAAATCCATATCCAAATCATTTAAAAATGTGGTTGCTGTAGTTGCTATTGCTGTGGTAGTGGGTGGCGGCACTGTAGTTGGAGGACTCGACACTAAAAATCGTAAAAGAATTATTTTGAAATTATTATTATTAGAATAATGTTACAATATACATTTCGTAAATAAAATAAAACACTTTGGCAACAGAAATCGAGTCTTTTTCAACAAAATAGATTTCTATATTAAAACAGTCCGCCATCTAACGTTTTTTTTCAACTAGTGCTTATTTTGCGTGAATGGTAACACTTAGCTCATGTCTGATTTGGCAGCTAATTAGTTTTATCCTTCCGCTGAACGAATATGGTTGCGTATAAGCTTGAACAACGATTCGCTAAGTGGGCCTGCGATCGACTTACAGAAGATGCCGATTTTGCCAAAAAAAATCATCTTTTCAGATGAAGCTCATTTTGATGTTGGCGGGTATGACAACAAGCAAAATTGTCGCATTTGGGGCACAGAAAACCGGCACGCATACATTGAAAAGCCGCCGCACCCAAAACGAGTCACTGTTTGGTGCGGATTTTGGTCCAGAGGCATAATTGGGCCATTTTTCTTCGAAAATGAGCCAGGAGTGGCCGTTACAGTCAATGGCGATCGTTATCGGGCCATGATGAACGAATTTTTGTTCACAAAAATTGAAGAGGAGGATATTGGCAACATTTGGTTTCAACAGGACGCCGCTACGTGCCACACAGCCGAAGCTACACTCGATGTTTTATGCCCCGTTTTTCAAGATCGCATTATCAGCCGCAGAGCTGATGTCGTTTGGCCACCTCGGAGCTGCGATTTGACACCATTGGAGTATTATTTGTGGGGTTCGGTCACAGATAAGTGTTACGCCTACAAGCCAGAGACAATTGACGCTTTAAAGGACAATATTCGTGAAGCCATTGGTGAAATACAGCTGCACACAATCGATAATGTGCTTAAAAATTGGACCGATCGTGTAGGCTACTGCATGGCCAGCCGAGGCAGCCATTTGAATGAAATTATTTTCCATTATTAACCGGCGGAAGGATTGTACTTTCAAATAAAAAAAAAAATTTGAGAAAATATTCAGCAGTTTTTTTTTATAACATTTTCAAAAAGTTATTTGGCGGACCCTGTAGAAAAATTTAACAATAATTACAAGCAATAACAGCAGTGTTCCTTCAATTTTTTTATCTTGGACCAGCACTCAGGGGACATATGCACTGCATTGTGCCGGAACTAGCAAAAAAGGGATACTATTAAGGGGACAGATGAAGAAAGATGAGAAGTTAGAAAATTTTTTGTAGCTATTTCAAACTTTTTACTTCGCCGGCTAATTTTTTGCTACAGGAGCGACGAAGGAGGGAGCTACTGTTACTCTGCTTTTTAATACATGATCGTGTCAGTCGTTGCCAATTATGTGCATCTGACCAGTGCTATGCCTTCATCGTTGAAACAGATTAGCAACAACTAACACAACCATAGCACTTATGCTGATCAGACGAATTCAACACCATATTTCATGACTCAGCGTGGGTTTGAACTCATGATAGTCTCGTGTTCTACTACTTCAGCCAACAGCACCCACAAACAATATGACAATTCAATATCGTCTCGCTTTAAATTAGCTGATGATAATTAAATGTCGAGCAATGCATTTGCATCCTTTAGAATATTTTGCTGAAAGACTTAAGGTACTTTCGCACTTGTCAAATATTTTCCCTAAAAAGCGTAACTACTGAATACTAATCAAAAACCTTTTAATTCAGGCAGAAGTTATTTGAGTATTTAAGTCGCTTATGGTTAAATACTTAACAATCTTGTTCACCGTTTTTACTGAAAAAAGTTATGCAAAAACAAAAATATAGTACACATTTTGTGCCACCCTGTACAAACATTTGAAAAAATAAATTAACGACATAAAGTCAATAAAGTTCCGTTAAGAACAAATCAACCATTTTTCTGATGGTGTAGCGGCTTCGAAATCAGTGCTGGCTGATGCACTCTGTTAGTAACATGATAAAATATTCCACTGTTAACAATATATCGAATTGCTCTAACAAAATTCCGAATTAAAAATTAAAAATTGATTGCAGCCTCATTTATTTCAGCTTAAGATCTCTTATATGTATAAGAGTAAAAATTAATTGAAACGATTAATTGTTATGATTTTTATTTTATAAATTGAAAGTTATATAAATTTGACTTATTGCAGTTTATTTAATTCATATTATTTCATTATGTTAGTTTTTTGTATGTTATTTCATTTAATTTCATTTTGTTTTACTTGGTGTTATTATTTATTATATTAGTATTTTATTTTATATAATTTTATTTTATGTATTTCCATTATATTTAACATTATTTGATTAGATTCCATTCATCTCATATCATTTGATGTACTATTTTAATTAATACAATAAGTGTCAAATTTAACATGATTTTATTTAATTTATCTCGTATTATTTTTTTACTTTTATGTGTTTTATTGTGTGTGACTTAATATTATTTCGTATTATATTATTTTAGTTCATTCAACTTTTTTATATTTATATTTGATATAATTTGTTTTAGCGATTTTAATTTATTTTATTGCACTCATACATTTTATTTTATTTCGTATGTATTTTATCAAATTTATTTTATTTGCTTAAAACTATTTTAATTTTTGTGAAGTGCTTATTAGATTAATTCCCAGCAAATACAAATCGATTCCTTTTCGATACGTAAAAAGTGTAAAAAACTTTACAGTAAAAGGATGTACCCTCAAAGTCATAGCCTAACAATAAATAAATAAATAACCTTAATTACGCAATTTTTACTTGTTCTTGAAAAGAAGTTTATAAAAAAATTTTTTTTTTTAATTCAAAAACTTAAAGTCAAAGCATTATTTTATTCAAACTACCAGTGAAAATAATCAAAATAGGCCAGCTTTTAGTTTACCTAGTTTCCATATGAATCAAACACTGCCGCCGAATAAAACCTTATTAATGTCTTTTAAAACGATAAAAATGTTAATAAATTAAACAGTGAATACAAGCAGATATTGACATCCAACAAGTATAAAAAAAATTTTACAAACACATACGTAGCAAAATTAAACAACAAGTGTTCAGATAAAGTATAAAACATACATTGAAATATCAAAGTAGAGTCAACCAACAGGCATTTAAAAAGGCCATAAATAAATTGGTTCGACAAACGAACATTTAATTTTTCATATATATTTTTTTTTCTGGCGATGTATGTGATTAACTTTTATTTTATACACATTGAGGCTTAATAAAAATATATGGGCTGCAAAGATTTTTATAGGTGGACGTTGGGAATTCAGATTTCATGTGGGGAAAGTTTAAAAGTCTAAAACAAGATTCATATGATACAAAATTATTTCCCAAGATTTTACTAATTATATTTATATATTATATTATATTTTATTATTATATCTTTAATCTCCATTATCAATTTATCATTAAGATTTATAAATCCGAATGTTCCATTTGTGAAATTGAAAAAGCTTAAATAGCCCTGGAGCATTATTCTTTTCATTCTATTAATATTTTCACATATTAATAACTAACAAAAAAAAAACATAAAAATATATAAAAAATGTATAAAATAAACTGCTAAAGACAACAATAAAGCATATTTTCATATATCGGTTTGAAATAATTTTCCCTGGAATAGTGCAATTGAAAAAATCAACAGTAAATTTTATTTAACTATAAACGAAAACACGAAAATACAAAAACAACACTAACTGCCAATTTTTCTACGGAAATTCATAAATATTTTATTTTCCTTGCTTTTGTTTTTAATATGCCAAAAAGTATGCAGCACTTAATATATATACACACCTATGCAGCCATACATTCGCAGCCATGTTCGTACATGCAAGTGCATTTAAATTTATCTATCCATGAACATGTGCACACCCACACACAAACACACACATACAAGTATATCGTATGTACCAAACACATATCACTTATACGTATTGAACGAATGTATAAACATAAAAGAAAAAACAAAAAAAGGAATAAAAAATAAATTTATTTTGAGTCCTGATATTTACGTGCAAAAGTTAAGTGTCGCCTGTGTTGTGTCGTCATGACATCCTATAATCTTGCAAACACTAAGAAAGACAAGGGTGTAAAACAAGTTTTATGCATTCTATTGCAAATAAAAATTGTGGGGCGTGTGTTTTAAGAGAGCAGCAAATTTCAGAGGTTGCTGCCGTAATTGAATAATCATATTATTGTGAAGTGCAATGCACGTTTGCCTATGTGTAGCTGATATAACAAATGAAGATGAGCAAACTTCATATGAATATAATGCTTGAATAGTAGCATAAGTAAACATGTGTTTGTTTATTGTATTACGATAACAAAACAAATTAAGCAGATTCGTAACTTTCACATATTATATGATTGAAGTACGAGTACATAAAAACAAATAGCAGTCTAACAGGATCATTTAACATTCGAACTAACAGACAAATTTCGTACTCAGAAATCTACACAATATTCAAAAAAATTAATTTACAAAAAATGTTCAAATCGAGTACATTTTTGTTTTACTAGGACCAGGACTCAGGGAATGAGTCCCACAAGGGCAGTGGACTGTGCAGTAATTAGAAAGGAGTTAATCGTATTCAGCATCCGCAGCCAGTGTCTGTTCAGTGACCAGTGCTAGGCCTTCATCACTGAAAAATGCCAATCACAACGGACACAACCATGCACTAATGAAAATTCGATACCATGTTCATAAGTGTGAGCAAGCTTTTGGTATTTAGTCTTGTGTTAACTACTTCAGCTAACAGCATCCTCAATATGTTTTTTCCCGAAAAAACAATGCAAAATTAGTAAAAAATAATTGCTTGGGGCAAATTGCTTCCGACGCACAGTTAGGCTTACAAAGGAAACCATCTCTACCATACAATTATTAATTTTGCGAAAGACTCCCTAAATTGAATGTGGATATCTGTTAGAATCCAACAACTGCTGTAGGTATAAATTGCAGGAGATATAAACGGTTACCTTCTCTGTAAAATAATTACTAACAAATTACTAAACAGAATTTCTTTATTCAGCTAGCAAAAAAAAAAAAAAAAAAACAAACAAAATATTAAAAATAAAATAAAACACTAAAAACAAAAAAATATCTCAGTAAAACTAAGAAGTCCTCACGAAACGCGTGAATTAGTCATGCAGAATTAGTGCGTGACTTGTGCAAAACTCACGAATTGCAATTCGGCACATGGGCACATTTCCAATAAAAACACATAAAACAATATGATAGCACCAGCAGTAACAAAAGTGTTAGCCGAGGTCGTAAAGCGCATTTTGTTGGTAAACTCAACGCATGATGCTCTTCTTAAATCATATATAAATTTTGGGGAGCACCCAAGAGCAAATTATTTTTTTTAACTTTTAAAATAAATTGAAAGCCTAAGCAGAGGTTTGTTAATAACTTTGTCTATTTCAGCAGAAAAATGAATTTTTTTAGAACGAAATCTCTTCTACAAATATTATTTATTGCAAATTAAGCAGAACACTTGAACAAATACCAGAGGTGGCCAAATTTTTTAAAATTGGTGTAGGAGAATTGGATGTAAAAATATACGCTTCTTTTTTTTAGTTTTCTTTCACAGTGTTTAATTTTAAAACTCTCACTGCCACGAAGGCGTTAAGCCTTTTTTGAATGACCAAAGGGTCAGTCAAAAATAAACTACAAAACGTGATAAAGAGCCATTCAAAAAATGGCTTTGTCAGACAGCTTTAGAACATATTTAATACATTTAAGAGTCCGACAGTCATTACAGACAAATCAAGAACAATTTTGAAGCCGGATTTGAACATATAACACAATTGAATTTTATCACCGTAGAATGAGTGCAAGTAATACAAAAAATGGTGGCGGTGGCAGAGAGCGCTTGAATAATTTTCATTGTCACTGTTGTGGACCGTTATGTGTCAGGCCTTTTTGACAGACGTGTCAGTGAGAGTGTTAAGGAGCGACTGCTAGGGCAACCTTGCCTATTTAATATTTGTTTTATTGGCAGGTGACGTAGTATTTAACACATTTGAAAGGAGTGCATCTAGTCTTCACGGTACTTGAGTTTTCTAGTTTGATTAGTCCCTGAGAAGACCGCCTTTGACCCCACTGACTAAACGGTAATGACTGTCCTTTACAACACTCAAGGCAATACATATTAAAAAAGCGTTGTAATCTAGTGTGCGGTGTTAATTGCAATCTATAGTTTGCCTTAAGCCTAAATGTTTTAAATTTCTACTAAATTTTAGCTGCGATCAAAACAATTAAAATATATTCATGAATTAATTAATTTTTCGCTTAAGATATTTTCTCTTTTCTCCCAAATGGCGTTGCAAAAGAGCACTGCTTTTTTATGTTTTTGAACTTTTTTAATTAAATCTCTTTATGTTAATCATAATTTTTAATATAATTTTACACAATCAAGACCATTATTGTTTCACTTTCTGTACCAGCTCATGGTGGCTTGTATACACATTTTTTTCTTTCGTTCGTGGTTTTTAAAATTCTTGCTAAATTTTCAGAAATTAACCACCAACTATTTAATGTGTAATTATAGAAGAGAACACAAGTGTATGTGTGTGCATGGTCTTTATGTCAGTTTGTTTCCCTGGCAAAGGACAGTATATCATGACATAACATGTATATCAGCAGTGCATTTTGCTGTGGTTGTGCCACCCAGAGAGAAATTCACTCATGCAAACTGGTGAAAGTTTTCATGTTGCAAATAATTATAAGATGATTATTTTGCAGTTTGGTTTTTCAAATGCACAAGTCTTCGATGGCTTTGAATATGACCATTTAATGGTCACGTTGTTACTGTTGGTATATACAATTTATTCATCCCTATCGTGAATAATTTTTCATCCGAAATTTTTCCCTTTTCCCTAAAATTGCAATCATTACAAAATTCCCCGTGAATGATTTCATGCTAAAATTAAATTCCCTTATCGTGAATGATTTTTTTCCCACGAGTTTTTTCACTTTTCTTTTTAATTTGTTCAGTTAGTTTTTGGTGTTGAATAGAATAGAAAATGTAAGTATTTTCGGTTATAATACGAATGTTAGAATTTATAAATTTTATTTTAGGGGCAAGATCTGTTAATAAGACACAAACTGATATTTTTTGCAACAAATCAATTGCCTTCGTCTTTGTAAAACTTGTTGCTCCAATTGTAAACATTAACCCTGGAATATCATACATATTTTTGTGGCGTAAACATCATAGTTCGTCGAATCGACGACGACGATTTTCGAAAGTTAATAAAAGAAGACCGGCAACAACTAAAGAAATGAAACTTATTTCTTTCAATTATTTCTTTTGTATGTTAATAAAAAAGTAAACATAAATTATTTTGTTTTTATTAATTTGACATAACAGCGCGTTTCAACGCTCTACTTCATCTGGTTGATTATTTAAAACATGACATGGGAATTTATAAAAATAGTTTACATAATCGATTAAATTTGTTTGAATTTGCAAATTAACATAGTAAGTAATTAAATGAACTTATTTTCAATAGTGTCAGTCTATGATTTAGAAATGAATAAGAAAATTCTATTTTGTATAACCCGTGGTTTCGATGATACATATGCAGAAAAATAAAACTTGCCCAATACGTAGAGGGCTATAACTGCGTGCACATCAAGGCCATATCAGCGGCTACTGCTATACGAAAAATCAGGTATAGATATATACAAATAGAGGAAGAGATATACAAAAAGTAAACATGAGAAGTCGAAACGACGAAGTATGATATTCCAGGGTTAAGAATATTTTTAATTTGTTTTCCTCGGTTTCCAAAATGTATCCAAATTATGTTACTACTAAATATTTAGCCATACTTTATAAAAAAAAATATTTCTTCGATTTATTATGTTGTTTTAAGCTTCTTCGCTTTTTTACATTCACTAAAAACTGATAGCGGGAATAATTTCTCACGGGAGATTCACGATACCATTTTTCCCTTCGAGTGGAATAAAAATTTCACGTGAACAAAAATTCCACTTGTTATTCACGATAGCGGTGATTTTAAAACACAAACTATCATTAAGTGTTTTCTATAAAACACATAGATAAAAAAAGATATTGGCAAAGACTGCTTTGTGCTATTTGCTATAAAAACTTTTCTTTAGAAACCACATCATAAGTTTGCCACAGGATGTCTTTGAAACATTTTATCCAAATTTATTATATTTCCACTTTCATTACCCCTGCATGCCATTGCTGCAGCTCATTTTCGCTCGGTTTCTTTTATGCTGATCTTTTTTTTTCTTTTTTTTTTTTTTTTTTTAATAAATACTATACACCCAGATTTATTTTCATTAAAAGTTGTTGGCATATATGATTAAAAATATTTTTGTATTTCATTTAGCAAAAGCCTACTTGTTTCCTTTGGCTGTTACTGGGCTATAGCAGATAACCCAACTCTTGTATCAGTTATTAAACAAAATATATATTGAGATGCCAACCACTTTTGCAGCGTTCCATGCACCTGAATGAAACAGTAACTAAAATTCATGACGTGAAAAAGTTCGTACATTATAACGTTTATAAATTTACATGCATGCAAAAGAAAGAATTACAAAGTAATGAATTTTTTTTTTACACCGTCATGCTTTACATAAAAAGGGGGGGGGGAGTGAAGGACTTACTGTAAAGTTTTATGGTTCCATCCATTTCACCACGAGGATTTTTGGCGACACACTTGTAGCTGCCATAATCAGTTTTTTGTACGTTCGTTATGTACAAGCGCATAGTTGCCTTGTAAGAAGGATTGCCCGGTATTGTTTCGGTTCTGTAAAAAAGATAATATGAAAAACCATTAAAATGGAAAACGAAAAAATTTAACACAATTACAGCAAGAAAATCATTGTAAATAGGAAAAGTAGCCTGACATGAAACAAAGACGTTGCATAAAAACGCATTAAAATGTTTTATTATTTTTTATTTTTTGTTTTTCTTAAAGAAATAGTAGTGGAGCCAAACAGTGAAATGTGTAAAGAGAATATCAAACAAAAGTATAATATCTCATAACACAACAGAAAGAGGAAGCGAAAGTGGCATTGGTTTGATTTGAAGCTACAGGAAATGATGTTAATACATTTTATAACGCCATAATTAAACTGGCTCAAGTATATGATTTTGATTTTGATACAAAGACCACAATCACATAATAATGATGTGGTGTATTATACAGACAAATTCGCACTTCTGTTTGATGGCCCAAGCACGAGTATAATAAAATAAATGTTTAAAATAATTTTAACAGCAGCACCTTTAACTTTATGTGTATCTGTAAATAAAATATATGTGTATGTATGTGTGCTCCATTAGTTTAATAACCTTTCGTGAGACATGTTCCAAGCCTTATCAGCAGTGTCCCCATTTAAGCACAACTAGTTTCAATTCTTCCATAATATAGAGATTTAGAAAAAAAATCTGTTCCACTTTCTCATGCTATTGAGAATATAAAATATACAATTTTTATTGCCTTTCAATATTTTCCACAAAATTTCTCTCAGTGTCCGAAAGTAAATTTCAGTTGCAAATTTCTGTATTCATGCCATGCGAATTGAAAAGAAATGAATTTTTCCTTCTATGCTTCTATGAGACCAAGGCCAATGTCATTGTTTACTAGTAGCAAGTCTTTTGTTGTATGGAGCACAATTTAAATGCAGCTGCGCTTGAAACACTTAATTCAGCTGGCATGTCTGTATGAACAGAATATTTTAATAATAACATTTATAGAAAATAAGTCAACAACTATTTTGCATAATATAATTCTATAATTTCAAGTGGATTTTATAATCAAAATGCGTTGGGCAAATAAAACGCACCGCAGCAAGGTGGCTGTGCAAGTTCATTAAGACGATTGTACACAGAGTAATTTAGTATGATAACGAGGCAGGTAAGGGGTCTTAATAGAAGTCTCTTGATATTTTCTTATGTGTGGTTGCACAGCAAATTTAAAATGGAAAGAATTGCAAATAATTCGATAAATGCAATAGATATTGTGCAACGGCATGGCATTTTTAAGGTGAATGATCGGCTGCTTTTCCAAATATTGCATAGTACGAGTATATCCGCCTTGCAATTATTGGTTTATAAATATTCCCGAGCACTTTCACATTTTAAGTAACTCCATGTGACTCAGAATACTAGTGTACTAGTTTTAGCATGGCTTAGTTATTATGGCCAGCATAAATGTGGTTTACAGCTTGAAATGTGGTTTAAATAATTTCACAGCTTTCAACATGATTCAAACAATTTCATAATCTCAAAAGTAGTTTAAGTTATTTTAATAACTTCTCTTGAACTAGGGTTCAGGAAAGTTTGTTTATCTACCACCGACACATATAAAACATAAAACAGAAAAGTTCGGCAATTATAAATAAAAAAATGATATCTGGCATATGTCCACCATGCCAATGATATCCACCTCATTATTAATAGTCCAAAATTGTGTTGTTAACATTTGGCCCAATCATGCCTCCAGACTACATAGCGCTCCATACAGTGACACGTTGGGCAAGCAAGAGCTTCCCAAAAATCACTAGGATTTTCAGAAGCCCTAATGCGTTAACTTTGCTTTTTGACAGAAGGTCTCAGAAGGACGATTATATTGTCCGAAAATATCACGAACTTTACGAAATGTAACTTGAACAGAACCACCATTTTCCTAGTGGATTTGAATTATTTTAATGCGATTTTCGAGCGAAATTAAATTCATTGTATTATTATTATTATTATTATTATTATATGAGGCCATAAGCACCGCGACCCAAAGGATCTTTTGTGCAGCCCACGTGTTCACTGATGTAGATTGAGGCTGCGAATAAAGCCAATTACTCTACCCGGTGAGATATCGTACACCTCCCCTGGAGTCATGAAATTGCCTCCAAGGAAACTCCTCCTGCACGACGCCACTGCCGGACAGTCGCAGAGAACGTGCTCCGGTGTCTCCTCAACTGCTCCGCAGAGTCTACATACTTTGGTCTCAGAATTGCCCATGGTAAACTGGTGTCGTCTGAGACCGCAGTGTCCGGTAAACAAACCCGTTAATAATCTGAGGTCATTCTTGTCCATCAGAATTAATTTTTGGGATTTGTTTCGAGATAACGTAATGAAACGTTTTGCCTGTCATAGGCCGTGAAGGGCAAATTCATTGTAACAATTGCCAAACGCATCTACTACGAACAGGTCCAAAAACTAACCTATAATATTGTTGGTGTGGCCACAATTGAAAAACAAGATTTTTGTTGAATTACACTTTCGTCTAGTAAGGCCTAGTCCACAAAAAAATCTCTGACATCTCTGTACTCAATTTTAAATCTCTATTTTGACATAGTCATTCCGGGAAGGCCCGTGGGGGAGACGTTTCACCTCTGCAAGATCAGAGAACATCTCAACTTCTTATAGGCTTAAAGAATACAAATTGTTAAATATTTATCGTATTTTTGCCTATAATATCGTACGCCAACGCCCACTAAAGGGGGCGGGGTCCAAAAATAGACTATATCATTTTTTCCACAGAGGAACGTATGGGCAATTCCAAATCGTCTAAGACTTCATCACTGATCAAGAATATATATATACTTTATGGGGTGCAATGCATTTTGCAGGGTATTAAAACTGTATTTTGTCAGGGTCTCTCTGGCAAGGGCCGTAGGGGAGACATATCATCTTTGCCATAAAACTTCAAACATAAATGTTCGGAATAAGTAAATGTAAAATTTATTAAATTTTGTTTTATATGGTCATTTAGAGGGCAAAGGGGGAGGAGGGGGTAGGGCAGAGGATTACCAGGCTATATCTCAGCTTCGTCCTTAAAGCTTAAAAATGTTGTAGGCTTAAGTAAAACAAAAAATTGATTTATTTTTATTGATCTTATCAGTTTATTGTAATATTAGTCAGGCTTGTGGTCGTTTTTTATAAAATATTATTTCTTATAATTTTTATTCGATATTTCGTTAACAGCTTGTTAACATCTTCAGGAAATAAAAATTATTAAAATAATTTTATAGAAAAATGGTTTTGAAACATGACATGAAAAATTATTCAAAATATTTGTTTTTCAAATACAATAACATAAATAATAATGATCTTGCCTGTACAATTTTGTTCCTAAGTGATTTGACCTGATTGATGAATTTCCTGGTTTGAAAATTCTTCTTTAAAATATTGTACTCCATTTTGACGTACTCTCCTTTATAAATGTTGATTTATTTTTATTGGCGTTATCACATATGTTATTGTATTTGAAAAACAAATATTTTGAATAATTTTTTATTTTTATTTTATGGCTCCAAGTTTAACGGGTTGGACCTTCTTTGACATAAAAATATATAATTTTCTTAACAAAATTACAAAAAAAACTTTAAAAATTATGTTGTTTTTTTAGTGGTTGGTTGAGTTCTTCTTAGAGGAACTATTTTCCCTCTTGCCCGAATTAGCCCATCTCCAAACTTAACCTGTGCCATCCTTCAAACAGACGGACGGATGGACGGAAGAACATGGTTAGATCGTCTTAGATTTCATCACTGATCAAGAATATATCTTCATGTATATATATCTTCATGGGGTCTCAGATGGATATTTCGCTGCGTTACAAACGGAATGACAAAGTGAATATACCCTCCATATTATTTTTTTGAGGGTATAAAAACAGGGCACCTGCACTAAATTTTTGAAGCTGTTGGAAGCAGTTGGGCTTATTTATGAGAGTATTTAAGACGGCTTAAGGAACCGAAATACTTTTTTTTTTGTTCGTTTAATTTACCTTCTCTATTTGTTCTTTGTAGTTCATAAAAAACAAACTCCTTAGTCCTTAATATAAAGTATATTGTTTATTTAAATTTTTCACAATCCATTAAAATATTTTAAAATAATTTACAAACTTAATATCACCACAATTTGCAACGATGTCGTGACTGCATTTTGTCCCTCTTTTCACAATTAAAAGCCCGGCCGAATTCATCGAAGTTAGCCAACGTCTGCAGTACTCTCAACTCGTCCAGGGCATGATCCAAATAAGCAGAATGCGTCAATTTCGGATGAACTTTACCACAGAAAAACTGGGCAAAATTCAGGAAAAACAATTGCTGGGGTGAAAACTGCAACAGAAATCGGGAACGCAACGCTTTCGTGTAATGCTGATTGATGCTATTGGACGAGTTTAGCGTAAAGTAGGCATTGTACGCCAAACGTATGCCCTCATAGTCGGCCAGTTTTTCATTGAGACTGCGAGAGCCTGTGGCCAGTTCATTCTGCATGCAACGTAGGCCCTGCATGAAGCGTTGATTGGCCGATATCTCTTCACTAGGGCCCATAATATTACCCGCACTGTCGTAATCAATTCCTGAGGAATCAAAGCCATGCAGCATTTCATGGGCCAAGGCGAAGCCCATCATGGAGTATTTGTAAATATCTTTTAAATTGCGATGGTAAATGGGCATGTGCAGGAAGCCATAAGGTATGACCACTACATTGCGCGATTTGAGATAAAGCGGAGAAGATGAGCTTCCCTGCCATTCAGCTGATATGACGGCTTCGTCAGCCAGTAGTTCTGGGTTAACAAGGGGATCTAGTGTTTCATGGCTGTGCTCCACGGTCAGTCTCAGCAGGCTTAGCTGATTGGCATAGAAGTTATTGGGATCTAGGGTCACACGTTCGTAGTACATATCAAAGTAATCCGAAGACAGATTTCTGGGAGCAAAGCCGATCCGCAGCTGCATACTATCAATTTTCTGAAGTTGTATTTGCACAATAGTTTCAGGCAGCTGCAGACGATTTTCTTGTATGGTATTGCGGAAAGTTTGCTTCAGGTGATTGAAAATCCTTTCCAGCTGCTGGTCATTTTTCTCTTGGTCCTTGTAGTAGTGCACACCCACCATGTAGCTCAAAGCCAAAGGCATGGCTCTTCTTAAGCTGGCTATACATTCTTGGCGGCTAATTTCGTTGGGTCCTTGCGCTTTCAGATAGATGAGAAATTTCAGCATTATGTAACTGCACAAGGTGGACGAGTCCACGGTGTTGAGCAGCTTGACCAAAGATCTCATGTAGGGTATATTTTGTATTATAACTGTAGTGGCCAAGTCGGTGTCTGGCCCTTTCAGCTCCTTGAGGTATTCCAGCCAGTCGATTTGCGGCATATATTCTTGCAAATAACTCAATTGCATTTCTTTGGGCCCTTCTTCATCCTCCAACTCTTGCAGTTTGTGCAACTGAAACTCAAAACGATTAACGTCGCGAGCTATTTCATTAGCCACTCGTTTCGTCTGGCCTATATCCATGAGTAACTCTATGATGACACCTTCACCCATGGCCACAGTTTCAGCCAGATCAGGTTTGTCTAAGTAGATGCTCATGGAAGAGGAGTCGTCCCATCTGGGCAAGACTTGTTCCTTGAGCAAAACACCATTTAAGCCATACAACCTTAGCCGGGCTGTAGCCTCCAGCCAATCGAACTTTTCGCCGTTCCACTTGCGGCCACCTTGTTTGGCCAGCACACTCCAGTGGGCGATTCTACCCGGTTGCACGAGTTGCAGGTATTTTTTCAAATTATAAGGCTTGACTTTCTTGCACGACTTGTAGTACAATCTGACTTTGTCGTAAACACTAGCGGACTCCCCAATGCCCCAAGAAGCATCTTCAGTTGTTGCCAAGTACTCTGTTGCGGTCACGGGTGGGGCTGTTAAATTTTCCTCCGTTCGGTTGAGGTCACTGCCAGCCACTGCTGCCACCAATGGCTTGCGTAACAAATGCTCCAGTTTACGATTCAATTCATAATCCATGGAGCCCAGTACATCGCCGTAATCCATTTCATCAATGTGTTGTTGATACCAATTGCCACAGGCATATTGATAAAAGTTTTCACAAGGTCGTGCAGTTGCATCCATGTAGCGTTCAACATTTAAAGCTGCCAATTGATTGATGTTCTGTGTTTGATTGTGGGTCTGGCGACAATTTGTCGGTGTTGTACGCCAGATTATAGACGCCAGCAAACCAAAGACAATGCTGAACTTTAGCATGTTAAGGCTTGTGTACTTCTTCGCTTAATCGTTCTATTTCCTTTTTTATCTTTTTTTTCCTTGGTTTGGTTATAAATTTCTCCGATATAATCTTGTCTGTGTTTATGGCAAACGAAATCTTTTATTTTTTATTTTTTAGTATAATTTTCTTTTTTTTTCATTATTCAAACCAAAATTATTTGTTGTTTTCTTTTGCTTTCTGTGTGTGATTTAATATATTGCACTGTACATTCTTCCTCGTCCAAGTACTTGTTGCTTTAAACTAATCTCTATTTCATATTTGAATCAAAATCTAAGTCTATAAAATCTGTTTGAATTGTTGTCTTCTTTTCACTTCTTATTATTTTTTATTTATTTTTTATTTTTGTGTAGTTCATAAACACGCTACGAAATGGAAGTGTATATAAATTATTTTAATAGCTTTTTTAACACTCGAAAATCCTTAAGTTTTTATGAGAGACAAAAAAAATCATAAATATCAAATGCTAGACTTTTCTTGTAGGAAATAAGTTCTTTTTTTTAAACCTTTGGAAAATATTTTCAAATGTTTTAGAAGACTATTTGGGAGAAAAAACTAAATTCTAGCCTTTGACAAAATTTGCTCAAACACCTTTTTGTGGGTGATAAAATGATGGCAACACAAAAAAATTTTCAAAATGTTAACTGTTTGAATTTTATCAAGTTGGCTTTAGAGTTTCTAATGAACATAATTTTAGTAGTAATTTTTATTAAATTTTAGCTATTTTTCTTTATTTAATTTTATATGTTCAATATTTTGCCATGCCTTTGAGTAGTAGATTCTTTGAGAAAAAAAGGTACCAAAAATATTGAGCATTCAAAATGAAATTAAATTCTTTAAATAAACCATTTTAATAAAATTGTTTTATTAAAACTCAATTTTTCTGCAGTAAGTATTTTTAACAAACATTCATATTGCTATATTAACTTGGACTAAGATTTATAAACTAATTGTGGGGACGTGAAGAAAATAATCAAACGGTAACACGGGTATTAAAAACAAAAATGTGTTAACATTAAGTTGATGTACTTCTCGTATGCGATTTCCTAACAAAATTTTTTTAAATAAGAACTGTTATCATATTCAACTAAAGCCACCTAATAAGTGGTGACGAAAACAATACACATGAGCATGTAACATGGTGGTTACTGATGATAGCGTTGCGGTTTTCGAAAACAGCTTCTTTGCTCTGCTGTGTAATTTGAACAACTAAAAACTGATGTTGACTTTCCTTTGCGCCTTGGAGTATTTAAAATGTCTCTCTGAATTTAACACAAAAAATTTCGAACAATTAGCCAATAAATCCATTTTTCTTGTTTAAATATTTATAAATTCTGTTTACAAAAGAAATCCATACATGCGCTCGAAAAGATTTCAATAGAAGTAAAAAAACAAACAACATAAAAACCTATAAAAAATTAATTTTTACCCCGGTATAAAAAAATTTAAATAAAATTTAAAATTTAATATAAAATTTAAAATGAGTTTGAAATGTATTTTAATCAAATTTTTTCATAAAAAATGTTCTTAAAACAGATTCCAAATACGTTTTATTTTTTTATGAATATGGGGGTTAATTTTTAATTTTAATTATAGCATTTTGAAAAGCTGGGGTCATATTACAGCACAAATTGTATAGAAATTTCGATGGATATCGAATGCGGTAATTTGGGCTCTGATGTCTATGTAACATTTCATAAACAATTAGGTGGTTTTCTTTATGAAATTATATAAAAGTTTTTACTGAAATATTTTTTAAATAAAAACCCTAAAACCAACTTAATAAAATTCATACGGTTTACATTTTGAAAATTTTTATGTGTTACCATCATTTTATCACCCACAAAAAGGTGGTTGAGCCAATTTTCTTAAAGCCAAGAATTTCGTTTTTTCCTTCAAATAATCTTCTAAAAAATTTGACAATATTTTTCCAAAGGTTTATAAAAATAACTTATTTGAAAGTGTTCTTCGTATACTTTTAAGCGTTAATTTATTTAAGGTTAATCTTATTCTTATTTTAATAAATTGCTAATGATATATTGCTTTTTAATAAATAAAATTTTTTAATAATTTTATAATAAAGTATATAAAGTAGAGGTAAAAAAAATAACAAATTTATAATTTTAATTATTCAAATAAAAAATCTTTTTAGCAAATAACATATTTTAAAAGTTTTTGTTATTAATTACCAGGTCCACGATGTCACTTGATATCGTTTTATCGCACGAAATAAATAAAAACTAGTGCTTTTTGTTTGTTATGTGGTCAAGTATGTCTATATGCCTGCATTTCATTGATTCTTACACCAAATCATCAGTAGACTTTAACCTAATTCCAACATAACAAAACCTCTCAGCTTATATACAGATTCCCAAAAATTAATTGAGAATTACACAACAAAAACCATAGGATTTGAAATTTCAGAAAACACAACAAACAAATTTTATACGATATAAATATATTTTGTTTTTCCATCTTCATGGGAGCTTTTTAAAGACATCTTGCTTGAAATCAGTTTTAAAAAATATATAATCAATTCTTTAAAATATACTGCCTATTTCTCATTGTCGAATGAATTCTTTCTTTTGTACAAATATATTTAAAACAAGAACAAAATTTTATAAATTGTGTTTGCTTCAAATGTATTTATACGAAAGAAAGAATTCATTCGGCAATGAGAAATAGGCAGATAATAAAAAAAAAGTTTTAGGAATTTAAAAGCAATTGCTTATTTTGGAAAGTTGAAAGAGTTCTTTCTTTTGTAAAAAAATTTATAAATTCTGTTACATATGCCAGTGTAAGAAATAACTTTGGAAGAATTTTTATAATTTTCAGTTACACAAAATATTATGAAAAGATTTCGAATAGCACACAATAATAGAACAATAAAAAAAAAATTTTCAATTCTGTAGCTCACATGTTTTTCGTTGGAGCTGTTCTCAAACGATTCTACTCGTCTCACTTTCATTTATTGCTTCATTATTGTTTGCATACGAGTATTTTTCTTTTTTCTCATTGTAGTATTTCTTTATATTTTACTTCCAGTATCGCATTTTTCATTAACATTTTTATAGTACGAAGAGATTTATGATCTTTTTGTTATTTAAATTTTATTTTGTTAATAAATCAAATATATAAAAAATAATCTAATAAAAATAAACATTTCAGAAGTACATTTATCAGTTCAGTTTCGCCTCTGTCTCTCTCTCTCTCTCTCTGTCTCACGCGGCTGACAAGAGCACTTTTACAGAACTATAAATAAGTTTTTGTTACACCTTAAGATTAATAAAATTATCTGGTGGCTGCACAGAACATTTACATAAAACTGTAAGATTTTGGACAAATAAAAATAAATAAATAAAATTAAGGCTGGACATTTAATACAAAACGACGCAAAAGACAAAGCCGCAGTAAGTGAATACAAGTTAATTTAAGCTTAAATCATGACCGATTTTTTTATAAATTTCAGTCACTTTGTGCCAATTTTTTGTCGGCTCTCATTGGCCAAACCAAATACGTGACAATAATGTCGTACAGTGCCATTCACATTACCTTAAGGCCTTAAGGCTCAGTTCGAATTTTAATTCTTCTTTTACATTTTATTTATTTTTTAAAACAAGAGCTGATATCCCTTGTGTATATTTATTACTGCGGGGTTACTCTGTAACTCGATTCGAAAAGAAAACTGGGGGTTACTGCATAATTCGATTCAAATAGAAAACTGTTCGAAACTCTATGCTATTAACTTAATAATTCGAACACATTTTCTTTCGAATCGAATTACGCAGTAGAACCCCTGTTCGAAATTGTATGTTATTACCATTAAAAGCCGACATCATTTTCCTTCGAATCGAATTACACAGTAACTCCCCAGGGCTCTTAATACAAACGACACTTCTTCGGCGGATTCATTTTGCTGTTTGCCGGACACTCGAAAGCCTCTGAAAATTCTTTTAAATTCATGACCATCTGATTCAAACGATCCGCATCGGAGTCATGATCAATAGATTTTGTATTCTTAGTATTACAAAAAATTTGAGCAACACTCTCGAAAAAATTCCTCTTCTCTTCAGCTTGGGAAACGGTCGGCTGGGAATTATTAATCTTCGAAATATATACACTATAAACTAATTGTATGGCTACAATATCAGCAATGCGCTCATCTATACTGTCTGTGGCCAATTGGGATTGCAAACATTTCAGCGAACTTTGAAACTTTGCATTGCCTAGCATGGCACTGTTATTGGCAGCAAACTGCCCCAGGGCATTGAAATTTAGGCCGTGTGTGTCGAAGGCATGTACCAGTTCGTGAGCCAAAATGAAACCCAACAGAGAATACTTATGCAGATGACTGTACCCCAGGTCATACAGGGGATGCAGAAGAATGCCAAATGGTAATACAATCAAATTCTGTTGGGGCACATAAAAGGCTCCGGTAGAACTGCCCACTTTGTTGTCACTTACAATGAAATTGGTTTGATTTTGTTTATAGTGCAGCGATTTGGCAAAACGATGTCTCAGCATTAATAAATGATTTTTATAATAATTGCTGGCATCCAAACTGGGCACATTTCTATAAAATTCTTCGATTTTTTCCAGGGTTGCTTTTCTCGGCAAGTTGCCTACATTCAGGCGCACATTTAATAGCTTGTTCATGATGAGTTTTACCTGGGAGTTTCTAAACTTCAGGTAATTGTTTTCAAATAGTTGAGCCAACATATTGACTACAGCTGCAAACATTTCCTGTAAATCTGCCACAACATCAAACTTGTCTGAATCGAGCTGGTGATAGAACAGAAAATTTACCGCCAAATCAAATTTGTTTCTTAGATCCTTGACACAGGACATACTTTGGAAGTCAGTGGTACTATCGGTGACCACAAAATAAAGAAACTTCATCATTAAATAATCACACAATTGTTGCTTTTTAAAAGCCAACCAAATATTTTCATTTAAATACCGGAAATATGAGGGATTTCTTAGTAAAATAAAAGTGTCGGCTGGCAATTCTTTGCCCAATAGCTCTTGCAGATATAAATTTAAATTAAGATTCGGGTAAACCAGTTCCAAGTCGCCATACGACAGTTCAAGACTCTTTTCGTCTGCTTGGCTGTAATCTTTCAAGATATTCATTAAAACTTTATTGACTTGCTTTAGATTCTGCATAATCTTGGCGGGCTTTTTGACTCCCAAGCCCATTAGCAACACCTGTAATACTGTTGCATCGGGTAACGTACTATCGCTGTCACTCTTAGGCGGCTCCATCATGATATTTATTTCTCCGTTCTTATCAACCACAAGCTCTTGGTTTACTAACACATTATTCAAGCCATGTGCCTGCAGTTTACCCAGGAGAGGCCACAGTTCAAACTCTCGGTCACTGGGCCACTGGTATGTCTCGTTGTGGGCTTTACTTGTCACCTGTTCCAATATCGGCCAATTCAGCACTGCTGCTGGCTTAACTTCTTCAAAATATCTTGTGAGATTTCTTTTACTTTCTCCTCGACATGCCTTCAAATAGGCAATAGTTTTTTCCACAAAAGAGTGCTTCTGTGGCGGCATATTCGTAATTGTTGCAAAAACGTGTTCGTTGTATTTAAGATCCAAGTAGCTGATGATTTCCGGAGAATTAGCTGCAGTTTGTTCCTGGACATAACAGCCGCAGGCGTATGAGTAAAATTTTTCGCACGGTGCATTTGTTCTATTTATCGAGGAGGCAATGAGTGATTGAATATACGAAGCATCTGTGGGGATAATTTGCACATAGAGAGTTGCAAATACCAGCTTCCAAAAATATTTTAAAAACATTTATTTAGATTTTTTCTTTTCTAATTAAATTAACTTGTTATTAATTGAAATCTGTAGCTGAGACTGTGTACAGAATTTCAAAAGTTTAGCGGTTTTATTTCGTGCCAAAATAGAGATAACAAAATTTATTAAATATTCTTTCTATTCATTTAAGAAGTGAATGGCCTGGCCTACGTGGGGCACTTTAAAATATCTGGTTTCTGATTAAAAGGCCCAACAAAAGGTGATTGTTTTATTTTTCTTGATTTGCTTTTCGCTGTACTTTAATGACATTTTAATAAAAAAAACAGTCAATAAGAAGTGATTCAAGTGCCAACTTACGCAGAATGTGCTTGTATATTTTTCATAAAAATTTTTTCTAATCTTATATTTGTACTTTATAAAATAAGAATATAATATTTTCCGCGCAGACGCTTAACCATTACGATTCGACATGTTTATCTTAAAATGTGAAAATAACATAACTTTTTGGCACACCTTTTAATTTCTAAATTTTTTTCCTCATACTGTTTTCTTTAAATCTGTACAAAACATTTTCGTATATATTATCATTAATTTAATAATTCACAGCATTTGGATCCATGCCAAAATTACATTAATTGTTTGGATACCCTTTCATATGCAGCTTCATATTTATTTCAAAAAATTTTTTGTTGCTGTTTTCATTTTAAATATTTCATGGTAGGAACACAACTGGGACGAACGACGAATTTCATTCAGTACGACGAATTCGTTGGTAAAAATTCGCTGCGTAAATTCGTCGTATGAAACACAATAACGATGAATAAATTATCATAATGAACAAAAAAATTGTAAATTTTGTTAAAAATCTTTGTAATCCTCTGATGCCAGATTCTTTAAACATTCAATAATTGCCCCGGTGGTGTCCATTTTTTTCCAGAACAAATTCCTTTTTGTAATTATTTTCTGAAAATTTTTTCTGTAAATAAATTATTCTTTTCATTTAACAGCTGATGGGGTGACCATGTGAAAAAGTAGGAAATAAGAAGAAAGAAAATATTATAAAAAGTGTTCAAAATTAATAAAAATTAGTCCGAATGATAAATTTTTGTGAATTGGTGAATGCATTTTTAGTATATGCTGAAAATGTTCGTGCTAGATGCAACAATACAGTAGTAAATTATGTTTTCCCACAAGAAACCAGTTTGAGTATATGAAACCTGGGCACCTCATATTGATTTGTTCGTCGCTCGCTGACGAAATAATTAGAAATAAATCTATTTCAACTTTCGCTGAGTATGACGAATTTCGACTAACGCCACGATTGTGTGCATTTTCATATACACCAATGTGTTTTATTTTTGGCGACGAATATTCGCGACCAAAAATTCGTCGTTCGTCGCAGTTGTGTTCCTAGCATCATGTGGCTGGTTATTGCGATCCATAAACTGCTGCTAAATAAAATTATTCCACTAAATAAATAAATTTATTAATAAAAAAAAAATTTATTAAACTTAATACAAATGGCATTTTTCTTTCGGATTCATCGCACTATCCAGCGGACATTTAAAAGCTTGAGCAAATCCTTCCGCATTCAAAACAATTTGATTCAAACGTTCTGCATCGGAGTCATGATCAATAAACTCGATATTATTTTTGCCACAAAAGAATTGTGCCATACCCAAATAGAAAAATTTGTTCCAATTGTCATTTAAGCATATCGGCTTCAGATTGTTATATCTAGAGATATATAACTTATAAACTACACGAGTGGCCACAATATCGGCCATGCGCTCATCTATACTGTCAGTTGCCAGCTGGGACTGTAGACACTTTAAAGAATTTTGCATATTTCCATTGTTTATTATGCCAGATAAAACTGGTGAATTTTCTCCCCGACTATTGAAACTTAGACCGTAAGTGTCAAAGGCATGTGTCAGCTCATGGGCCAAAATGAAGCCCAACAGGGAATATTTGAAGAGATCATGATATTGAAAGTCATACATGGGCTTCCGCAGGCTGCCAAATGGCAATATAATCATGTTTTGTTTGGCCACATAAAAAGCGCTCGAGGAGCTGCCCAAGCTGTTATCGGGCACAATAAAATAAGTTTGATTTTCCGCATAATGCAGAGACTTGGCGAAGCGATGCCTAAGCAGCAACAAGTGATTTTTATAGTAATTATTTTTATCCATAGGCGGCACGCTGGCATAAAAGTTTTCAATTTCTGCAAAAGTTGCTCCTTCCGGCAAATTGCCTATATTCAGGCGCACTCTGGCCAATTTGTCCAGCAGGGCTGTGACCTGTGAACTTTCCAAATGCAGATTATTCCTTCTGAACATGTTGTCCAGCATATTGTTGATGTTAACAAAAATACTTTTTATGCCGTTATTAACATGGTGCGATTGGTGCACGTAAATGTGATAATAGTAGAGATAATTTACCGCCAAATCGAATTTGTTTCGGAGATCTTTAATGCAAGCCATACTGTTAAATTCCGCTGTGCTGTCAACAGCCAAAAAGAACAGATACTTTGCCATCAAATAGTTGCACAATTGGGGCTTTTCAAAATCCCACCATAGATTGTCATTTAGATGCTGAAAATAGGAGGGATTTCTTATTAAAACAACAGTGTCGCCTGGTACTTTTCTATCGCCTAATAACTCTTTCAGATATGCATGCAAATCCAGCTGCGGATAAAGCTTTAGCAAATCGTCAACTTCTGCCAAACTCTCGTCAGTGTCCGAACTGTAGCTGTCCAAAATATTTACCAACACTTGATCAGTTTGTTTCAATGTGTAAATAGTTGAGGCAGGATTTTGCACACCTAAAGTCATTAGCAGCACTTGCAATATCGTGTTCTCGGGTAAAGTGCTGTTGTTGTCACTGAAAGAAGGCTCCAAAAGAACACTTAGTCGCCCATTTCTATCCACTGAAATTTCTTGATTTATCAACACATTATTCATTCCATAGGATTGCAGTTTACCCAAAAGCGACCACACATTAAATTCTCTACCATACGGCCATGGATGGTGGTGGTGGTGCTTGACTTTGTTCACCGTGAGCTCTAAGATGGGCCAATTTAGCCATGGGGCCGGCTTAATTTCCTCAAAATATCGTTTAACATTCCTTTTAGTTTCTCTGCAGCAAGCCTTCCAATATATTCTAGTCTTTTCAACAAACGATTGGCACTGTTCGGGCACTTGGTGGTCATGCTGATAAATAGTTTCAATTAAATTCAAAATTGCTGTGTTGTACTGATAGTCCATGTAACTGGTCATTTCCTGGTAATGAACTGAGGGATTTTGTTCAGCATAATTTGTCACATGGCCGAACACTGCCATTTATTGATGATCTGATGCTGTTTGCCAGCTTTAAATTTACCTCTTCAGCAATGTGTGTGTCAGGTTGTGAATGCAACAGCGATACTACAGCCATCCATATATTTTTTACAAACATTTTTTTTACTCTATTTCTTCGATACAATCAATGATGCTAATCTTGAGTTGTTGTGTGTTCAAATATTTAATTAATACTGTTTTCGAGACAACAGAGAGTGTGCATTTTTTATTCTGTTGGCGATAGAAATATTCGCAATTAATTTAATTAGCATTTGATTAATATTTTTCAGGCATATTGCCCACAATTGGTGGAATCAAATGTTTATTTAAACCACAAACAGTACAGGGGGTACAAATCTGAAATATTTAAGCGGCGTGGCCACACATCAAACTGACGCTTCCAACTCTGCTTTTCTTTGATAGTGTTAGTGAAAAAAACTCACACGTATGGTTTGATGTGAGTTTGAAGAATATCAAAACAATTTAGATTTTCACTGTCAAACAGAATTTTACCGCTTTAGTTGAAATTAGTATTCATCTAAGACTATATTTTGTTATAGTTGGTGTGCAATATATTTTTAAATTTTTCAAATTTAAATTTTAAATTTTAGGCACTCATTAGGTACAACGTAACGTTGTACATCTATTCTCTATTTCTTTACATATTTCTTTGCACTAAATGGAGGCCAAGGTAATAAAATAGTCTCAATAAGTTACAGGGATTGAAATTTATATATTTTTTTGCCAGTCTCTGAATTGTAAATTTTGGAATATCTAATTATGCGCTTTGTAATTTTACAAGAAAATTTCTGTGTTCTCAGAAAAAAAAATAATATCATTTTCTAATTCCCTTCATGTTATTACAAATTATTTCATTCCGAAAAAAAATTTTTCGTTAATCCTTTTCTAAGGAACCACATCACGGAAGCAATTCCGTTTCCCAAGGGAATTGCACTGTGTGACATGGCTGATTATGTAATTTAAAAATACATTTGACCACAACGTGAAGCTGAAATCACTAATTTTTTTATACCCTCCAAAAAAGAATTTGGAAGGTATATTCACTAGGGTAGGTCGATTTTTTTAGTGAACAATCGTATAGCAAAATCGAAATCTGCACCTGATTCTAAGAAAGTTTCCCTAAGAAACCAGGTGTCTAAAATGAAATCCTAGCTAGCGCCGCGAGGCCTGAAAATATTCACTTCCTACACATTGAATAGACTATTTTTTTTTTCCAAAATTCTATTCAATGTGTAGGAAGTGAATATTTTCAGGCCTCGCGGCGCTAGCTAGGATTTCATTTTAGACACCTGGTTTCTTAGGGAAACTTTCTTAGAATCAGGTGCAGATTTCGATTTTGCTATACGATTGTTGCGTTTTTTGGCTCCCATACAAATCGACCCACCCTAATATTCACTTTGTCATTCCGTTTGTAATGCATCGAAATATCCATCTCAGACCCCATAAGTTATATATATATTCTTGATCAGTGATTAAATCTAAGACGATCTGAGCATGTTCCTCCATCCGTCTGTGGAAATCACGATTCAGTCCAAACGAAAAAAGCTAGACTTTTGAAATTTGGTATAAATATATTTTAAAGCTTAGAGCAGGTTAAGTTCGAAAATGGGCTAAATCGGGCAAAGGGGAAAAAAGTTCCCCTAAGAAGAACTACACCAACCCAGAAAAAACAACATAATTTTTAAAGTTTTTTGGTTATTTTGTTAAGCAAATGATATATTTTTATGTCAAATACGGTCCAACGCCTTAAATTTGGAGCCATAAAATAAAAAAAAGTTATTTTTTGGGACCCGGCCCACATTAATGGGCGTTATTATATGCAAAAATAGCATAAAAATTAAAAAAATTGTTGTACTTAAGCATACATTCCTTAAAAATAAAATCGTTAAGCCTTATTGACGAAGCTAAGACGATACCTGGTACTCCTCTGCCCTACCTGCTCCTCCCCCTTCACCACCTAAATGACCCTACCAAAAAAAAATATTCTTTTAATTTTGTATGTAATCATCCCAATCATTTATTTTTAGAGTTTTATGACTGCATGTTTTTGTCCTACCCTCTCCTCCCCTTTGCCCCCTATATGACCCTACCAAAACAAATAAAATTTTTTTTTAATTTTGTATATACTCATCTCAAACATTTATTTTTAGAGTTTTATGACTGCTTGTTTGTGCCCTACCCCCTTTTCCCCGGAAATGACCCTATAAAAAAATAAAAAATTTTATTTTGTATTTAATTATCCCAAGCATTTATTTTTAGAGTTTTATGACAAAGGTGAAATGTTTCCCCCACAGCCCTTGCCAGAGCGATCCCGCCAAAATACAGTTTTTATACCCTCCAAAGAGAATTGGACCCTATAAAGTAAATATGTATATTCTTGATTAGTGATGAAGTTGAAGACGGTCTAGCAATGCCCATACGTTCGTCTGTGGAAAACATGATATTGTCTATTTTTGAACCCCGCCTCTTTTAGTAGGCGTTGACGTACGATATTATATAAAGGAACTCTGTCCCACCAAGTTAAACATTTTAAATTCACTTACTAAATATTTAGAGGGTATTTAAGATTCGACCCGGTCGAATATAACGTTTTTACTTGTTCATATTAATTCTTGTGCGATTTTAATATAAAAAGTGAATTAATATGGTTTGAATTGATTTTCAAAATTTTTTGATTTTTTTAGTGTTAATATGATGATATTTGCCTTGTAAGTCAAATAAAATCTTGTAAGAGAATAACTCAATTATTCTCTTGCAATTTACTGATCTACAGCTTTCATTGAGCTTAAAATCTCAGTAAAAACTGAAATTATTTGTAACACACTTTTTGTTTTTTGTGTTTTTTTTTTTTTTTTGTTAGAAGAGGGAAACCACATTTTCATTGAAATTTTTTTTTTCAACTCATTAAGTATGAAATGTTTTCTTACTCACTTGTATTTCGCTGAATCTGTTATCATTTGTTCATTTTCTCTTGTCCAATAGTTTAGTGACGTCGGATTGGCCTCTATAAAACACTCTAGGGTTATATTGAAATACATGGGTATGCCCACCAATTGATGCGGTATCGATACCATGGGTGAGACTGTGAATAGAAGACAAAAAGTGGCAGGAGATATAAAAGACAATTGCGTTCTCAGAATAATAAAGTATTTGGGAAAATTGTTACTTAAATACAATTCACTTGTTCTATATCTACTTACAGTCAACACTGACTTTAATACGTTTTGAAACGCTGGGAGGAACTCCATTTGTTGCTATACACAAGTAAGCGCCCATATGCAAACGTGATATACGTTCCAATTCCAAAATGTCACCTTCAACTTCATTTACTAAAATAAAAAATTATTTGTTTCTTTTAATTGATTATCACATGCTATAGCAAAATCTCACCCTCTAACGATTTATTTACAACAATTCTCAGGCCATCGTCTCTTTTCCATCGTATTGAGGGCTCCGGACTACCTTTCGCTTTACATCTTAGAGTAACATTGTCGCCTTCACGCACTATAACATCGCTCGACGTCAACGAATCATCGATATTTGGAGGAACTAAAAGAAATATAATTTAAGAACAAGAACACATATTAAACAATTATTATGGAACTGCTTATAATAGAGCACACAACAGGCCTATGAGGCCTAAATATAATTCTGACGGGATTGGGACAGCTCTTGCTTGCGCCCCTCTCTTCAACCTAACCTAAACAATTATTATACATGCAAGCGGCTGTGCGCATGATCTTTATTTAGAAAATTTGTTTCATGCAGGTTTATTTTTTCGAAAAAAAAGTAACTTAAATAATATATGCGTATTGCAAATAACGCATTGAAGAAAAGAGCATAAAGAATTTACGATAATTTTTATTTCGAATTTTCTTTGACATATTAAATTCAATTATTGTTGATAGGCTAGTGTTTGTACGATTTGACAAATAATCCAGTTATGAAAGGAAAAATAAACATCAAGTCAGCCCCACAGCACAGTCGAACAGTGCTATTTTCGAAAACCGCTACACTTTTGTCATCAGTGCTCATATGTATTAGTTTTTTGCCACTTGTTAGCGGGCTTACATGTATGTGAAAGCTTTTATACACATTTTTATGAGCAAATTGTATATGAGAAACTGCTAGCCTTTCAATAATAATCGAATTAGATATAGTAAAGAAATTTCGATATACAGCAATACCAAAAATTAACAAAGTCGCAACATAAACAATAAAATGAAACAATTATGATCTGTAGAGGAAAGCTGGCGAAAAAGCAATTGATTTGCGAATAAAGAGGAGTATGCCAGCTGAGATCATTCTAAGAAGCATTTTGCAAAGGAGTCCACTGAAATTGTGGAAACGCCGTCCGAGAAATTGTGGAAACCTTGTCTTCCCCACAGTAAAAACGCATTAAAAATAAAGTCTAATTTAAACTGAGAATTCGCTAGGGCATTTTGTAACATTGTAATAGAAACTTTCAATTGGGAACGAATAGTATAACAAACGTTGCGATGTCAGCGATTTGTTTCACTGTTTTGCCGATACTGAGGGACATCAGTCCCGGGCTATTTTGGAGCCCAACTGGTAGTAGTTTTCGGCTACGAGGTCTGACCGGCGACTCAATTCCGGTAACGCGGGTGTCAGGAACCCCAGAAACTTCAGCTTCTGCCTGCAAATGGCAGCGGCCCTTCGGGGAGCATCGTGGTGGCTGTGGTTAAGACCCAAATCCCGGGAGAGCGTTAGCTAGATGTGGAGTTGCATTGCAACCGGGTGCCGTGACCCAAAGATCGGTAGGAGGTTAGATAGTCTCCGCTCATGACCAAGGGGGAGGCCATGTCCAAATGCATGGCTTCGAATTGGTATTCATGTGCGACACTTGTTGCACATGGAAGTGCTGCTGGACGCATTGTTTCCACCCGGTGCTGGGACCACCGTCAGGTTGGGCCGCGAGGCACTGACCTTAAAGTTTTGACATATTGTTCTCCCGATACTACAACGGAATGTGTTCTGATGAAATAAGGGAGCTTATGCATGAAATTAATTTATTTTTACAAGCTAACCGCTTTTCACATAGGCCACACCCTTTTGTGGTTGAGTTGCCAGTGAACGCCAACACGCATTACAGAGAGAATTCGTTATTTAGCCGAACGGTTCGTATGTGGCACAAACTTCCTGCAGAGGTCTTTCCTGCCAATTTTAACTTGCGGAGGTTCAAATCGAACGTCCACAAACACCACTCCCTCTATCCTCCCTCCTATAACCAACTTTCCTAGTTCTGGCACAATGCATCGCATATGTAGGGGTCATACCCTGAGTGCTGGTGCAAGAAAAAAAGGGCATAGAGTGCTACACGTATATATTCCTTAGGTTCCATTTGCTACATGCTGTAAGAATTCATGAGTATATTTTTCAAGAGTCCAACTGCCAACATGCAGCAGAAGAGTAAACGGGTAGTGTGCATTCTATTTGCCATGAAAGCTGGAACTTTTTATTATTCTTACTTTTTACAGTTTAATTGATTTTCTGTCTTATGTTTTTAGCTAAAAGTTAAGAAATCTAGAAAACCGGATATTACTAATTAAACATGTTACGCCGTGACTTAAGGTACGTTCACACTTATCAAATATTTGCCCAAAAAAGCGTAACCACTAAACATTAATAAAAAACTTCTTAATTCAAAAATGCATTTATTGAGTTAAATAGTCTCCAATAATATTGGATTAATGACCATGTCTATTAGTTTTGTATGAAATTGTTTTACTAAATAAACACGTATCTGAACAAAAATAGGTTTCATTAGTATTTAGTGGTTACGCTTTTCGGAGCAAATATTTGATAAGTGTGAACGTACCTTTAGATCTTTATTGTTATATATATTATAGTCGTACTGCTTTTAATTAAAATGTGAAGGAAATAAATTCAAATTATTAATAATTTTATTTGATAGATCATATCGATTACAATAACTTGTATGTGAACACATTTTCCAACGTCGTCAATAATCGACATTACAAATTTAATCTTCATGATACTTCCGTCACATTTATCTACCTCATTGCTGTTGTTGTTGTCGATGATGTTTGGATGCATCATATGAAAATTTTAATGCCTTTTTGTTTGTATACTTTCGGTGCCATATGTTATTGATCATACTGCACCGAGATATTTGTGTGTGTGTGTGAGTGTGTTTGTATGCATGTGCAGTGCTCTGTATTCATATCACATCTCACAGAGTCATTTATACCTGCAGTTCTGATGATAAGTATATATATATTGTTAAGACAAGAGTTTCTCATTTGCACTCAAGCTCAAATCTGCAATCTGCAAATTATTTTTTTTTTATGAGTTTTTATTACATTCAAGTTGTTTTTATTAAGATATGTATAGTATTTATTTGTTATACAGATATATAGATATAGATTATAGATACATACTCGTATGTATAATATTTATTTATTTATTTTTACAACTCTGGCTTGCCGATAATGTTAATAACGACATACATTTCTCTACAACAACATGTTTTTATAAAACAAAAAGTGTGTTCTTGGTTGGAGTTGAAGATGTCAGATAAGTTTCGATTAATGTATTTTTGATTTTAATTGGTTTTATATATATGTATATATATATATATATATATATATATATATATATATATATATATGTATATATATATATATATATACATATATATATATATATATATATATATATATATATATATATATTGTATATATATATATATATATATATATATATATATTTATAGTTGGCCTTAATCGAGGGCAAATTTACAACAAAACATGGTTTCTAATAAAGCGAACTGTTCTTTTTCGATTTCTGAAAAAAGAAAATTTCGACCTGAGTCACTTTTGAGCTAGGTGTGCGATATAATAAATACGATCTTCAAATTTTGCAATTTTTGTTGTTGTTGGCTTCCATAATATATAGGATATATGTAATATCCTGGTATTCTATAGCCCAACAACTTTCAAGACTCCTTCATATTCATTTGCAAATGAAATGTTTATATAGACTATAATGACTTTTTAAGCCTACAGGGTTACCTGCAAGTATGTGTGCGCTAGTACGTGTTATATTTGAAGTCGCTTAGCCATAGTACGTGCAATGTTGAAAATGTTCATAAAACGTGATATGATGACGTTTAAGCAATGAAAAATATTTAATATTCTATATAATTCAGTAAAATAATATTCTTATAACCCAGCAATATTTTTAAAATCGTTACGAGTAATAAGTAGATCTCAATACACTTTGTAACAAATATTTACTTTTTTCTGTATGAATAACTGTTCTGTTTGCTAATTAAAATTGGAGTATGAATTTTCTCCATCATATGAAAGAGTATGTGAATGTGTCAGTAGATGGAGTATCAGCAATGATAGGGAAAACGACTTCCAGTCCAGCTGATTCTTATTACAGCGATAATATGTTTTATATCAGTTTTATTTAAGAATTTGTCCCAACATTTAGGGAACTTTTTATCAGGTTGTCTCTTGTAAGTATGTGCTTACGATAGTACATGTTCACTGTATGTACCAGAGGCGGTATATAAAGATATAAGTGTCAATATGTGTTACCTAAACATGTACCCTGTTTTAAACAGGTTTGGTAGCAGTTACAGCTGCTGTGTATTCCTATATTATTTTAAATAATTTAATTTTTTTTTGCTTTGTAAGCAGACGTCTTTGCAATTGAGATGCACGTGGAATTGCAATTCCGTTTCAATTATGAATGCACACTGCAATATTGGCAACTGCAACAACGTATAAGTGAAGGCATTTGTAATTTGTACTAATTTGTAACATGGCCAATAGCAGCATTATTGTTAGTATGTAAACGTAATTCATTGAAAATGAGCTAATATTAAATGTTGCAAAATAGGAAAATAAATATGTGCAGTGCTTACAAAATAAAAGCGATATATAGTTGAGGATTCGTCAAAGCAGTGTTCTTAAAATATTTTTCAGAAAAATCTTAGCAGTCAGGCAATTACAAGAAATGCCTCGTTTTAATTATTTTGGCAATCAAAGAACAGTCGATATCATATGTTACGCCATAGTAAAGATTTCCAAAATATAAAAAAAAATCAATGAGTGTTCGAACTCACGGGCGATGTGTTAACACCTTTTTGTTTATTTATTTTATATTAAACCCACAAAAAACAAAGAGAATGCAAAGCAACAGACAAATGTACATACATACATTGTTATGTTTGTACATAAGCTACATACGTTGCTGTCTTGCTATCTATCTATCTATATATATATATATATATATATATATATATATATATATGTACGTATAACCACGTCACTATTCTCTTTGCCATTCATAAGACAAAACCGAAGATCAACATAAAACACTTTTTTAATATTACTCCAAATTAATACTCCGAATTAAAACACTTAAATCTCCGCTCGCCGATATCGGATCGCCTTCATTTTTGGCCTAAACTCTTCGTCAAAACCCGCACTAGCGTTTTAATCCAAAATAATAAAATCGGCTATGAATTTCCGGAGAAAATCGCATGGGAAAATTATATGAAAATCGCCCAATAATCACTTTCAATACCGACTGCCAAGCAACAACAACAAACAAACAAACTCTTACACTTACACTTGCGTATGTATTGAAACTGATAGTTTACTGCCCTAGAGGCGCACGTATAGATGTTAACACATCAAAAATCTGGTGCTGCAAACATGATCAACTGCAATGAAAATTATAATATTCAACTTGAATATTTTTCTGCTAGAAAGTCAGGCAGGAGTGCAGTGAGAAGAAGGACCAAATCAATCACAAGTTTTCTTAAAGGCTTTTTATATATTAAATATTTGTGCACATTGCAGCTGCATAACTGGATCTCTGATTAACTGCATTTAATAGAAATACAGGGTGTTTTTTTTAAAGGTCTAGAGCTTCGAATTGAAATAAAACACAAGAAAATCGTTTTAATGTCCATCAATTTGGCTTTATTGGAAGGATAATTTTATGCCATTAATGTTTAAATATGATTTCGGGCATGTGGCCGCCGCGGCTGGCTCGAATAAAGCCAATGCTACAGGTCCAATTTTCAACCACTTTTTCGAACATATGGGGCCGTATGTTGGCAATAGCGCCACGAATGTTGGCTTCCAAGTCCCCTAACGTTTCTGGTTTGTTGGCGTAGACGAGCGACTTCACATATCCCCAAAGAAAATAATCCAATGGTGTCAAATCACACGATCTTGGTGGCCAATTGACAGGTCCATTCCGCGAAATTATGCGCTCATCGAATTTTTCCTTCAATAAATCGATTGTGACGTGCGCTGTGTGGCATGGAGCGCCGTCTTGTTGGAACCACAACTCATCCACATTCATGCCATCCAATGCGGGAACGAAATAGTCGGTTATCATGGCTCTATACCGGTCTCCATTAACGGTAACTGACTCTCCAGCATTATTTCGGAAGAAGTATGGCCCAATGACTCCACCAGCCCATAGAGCACACCAAACAGTCAGTTTTTGTGGATGTAATGGCGTCTCAAGGGTCTCATGTGCGAAAACGATCCATGGTTAACCGAATTAATTGCTTTGATGGACGATTATATCGACCATAAAATGGACGGACCTTGCGGTAAACTTCGCGAACTGAACCATTACTTTCGAAATAAATTTCCACGATTTGCAAGCGTTGTTCTTTTGTCAACCTGTTCATGATGAAATGGCAAACCAAACTAAATATTAATCACTTGACAGCTGACAAAATGGCCGCCAGTTAAAAAAGTGATGCCAACTTAAAGTTCTATACCTCAATAAAAACACCCAATACTTATGATGAACAATACAATTTCATCAATTCCTTAAATATTCTGCAGCCCATGTCAAGCTTTAAAATATATATTCTTTCCCCAAAAACTGTAAATTTTACTATATATTAATATTTTTCTTTTTCTTTCGTCTAGCTTAACTGCATCTTTAGTGTTTTTCATTTGAGTCTCACCAAACATTCTATTTTAAACTGTCTGCAGTTTGAAACTTCTGTTCTCTTCTAAAGCCATGTGTGTCTAACTTTGCTTGATTTAAATAAATGCGTTTTTATTTTCTCATATATTATTATTATTATTTTTTTTTATTGGAAAATATTTTACCAACTAAAGCAAACACAAGGCAATAGCACATGATGTAATCAATGATATTCAGATTTGTGGTGGAACAAACTATTTGCATAAAATGACTAGAAGAAAGTAAAATATAAGACAGAAAGGGGAATAAAATATATTAAAATCTAATCAAAACGAAGTTTAGCAAGACGATAAAATAAGAAGAAAAAAATGCAAAGAATGTTAAAATTATTTTATGCATTGAGTACACCAACTCATTAGGAAAATCAATTATACAATTCAAATTTATTTTTTATTGATTTTATCAATATCCCACCAATTTTAAGGCATTGAGAGAAAAACTATTAGAATATGTAGGCGACATGAAATTGTAGGATAAGAGATTTTCTAAATTTGGGTGGCAACAAGAAGTTTAAATAAAATATGTTTAAGGACATTATGGCAGCAGCTGCTTTGGTCGTATACAATATACAAAAAGGAAAAAAAATTTATAAATATATTTTGAATTAGATTAAGTAACGGTAAGTGTCAGTAGTAACTGTAATTTAAATCATCAAAATTTATCATGAACATTTATCACATTCTAAAGGAGTGCATTTTTCAAACACCACTAATCGTGAGTCTCATGGCTCTGCCAGTTTTATCTCTTATCTTGTACCAGCACTCAGGGGATGACCCCTACATATGCAGTGCATTGCGCCGGAACTAGAAAGGAGGGGATAGTATTGAGGTTACAAATGAAAAACGAGAAACATTTTTTTATAGCTTTTTCAACCTTTTTACTTCGCCGGCTAATTTTTGCTACTGGACCGACGAAGCAGGGTGCAGTTACTCTGCTTTTAAGTACATGATCGTGTCAGTCGCTGCCAATTATGTGCAGTGACCAGTGCAGTGCCTTCATCATTGAAAGCAGGCTGGCAATAACTAACACAACCATGACACTAATGCTGATCAGAATAATTCAACACAATACATCATGACTCAGCGCGGAGTTGAACTCAGTACCCTCTGTTTCATAATTTCGTATTCTACTACTTCAGACAACAGCACCCACAAAGTAGTTGTAAAGTCTTCAGCAATACCTTTCTAAATGCTGGAGAAGATTTTTATACGATATTAGCCGTTTAAAAACTGCAGAACTATTGCCATTCTTTTTTCAAATTTACCCCACTGTGCAATCTTGAATAATTGCACCGGTTTTTGTGGAATTCCCCTGACTACAAATATTCGTTTGTTTGTGCCGTTTTATGTACATGTTGTTAGTATGTCACAATTTAACATTTATTTATATATCGATTCACACTTTTGTATGAACACTAATTGATAATTAATTAAGAAATACATTTTATACCATTTGAAGAATTTGCAAGATGTTAAATTTTTGTAAAAACCTTATACGAGTTTATTTTATATCTGCTATGACGCTCAGTCTACGGGTACCCATCGTCACAATAATTACGTTTTTAAGATCTAGAAGACACAACACAACGCTCCTTTAGAAATATAAGAAGAACTGTTTTATTTCTACGTGGTAAGTGTGTGATCCAAATATTTTTTAACATGAATATTAATTAAACTGCCCGTGCTTATCCAGAGGACTCAGAGTGTCTTAATAGCCCCGTACACTTTTGTGACCCATACCTTCCAGAACCCTCGAGGCTCGAACAGGATGCACAGCTCTATGCTTAATCCCGTCTTACGATGAATAACTTCTGTAGTAGGACCTCAACTATCTAGCAATTTATTTTGTAAACAATCATTTAGCCTAATCCAGAGACTTGAACTAATATTCCTTCTACAATTTCTTTCTAGCGGGCTGTGAACCAGCAGTGATATGTTTTACCTGATCGATAGCAGATCAGTCTATGCAGTGAAGCTTTACTCTGTACGAAGGCATCAATGACAATGAAACCTATAGCAAACATACACGCAGGTTAATAAGAAAACGTGGGTGGGTGTGGTTTTCTCTTGAGTATTGCAAAATTATAATTTTTAATTAAAAATTTCCTAACAATTTCTTGAATCTTTCTATTTTATATAATTTTTTTCTTCTACTAAAAAATCTAAACTATTTTTTTATATAAAAAAACATTTCGCTGTCAAAACTGGGTACGTTTTTCAGCAACATATGAATTGGCTACAAACAACCATAACGTTCAGTTCATTTTTGTAAAGAAATAAACAATTTTTTATCAAAAAAAAAAATCTTCTCTGTTTTGTTACTTTTGTGTTACACTCTGTTTTGTCACAAATTTAAATTGACTTTACATTTTCGTTTCCACACTAAATAATCCTGTAATAGTTAAAAAACTTAGATCACACCAAAAAAGCAGAACATATTGAAAAAAAAGAACAGAAATTCTAAAATGTATTTTCGTACCACAAAAATCTCTATTTAAATCAAAGTAAATATTTGTCATTTGCATAGAATGGAATTGAGTTTTATTTTAGCTTTCCAGCTTTTTATTACAGCTGTTGTACCAGTAACTACACGACTGCCATACACAAACACAAACAACAACTAAAACTGTGAACTGAACTACAACAACAAAAATAAAATAAATAAATAAATAGAAATGCAAGCAACCCTTTTAGCTTTGGCCCTTAATTAGTGTGTCATTTTCCATTTACGTTATCTGGTTTGGAGTTTCAAAAAAAAAAAATCGCACGTAAATAGCCAGTATTTGTCAATATATATGGAAATTTCAACAGAATGGCGCTTTGTAAAGCTTAAAAATATCGTATTAAATTTGGTGTAGTGAGAGTGAAGTCCCTAAAAGCATTTTCGTTTATAAAAGTTATTTGTTGCTCTGACTTGCAAAGATACCAATAATTAGAGTAGCCTGGGTTCTTTATAAAAGCAGTTAGCGACTGTACACGTTTTGTTTTAATGCACCTTGCCGGTATACGCAAGCGGTAGATGCTGCTGAACTGTAATATGCACAGTGGGACATTGAGTGCGAAAGTGGTAGAAACTATATTTATAAGGGCTTGGTTGCATAGGACGAAAGACACTTTCAGTCTTATTTTGGGCTAATGCATATTTGTTTCAATAAAAAAACATTAGCATTACACTGCACTTCAAAGTTAGCGGAATTATTTAGATTTTATTTGGTAAAAATATTTATTTCAACGAAGAACATTATAAATTCAATTAAAATTTATAGTCATAACAATCATAAGCATTCAGAGAGATAGACTAAATGTTATTAGTAACAAGAGAAAATCCAGATCAATTCAATGATGCTACTCACACTACAGAGCAGAACAGTTACATTCGGAAGTTGCTACTCTCCTATCATCAGTACTCTAAAGTTTACTTGCAATAGCAGTTCAACACATATTTTAACTTATTTTTTTAATTTGACTTTTTGGCGTGGTACTATGTGCTTCATGGATTTCGACGAAAAAAGGCAATATGAAAATGAAACCTTTATTTTACTTTATTTAAAACGCCTTATTGAAGTCATATGATTTATTGGGTGAAGTAGTAGAGCAAGAGACTATGAAGCGCAGGGTCCTGAGTTCAACCCCACGCTGAGTCATGAAATATGGTGTTGAATTCTTCTGATCAGCATTATTGCATGGTTGTGTTAGTTGTTGCCGGCCTGTTTTCGATAATGAAGGCATAGCACAAGTCACTGGACATAATTTGCAGCGACTGACACTATCATGTACTTAAAAGCAGAATAACTGCACCCTCCTTCGTCGTTCCTGTAGCAAAAAATTAGCCGGCGAAGTAAAAAGGTTGAAATAGCTAAGAAAAAAATCTATCTTCTCATCTTTCTTCATTTGTCCCCTCAATACTATCCCCTCGTTTCTAGTTCCGGCGCAATGCACTGCATATGTAGGGGTCATTCCCTGAGAGCTGGTCCAAGATGAAAAACAAAATTGTCAATGTGCAGCAATTGATGAAATTGTTTATTCATCAGCAGCTAGCGAAATACTACAAACAACTCAATGATACTGTATACAAAAAAAAGCAAAGCTAATTTGAATTTTTCCTTTTAGCGCGGATTGGAAAGTTTCCTGCACAATCCTTGAGAATTATATGACTTTTATCTATATGATAATAACATTCAGCCTCATTCAATAATACACCGCAATACATACAAAATTAAGAGTTTTTAAAATATTAAACGCCGAAATATGGCAGGAAAAAAAGTAGCAGGTATTTGCTGAAAGTATTGTAGTCCGTTTTAAAAGGAAGTGCACAACAGCTAACAAGAACAAAACCAAAAATAGAAAGCGAAAAAAAGTTAAAAGCAAAATAAACAACTTAACCCCTTAAGTGTTGTACAATTCAAATTGAATCTCTGCATTGAGATCATAACGGAATCAAGCAGAAAAAAATATATATCAAACGCCAGTAGCTTCATTTCAGAGCAAAAAACAAAAACAAAAAAAATCAAAATGAGAAACATAAACAAAAGCCACTTGCAGTTACCAACATTTATACCCCTACGAGTATATCCTGACGAGCTTGCAAAATTAAAAAAAAAACCAAAAAAAAAAAATATATATAAAAAAAGACAGGCAGAATTTTAACAAAATAGCTTTAACATTGTTTTACAGTATGAAGTGGAATGTTTCGGACATGTCAAGGATATGCTTAAAGGGCTGAAAAATAAAACTGGTAAATACTTAATAAAAAGAAAGCACAGCAATGGGACCGACCATCGAAAAAGAGATATTCAAATAAATTTCTTAACGAAAATGGCTCACTAATTGAGCAGCCAATAAAAGAAATTTAAAGACTTTTATAACGGCAATTAAATAATTAGTGGTCAATAGCGATAAAAATATTCTTTTCCATTCTCTCTTGCTGACGTATACGAGTAGAAGGAGGTGCATGCTTATGGTATTTAATACCCTCTACAGCGTTTGATTTTTTTTTTCTTTTGGCATTTTGAATTCTTTTTTATAATCAATAGCTTGCCAGATATTGATTTCGGCTTCTTAATTTCTAAAGTCGGCCGGTCATATTCAAGACATTGCAAACAAAAAATTCCCGTGTAGATAAGTTACTTATTTTGCAATTTTTTTTTTCATATTCTCTTTTGCATCAACATATTTTTTTAAAGGATACTAAAGCTTGACAAAAAATTTACCCACTTCAGCAAAACAAATGACTTCGAAAAGGCAAAAAATGAACAAGATAACTGAATGCTTTGGACACACACAAACAAACACACACACACACACACACACCCACATACACTCAAAAGCATAAAAACAAAGAAGAAACAACTGCTTTTTAAGAAAAGCAGAAAAATTACTTGCTTGTATTGTAAGCATGATATCACAGAACGGAAGTGCACTATTTTATGCATGATGTTTTTTTCTTCAAAGTTGCTTACACTTGAATACCACAAAGACAGTGGAGCAGACAAAACACACACACACACACACACATACCTGCATACAGCAGTAACATAGACCAGAGCGTGCAAAAAGAACGACCGGCTATAAGGCGTCTTTAGGTGCTCTCAATGTGTGGTTGTACGAGTAATTTTCGTCCTAGACATAGTGGGCGGCTTGTTTTTCTCAATTATAGCACAGAGTTTTTGTTCAACCATTTCAACGTGCACTATTTTTCTTTTTTTAAACAACGAAGACTTTTTAGGGAAAAAAAGAAAAACAAAACAGCAACTTAAAATATAGTTTATGAGTTAAAATTACAAGGAGAGTTCAAATTGTTTTCTTTGCCTTACTCTATTGTATTTTGTTTTATGTTTACTTGTAATTGAAAGAAAGTTGTAAACAAGATATATTTATTAAAAAAAAGAAACTATAAAGAAAAATAAAGCAGAAAAACGATCCTAATAATTGTTTATTGTATTGGGTGATCCATTTCGAGGTTCCCTACTTAAAAAAAAATAAAAAATAAAAACACAGAAAATTCAAATTTAATGGAGAATGTGTATTATCATTTGAAAGAACATTCTTTGACATTTATTTTTTGAAGATTATGTCTATCAAAAGTTGGCCGTTGCTACCTCGCAGATGGCCCATCCGTTCAGTCCAATTTTCGATGATTCGTTCGAGCACTTCGTATGGTAACTGGCGAATGACACGCGTGATGTTTTCCCCCAAGGCCTGAATCGAAGCGGGTTTGTCCGCATAAACTTTAGACTTTACATATCCCCACAGGAAAAAGTCTAACGGTGTGGTATCGATCTTGGTGGCCAATCGACCGGCCCAAAACGTGAAATTATGTGCTCAAAGAAATGTTCTCTCAATAAATTTATTGATTGATGCGATGTGTGGGAAGTGGCGCCGTCTTGCTATTGGCTGAAGTAGTAGAACTCGAGACTATGAAGCGGAGGGTCGTAAGTTCGAGCACACGCTGAGTCATGACATATTGTGTTGAATTCTTCTGATCAGCATTAGTGTCATGGTTGTGTTAGTTGCTGCCAGCCTGTTTCAATGATGAAGGCATAGTCACTGGTCACTGAACATAATTGGCAGCGACTGACACCATCATGTACTAAAAGCAGCGTAACACCACCCACCTTCGTCGGCCCTGTAGCAAAAATTAGCCGGCGAAGTAAAAGGTTGAAATAGTTACAAAAAAAACAACTGTCTATCTTCTCATCTTTCCTAATCTGTCTCCTGAATACTATTCCCTCGTTTTCAGTTCCGGCGCAATGCACTGCAGGGGTCATTCCCAGAGTGCTGGTCCAAGATAAAAAAAAAACAAATGTCGCCGAGATCACGAGCTTCAATTTCAGGCATAAAATAATCGGTTATCATGGCACGATAACGGCCGCCACTGACGGTTACGTTCGCTGTACCCTCTCAGCTGCGACCGCTATATTTTCTTCACAGCGTGCAGGACGTTTTCTATTCGGTCGAATATTATAAAATATTGAATGCTGGGTCCCAAAATAGGTGATGGTGTTGCGAATAGTACGCTCAGTAGGACGATTATGTTGACCATAAGTTGGACGAAGTGCACGAAACACATTCCTCACAGAACGTGAATTTTCGTAATAAAGTTGAACAATTTCTAAACGTTGTTTAGGCGTAAGTGTTTCCATTAAGAAATGCCAAACAGTACTAAACAAAAATAACATGACAGCATGACACGACTCACACGTGATTTGTCACAAATTACAAGGATCATTCTCTTTCTTTAGTTGTTTATATAATTTCAGCCAAAGGATTAGAACAGCTAATAATAATAAATAAATCCTTATTTTCTAGCCACAGTTTTCATCATCTTGGGACAAAAACATCTGAGCTAAAAATAATATATGACTAATTTAGAAGAGCAAAAGCCTGTAGTAGTAGAAACTGACATATCAAACAAATTAAAAAAAATCCCGCCTACTCAATATCCACAAATTATTAATTAAAAACAAAGAGAAAAGAATGAAGAGTACTTCTCGGCAGAGTGATTTTAAGTTCAAATATCATTAAATTTATTTCAAATTATTATTATTTTGTATTATTAGTATTTCACTTGGATGTCCTTCATATGAAAGGGGCTTCATATATGCATTTGCTATGATTATTCATAAGACTTATTTTGTGTTGATTAATTTTATTATTATTTTTCAAGGAATTCTCCAGCAAGTGAACTAAGCGGTGACTAGATTTAAGGCTATTTCAATATTAACTGGAAGATTATCAATTAATTACTTCTGTTTATTTAGAACTATTTTCCAAAACTAAAAATAATTAAAGCACGAACAATTTCATGAAATGATTCTTAAATAGATTCACACAGATTTTCCGAGGTAAAACAGACCATCTTTATCATCAAACAACGTAATAACCCTCAAACAATGAGATTTTTTTGTTACAATATTTTCTTTAATGTTTCGTATAAAAAATAAATTTAAATTTACAGAAATAAATTTTTAATAGGTTCGACGCAAGGTATGAAAAATAGGAATCATTTAAGGGTAAAGAATTTAACTGAAATTAGAATTTAATCGAATTGCATTTACTATTTCAATCAACTTGCAGTGAAAATGAAATTGATTCATATTTAAAATAAGCGAATATGTTGTAGCAACAAATTATCATCTCCAATTTGAATTTGCATGCTTTATAAAGCCAACGCTTTACAACTTCCAAAGTTAATTTGATTTTTTTTCTTTTGCCAAGATGAAAACAGTACAAAAAAAATTTCATTAAAATTAGTGACAAGGATTCAACTCTTATGGTGTTTGGAAAAGTTTCCCAAAAGACACACAAGACAAAACAATAAATGCTTAAAATTGTATCCTTTTTTTTACTGCATCCACATCGGTAGCATGCAGTCATGTACTCTTTTGGATCTTGTTTTATATTTTTACAAAATACAGACGCACACACACTCTCACACACATACAGAGATCGCATTAAATATGCAACACAATTTTGAATGTACACAAAATCATTGCATCGTGTATACAAAATTAAAACCACGTTAACAAAGCAAAGAACGAAGCAAAGAACATTAAGTGCGTGAAAATTTATAACACAAACTTAACGAACAGAATCTACTACAAATATGAAACTTGCACACACACACACACAAAAACACATCTACGCGCGCAAACACACACAAGCACATACAGTATAAAAACACGAATGCATTGAATTTGAGGAAATGAAATGAAGCTTCCAGCTTTATTTTTTATTTGTTGTTGTTGTTGTTGTTTTAGTAAATGGTATAGACTTGCAGATGGAACATGCAGTCAGTCATTTATTCAAAGAGCTTAACAGTGGGATGAATTCTGATGAGAGCTTAATATCATTTAATAAAGTGACGTTGATTTAATTGAAACAAAATATATCAAAAAAATGTATTTCGCATTTTATAAAGCTTTAGTTGATATTAAAGTAAATTAAAAGCCATCAAGGACAAAAGGATAAGTAAAAGCATGAAACTAAATAACATACTAGAAAAATAAAGAAGCCTTAAAGGGGCACGTTGGCAGAAATTCAGATCATATAAGGGCTGCTTTTTGGCTTCTAAAGCCTTTTGTCTTTTAACTTTTACATACGATCATTAGCAATTTTTTTATTAATGTTTTTAATCATTAATTTTTTTTAATGTGTTTACTATCATCTGAATGGCGGTGCTTATTCCATATCCCCTTTCGGGAAATCTATTAAGCGATCGCAATCAGCGATAAGAAGGTTAGGTTAGAAGGGGTGCCCGCAGTAAGCGAGAAAAACACTCGGAGGCCATAAAAGACACATTGTGATGCTCAATCAGCGATAATATCCCATTTAAAGAAATAACTCACCGAGAGGTTGGTTCATTAACTCCAGACATAAATTAATGAATAGCAAGAAAAAGAATTTATGTTCTCATTGATTTCTTCAGCAACGTATGGGCAGCAGATCGGTAAGTCTGTTATTGGCAATACAAAACAAAACAATACCACCTTTTGGAACTTTGCAAATACCAGAAATGTTGACCTTCAGCACAATAGTAAGAACAATATAAATAGAATTGTTAACCATGATAGACTGCAAGATGCACTACACAGCAAAGAAAAGTTTCCTTTTAATATTCGTATTTCTTATCATGATCACATTTGAAACCTGGAAGTGCTAACAATATGAACCAGGTCATAAAAACCGATTAATATCAAACCTCTGCCTCCATAACTATGAACGATGTCTAATTGAAAAGTATCCAAATTTCCGTTTACTTCGACCCATTATGCATTAAAAATTAAATGAATATTTAAATGCTGACAACTTAAATGCAGTTTAAGGCATGTGTGTGATTTTTGGTATTAAATTTTTATATTCCCAGAACAGCGCATTTGTATGCTTTTTGCCATTTAAAATCAACCCCCACTCAAACACACACACACACACACACACACACATAAACTACACTTAAATTAATACCATTCTTTAAACAGTTTTGCTGGTCAAGTGTAATAATACTCATCATTTTAATACTTTTTGTGCTTTTGTCTCGTTTAAATAAAATTTATGAAAGTTTTTCGTGCTTAGGGACCAGCGTGCAACACGGGCTTAAAATGTATGCAAAATAAATGGGTGTATGTGTGTGCTTTTTGGCTGTTTTCATTATTCTCTGTTTAATAAAATTTTTAATTTGCTCGCGTTGTGCTTTTTTGTTTGTTCATTTCTGTGCGCAGGGAAAACAAATTTGTTCATTTTGCTAAATTCAGCATAATGAGGCAATTTATTAAATTCAATTATTTTGATGACATAAAAATCTAACACATACGCATACATACTATGCGCTTAGCACAACACACAGAAACACACACACACACACGCAAGCACACAGTTACTGGAAATATTTAACAGTTGTCTCCTATTTACTTCACTACAAATAAATGTAGCATACATTTAGGCCATATGTATAGGAGTTGCAGTATAAGCGTTTATGGCATAAAGTAGCATATTTGCATATAATGCATTGTATGTGTGCTACATGCGGCCGAACATTGTGAATTTGGTGCTGGTGTAGATGGCAAAGTAGGTGTGATAATTTAGAACAAAAAAAAGATTGTGGTGGTCTTATTTGATTATTGCAGTTTTACTATATTGGCTGCATGAATTATTGCATCTAAGCAAACAATCATTTTCAATTGATTAAATTAAGCAAAGATAATTTTCAGTCAAAAGTTTGACAGTTTAGGGAGGTGGTAAAATTTGAGGCAAAAATTACTTATAATAGAAAATTTAATTTTTTAATTAAAATAAAACATTTAAAACGTTTTAAACGAGATATTAACGGTTTCTATATAAAAGCAAACTTAGAAAAGATATTTTCTCGTCGTATTTTTTATTATTATTATTATTTATTTTTCTTATCGTAAACTTGTAGAGAGCCAATGATTTTGCAGCCGGGTCAACCGCTTCAAATTCTGATTATATTTAATATTAAGAATCGGGCTTCAATGAAAACGATTGTGTTATGTAAACAGATTTTTAGATTTAAAAACTTGCATTGTTTTTGTTAAAATATTAAAATTGAATTGCATTCAGTAACACAAATTTATTTCGAAAGAACTTTCTTCCACTTACACGTATAAGTAATTTTATTTTAATGGACATGGAATATTACTCATACGTTCGATTATTTTTTAATATATTACGATTTTTATTGTTGAAAAACCTTTAATTTTTTTCTGATAAGTAAAAGGTATAAAATTTCCGCCAAGTCACTGGCACTAGTGTTAATACAGGGTCTTCGCCGGGCAGTATACTACTTTTTTTAATTATTGTTTAAATGAACGATAATTTATCTTATAAATAAATAAATAAATGTTTTATTCTTCTGGTTTCTTGACCTCTTTTTAATTATTATTGTATTCTGATATTTTTAAGCTTATGGTCTCTTTATTTTAGTTAAGGAAATCCTGAAGAAGTCACACAAAGGAGTGACGAAATATTGAAAATTAAAAATTAAACTAAAATAAAGAGACCTTAAGCTTAAAGATATCAGAATACAATAATAAATGTTTTATTTAATGTTGACAATTATGTCTGGAATACAATATCAGATAAATGTCCGCCTCTGTTAGTCTCACAAATGCGAGCCCTTTTAAGCACATTTTTCATTATATTCTTAAGCATTTCACGCGGTATTTTATTAATTTCATCACGAATATTTTGTTTGAGTTGCTCAAGCGTTTCTGGTTTGTTTGCATAAACCTTGCTTTTCAGATATTCCCACAAAAAAAGTCCCGAGCAGTCAAATCAGACGGCCGTGGAAGCCAATCAACATCACCATTTCTTGAAATAATTTGTTGTGGAAAGAGGTCTCGCAGTAATTCCATTGTAATCCTGGCTGTATACGATGTGACATCAAATATTTTTCCATAATAAATTTGCCACGTGTCTACTTCACGACTGCCAAATATGAATTGTCAAGACTAATGTTTATCAAAATGGCGGCAAAACAAAGTAGTATACCTTCCCGGCGGACACCCTGTACACGTTTGTGCAATTTCGATCGCATTTTCTATGACTTTTCCAAGAAAAGTGTTTCTACTCTTTTCAAATATTTAACTTAAGGAGAGCAGACCATTTCTGTGGGTATTTCCAAAAAAAGCTGAAACATTAAGTACATCCGAAAACAGAAGTCAAAGAAGGTCGAAGCGAGCGATCTTGCTGTTCATGTAAAATTAGGAAAACTGAAGGAATCAGGAAATTCTTGTAATTCCTGTTGTGTGATCACTTGCAGTACATATCGTAATTAAATGTTTAATAAAACTATATAATCGTATGTGGGATAAAATTGGCTAAAAAATATACTCGTAGCTCTAAAGTTATGCCCAACTTAAAAACTTATAAAAGAACATTTACAAGCAAATGCCTTAAGATATATATCGAAAATTTTTAAAACTCTAAATTCAACTTCAACTTCTCTTAAGTTTTGTATTAATAAAAAATGCGACAAAATGTAGAAACTACTTCACTCCCCACCAAGCCATGAGCACAGAAGAAATTTAGCCCATTTCACATTCATGTTGTTTTCTTTTTTTAATAAATTGTGGGTGCTATTGGCTGAAGTAGTAGAACACGAGACTATGAAGCGGAGAGTCCTGAGTTCGAACCCCAGCTGAGTCATGAAATATTGTGTTGAATTCTTCTGGTCAGCATTAGTGCGTGTTGTGTAAGTTGTTGCCAGCTTGTTTTCAGTGATGAAGGCATAGTACTGATCACTGGACAATTACTGACAGCGCCTGACCCAATCATGTACTAAAAGCAGAGTAACAGCACCCACCTTCGTCGGCCCTGTAGCAAAAATTAGCCGGCGAAGTAAAAGGTTGAAATAGCTACAAAAACAACTGTCTATCTTCTCATCTTTCCTAATCTGTCCCCTCAAAATATCCCCTCATTTTCAGTTCCGGCGCAATGCATTGCATATATAGGGGTCATCCCCTGAGTGCTGATCCTACTCCTAAAAAAAAAAAAAAAATTAAAATACTTTGATTTTGGATGTTATATTAAAAAGTAAATCAAATTTAGGGGACTTTAACTGTTAGTTTTCTTTTTTTTTTTGTTAATTTGAAATAATATAAAATTTAAATAATTTTTGGGTGGATAAATATGTCTATAACCCTGCAGGATATGTCAATAGTAAAATTATACTGATTATCATCTACTGACGATGTCACAAGTACTACTGACAGATTATACGCCAGGTAATGCAATTTACTTTTGACAATTAATACAGGTTTGTCCTACAAAAGCTACCAGTAGACTGTGTCAATACTGACTATGTAGTTCTTATGGGACCATATGGCGAAAATGTCAATAGTAAGATTGTACTGACTTGTACTGAAGACATCATATTTTCAGCCAAACAATTTTCTCTACCTATCAAAAACAAAAGCAAAAAAAAAACAGTTTGTTGACAATGTCACCCAAAAGACACCATAATTGTTGACAAAAATATTGACATGAATACAATTAACCCCACGTTTCCTTCAGGGCTTAAGCCAGTAGTTGGCTCTCATAACAAACCATCAATAGAACTAAATTCTGACAACTTTCAAAACCTCTTAGGGCAATATACATATATTGAACGCGATCCAGTATCGCGATATTTATTGAACGTGTAGCATGCATGATGGATCGCGATCCATATCACAGAATAGCCTGAAATATGAAATCCGTGTAGCATTTTCATGCAAACGTGTAGCATTTTCATGATATTAGATTAAGATACGTTAACCCTTAATAGGCTACTGGTCCCGCAAGGAACCAACCAGGTATTTGTTAAATTTTTCAGGTAAATAGAAATTGCGAAGAAAGTTGTAGAGTAAAATATGTTTAGAATTGCAAGTTTTATAACATTGATTTTTTTTCCGGCCAAAAGAAAAAATTAGGCTATTAAGGGTTAATAAGAAGTAAAAAAAAAAAAACAAATAAAATAAAAGACGCAGTGCAAATGTAAAAAAGTTTATTACATTTGTGTAAAGTTTTTTTAAAAAGGTAATGGCAGAAGATGGCGAAAGCGAGTGGGTTCTGCCGGTGGAATCGGAATTAAGGACCGAAAAAAATATTTTGAAAGCCTTTTTAATTTGCAGGCATTGCCGGAATTGTGGAACTCGTCGGCTAAAGCTTTTTTTGGTTTTCTCGCGACATTTTTTTAATAAATGACTCGCACAGCAAAAAAAAAATAACGTCAATACTGACGCGATTAATATTGAACATTGAGCATACGTTCGTGATCCATCAATCCATTAAAATGGATTGCGATCCAAATATCACAATATATATTGAACGTGTAGCAGTGCCCTTAGATTATAACCATAAACTATCAAAAACTCAATCAAGAATTACCTACATATTTTTATTGCTCATGTAAAAAAACTAAATTTGAAACGCTAAGCAATTAGCATTAGAGCAAATAAAAGCTGTATCTTAGGCTAGCATCCTTTCCTCAGCTGTAGTCGAATTTATGTGTTTTCTATTTTTTACAATTGGACACTTAAAAATGAATAAATTTTATCTTAAACATACCTTGCGGATAATTGCAAATAGTTTGCAATAAAGTGCCTGCCTGCTCAAGATTATTTCCAAAGTTTATTACTCTTTAAAAGAACAACATATTTTCCAGCCATTTTCCGCGCCTTCTCTTTCTAAACTCAACGTTCTCTTACTGCTGACTTATCACCATAACTATTTAGCTGCAAACATATTTTGTAAACACTTAAAAATAAGTACGAGTATTAAGTGAGCAATAAATAAGAACTAAAAGCCAGATAATATAATTTTGTTTTCAGGCTGTAGCTGCAACAACATGTTGTTTTACGTTATCTTCTCTGTATAAGTTTACATGAAACGTTTAGCACTTGAGGCTGTGAGTAACTTTCAAATTAAGATGATTGCAAAATAAAGCGAGTTGTAAAAACATTGTCAAAAAGAGAAACGAAAAATCAACACAATTAGCTAATTCTGGTTAAATGGATGTAACCGAAAGCGGTTGACTGAATTAGTTAACACGAGACTATGAAGCGGAGGAGTGCTGAGTTCAATCTCACACTCAATCATGAATATTGTGTCCAATTCTTCTGATCAACATTTAAGTATGGCTGTGTTAGTTGTTGTCAGCCTGTTTCTGTGATGAAGCCATAGCACTGATCCCTGTACATCACTGGCAGCGACTGACAGAATCATGTACTCAAGAGCAGAGGAACAGGACTCTCCTTCGTCGGCCTTGTAGCAAAACATTTGCCGTCTAAGTAAAACGGTTCAAATTACAACAAAAAATTATTTATCTTTTCAAATTTCCTCATCTGTCCCCTCAATACTCTCCCTTCCTTTCCAGTTCCATGGCAATGCATTGCATATATAGGGGTCATCCCCTGAGCACTGGTCCCACTCCTAAAAAAAATTCTTCAATCTCCCTTGTGGGTGCTGTTGGCTGAAGTAGTAGAACACGAGACTATGAAGCGGAGGGTCCTGAGTTCGAGCCCGCACTGAATCATGAAATGTTGTATTGAATACTTCTGATCAGCGTTAGTGTGTGGTTGTGTTAGTTGTTGCCAGCCTGTTTCAATGATAACGGCATAGTCACTGGTCACTGAACATAATTGGCAGCGTCTGATACGATCGTGTACTAAAAGCAGAGTAACAGGACCCACCTTCGTCGGCCCTGTAGCAAAAATTAGTGGGCGAAGTAAAAATGGTAGAAATAGCTAAACAAAAACTGTCTATCTTCTCATCTTTCCTAATCTGTCCCCTCAAGACTATCCCCTCGTTTTCAGTTCCGGCGCAATGCATTGCATATATAGGGGTCATCCCCTGAGTGCTGGTCCAAGATTAAAAAAAGGTATATTTTATCTTAAACAGGCGCCATGCTATTTTGCGAATTAAAAGTTTTATATTTTGGAGAAAAGCCATTTCTATATTTCATTTGATTTGTCTTGTACAGTCGATCCTTAAGCCACGTAATCAGAGACTGATTTTAATTTTGGATGAAACTTTCTTTAAATAAATAAATAAAGACAACAACTAAGGCTTTAAAAGGTTGATACTCGAAATTTTCTTTAAAATATCCAAACTTCTTAAAATAATTTGAGCCTTATTTATATTAACTTCTTGCACTTTCTGGGCCATGATGGTATAGAGCTTGTTAATGTCATGTCTTGCTTACCAATAACTACATGAAAGAAAAAGAACTGAAATTTATTTGCTATTGGCCAAGTGTCTTCGAGGGAAATGTTATGACTTTCCATTCAATATTCAATAGTTTTGTGCATTAATTTGCTTTTCTGCTGTCTTCTCTTTCTGGTTTTTCTTCACCCTGGACAACCAAAAGATATTGTCAAGTGTCATTACAAGAATTTTGGTTTGAGCTCTTCTGTATTGGTTGCTTATGGAGAAACTTTGTACTATCCTTTTTCCTTATTCCATTTTTTTTTATTTGTGTTATATAAATATTTCTTGGGCTGTCTTTTGTTTTTCTATGATTTTTGTCATGGTGTTAGTTTGACTTATTACATACAAAACTTTGACTGCCTGCTTTTTTTTAAATAATTTTCTTATAGCCAAGTTTTTTTTAAAGATTTTTTTTTTCTTCGCTCTTTTTTTGTTCGAAAGACAATATTTCATTGATATTCCGCAGATGTCGACAAATGATTTAAGCTGTTATAAGCTTTAGGCTTTATAGATTGTGTTTCTTTTTAGTTTTTATACGTTTATTTTTTTTTTTTTTTTTATGTGAGCTTGTGTGTAGTTTTCTGCTGTTGGACCATAATGGCAGAAGTTTGATTTGACTTTTTTTCATATACACATTTTTTTTTCTTCACTTAGTTTTACTGCTAAAGTTTTGACATACAATTTAATTAAGAAAATCACTTGTTCACAACATCAGGGCTGACAATAAAACTGGGCGGGTGTGTTGGCAGATTAGAGGATGTCAAGGATTTTTTTTCTCTCGTTATTGTGAGAAGTTTTATTACAGCACTAATTTGTATGTGGGCTGACAACAACACACTGTGGTTTTCAATATAGCTGACTTAAGGTTACACACATACATACATACTTACATGCATACATACATAAAATGGTTTTTGTTAAGTAAGATAATTAATAGCCAAGTTGCTCATTAAACAAAAGCTGGCATTTATTGAAGTTGGGTTTTGTTAATTATCATAATAAGTTATTATATTCAACTTGCTAGCATTTGTGTTATAACACTTAATTGAAGCCTTAAAATTGTTATTCAAATGAAGTATATTTCCCTGCAATTGGTTTTCCACATCCTTGCTTGAAAAATAATTTCACGATATTGAAAAATGTTGTTTCGCTCAAGATCAAAATTTAAAAGTTTAAAATAATCTTTAGTTCTAGAACAGTAATCAGCCTGATCACTGCTGGCGTTGTTCGCCTTTAAGTTCGACAAACTGTAATAGATTAAAGACAAAAAGTTGAATTGTTCTTTAATCTATTACAAACTGTCGAATTTGAAGGCGAAAATCGCCAACCGTAATCAGGCTGAATATCTTTTCTGACGTCGCTGGCCAGCTTGTGAGAATTTTTTACGCTGCATAAATTTGCAGTTGTCGGCTTTAGATTTAAAGAAAACATATTTTAGCAACACATTGACAATTAATCTTGTGTTGTAGTTGGATCGAAATATTGTATTTTCTTATTTATTTTAGCTCTTTTAAAAGTTTACTTCAGAGCCATATTTTATTTTCTAGGCTCGCAATATTTCATAACAGACCGCAGGGAAATTTGGTAAAAGTTGCATTTTGTTGGTGCTGAAAAAATTTGTATTTTTTATAAATATAAGCGTTACAAACTACAAAGTAGCAGCGATATTGTGTGGGAGTGTTACGTTAAAATGGCGCTGGAATTGGGTTTTTCTTTTTCGTTGTAAAAAAGAAGGACTTTAAACATTTTTTGTCAGTTTGTTGTTATAAAACCATAGAGGGTTATGATTGGCAAAACCAAAAACTGTCACTAGTACTGCACCACATATAAAACAAAAAACAAAATAAACAAAAAAAAAACATTTTAACAAACACACAAGCACACACTAGGAAATGTGTACAATCTTAATTGAGGCATACCCTTGAGAAATGCAAAACAAATGGAATAAAAGCGTATGAAGCACCACAAAAAATATACTATTATTTTGACTTCTACCACACATTTAAGCACATATTTACAGGCTTAAATGTATGCCACGTCTGTTACACATACGAGTACATTTTTCCTATACGAAAGTTAAATTGTTGCTTTAAAACTGCATTTTTTTTTTTTGTTAAATACATTCGAGTGTCAGCTATTTGACAATTTGTAGCACTTTTAAATAGTTTTTTCTTTTATTTTGTTATAACGTTTGGGACAAGTAAGTTTAACAGACAAGTACTTCCAAATGAATAGAATTCAAAAATATTTACACCTTTAAAAGTATACCCTTTCATTTGTACGTTAAAAGCCAGAAGGTCATTTTCAAAGTTGCTACTGACCCTAAAATTAATCTTTATATTGCCAATTGGAAGAACTGTAGTATTGCGTTGTAACAAAATCTATAAAAGTTTAAAATTTTCAAAATATGTAAAATCGCTGTTGATTTGTCTTTAATATTACAACTACTTAACTTCATTTTAAAAATTCGTTTATTATTGTACAATATCATGAATTCAAAGCTTCTTGTATTGATTTTAAAAAATTTTATATGACTTCTTAAAACCTGGAACTATCCTCTATGATCTCGAGTGATGTCTTTAAACTCGTCACTGAGCACAACTGGCCTCGATTGACACTATTATGTACTAAAGAGCAAAGTAACAGCACCCTTTGGCCTGCGAAATAAAAGCTAGGAATAGCTACAAAAATTATCTACCCTCACATATTTCTCTATCTGTCCTCTCAATACTATTTCCTCCTTTCTAGTTCCGGCGCATGGCACTGCATATGACTGCTGTTTTGAGTTTAAAACAAAAGCAGGCGCATAATTAGTGTTATGATTTAATAAGTGAATAATTTTTCTCCCATTTTTTAGACTAATTTTTTTCAGAAATAACTGACAATTTTTTAAATTTTATAGTGGAAAGATTTAGAGCTCAGAGAAGAAATCAATTTTATTTTGGAAGCCAGTGTTCGATCATAACGAAATTTTTTTCATGGTCGATTGATTTAGCGTTAAAGTCATCAAGGGTCTGTATGTGATCACTCATGTACTGGAACACCTCGTGCAGTACAAAATGCTGAAAAAATTACCAGAAAGTGTAGATTCGGCATTCTCAGAAGGTGGGTCGCCTTTCCAAAGAATTTTACTTAATTTATAAATTTTCGAGTGTAAGATTCAATTGGCTCATGAGCTAAAATCAAATACGCATTCAATATATTTAGTCTCGGTTTTAAAAAATTTGGAGTAGAAAAAAACCGGGCTACACACAAAATCATAATTAGCGATGACACTCATTTTCCCTCAACTCCAACGTGAATCAGCAAAACTGTTAAATATGGAAGCATCCAAAGGCAACAGTTCATAGTATGGCAGAAAAAAATAATTGGCCTATTTTTTTCGACAGGCTTAAGAGAGGTTAAAGTTTTTGTGAAGTGCCTCAGAGCCACATCTCTCAGGACTGGTCCAGCTATGGCTCTCCTGGGCCAAAGTTTACGCTTATATTACGTTTTTCAAATTTTAACTGTCCACCGTGTTTGCAAATATCATATCGAGCGATCTTGTTTAGAGTTCCCCTAAAAACTGACTTTTCTGAGAATAATTCTGCAAAAAAGTTTTTTTTCTTTGCCACTATCAACTTGCTTGCAATGTTGACTTAATTTTAATCCTCTTATATTTAACGAATCAAAAACTTACCAACAACTTTAACAAAACCATATTGTGTTTTCGCTGTCACCGTATTTATTTGGCACATATACCGGCCCCGATCTTCTTCTTGGACATTGTTAATGTGCAGAAACCATGTGCGATGTTTGTCGTGTTTATCATGTGTAACACTAATGCGGGGATTACGGGTAATTACATGATTGTGTACCGTTAAAATGGCACTCTGCTCAAAGTGCATCCACGCCACCTGAAAATAGTCAAAAATAAAAGCTAAATAATATATGAAATTGTTAGCAAATGAAAAATAAGACAGTTGAAAATAGTTTCACGCAGGAAATACTTTTTAATAATTTTATATTTAGGTGATTATAAATTTTTTATTCTTATTTCTTTTTTTTGCCTTTTATTAAATTACTAAAGTTATAATTTTCTTCATTAAGCAGCCATTATAACTGGGCATATGTGTCACTTATAATTTTTATTTGGACACGTAATTTTTGCAACTTGTTTAAAATTATTTTTGTGAAAAGTTCATGCCAATTAATTCTTAGAAGTCTGTGTGATTGTCTATAATTTTTATTGCAATTTTTCTTTTCCCGATGTCATAAAGTTTTTCCTTCTATGACTTTAAATGACAAATAAGTTATTTTATATATGAAATAGCTTATATGCTAAGGTAATTGTGTAAGTGTTGAGGTGTTGTTGTTGGTAAAGGTGTTATAAGAAAAAGTTTTCTATTGTTGTTATTATTACTAAAAACGTAACATTGTTGAAGTCATCAATTTTCTTGTGAAAGATTAGCAAAAATTTGTAACAGACAGTAAAGTTGAAAGAAAAATAACGAACGAGGAGAAACACACCCATTTGTTCAACAAAAGTTTATCTCATATGCCCTCATGTGTCACTAAAAACTGCTGGTATATTTTGTCTTCATAGACATACACATTAGGCTGATCCCAAAATAGATGCAATGAATTCAACTAAATATTGCTTCACTTAATTTCTGAACAGTTAGTTTGGCAGGACTCAGGCCTAGTAAAAATAAAAAGCCATATTTACCAATAATGAAATATAAAAAATTAGAAAATTCTATATATAAATGAATCCTCCTTATAAAAAAGACAATTATTTCTTCTATATATCACAAAAAAACTAAAAAGCTACTTTTTTAACATCTCAAGATGTTACAATTTCATAAAAACTTTTTCAATTTCTTTATGATTTTATAGAGATTTTTTTCACGGAAAAACTTTTTAGTTTTGAAGAAAAAAACAAACAATTGCGAAAAAATTTTGACAACATGTAATAATAATACGTCAAGTAATGTGGCATGGCGAAGCTAATAAGAATAAGAAATTTCTAATGAAAATATGTGCTCTCAATTATATGGCAGTTGTCCAAGGCGTATGATGGATATTGATGTAAACTTTAGGCGAATTAATATTAAGTATACTCCCTGGGTTACATATACAATTTGTGTCATGTATAGTCGAATCCACTTTAGCGCAACACGCTTTACTGAAAAAAATTGGATTATTGAAAGTGCTACAAATCCCTGCATTGATTTTAAACGCGGTTAGTCTTATTCACTTCGCTTTAGAGAAACAACGCTTTACTGAAAATATCGTATTACTGAAAACCAAAAGCAAGCCCACAACTACGTTTTGTATGAAACTTACTTCGCTTTAGTGAAAAAACAAACAATGACATCGAATCGATTGCATAACTTAAGGCTGAAAAAATTGTGCATGTTTTGTCCGTTAAAAAATTAAAGGGCAAAATGTATTTGTATTTTTCGCTCTTACGTACTTTATTGTATTTTTCTATTACATTGTCAATGCAAGTGGGTAGACATTTGATATAAAAAATATTGTTTTACTGATTTTAAGCAGTACGCTTAACTGTAAAAATTTCAGTAATCCGAACTACGTTTTAGAGAAAAAATCGGATAACTGAAAAAATTGGGTTTTGGTTGTGTCCAGTAAAGCGGAGTCGACTGCAGTAAATTATCTAAAAACATTTTCGATATTTCAACAGGTTGTTCCACTCATTATTATATTAACTAGGACTGACTAATCCAAGAGTATTTTTGTTGTCCATAATATTTAAAGATAGATTAATTTGATATTAGGTTAAGCAGCTGACATCGGAATGAATTTTTCAACAACAAAAATTGGCCACCTCAGTAATGTGATACACAACTTCGGCCTACTTTTTATGTGAAATTCTTGCTTTCCGCTGATAAACCAGTAATGATTGATTGTTCAGAAGACAGCATACGATCAACTATTGACGATATGAAACCACATATATTCCAAAAGTTGGTGCAAGCTTACTCCCACATAATAGTGTTAATAAGTCGCAAACGCCATAAGCCACAAATTATATTAAATGTCATGAAATTTGTGAGGCAATAAACCCAAAATTTTGTTCATTAAATTTTATTCATAAAAAAATTGTTCTATGCCTCAAAAAACACCGCTTACAAGGCGCCGGTCATTGTCCATGGACAAAAGATGCCTCTACAATTGTCCTCTATTACGGCCGGTAGTTATCTAAATCACTTAGCTTTCCAATGTTACTATGAGATCAGCCACATCTATGCAATATTGGGTTTATTAGCGACAATGCTGATATTCTGCAAGTTTTTAGTATTTATTTAAAAAACTGTTGTAAAATCATTTCAGCAATATCACTTAGAATGCTTTATGGAATTACACGAGGTGCCATAAATTGATATCAGGATCTTGAAGGTAATGGTGGAATAAAGAAATCCACATGACTCAACACTAACTTTATTGTACTCTCCTGTTGGGTAACATTTTCATGAATAAGCACGTGCGAATGCAAAAAATTGTTAAAACTTCTTATTTTAAAAATAATACGTTGTAACATACATTTAAAGAAAAATCTTTTTTTCCATTTAACTGCAGCATATTTTTCATATCTACTTAAGCGTGTTATCTAATTTCTTCAAGCTCATTTTAATTTACTTAATTACTTGTGTCCATCCAGGGTCATTAAGATTAGTTATTAAAAGCTTACACTTCTATTTAACTAGGGGCAGATAAAGTTTCAACCTCAAAAATCAAATAATTGCCATGTTCTTTTTTTTTAGGGAAAAAAGGAATATGAACACAGACAGAAGGAATTTGTAGTATAACTAATCTTAATTTTAAAATCAAATAAGTTTTAATAGCATTTGAGATTTACCAACACATTAGAAGAGCTATTAAGGTGCCTCTAACCGGCAATGACGAATCAAGTCTAGCCTTTACATAGAAAAGAAAAGAAAGAAAACTTGACTAAAAGGCGGGCTATTAACGAAGAGTCGGGTATTAATTGGTTTAATACAAGAATGGGAAATTTTAGTAGAATAAAAGTCTGAAAATATATTAAAAGGACCTAAAAGGATATACGAAAAAGTCTTAAACAGAATAATGCTATATAATTTTTACTCCATACATTTTTGTTTCAATATTCAATGTCCTTTCTGTTAAGATATGATGCAGTGATATACCTTTCCAAAAAATATACCCACTATATAGATCAACAAATCATCAGAAAAATATTTTTCTTCCGTAGAGTACAAAAAAGCATTATAGAGGAATGAACAAATATAAAACAGGTGTAGAAATATATATTGTCGATTGTATTAAAAAATAAAAAAGAACTTTCTCAGTTTTACTATCTTTCAGATTAAACTTAAAAATATCATAAACGTTTCTGCCTGTCTACAGGAGCTCTGGCTGGGTTTGTGCACGAGCATTAGTGAATTTGTTTAAGCTAAACCACATATTTGCTTAAAACCACTTCTACACTCGTTTGTCAGAACTCAACCGAACTGAGCTCACTAAACTTGGTGCTGTGGTGTGCATTATCACACAAGGCTAATTAATTTTATTAGAATGTACGAGTATATAGCCTCTAGTATAGAATAAATACTACCGCCCTCTTTAATACTTTCATAGTTCTTTTATTTCTCTGCTAAAAAGTCATGCAGATGAAATTTTTTTTCTTCTTAAAAATATAGCAAAAAAAGGAAAAAAATATGCTTAAATTTTACCATAATGATACAATGCAGATAAATACAATATTCAGTAGAATATGGAAGTCAATAGAAATGCAGTATCGCCACATAAAATGGCATTCGTTTAATGGACTCTATTCATCAGATCGTCTTTAATATTAAAGAGACTTGGAGTTGCCAGTTAATATATTGGATAATATATAAAATATTACACAATACATTAAAAAAAACATGTAAAATTAGCCACAATTCCTCGAATTTTAATAAATTTCATATTTTTTAATTCGAATCTTTCCTTCATGAAGCTGCAAGGCGTGCTTAGTTGAGTAAAGTATTTCTGCAAAGGCGGTCTTAGCCACTAGCCACTAGTTTTACTATTAAAATCGTTGAAAAGAAAAAATTCTTAGGAAAAGGATTCTAAGAGAGAGCCAGTGAATAGCGTCCGAATATTAGACATTTTATTATTAGTACGCAATGCAAAAATTTATATACAAAGAGTCCTGAAATGAACTTGCAGAAGATACAAAAAACAATTTAAACAAACATTTATTATAGCACATTATCCTTTACAATAATAAGTTTCTTTAGCGAAACTTTTTAGTAAATTTTAAAAAAACTTTAAAATCAATAAGCCAATTTAATCCTTTCCTGTTGTATAACATGACATGTTTTCAAACACTTTAGAACAAGAAGACTACAAATTCAATATCAAAAACTCCTTAAAATATGCAAAAAATCTTTGAAATAGTACAGAGTCCTTTTGTTTTTATGCCGACCATAAACATAAATGCAGCATAAATACTGGTAAGTGTGTTTGTGTAAGTGCAACAGTCAACCAAGTACCAAATAGTGCAGCATACTTTTGGGACATTTGCTAGTGAAAGTGTACAATATTGAAAATAATATCTGAGCACGTATTTATTAGAGACAATGTAAATACTAAGTCTATTTATATATCAGGTGAATTTAAATTTAAGTAAAATTCTTATAATTTTATTCTTTCTAGTGCAGTAAATAAACCTTAAAAGCCAAGGCTACTAAAAAGCTTTTTATGGAACAGGCAAAGCCAGCAGTTTTCCCGTTTTTATTCTGCAAAAATGAATGGTATTTGCAATAGAATTTATGTATTTAACTTCATGCATAATGAGTGCTTGACTCTCATTTATATTGTATAGGAAACAAAATAGCTTCCAATTTAATAACTGATAAATTTATATAATATTTGATATAAGAAAAATAGAACAGTATTAACATTTAAATAAGCCAATTTAAATAAAAATGATTTCACATAAAGTTGTCATTAATATGAATCATACGCACCGAGGGACTCATCATGTATTATTGCACTGGGATCAACGGCGGCTAAAGTGTTTTGTGCAGTGAGTGGGAACTATTTTTAAATGTTTTTGTCACAAATTTTAAATGAAATATTAAACAAGTAAAAGTGCTTTATTCGGCTGTGCAGAATCTTACAAAACCTTCACACGTACGGCGTGCAATCCTGTAGCATTATTTTTTAAATGTTTGTTCCAATACAAATTTCTTTCTGTCTAAAATAGAATGTATGTTCTTACCAAATCAACGAATTTTTGTTTTCTAGTTACTTTAATATTCCAATAAAGTTTAAATTTTACAGCTCTGAAAGTGTGTTTTTCGCATATCTGATTTCTGATACCACTGAACTTCTTTCAAATATATCAAATATGTTCAATTTATAAACAAAATGCAAAAATTTTATTTCAGTGTGTTGCTTAATGTACCAACAAAATTTCGATTGTCCAACCCTGTAATATTTTTCTTTTTAATTTTTATGGACTTTTAATACCAGTTTTATTCTTCCTGAACCAGTTTTATTTTTCATGACTTTTAATAAAAACTTAATTATTCCTGAAGTATAAAATAGATTTAATTCACCAAAGAATTATTTTGGTTACTCTTGTGTTCCAAAAAAAATTTTGTTTCCGAGCCCTGGAACCGAATTTCTTATCTTATTATATATCTTTTTTTAATAAAAATTAAATTTTTCCTGAAGTTATAAAAGAAGATTTATTCACAAAACAAAACAGTATTATCAACAGATTTGATTCGATTTTTGTACCAAAAAAAATTTCGATTGTCCAACCCTGGAATCAAATTTTTTAGTTATATTAATTTTTAATACAAGTACAATTGTTAGCAAAGTATGAAATAGCTTTAACTAAAAAAACAAAAAAATTACTAGTTTTTTGTTAATTAATTTTGCGGACCAAAATAGGTTTAAACTTTCGAGCTCTGAAATCGTATTTCAGATATTTTTTCCAATTTTAACAGCAGTCGCTTTGGGACCATTTCCAATCCATCAGTCCAAGAATAAAGTCTCTAGCTGCTCTTCTGGCAGCTGAGAAAATCCTATTTCACGTACGAATAGACGAACATCGGTTGTTCGTCTTCCCTATGCCAAAGGACCCGAAATATATATCCTTCATATTCAGGAAATTACAAACCCTTTCACTTTTTTCTGTAGAGTATAATAGGAAATATCAGAAACACAATATCTAGTAAAACTATCACACTAATTTGGCTTTAACGTCTTTCAGTTTAAACAGAGCATTAGCTTTTCTAAACTATTAGATTTTCAATGTCCTTTTTGTTTATTGTCTTTCGTATCAATAAATAAGATTTGTCCAATTTGTCATTTATCACTGTAGTTTTCTGTTAAGTACCCATGGCTTCAACATTTCCAAGATTATCTTAAAGACTTTGACAGATTTGCTGTTAATTTTTCAATGTCTTCGATGTCTTACGTGCTAACTTGTATTTGTCATTTACACAACATTTATTGTTTTCTCCCATTCGCCTGGCTTTTTTCCTTCAACAGTTTTATTTTTTTCCAAATAAAAAGGTTCAATAGTTTTGTACTTATTGGTTGATTATGTTAAATGAACAACATGAAAGCCAGTAGCAGAAAACAACATTGTGATTTTATTTTTATTTTTATTGTTATTTTTCTTGTATTCGATTCCTTCTTCTGATTGCAGACATATAAATTGCTACGAGCAAGAGATATCGTACAGAACACCAAAATAGTTGTTGGTACTAAAGTAGTTTCGTATAACTTAATAATAAAATTAATACGTAAAAAGCTCTTTAATAAGCGAAATTTAAATAATCTTTTGCCACACAGTTTTTAATCGCTGTGAGCTAAAAACAAATTTAAAATATTTTTATAATATTTTTTTTTTTGGTAGCGAGCACCTACAGCAGGACTCATGTCTAATGTAAAAAAATTAATGATCTGTAGTTTATCTATTCAGACAACCAGAACGTTTGCAAGCTAAAATAAAACAAACAAAAACAATTTTCATTAAAAAAATTAAAAAATAATATAAAAGAATATAGAAAAGAGGATAGAGTCTGTATAAAAAACAAAATTCATTGCCTGTATAATTAAACGATACAATAAATGTTTAAATAATTTTACTTTTAACGTTCATATTTAAAGTTAGATTAGATTGAACATCGAAAGAGAGGAAAATCCACTTTTGAGAAACTGTGCAGTTACGACCATATAATGAATTGAACACTATATATTCTACCCTATTATTAATTTGGACATCATTTAATTACGGTGTTGTCATAACCCAGTAATGGACTAGTCATTGTCAAGGCATAGAGTAGTACAGTCGACTGCGCTTTACTGGAAATAACCAAAACCCATTTTTTTCAGTTATCCGATTTTTCCCCTAAAACGTAGTTCGGAATACTGAAATGTTACAATTAAGCGTACTGCTGAATTCCTCGAAAATGTCTAGCCACTTGCACTGACGATATAATAGAAAAATACAATAAAGTTGTAAGAGCGAAAAGGACAAATAAATTTTGCCACTTAATTTTTTAACGGACAAAAAAAACATGCGCAATTTTTTCAGCTTTAAGTTATGCAATCGATTTTTAACAAATAAATTTGTCATGGTTTATTTTTTCACTAAAGCGAAGTAATTTTCGAAACTTCGAAGTGAAGTGAATACGACTAGCTGCGTTTAAAATCAGTGCGGGGATTTGTATCGCTTTCAGTAATCCGTTTTTTTTCAATAAAGCGTGTTGCGCTAAAGCGGATTCGACTATAATGGCTAGCCATAGTTTTTAGTCATCGTCCAATCATATTCTAGCTAGATAGTCTTAGTCTAGTCATAGCATGACTTTGTCCTGTCATAGAAAAATTACAGTCTACTTGTAGTCTCGTCTTGACACAATATGACCATAGTCTAGTCATAGTATAGTACTACAAACTTCCTACTCTAGCAGTACTGTAGTCATAGTATAGTAATAACCAAGTCTTGGTGCAGTCATAGGCTATATGTTGTTAAGTCATAATCAATTCATAGCATAGTCTTTAGTACAATCATAATGTAAGCGCTGTGTAGTCGGAATCTAGTCATATCAAAGTCATAGTCTATACATAAATTATATTTTAGTCATAATTAAGACATATTATGGTCACAGTCCAATCATAGTTTATTCATAGTCTAGTGATAGTCACAATCTCGTCTATTCATAGCCAAGTCATAGCTTTGTCATAGTCTAGTCATATTCAAGTCTAATTCTAGCATATTCATGGTATGTTCAGTGTCTAGTCACCGACTAATCATAGGCTAGTCATAGTCATAATCCAGTCCAAATCCGGTCGTAGTCCAGCCATAACATCTACTCGTAGTTATGGCTTCGCTAGTCATATTGTAGTCATAGTCTGATCACAATCACGTCACAGTCAAATCATTTTCAATTAATAGTGTTCTCATATTGTAGTCTGCAATCATACTATGGCCATAGTGAAGTCATACTCTAGCCAGAGTCTAGTCTATTCTCTAAATAACCTTTTTTTTAATTTTTTTAATTTCTTTATTTCCTAAACTGCTACTATTGGACAATTCAAAATACTTTCTGGCCAAGATTTGCAACATATTTCTATAGAAATACACGTTATGAAAAAATGTTCCCAAACTAAAGACACACATAAAATAAAGATCTTCTACCGTCATTAAAATTTTCCATCATATTAAACTTTTTCAACTTGAGTGCCATGAAATAATGTTGCCGCAGTGGTGGCAAGTTTGTTGCTGTCTTCCAACAACTTGAACATTTTGAATTTTTATATATGTAATTTTCATAAATTGTCTAGTGACTTCTGGGGAGGGTTGTGGCTCTTTCGTTGCAGCAAGTTGTTGGGAATTATTTATGGGTTTTTAATGGAATGATATTCCAAGAAGTTTTCTCAATTGATAAAGAAAATTTTACGGTAAATAAAACTAGAAAATTAGTTCTTTCTGAAATGTGGTTTGTGTTTTAATTAAAATGTTTGTAAATATAAAGAATCTTTGGAAATTTAAAGATTTTTATACATAATTTCATGATTTCACTTTAGCATGTCCTGTATTTTAAAGTATTTGGGATGGTAAAACCGAGCAGTAAATTAAAAAAAATACCTGCAAATACGCTGTATTTAAGTATTTAATTCTTGGAATTCTTTCTATTCCTTTTTTTTTAATTTTCCTTTTGCCAAAACAAATAACTTTTAATCAAATTCATGTCAATATTATTTTAAACCTACAAATTATCTTTGTGGGCTTTTTAAGGCTTTAAGAGATGTTTATTTATAACAGGGTGTATCAAGAAGAGGTGAAATTTATTACACTAATTGTTTTCCCAAGAATTATGAAACTAAATAATATTTTACCTTCTTTTTGTGAATATGTTAAAAATTATTCTTGGCAAAATATCAAGTTTACAGTTCAAAAAAAATAAAATAGCAAATAAAAAAATTGTAAAACACCCTGTATATGACATACGTTTATAAATAATTTCTGTATAGTCTGGCTCTATTAGCATGCATAGTCACGTTTTATTGCTTGAAATTTTTGTTGGAAAAAAAGTGGAAATTTATTTTATTATTTCTGTATGCGGCTTTTAGGGTTCTTGCTGGTTCATTCTTTATCTGTCACTAAATTTCATTACAGGAATGTCTTCAACTATTACCTGCACGGTATGAACAAAATAAACAACTCACACACACACACACACAAATTAAAAATAAATATGTAGTTGTTATGTGTTTTAAAAAGAATATAATATTTGTATGCATACACGCACACACACACATGTGAATGTAAATATTTCTCTACGTCCTGGCATTATACGGTCATATAAAATATCTTGTGTTATTTTCTTAGTTCAACATTTTTTACTGCATATTCACCATTTATATGCTTATTTTGCATGGCATACTCCATAGGCTTTTATTATGTTATTTTATAATTTGCATACTTTTTGGAAAACTACAAAAACAAATGTTAACACTCGTATGTGCAAGCATTTTACAATATGTCAATTGATCGGCTGACTATATTAAAAAGACATGTCTTGATTAATTGTTGCAAGGCAATAAGTTTTTATTGAAAATCTATTAAATGTTTTCAAAAGTCGATTACAAATTTTATACGGGTAATAAATTATTATTGCCTGGACATAAATACATGCACATAAAAATATTGCAATAGTCTAACTAGCAAAATTTATTACATTCTATGCTACGTTATTAATGAATATATATTTAGTAAGTCGAAGACAGAATATGTAGTTGAAATGGGATAGAAAGTATTTTGATACTCTTGCATGAATCATGAAAATTAATTTTGTTCATTTAAAGACTACAGTGAATCGCGAAATCTATTACAGAAAATTTCTAAGATGATCATGTGCTGCATCTGACTACCGGTTGCAAACCACTGGCAGTCGGTAAGCTTCAGCCCGTTACTTTTCATAGAGATTTTGGGTAACAACAATAGATACCACATACACTTCCAGAGTCATCCAACTTCATCTAGAGAAAGCAACTAATTCAGCACCACAAGTTACTGGACTCTACGTGCACAAACACAACCATCAACGTAAAGCAAGCAAGATCTTTAAAATATCTTTGAAATTTGCTTTCCATATTTGTGAAGGACTTTTCCAACTTGATAGAAAAATTATTTTCAGGTTACAATACACACATTTATTTGCCCATTTCTTGTTGCTTTAACAGTCGGGAAAAATATTTGTTAATCAAAAAACGTAAATTTATTTCCCAATAACAATAACCTTTAAAATATTAAAATTTTGGGTTCTCTATTTTGTGGAAAACCACGTCACTTTTGGAAGACTAAGGAAACAACAGAAGGACCTGTTGTAAAATATCGGTTTGTATATCCCTTAGGTTAGGTTAACAGGTGAAAGGAAACGTAGAATCCAGCTCACTCAGGTCCAATCAATTGATCCTTTTGTGCAACCTGTATAGGAGAGGACAGTGTATAGGTGATGGTGTAAGAAGATGGGTACATATATTCAAGAATTCTGGTCGCACACGCACGCCTAAAGGGAGTCAGCTGCCGAACTAGCCACTGCTCCTAATAAAGAGATACAGGTTTTTCAGTCCTATACCTGATATCTACGAAATATCTCTAAAACGTGTCTTGCCTAGAAACTGTAGGCGCTGCTTCTCCAGAGCAGGACAACAGCAGAGGAATATATATCCTCATATATATCACTGAAACCAGAGCCAAATATGAGTTACCAAAAAAAAATTTTTCATTATTTTTTATTTAGAAATGTTTGTGTTTGACATGCGTCACTGAAATGCAGTCATATAAATTAGATTAAGCCACAAGACACATGTATTTTTACCTCCATATCTATATCATTTAAACGCCTTAGCCAAAATTACGTTTTAAATAATATTAAACAACTTATCTTAATAACAATAAAGAACAATATATTTACAAATTATATATCTTGTCGGCTTTAATTTATCCCTGACAGTAGAGTTTCAAGGAAAGCCATCCCAAAAAACTCTAAATGTGAATACAATAAATTTTCGGTAAATGAATAGATTTCAAGAAAAATAAAATGAAGTAAAAAAACAATACAAAAGCTAGCAAAAAGTCAAACTAACTGAATTGCTTAATTAATAAACTAGCAACATGTGCAAATTACACACAGAGAAAAATTTATTCGTATTAAAAGAAACACACATACATACATGTACTTGTATGTATGTAAGTGCAGATGTATAAATTTGTTTCCAATTGTATTGAGAGCATGAACAATATGTTGGCTATTGTTGATGTTCAATGAAGCAAAAATTTCAACAAAAATCTCTAAAAGTATGTATGTGTATGTGTGAATTAAGGAAGATACTATTTCATTTGTGAGCATAAGGAAGTGTGCTAAAAATTATATAAACTGCAATACAAATAGGTATATAAAGAGATATTATAACGTATGCAGCCAATTCATTTGTGAACTTATTTCCAATTGAAACTGAATAGTTGCAACAAGAACAACATTTCTAAAAATTGCAATAAAAATCGAAAATTATTAAAAAGAAAAAAGAAATGCCAAATGAGAGACAAGCAAACTGCCATACGAGTATTTTAGTAGTACGGCTCTATTGCATACACTCAATAACCCATACAGATGTCTGGAAGTGTATAACTCATAACAGTTATATTAATACACATACTTATGCGACCAGAATTTTAGATTTGCTACCGTTAACAGGATCACGTTTGTGTGCATAGGCATATTTAGACCAGGGGCCAAATTACCGCATTCGATATCGATCGAAATTTCAATACAATTTATATACAAATTTCGATCCATATCGAATGCCGTAATTTGCCTCCAGGACACTAAAGCTTTCACACGTTGCTAAAAATGAACTTAATGTGCTTGACATCAATTTAACGTGCAAGAAGTTTGTATAAGGCACACCCGGATCACAACATTACGTTCAAGTTGCCTTGCTGCATATCAAACTTCTCTACGGCTCAGAAACATGCAAGCCAAACTGTAGAGCTTCAAAAACCGTTGCCTATAATATGTTCTTCAAAGACGGTGACCTATATGTTGAATTAGTCACCTTTGAAACCCCCACGAACATTCCTCCCTATATTGATTTTGCCTCGAACCTCAATCACATTGGGAGCATGAATATAACACTGCTCAGCAAAAAATCATTTTTTGTCTCTCCTTTAATTAACACTATGTGGACTATATGGATTTTGATGCGCTAAACTCAAATTAATTTTCGGCTTTTTTCCATCAGGTCGGGATTTCTTTTTTATAAGCGTGACAAATTTTTTACCCTAAATTAGTCAAGTGCGGGGACATATTTCACCCTAACACGAGAACTAGTCATCCGCTTTTCAAAAGTTGTATTTATTTTAGTCGAATATAATTTTTCTCTATCTCTTATCGTTTTGGAATTATTCAGAAATTAATGGAGAAAAAATTTTTTTTCGTGCAAAATTCGTAATATTTTTTAGTTTAAAAAAACAAAGCAAATATGAAATAAATTTTTCTGAGAGCTACATATTTTAAAAATAATATAAGCTATAATCAATAAAAATCGGTTCAGAAATGTGGATTTTATTGTCAATTTACCGCAGGTATCCAGTTAGTTCCTAAGTGGAAAATAGTTTCTTAATTTTGAGGTAAAAATAGATCAAAATTGTTAATTTTTTCAACGGGCTTAAGTTCGAATCTGCATGACTGCAAATGATTTTTTATTATTTTATTAATAAATGAATTTGTTCAAATTCTATTTATTATTTTCTATATTAAGATTGAAATATAAAAAAATTCATCTCAGAAAAATTTATTTCATTGTAAATTGACAACTGAATTCATTTACTTGAACATAAATAAGAAAGAAGCTTTAGTTATCAGCAGCCGATGGCTCTGGAAAAAGCGAAAGAGATACATGGAATATTGGGAATATTAATCGTCAGGGTTGGGGAATTTCGTACTAACCAAAAAGGTAATAACTTAAAAAATGAAAGTGGAAACTTCTCATATTAAATTTTCGTTAAAAACATTGGTTAAATAGTTGATATTCCTACTAACTAGCACCACTTGCAAAAGTTGAAAAATTGAACTAAGAACGCTGATGAGATGGCGTAGCGACCTCGAAATCAGTACTGATCCGTTCTGGTGGTTTGATGATTATTGAAAATATTCTTAATATTCCAATCTTAATATAAAAAATAATAAATAGAATTTGCACAAATTCATTTATTAATAAAATAATAAAAAATCATTTGCAGCCATGCAGATTCGAACTTAAGCCCGTTGAAAAAATTAACAATTTACATAAGAAAGTTCGACTAATAAAAATTCATACATAATTTAATAAATCGAAATGTTTCTTCAACGATGTCGCATTGATACCAAACAAATAGCTCTACATTAGTTTAATTCATAGAATACTGAAAACCTAAAACTTACCTTAAAAAGATACAATCGACATTCATATTCATAGACAATTGAAAAATTTATTAAATATTTTATGCATATGAATTTTATCTATTCAACGCATTCGAAATGCATGAGTTCCATTTCTCTATATTAAAATTAATTTGGCAGTAAGACAAACCAAAGCCAGCTTCGTTAAGGCGGAGCACCTTCAAATTAGCAAAAATATATTATTAATTATTTTTGAATAATATAAACAATATCTGTAGTATAAGTGAAAAGTTTAGGGAAAAATTAACACATTCATTCACTTATTACAGCAGCCCATCCAACAGGATGGACAGAACATCACGTTTGCGTTATATAAAAATTTAATTTTCTTTTAACTAAGAGTAAATTTACGGACGCAAAATTTTCTTGTTTTATTAATATAATTACAGGATATGAAAAAAAAGTACTAGATATGGGAAAATCATCTGTTTTGATAACAAGCCTTTTCTCAGCGAAAGGCCAATTCAAAATTCAGTGCCGCATTCGGTTGAAACCCATTTGTCCTTGTCGAAGGCCCAATGCATCAACAGAGAGCGAGTTTAACATGGATGTTCTACATGTAGAGCCATTTGAGTCAACCTCTATCACTACAGGGTCACCTAGTCGAATATTACAACACATCACACACTTCCACGTCCGTAGCTGCAGCGGAATCCACAGCATGTATAATAATTCCCTGAGTGCTGGTCCCAGTAAGATAAGCAAAATAGATCAGCTTTGTTTTTAGCAGGATTGCCCACTGTGTCACAATAGCAATATTTTGTAAAATAATTTTTAAAACGAATACAACTGATACACACACAAATTTCTTGTGCCTGAGCATTTTCAGCTTCACCCTAATGACAAGGAAAGCAACTATGGAATGTTCACACAAATTTACATCAAGACACACAATATCGTCCTTAAAAAATATTATTGTAAAAAAGCAAAGCACACGAATATTACAAACGCTCTCAATGTTTTGTGACTTATCAAATATCCAATATGAATAATTAATATATAAAATGAATAAATTAAAGGCTTACCTTGTAAGAGCCAAGATTTTTAACGGAGCAGGCTAATTTTATATTTCTACCAGCAGGTACTGTGATGTTATCTATAACATCAGTGAATTCAGGATCTTCTGTTTCAACTAAAATGAGAGTAAAAGACGTATAAAAATAAATTGTTGGTTAAATTTAATTTACTAGCAGGAATATGGCTACTATATGGGTTTAATATGGCTAAAACTAAAATAGAGTAGGAGTATACGACTATTAAAATTTAAATATGACGGCACTATGAGTGAACTGTGCCAAGATTATGGACAAGAAAGTGCATCAAGCACGTTTCAGACTGCCTGTACAATTCTACAAGGATGCCTCTATATAGTCCTTCATAAACAGCGAGTATATTTAGCCAGGTTTAGGATATTTATAATGCCCATGTGAGCTGGCAATTTGTGAATAGCTAAACAGATCGCTAGTTTGCGTTTGATATGGCAGAATTCCCACAATTCGTATTCACTAGGGACGACCAGGGATCTTCCACACATTACAGGGGTGGTTCTCGACTCAATAGCATTTCGGTAATTCGTAAAAAAAATAATTTGCAGTTTGCAGATTTGAACTCAAGTCCTATGAATAATTTGTTTTCGAACTATTTAAATTTTCGTTTTAATTACGTACTGGACTGAAAAAACGCAATAATTTAATACTTATACATTATGTAAGGAGACAATTATATTGCTTATTTATTATTCACTTGTTGTTTAATAAAATAAATATTTGAAAACTTTGTCCTTCAATTGAATTATTCTCCCTTTCCAATCATCATGAGATTTTCGTTTAGAACACACAATATGTTTCTCTTCCCATCAATTAAACGTTTTAATCAAAAATGCTATTTCAATGACTTAATTACTTCCCCCTCAAAAGCATGCACACGCACACACACACACGCACACTCAACTAACACTCAGCTTAACCATCCTTCGCGCCTTTCAACACAAGGACGATAATGATAAAATTTAATTGGTATACAACTAAGTTTCGAAGAAGGATGTAGATAAAACAATTACCATTTCCTTATCATCTAAAATACATAAAAGGTCGAAAGGCAGCAAGAGTTTGCTGCATAAAATACAAACGAATTATTCACAGTGATTACAATAATGAGCAGCACCAACACCGAAAAGCAATAGCTGGGCCAATCACAGTTTTCAGCTCTTTTACAGAACAAATAAAATAGGCCGTATTTTTGTGCAATTTCATAAATTTTATTGTTGTTTCCTTGCTGTTATATTTGCTTGCAGCCCCTGACATCCCCCTGTATTCATAGGCCATTGTGAATAAATTTAACGACATCAATTTCACGAGTACGAGCCACAATAACAAAGAACGCTAATTTAGGTAAACTTGGCATTCATAAAAATTATTTTGTCATTTGTATAAATTACTAAATGTGCCAATAAACCTTCCAACCAGAAGCCATACAAAAATAGCAGCCGGGGCAGCATCGCAAGCAAAAGCAGCACATGATACTGAGGCAAACGGCAGTCATGGTTACGGTAATATTTAACAATCACTGCGGCAGCAAAATTCTATGAGCCAAATTTCAAATTAAAATAAATAGAAAAAAGAGAAAAAACTTTAATCCCAAAAGTTGTTTGCCACCATAATAATTTTTATTTGATTCTTGATTTGAAACATAATTAGGAGTTTTTTAATAGACTTGAGCTTAAATTCATTTTTGGCTTTAATAGTCCTATCTCGCACTTCTATTACGACTTGCACCTTTTATGAAGAATTTCACTTTTTATAATGACTTGCGCTTTTTATAATGACCTGCACTTTTTATGATTACTTGCATTTTTTATAATGACTTGCACTTTTTATGTCGACTTGCACTTTTAGTAATAACTTGCACTTTTTAAATTGACTTGCACTTTTTAGATGACTTGCAATTTTTATGATGATTTGCATTTTTAGGATGACTTGCACTTTTAATAATGACTTGCACTTTTTATAATGACTTGCATTTTTTATGATGACTTGCATTTTATATGATGACTTGCATTTTTTATGATGACTTGCATTTTTTATAATGGCTTGTACTTTACATAATGACTTGCAATTTTTATAATGACTTGCACTTTTTATAACGACTTGCAGTTTTTATAATGACTTGCACTTTAAATAATGACTTGCACTTTTCATAATGACTTGCACTTCTTATGATGACTTGCTCTTTTTATGATGACTTGCACTTTTAATGACGATTTGCATTTTTTATGATGACTTGCACTTTTCATAATGACTTGCACTTTTCATGATGACTTGCACTTTTTATGATGACTTGCACTTTTAATGAAGATTTGCATTTTTATGATGACTTGCACTTTTTATAATGACTTGCACTTTTTATAATGACTTGCACTTTTTTCCTTACTAATATAATATATATGAAAGTAACTTTGGGTCTCTCTGTGTCTGTTACCTGTGCATGCTGAGACCGCTGAACCGATTTAGATAAAATTTGGCATAGAGATGGTTTAAGATTCATGGAATAACATAGGGTGGTGTTGGTTTTTGGAAATTATTGTATTGAGTGGTCAAGGCTGGTCGAAACTTTTTATAGACATATAAAATTATTAAACTGATAACTAAGAACATTTCAAACTTTGATTCAGTAAAAATACAATATACACAATTGCTGAAGTTTCACATATTCCTCGTGGACAAAGTCGCGGGCAAAATCTGGTATATAAAATAAAGTAGAAGAGAGTTAGTTTCTACTTGAATAACTGTGTGTCTATTCATAGAACTTAGACGCACTGTGACTGATGGATTATCAGTCATATTTGCTATGCCCAGCAATTGCCATTCAACAATACGTAAAAATTTCTATGAGACTATTTCTGGCAAATTTCCTTCGAAACTAGCGCAGAGCTCTTTTATTTTACCAATACAATTTACAACATCTCTGCCACTTTATTTGTCTTCCTTTGTCCGTTTAGAAAATTTAGTGCAAGTTCTTAATAGAAATTTTCCGCATTTATAATAAGTTTAGTGTATTTAAAACATCAACAAAGTAAACGACGTAAAACATATGCAAACACTTGCCCTTAAACTCAAAATAACAGACACATTACGATCTTTTTATGAACTGTGCTGCGGCACACTCATTTTCAAGATTAATTTTCTTGCATTAAAAGAAGGCAGCCAACAAAAAGGCATCCATCGTCCCACACATACAAAAACAACAAAAAGCGTTACTTAATAATGTTTAACATTAAAATAAACAACATTATAATTTGTTTCCATTTGTATGATGTTAGATGATGTTGTTGTTCCTGCTGTTGTTGTTGTAGTCGTAGTAGGAGTAGTTGGTGCTTGTTGGCAAAGCCGCACTCATGTAGGCATAATTGTTTGTGTATGTGTGCGAACATTTGTTTAATTCATGGTTTATTTTAAGTTTGTTATGTGTGCAAGTGTGCGAGTGTGTATGTGTATGTGTATTTGTGTGTTGGCTTCAAATATTTTATTTCGTCCTGTTTTCGGATGTCTGTGCGAGTGTTTATTTAAAGCTAGTTTGTGGTCTCATGCATGAGTGCACACTGTGGCAAATATTTCTTTTATAAAGAAGCCTCAACAGCAACTAAGCAAGAAGTGCACACACACACACACACACACATACACATACTTACATGGTTGAAATTTTTTCATGGATGATGCGAGGGTAGCTTAGAAAACACTGTCCTCACTGTCAAGTAAATTTTATGTTTATTTGCTCAATATGTTCTAGACTTCAGCAGGTATTATATCATTAGCACAAGCAACTATTTGATGGCTCGAATGAAAAATATTTCCTTTCACAGCCTACAGACAAAATTTCCTACAAACGCGTTAGTTATTAAGTTAACGAAATTAGTTGTGGCATGCCTTTAATATTGATTATTAATGCTGCTTTTGATTTCTGTGATTATTTTACGTCATCTTTGGTCTGATTTTGCTTTAATGTCGCAGATGCCTTCATTCTGAACTTTTCATATGGAAACATCCTGCTGGAAATTAATTTCAGCGGAATAATTTAGATATTTTCAAAAAATATATATATTTATGCAATAAGAAATTCGGTTAATTCCCTGCTTAATTTTATTCTAAGGAATTATTAACAAATGAATGAAGATCTTTTAATGTTCAATGGAAAGTTGTGGAATGAGCTTGTCTCTTCAACCATTTAATAATTTTAATACATCACGTGCAGAGGAAGCTTGGCTTTCCATGGAAATAATAAGTGATTTTTTTTTAATGTGTATTATTGTTTTCTGAAATGAACTTACATACTTTATTTGGGACATAGAGACATTTTGAATAACTGAGTAGTTTTTTAGAAACTCATCATTAGGACCAGGATTTTTATGAGTTTAAAATCGCATTTTATGTGCATACTTAAAGTATTTAAACAATAAAGACCTATTTTATAAGAAAAAAAATTATATAGGGTGTTTTTTACAGAGAGACACAAGTTTAAATCATAATAAATCAAGGAAAAATATTTTTAATATCAATGAAGCGTTTTTTATTGCAAGGCAAACTTTATGAAATTAATGTTTAAATATGATTTCTATCATGTGGACGCCATGGCTGGCACGTAGAAGGCGCAAATTGGAACACCAATTTTCATCGACTAAAAAAATCGTCCATAAAGTGGAAGGACACACAAGCGACGAATTGATTGATTAACATGATTTTCAATGTTTTCCCGTACAGCGGCTACAGATTCTTCAGTGCGCACTGTTGGGCACCTCACGCGATGCACATTTTTTGTAACAGTAAAAGTGGTCCGAAAACGATCTATTGTTTTTCGAATGAGCCGCTCTGAAGGATAATCGTCATACGCTATAAAATGGATGAAGTGCACCATAAGTTTGACGAATAGAAAGAACAATTATTTTGTTTAAAAATGGCTTTGGTGTTGTGTCACTCTAAAAAAAAAACACCCTTTAGCTATAGCCGTTATAAACATAAACTATTTTTTCTGCATTAAGCCTTGAATATTAAAATAAATATGTTCATTTAGTTTTTGTTTAAAAACTTTCAATAGTAACGAAAACTTAAATTCAATTAAGTCTTCTGATCTTCTTTCCCCCCTGAAATATTAAAAATGTATAAAAAATTTTAAATCTTCAACACACATTTAACTTCTTAAAACTTCAACAGACATTTTGTCAAATCATATGGTTTAGAAAATTAAATCAAGTCGAAACTTTTTATTTATGTAAATGAATAAGGAGCCATTATTACAAATAACTTCCTGGGAGTCTAAGGTGGGATTTTAGCGGACGTTAAAAAAGTTTCCCATCCCACTATTAAAACGCTAGCAGACAGCTTGAACTTGTAAAATTTAAGTAAAATTGTAATAAAGGAAAAAACTTTTTGCGCTAAAATCCATTGTTAAGCCCTGTAGCAAAAATTAGCCGGCGAAGTAAAAGGTTGAAATAGCTACAAAAAAACTGTCTATCTTCTCATCTGTCCCCTTAATACTATCCCCTCGTTTTCAGTTCCGGCGCAATGCATTGCATATGTAGGGGTCATCCCCTGAGTGCTGGTCCTACTCTTAAAAAAAAAAAAAAAAAAAACATAAGCTTGTTTGTAATAATGGCCCAAGGGTTTTTTAAAATTTTTCAATATTAAGAAAACGATTTTGCTGTAAAATTTTTATATAACGAAAATGAATCATCCACGTCATCTGATTTTATTGCTGAACACTTACATGCTGCTCATTCATTTGTGGAATTTTTAGCCTCTAGATTTTTACTGCTAAAACCCAATACTGACGATACTCTTTCTGGCATTTTATGAATCCGTGATTATTTTTCTAACATTCTATAACCTATTTCTAATTTCTTCACATTTACCGCATCCGTCTTTAATCCAATTTGAACTGTTAAATGCTTAACTGACTGGGCCATTATATCGAAAGAAAATTTCTATCGAAATATTTTTAAAAAATTTCAAAATTTTAATATATCTTGTATTATTCAAACTTAAGCATTAATTTAATTACTAAGCGAACAATTTATTTTATTCAGACTCTAATCTGAGGATCTGCAAATTAGCTGTTCCAGTAAAGTCATTACCCTCACCAGCACACACATAGTGCCATGACTGTTTTGAATTCCCCTTTTTATTTGGCATCTATATTCCAGGAGTCATGAGATCATATGCAATACAAACATGATTTCGGGAAGACATGTATGGTTGCTAGAACATAGAGAGGAAATCGGCTTAGCAGATCTTTTCACAGTCTGGGGTCATGCCGACCACAATACCTTTGCCCTTCGATATCAATCTCTCCATCAATTGAAACTCACAGAGTTGTACTTAATATTTCTACTACCTCCAACATAAGGCAGCCTATCAGCAGTATTTATTTAAACTGTTGATTCAACAAAAATTAATTCTTTGCCAGGGTTAAGCAAAAACAATTTTTAAATTCAATTAAAAGTTTATAGGCTAATTGTTTGAATTTTTTTTTTTTGTTTTAAATTCAAAAAGACATGATAAATATTCCAAGGTACAAAGGAAAGTCGACATCAGTTTTTAGTTATTCAACTCACACAGCAGAGCAGAACAGCTGTTTTCGAAAGTCGCCACGTTTTCATCATCATGTACTATATATTGTGTTTGTCACCACTTATTAGGTGGCTTAGTTGAATATTATAAAAGTTCTTATTTACAAAAAATTTTATTAGGAAATTGCATACGAGAACTGTATCACCCAGATGGTAGCACATTTTTGTTTTTCACCCGTGTTGCCGTTTCATTATTTTCTTCATGCCCCATTTTTCTGATTTTTTTTGTTCCATTATACCTAAGCCAAACTTTATTGGGTTTGAATTCTTTTAAGGCGCATTCACCCATGTTTTACGAACAAAAGTTTTGTTTTGTTTTACTGAGAGCAGCACGATTCACTCATTTCGATAAATTTGTCCGGAAAACCAAAGTTGCCATTCATATCAAAAATGAGTTTTGCAAAATGTTAGTACTGCAAGCGATTTTTTATGTTTTGCTTTGTTTTCTTGATATTTTAGATATTTGGATATTACATATTTTAAATTTTTTTTCAAAAATTTGTGATAATAATAATGGACGAGAAAAGTAAATTGCTTGACCTTATGGCCATTGAATTGCATAAAGCAAAATTGGCAAAATACATATAAAAAAAGATACAAATAGATAATATTAGATCTCAAAATTTATATTTTTAGTCTCACACACAATTTAATATATCAAACACAAAATGACACCTCAAGTTTATGTGAAAAAGTTTAACGTATTGGCAACTCAGTTCACTTTTGTCCGGACAAAATATAAAATTAAACCAATTCAAGCTGAGAGTTGTTCGTAAAAAATATTTTCTCTCTCTCAAGAAGAGAGACGTCAAATTACATATAAAAAAAATTGTCCAGACAAAAATTTTGGTTCGGACAACATGGGTGAATCCGCCTTTATACTAAAGTACATGTGAACGTTTTTCACTTTTGATTGTTAGCTCAAGCCACAGCTTAAATTTGTGTATATGTATACTTTTTTACTCTAATCCTGTACCACAAATATCGAAAGGCTATGGAACTTGCAACTTTTAATATTAATAATTATATTATGGAAAAATTATTATCTTTAAATAAATTATATAATTATCCAAATAATTTTTTAACCATCTTATTAATAAATTATTTATTAATTACATTAATTGCAGTAGTAAAAATTACTAAATTATTCAAAGGACCATTACGACCTATACGAACAAAACACCCAATTTTGCAAATTATTAATGGAGCTTTAATTGACTTACCTGCTCCTATTAATATTTCAACATGATGAAACTTTGGTTCTATATTATTTTTAATTACACGGTGCTCTACTAAAGATTTGCGTACTCATTAGGATTGTGATCATAGTGCTTAGATTAGTAGCATAATTTTTATAGAGCGGGATATTTAAAAAATATTAATTTGGCTAATGGACCAATTTCGCATTAGAGTGTAAATTTGTTAACTTAAAAATCGAACAATTATTTTTAAACGGTGAGTGAGCAGAATAGAATTGTTTATTTTTTGCACTCACCAGGTTATGTTTTATTTTCATTTATTTTATTTTCATTACAATTGTTGTTTTTATTCAAATAGCTGAAACTGTATAGTAAATTGATAACACCCAGTGACCCTAACAACAGCAACAATAACAAAAACGATTTTGAATGTGAAATTAAACAAACAAGCCACAGTCTGTCTGTGGCTAGACTTAGAACAAGTTGTGTTTGAAATTAGAAACGAATTGAAAAACAATATGAAAACATATTATTTTATATATTTGATGTTGTCCATTTTTATAACGCATTTTCGGGTAAATATTTCATTAACAGGCCATTAACAGGCCATTAATTGATTATATTCTTTTATAGTTTTCCCAGGGAAAACATGTAACACTGGCGTCCAAAGATTTTCAAAAAGAGTTTCTGCAAGAACTCAGTGACAGCATGGAATCGACAGCCAAAAGATATTTGAATAATTTCCTAAGGGATATAAAAAAGCCAGCAAATTCCGCAGAAGATTTTACCAAAGAGCTTAAAATGGCCTTGGACTCTAGAAGAGTGGAGTCCAAAGTAGTTTTTATCAAACAGTACTTGGATTTGGCGGAGCACAAAGACACCAGCCGCGAAAACATGTACGGCCTGAGAAATGTCAATTTTCTTAAGAAACTCAAGGATAAACTGCATCAGCTGCAGGAGGAAAGTTTTGATGAAATGCATCAGATGCGCTATTATTATCTATGCCAACAGTTTAAGGTGCAAAAGGCCGCCGATATTCCCAGTCATCACAACTACTATTCGCCAGACACTAAACTGGTGCCGCTGATAATTGACAATGTGAGCAACATGTTGCACAAATTGGGCTTTAACGACAATCACACCATTTCTGTCAACATCACACAATTCGGCAATGAGTTATATGAAAGAGTCAACGAAGCTGGCTCTGACGTCATCAATGACTACTTGATAATCTTAAAGAAACTGTTGCAAGAAGTACTGGAACCTCAGTCGGAAGAGGAGGCCACACCACACTCTGAAGCTTTGCGCAAAATACTAATAGAAATTGATGTGCTGCTGGACACCTCGGACTTTTACGCTAAACGTCAACGTCTCTACGACTATTTGGAGAATCACTTGGCCGTAGACTATGAACAAATCCAAAGTTCCGAGACTTCCCAGCACGATCTGATGGCGGTATTTAGCAAACTTAAAGAAAAAGGCCTGGACCTGGTGATGGCCTATTTATTCAGTAACTTTGAATTCATCGACTACTTGCAAGATCAGTGGAAACTACTGCTGCCGCAGGCTCCCATGTCACAGTACGACCAACGTTCGCGTCAGCTCAAGCTTATACAACAGCTGTACAGTGAGTTTAAGCAGGACTTTGAAAATTCCTTAAAGTACGAAGCCTATTTGAAAGCCGTAAAACAATTGCATGAGCAAACACAGCAAGACCACACCGACAATTCGCATATTTTTGAGATGCTTTATAGTGCCTCGCAGAATGTGGGCAGCAGTCGGGCCACTTTAATGAACACCAAATGCAATGAAATTTAAAGTACAAGTACGCAAAGCCAAGTATGTGTTTTGCACACGTGCCTCAGCTGGTGTACCATTTTGAGGAGAAAGGGCTGACGTCAATATGTGGATGTGGTCAATTGGTTGTGATGTGAGTGTGTGTGTGTGTGTCTGTGTGTACCTGCTCTATCTTAACTATACAAATAATTAATGCAGTTGAAAGTGTTTGGCAAGCAAATACAAATAAACCACTTAGAAAACATTTTAATTAATAAGTAATTGCTTGTACGAAAACTTGTAATTAAATAAAATACTTTAAATATAAAAAGATATTTAATTAAAGAGTTCAGTGCAGCAGGAGTGTAAGTGGCAGCATAGTCTCGTTAATTATGGTGTTTTTATACCCTCCAAAAAAGAAGTGGAGGTGTAAGGCGACGAAATATCCATCTGAGGCCCCATAAAGTATATATATATATATATATATATATATATATATATATATATATATATATATATATATATACATATATATATATATATATATATATATATATATTCTTGATCAGTGGCGATGAGCAGGTGGTCAAGTATTACCACCTGTAGGGTATACAAAACTCTATGGACCTCGCTTAGCAGAGCTAGGACTAGACAACTTCAGATTTTTGGGAAGAAGCCGTTGGCACTCCTGGTGGGGGTCTTGACGGGGCACTATGCAATAGAGCACATGTCAGGGTGGCCGCTGCAGCAGCTATTTCCATAAGGAAGAGGTGGAGTCAGTACAGCATTTCCTTTTTGACTGTCCGGCCCTGCAGGAGCGTAGGCTTAGACATCTAGGCTCTCGTTTCCTACGAGATCTGGACTGCCTCAGGGATGCACCGCTGACTGCCCTGGCGGGCTTTGTGAAAAGTTCTGGGTGGTTCTCAGGAACCACAACTTCGTCTTGAAATGAGGGTGTAGGGTATAGTATTCTGGGCATCACAGTGGGCCTTTTTATGGCCTCCGAGTGTTTTTCTCACTTACTGAGGGCAGCCCTTTTAACTTAACCTAACCTAGCATGTCCGTCCGTCCGTCTGTGGAAATCACGATTCAGTCCAAACGAAAAGAGCCAGACTCTTACAATTTGTTATAAATATATCTTGAGGGATAGAACAGGTCAAGTTCGGAAATGGGCTAAATCGGGCACGAGGGAAAGAGTTCCCCTAAGAAAAACTAAATCAACCTCTAAAAAAACAACATACTTTTTAAATTTTTTTTTGTAATTTTGTTAAGCAAATGATATATTTTTCCAACGCATTAAACTTGGAGCTAAAAATATAAAAAAAATTTTTTGGACCCCGGCCCCAATTTAACAAATTGTTTTACTTAAGCCTACATTCCTTGAAAATAAAATTTTTAAGCTTTAATAACGAAGCTGAGACGCAACCTGGTACTCCTCTGTCCTACCCCTTCTTCCGCCTTTGCCCGTAAAATGACCCTATCAAAAAAAAAATTTTTGTTCACATAAATTTTACATTTAATTATCCCAAACATTTATTTTCAGAGTTTTATAGCAAAGGTGAAGTTTCTCCCCTACGGCCCTTGCCAGGGAGACCCCGACATAATGCAGTTTTAATGCCCTCCGAAAAGAATTGGACCCCATAAAGTAAATATTTTCTTGATCAGTGATGAAGTCTAAGACGATCTAGCAATGCCCATATGGTCGTCTGTGGAAAACACTATATAGTCTATTTTTGGACCGTGTTGACGTACGATATTCTATGCAAAAATAGTGTAAAAATTTAACAATTTGTATTCCTTAAGCCTATAAGAAGCTGATCTTGCAGAGGTGAAAAGTCTCTCCTACGGCCCTTCCCGGAATGACTATCTCAAAATAGAGATTTAAAATTGGGCATAGAGATGTCTTAAAGGAATTCTGTCCCACCAAGTGAAACATTTTAAATTTACTTAATAAATAAATATTTGGAGGGTATTTAAGATTCGACCCGGTCGAATATAAAGTTTTTACTTGTTTTAAGATAAATTTTGGATATAACCTTTTGTTGTATGATATGACAATACTCTTCTTCCCTTAGAAAACTCCGAAAATGTTTCAATACAGGTCATTTTGAAAAGGAAAGGCAACTCTCGTCAAACAAATCTAAAGCATTCATTCTTCCCTCATTACAAATAGTGCAATGCATTTCTTGTCACGTGAAGACAATATAAAAAAAGGATACTTTCCTACTTCTTGTGGACAACATTACGACGACTCTTTAAGGCCCTGAAAAATCCAAGAGAGTTTTAGAAGTAGTCAATTGCTGAATGCAGCCGTGTTCTATTTTTTATATTGTCTTGACATGACATTGACAAATAGTTATAGAATAGGGGGTATTATTTGTATATAATTTATTACAAAAGTTGTTTGCTTTTATTGACCTTTTCTTATATATGTATTTTAGAATGATTGAGCTCGAGGTCGTTTTTGTAAAAATCGTTATAATTTTTCTATTTTATTTTTTTTATTATTCCTGATGATGTCAACAAATTGTTGACGAAATATCGAATAAAATAGAAAAATTATAGCGATTTTTACAAAAACGACCTCGAGCTCAATCATTCTAAAATACATATATTACAAAAGTTTCCCCTATTTCATAAAATGTAATTCTCTGAATTAAGCTGGAAACATTAAAACAATTTTTAGTTTGACTTATTAAATATTAAAAAAAAAATCATCCGACAATTCAAATATTATTTGATTTCGAGGTATATTTATTAATTTATTTTATTTAATTTAATCAAATATATTGAAATGCAAATAATTAATTAAAATTTCTTAAGCTTTATTTTAGCCATCAGAACATTTGAATGGTTTGATGTGCAAATAGACATGGTGTTGTCCTTTATAATTAAGGATTTTGTTAGTTTTGATATTTTAGTTCTACAAACGTTTGTGTTATGAGTAAAATTATATCACTTTTACGAAATTATTACGCATCCATATATTGAAACAGTAAAACATTTCTCTCGTCTATTGAAAGGCTTACAATTAGCGAAATGCAAAGAAAAAAATTGATTTTTTTCCATTTTGTTTAGTTGGCATTATTTGAATAACTTGCTGGCAAATGCCTGCAACAATAGGAAGCCAGAGTATAAAAGCAACAAACAATTTAACCATTAAAACAAATCCTTTTCTAACAATTTGTATTTTTGCATACTGATTTGATTCAGCCATTGTTAACAGCAGGCAGCAGGCAGCAACAGCCAGCAACAACAACACAAAAGCGATCATTGTATTGTTGTTGAAATTAAATGCTTGTTGGCTTTTAAGTGAAATAAAGAGCACTTTGCCAACATAAATAACAATAGAAAAATCTGTACACGAACACAAAACAGGTAAGCAAAATTGCAAAGTCCTTACAGACTAACACACATATCGAGTCTTGCCTCTTCAGTAGTTCTAGGGGAAGAATAGCTTCATGTGGCATCGAATAAAATAGGAGTAGTTTAAATATAAAAGTACTAAAATAGGAAATACACAATTATTAGGTGTTAGTGGAATTATTTGTAAGGAAGCACTGGCATTAAGGAACAGGACGCTGTTGTAAAGGTTGCAGCGCAGCGCCTGAGTATGAGGAATTCGACACAAATCATTTTGTTTACTCGAAATTATTTGTTCTCATGTGTTTGTGTGAGTTTATTAGGCCAACAATGTCCAAGTGGTTAACAACAAATAGCAATGGCAGCAGATTCAGGAGCATTTATTTATTTATTTGTTTTCCTCTCTATTTTTGCCATCACAATACCAAAAGTTTATCCTATTGATTGAAATGCTGTTTTTATCTTTTTATTTTACTATTTTTAAACCTTTTTATTTGCTCCTCACTTCCGTTCTTCTTTTCTTTGTATTCATTGTTACTTTTAATCTGGTTTGTATACAACCTTAATTTGATTGCTTTTGTAATTTTTTGTAACTTGTTTGTAAACAGAAGCTTCTTTTATGCCATGAAGACACAATACGGGGGCTTTACAGGACTTTTTAAGTATCTGTAATTTATTTTTTATATCAAATTTAATGAAAAACATCTCTAAATTGCGACACCGTAGTTGAAATCAGGCGGCTAATTGCGGCATTTCAATACAATTTAAATACAAAATTTCGATCGATATCGAATGCGGTAATTTGCCCCCAGTTTGCTGGCTTTGTAGGTGTGGCAGGAGTCTTACATGATGGTAAATAAAGCGAAAACTGTAAGCGATACCTCTTAAAATAGTTTTAACTATTATTTTATCCACTGGCAGCTACATTTAAAGGTACACAAATCAATTACAGCGCACAACAGGCCTATAGAGCGCACAATAGGCCTATAGAACTTCATACGAGACACAGATTCTTAGGCAATAGTATAATATCGGACCTTTCAGAGCTATCAGGTATAGGTCTAGCTGACCTTATTAGATTCCTCTATGCGACAGGTTGGACCTAGCATCCATCACCGTATCCGAGATCTTTACTCGGTACTACACAGGTTGACACTGACGAGTGGAGTGGTCTTTCAAAACGGGATGTCAGAGATCCTACTTGAATGCTTGTGGGTTACAGGCAGCCACGTATACCAACCAACCAACCAACCAGGCCTATAGAGCGCACAGGCCTATGAGGCTTAAGTGTAATCCTGAACCGATTGGAACAGCTCCTGCTTATGCCCTTCTTTTCAACCTAACCTAACCTAGACAAATCATGCCCATTTTGTACAAAGTGTCGGTCGTTATGTATAGCAAATATGTAAAATTTTCTTCTTGCTAATTTTCCCCAACTAAAATAATTCTTGACAGAAATGTTCGTGACGTAAGAACTATTCATAGAACTGTGCTGACATTTCTGTTAAGTAGGATTTGGCAGTCATTATGAAACGAATAAAGGCCGCAGTTTATTTATCATACATATTTATCAAATGTGAAGCTCCTTTCTGGTCAAACAAAAATGCTGTATTTGGAGAGTATAATTCTCAAGTTGTTAATGAATGAGTATAGCCAATGGAAGGGACTATTTGGGTTGGTTTACAGTCGGTCCTTATTTTTTTCGAAATGGCCATTGCAGTAAATGACGACCGGTATCGAGTCATGGTGATTGAATTTTTCCTAGACATCAACAACATTTCCCACTTCACAATCAATTTATCAATCAAAGCGATGTAACGACTCTGGACTAGTTTCTATGGATCTAAGTTATGCCATTGGACTCTTGAAGCATTGGAAGCCAATAGTCCAGCCACCGTTGATGCCATGCGGCCAGATTTATTGGAAAAAGTAGTCAAAAATGTAACTGACCAAGCCGACCATGTAACTTGCAGCTGTGGCGACATATGCCGGAAATCGTATTTAAAAACTTAATGCCATGGCATTCTAATAAATAAAATTTCACACCAAAAAATACTCCTGTTTGTATTATAATTTTAAATTCGTATGTAGCCAAAGAAAAACACTCATAATATGGGGACAGTAGATTTTTTTTTAGGAGTGGGACCAGCGCTCAGGGGATGACCCCTACATACGCAATGCATTGCGCCAAAACTGGAAACGAGGGGATAGTTTTGAGGGGACAGATGAGGAAAGATGAGAAGATAGAGAATTTTGTGTAGCAATTTGAAACTTTTTACTTCGCCGGCTAATTTTTTGCTAGAAGGGCGATGAAGGAGAGTGCTGTTCCTCTCCTCTTTAGTACATGATTGTGCAAGCCGCTGGCACTTATGTTCACTGACCAGGGCTATGCCTTCTTCACTAAAACAGGATGACAACAACTAACACAATCATGCATTAATGCTGAGGATCCTGAGAGTTCGAGGTTGAACTAAGGACTCTCCGCTTCATAGTCTCGTGTTAACTACTTCAACCAACAGAATTTTTTTTGGTGTATTTTAAGTTTTTGGAAATAATCATGAGTTTTTAGGGTTACCCATTCGCTAATTGATAGCGCAGGCCTGTGTTAGACTTGAGGTAATTTTGATGTGTCTCTCTAAAACTTTTGCAACAGTAGATAAATAGTTTGCGATTGCGGAATGCGTCATTGGTCCATAGAATTCAGTTCGCCAGTATATCCCAGGTAAATCACGGAAATGGATGCACTTCGTCACAAACGTTTAAAGTCGATAATACTAATTTTTAATTATGATGTTTACAGTTTCTATTATGTTTTACCATCTCCTGGAAAACTACATTGAGACTAGTTAGGGCCTTCTTAAATGGGACCAATTATAAGATAATGTTTAAGCATCACGTTCTTTGATACTTCCCATAGTGAAAGTAAACTTCTTAATAAGTAAACATAAACTAATTTGTTCTTACAAAATTTAAAACTCAAGAACTATGAGTCTTTCACTTAGTCACGATTATTGGGCCAATAATTGCTTTTGACGAGATTTTTCTTATAATATGTAAGAGGCAGAACTATTGGTGTGTATTTCAACTTTTCATTGATTTTTTTAACATTTTTCAGCGTCTTACCCATGAGTTATTTGTAGCAACAACCTTTCATTCTTTCGGCAACTTTTAAAATTCTCTAGAGCAACTATATATTTCGGGCCATTATCAGACTCATTTTTTGTATAACGATTGGTCACTTTCTTCAATCCAATAATGTTCTATTCCCTCTCCTTCTTTATAAAAGGACCTAAAATTATGTACGAGTATTATATGGTGTTTGTTGCAAATACAAGTGGGTGGCATACAAACATTTTGTAACAATTGCTAAAGATTTTCGCAAAAAGTTAAAGACATAAATATAAACAGCTAACAATGCAACACATAAAGAAGAAAACAAAATACACACAAGATTTGCTGGCATTTGTGTGTTTGTGTGTGCTGAGGGTTAAAATTACTTGAAAATTGTTAAAATAAGTTTTAAACTAATAGAACTGAAGAAGGCGATGAAACTGTTAAGTAAACTGTCAAAAATGCACTGCAAGAAATGTCTGGGAAATTAGTTTACCTCAAAATCTTATACTTGGGAATATAGATCTTTAGATAAAAGCGTGAAAATCGTGAAAGACTGTGTTAGAAAAATATTACTAAATCGCTTTTGTAAAACGGAATCTTTAAAAGAAAAAAATATTTAAAGCATTCCGTTTAGAATCCCCTTATTCTATTTGTCAACGTCAACGTCACGACAACACAATATGAAAGTTAGAACACTTCTATACTCATTCTTTTCAACAATTGTCAGTTGCTCACAACTTTTTGCTATATTCAACGACAGTGGAGAGTAGTAAGAGGCTGTCAGAAGTAGTTAATTGTTGCACAGAAAGGGTACGTAAGTGTCCTATTTTTGATATTGTCTTGACGTGACGTTGACGTCGACATTGACAAATAGAATAAGGGGGAATATTTTAGGTGTCTGTCAGTTAATTTAATTCAAAATTGTTAAAGTTGTATTGAGAGTTTTACTTTAAAGAATTTTTTAGCCAATAGTTTAAGAAAAACAACTGTGCTTTTCAAACGCTTTTTAATTATTTAATCTGAAAATTTAATAAAATATGTTTACACTGTGCAAATTTACACAAAACTAACTTTCAAATCATGTGTGTTTTATATAAATTCATCAAAACCAGATGCCTAAAACTGTACCACAAAAAGTGTCTGCCGTATTTGTATAAAAAATTTCGGAAAAAATAATCCCATAAACGATAAGATAAGTAAAAGTGTGCAACTAAACAAAACAATTTAAATGAATTTATTTTATTAGAGAATTTAAGAATGAATTCTATTATAGTCCACAGTGAAGGGCATACATTGTCAAACTTTAAACATCGTTAAGAGACATGTTACTAAAATAGTTTTTATTATTTCTTATCTTTTTTTTCTTCTAAGGAAACTAACACTCGGTTTCCTTATCACATCAGTTTCAAATAATTCTACACTGTCTACCCAGGGGGCAAATTATGGCGTTCGATATCCGTCAAAATTTGAATTTAAATTGCATGAACATTTCGCTCGATATCGAATGCGATAATTTGGCCCCAGATATTTTTAGCATAACAAAATTATAAACATCCACCTGCGAATTGGAATCTTGGCATTTAAAAGCAAATCACTTCGCAGCAATTGATAGTCAAATAATTCGGAAACATGACTATATTCCTGTTCTATTATAAAACATAAAAATCGAATTAAGAGGCGGGCCAGTACTTTTAGTTCAAATCTTAATGTACTTATAGATTAAATATTAATCATACGCCCTGAAAACCAGTAGAGGGCTAAAAAGAAAGTCTATTATTTTAAGCACAACTCAAACTCTGGCTTCGATTTTGTTCTTAAAAAAGTTAAAATAATAACTCAAGCACATAGAGAAAACAATATTTCTCTATTTGTCAACCTTTAGTTGAACTGGTCATCAGCTGTGGCATGTGAAGAAAAAAAGTTCATGATGCATAAAATCGAATTACAAACAAAAACGTACTTGTACATAAACTTAAAACAAATCTAGCAAAACGACATGCAGCTCAAGAGTACGAGTATTTTATGTGAAGAGTTCTGGCCAGTATTTCAAGTCATCTCTTGCAGTTGCCGTCCTGCTTTCTTTTAGTATTATTTCAGTTGGTTATTGTTTTAACTTTTTATTCTCCTCTATTATTTTTTTTTTGTTACAAGAAGATTGTTTTTGTTATTACTTCCTTACTTATACTGTGTCCTTTAGTAAGTAGTTGTATTATCTAATAAACTGACATTATTTAACATGCTTCTTACTAAAAGGCACATAAAAATACCATGAAATCAAATCAAATAAATTGTGTGAATATGTAAAAGAAATTTATTTAAGTAACAAGACATTTTTTATTAAATATTTAAATAACTCAAAGAGCGCTAAAAAATAACTAAAAGCACTCAATAGGTATTACATTTAAGTGAGACTTAAATAAAAACAATTTTTTAATTTTTAAGTTTTCCAGGTTACATTTTATAAAATTTATTTCGTTTGTCAATATTGTTATATTTTTAAAAACACACAAACACTTAATTACAAATAAAACTACAGCTTCGGGGAAGAGAGCTATTGTCGACCCTAATTTTAAAAATAAGTTCTTCTAATGGACAAAAAAGAAAATTCAAAACAGAAAAACTATACACACATCTTACATATTTCCGGTTTACTTAAGTCTTAATCAATTATTGCAAATTGTTTGCTTCGGGTACGAGTATTCGTTCCATCCATACAATTTTAATTTTTCAACTTTTCTTTTGCAATAATATAGAAAAGTACTTAACTTGAACGGTTTCTTCCTTTGCTTTCATAAACTGTCGTCTATTAAACTCACCAATAAATACTTATTTAACAATGTCTTTCAGCTATCTGGCCACAAACCAGTAATAACTTATAGTCAAACTATAATGGTTCATTAACTTTAAAAAGTTTATTTTGCTTATTTTTACAACAACGTATAAATTGGAATACTTAACAATTTTTTTTTTTTTTTGCCCAGAATTCTGGAAGAAAAATTAAAATCAAACTCAGCTTCTGGCAAAAGCCACACAAAATAACAAGTCATGAAGAAATGAGTGAAAACACAAACTGCTAAACAACAAGAAATAAATCTTGCCAGCATCTTTTTATATTAGTAGGAAAGAAAGTAAATACAGAGACTAGCAAGTCTTGAACTTTACCTTAAAAAGGAAAAAAAATAAAAATTAAAAAAAAAATAACACAATTTATAAACATTACAAATGTTCCTTCCCAGTGCAAGATGAATGAATATTCTCCGGGTATTAAATAGATGCGAAAGCATAACGAAGAGCCAAAAGACAGAAATGAGGTAAACAAGTCTATTATTTTTGTTATTTCTTTTTCTGCTTTTTTTTTGTCTTTCTTACCAAGTGAACGAAAAGAAAACTATTCCTAGAAAGAAATATTTACGCAAAAAATGTTTTTGCATAACAAATAGAATATAAAGAAATTTTTTGTTCTCCTCAATAGTTCGCAAATAAAACCTGGATACTTCAGAATATTTGCAATGCAAAATCCCGGGTAATTATGTTGCAATAAAACCAGACAACAGAAATAAATAGCTAAGCCTTAAGGACTTCCAAGAAAAATTTCGGCATACAAAATCTTGAAGGTTCACACATTCCTTTCCATCTACATGAGGCACTGCATTAATTGTAGGAACACAACTGCGACGAACGACGCATTTTTGGTAGCGAATATTCGTCGCCAATAATAAAACACATTCACCCTAATTGTGTTTGGCGTTTTTCGCCTTCATATTCGACATTTTGTTATAGATTAAAGAAAATTTTAGCTTTTTGTCTTTAAGCTATTACAATTTGTCGAATTTTCAAGCGTAAACCGCCAAACACAATAGGGATGATTGTTGTATATGAAAATGCACACAATCGTGGTGTTGGTCGAAATTCGTCATGGTCAGCGAAAGTTGAAATAGATTTATTTCTAATTGTTTCGTCAGCGAATGGCAAACAAATCAATATAAGGTGGCCAGGTTTCATATACTCAAACTGGTTATTTTGTTCACTACTGTCTTGTTGCATGTAGCACTAAAGTTTTCAGTGCATACTAAAAATGTATTCACCAATTCACCAAAATTTATCATTCGGACAACTTTTTCTTAATTTTGAACACTTTTCATAATATAATATTTCTTCATATTTCCTATTTTTTCATATGGTCACCCCATCAGCTGTTAAATGAAAAAAACAATTTATTTACAGGGGAAAAAAAGTTTTTCAGAACTTGTTCTAGAAAAAAGGGACATCACCAGGTTAATTATTGAATATCCAAACAATCCGGCATCTGAGGATTACAAAGATTTTCAAAAAATTTAAAATTTGTTGCTCATTATTTCAATTTAGTCGTCGTTATTGGGTTTCATACGACGAATTTATAGAGCGAATTTTTACCAACGAATTCGTCGTGCTGAACCAACGAATGCGTCCAAGTTGTGTTCCTGCCATAATATTGTACTCGTACATGTTATATTCGATTTAACATCTCATTCGCATGCCGAAACTTCTCGCTATTCAAGTGCTGTAAGCGAATAATTTATAATTAAAATTTTAGCGAATCAGGGCCTGAGAAAATATTCCTAAATCATTTACTGTGCTGCAAATTAAAAATGTACATAGACACGGAGTTCCAAAATGGCCCGTCACTTCTACAAAAGAGTATGTGCCAATCAGTTTTGTTATAGTAAAATAATGTTTTCTCATATCAAGCACAGCATTGATCCAATTAGCAGGATCATTATCCTTAAAGTACAAGTGTTTTTAAATGCAAACTTTCAAAGTTGTTTTATTTTCTATTCAAAGTACTTATTAATCATAATTTCATTAGGCACGATTCCACATAGCACGACTTCGGATACGAGTTGTCCAAAAATATATTCCTTGGGAGCCCTTAAAGAATGACAACATCAATAACAGTATAAAGTACTAAAGAGCAGAGGAACAGCACTGTGCTTCGTTGGCCTTGTAGCAAAAAAAAATAATAATACTGTTCAACACGAAAAAAAATCACGGGATTCCGACAATTGATTCTTGTAGACGACACCAAAAAAATATATTTTAGAGACGGTTAAAATTGTCCATCTCTGGCCTGTTCTTGCATCATATTGGCATATATAAGTTAGTTTTCCTGACACCTGAGGTGTATGGTATGTGCAACAACTTTGTAGAAAATGTCACGGCAAATATTTTCGTAAAATATATTAACCCTCTAACTCCCCCGCATAACTGGGTTTTGCGGCTTTATTCTAACAAATCGTAAAAAGCATACCAAAAAAATGGGAGGGGCGGGGATGAAATGTTCTACAAAAATGTTGGCCATAAAATTTTACTATAGATATCAGAGCACACCAAAACCCAAAACTTAACGCAAACACCAAAAAAACAATCAAATTCAAGATTGCCCATTTAGGGTTAATATGGTTATTATTTAGAGTTAGGATAAGGCATCCGTCTGATATTCATTATTAAAGAGGGTAAGAATACGTGTGAATGCTCTCAGTCTTGAGTTCGACTTTCTGTTCAGTTCAGTGTCACAGCAATCTAGTTTAAAGTCATAGAGGCTGAGCTCTAACTTATGCTAGACACTGTAGAGAGTGTAGAACTGAGCAATCTGTGCCGTGTTTAGGGGGAACAGGTAACAATTGCTGAGAATACTTACTTCTTCAGAGTGTCGGACGCCAGCCAATTGTCTAGTATGAGCAAAAATGATATATATTTGAAACCTATTTTAAGGAAATTTTTTGAAAAATTTTGTATAAATCCCGGTTTACACTATGCAACTTTTGTTGCAGCAATTCTTATTTTGTGTGAGAGTCCTGAAATAGGAATATATACCATTTGTATACCTTTCTCGCTCTTCCTCACTAAATATCAAGAATTGCGGCGACCAAAATTGCATAGTGTAAACCGGGACTAATTGTTCATAATGAATAAAATTACTTAATATTTTTAGCCTTTCTCTCACCTGCAACATTTTTCTAGGTCTAGTACTGAATAGCAATTTCGACTAATTTTAAGCAATTTCTTTAACGGCAAATATTTCATGGGAATACAAACATTAATTTTATACAATTTTGAAATGGAAACTTTCATTAGTGTTTAAGTTAACTTGTGTTATTTTAATCCTTTATTTATTTAAAGCATTCGCCTTGCGTTTTAATAAGTCTGTTACTTAAACAACTTTTTTTTATTATGGTGTCTTCAGGTTAATGTTCGTTACTTTAAAGTTTTTGTTTTTTTGTTTGTTTGCATTGTTAACAAACAAACAGCAAAAAAAGAAAAAGTTTGGCTAAATCCTGTACACCATAAAAAGTTCACTGACTCGTTTAGCAAGACTGCTATAGTTTTGTGTTCTCTGCTCTTGTCTTCATGCAGCCAGTCAGTCAGTAACTTAAATTGTTGTTTAAAAGTTTTGTTGAGATCTCCTTTTTTTTTTTTGTTATTAAATAATTATTATGTTAAAATTTTCTTCTTATCATAAAATTAACAAGAAGTCAAATAAAAACCCGATTGTATAAAAAATATGTTGGAAACTGAATTCAAAATTTCAATGAAGTTGTATTAAAAGTTCAGGGGCCAAATTACCGCATTCGATATCGATCAAAATTTCAATACAATTTATGTGTAAATTTCGATCGCTATCGAATGCCGTAATTTGTCCCCTGATATATTTTCGAAACTAAGCAGAATACAAAGAAATTATTTTAGGCCGGTAAAAAAAAATTTTTTTAAACGACAACGGGAATATCACAAGCCTTTTTGCGTCTGAAATGGCAATATTTTTCTAGCAAAAGTTAACATGTTAACAAGTCAGAACGTTATATTCGACCAGGTCGAATTTTCAATACCCTCCAAATATTTAGTAAATGAAAACTCTATTTTTAATCCTATTAAAATTTACATTTTTAAGCTCTAAACCAGGGGTCCTCAATGGGAGAAAATATTTAAGTATAATGTATTTGTGAATTTTTCATGTGTTAGTGACTGTTTTTTTAAGCAAGAGCGTACAAATAATGTTGCCAGACGACGTCATTTTTGCGACTTTTTATGCCAAAAATAAAATGACACGAAATATTTAAATAAAGTGTTCATTAATATGTATTTCTTACATTTAATTATTACAGGCGAACTTCCTTATAGTATATAAATTATACACTCCACGCAATATTTGTAAGGCTAAAATTATTTTAAATTTTTTTCCGAATTTATTAATGTACATAATGTTGGAATATTTTGACTTATATATTGCCATTTTATCTGACATAAAAATATTGTGTTCCGTTATTTCTGTTTAAAAATAACGTGATTTAAATATTAAATTTGAACGAAATATTTAAAAGACCAAGTCCAGGAAATTATAATAGAGGAGTAAAAAAAATCTAAATATGTATGTGGAATAAAAACATTTTGCTTCTTACTTTTAATTAAGAGAAAAAACATATTTTATAAAAAAAGACTTACAAATCAAAAAATTTGCTTTCAAGTCAATTCATCTATTAAAATGTTTGTAATTTTGAAGAAATTCTATATAAGAACGCTACTAGACGTTGAAAGTCGTACTTCTAGCAATATAATTCGTAAAATATTAGTAATAGGTGATAGCTACATTAAAGAAGCTAATTAAAAAATCTAAATAATAATAATCGGCAATGTAACTTCTGAGATATAGAGCCTCGGAAAAAAGAGCCTTATGTACCCTCTTCTCCCCATAAAACTTTTTGCAATAAAAAAATTTATAGGAACAAAAATATTAAACAGAAGCAATTTCTTATTTTACGTATACTTCAAATTGAACTTACTCATTGTTTTTAAATATTTTTGTCAAAATAACACCGTTTTATATGAAAAATTGAAAGCATTTTTTAATTCTGTAGAAATGTTGAGGTATTTTTCATAAAACTACCGTAATAATTTCACATTAACTATTTGAAAAAGTAATATGAAGATTTTGATGTTTTTTCTCCAAAATTTGGCGATATTGCATCTATTTTGTCTGGCAACTATGTGAACAAGAAAGAACATTTGAAGGTGTTGCCGTTGATCACAAAATCAAATTGATAATAATATAAGAAGGCAAAATTAGTTTTCACTTTTATAAATGTGTGAAATTGATTTTTGTTTCTATAGCCTATATTCTATTCACAATTTCGACCGAAATGCTGTCAAAGCCCATATAAAAAGTATTTAGTCGAAATAAGCGTGGAAAAATTTGGAAAACTAGTTTACTATGAAAAACACGTGAAATTTTTCTGAACACAATTTTGCTAAATATTATTCGAAAATTTAAACAAAGTACTAGCCTTAAGGAAAACAAGAAATTTATAATTTTTATTTATCAATTTTTTCAAATGAAATAATTAATGTTGCTAAACATTTTTCGAAAATTCAAACAGAGTACCGGCCTTATCGCTGTGAGCCCTTGTATGTAGTATAATTTTTTGGCCTCCTAAGCGCACACAAAAATTTAATTTAATTGACTGTTAAAGTTCGACGAGGCAAGCCGCATGTTTTTATGAAAAAAAAAAAAAATTACTGCAAAATTAAACAAAATTTGTATTTGTACATACATATAACTTTAGAAAATTGCAAAATGTGGGACAAAGAGTGAAAAAATTCTTTTTTGTTTTCTCTTAGTATAACATTTTGCTGCATAAAATAAACTATGAGCCACTGTATATACATATTTGGGAAGTTATGAAATATAAATAAATAGAATTTTCTAAAATATGATAAGAAAATTCCGAAATAAAACTGTAAATGGTGTAAAGATAATGTACCAAAAATTTTAAAATACTCATAGCTAAGTAAATAATAACATTTCTTTCGATTTCAAAAAAATTTCCTCTGTAGAAAATTTTCACAAGGCTTATATTAAAATATTATATTATAGACAATACTATCTTCCAATGGAGATATAAAATATTATAAAACCATTTTTGTATCATACAAAATTACTAAAAATCATAATATATAAATTCATTCATCCAAGAATACAAAAAATCGAACGATGGCAACGCGTGTTGAAAATTTAGTCATGCATTTGTTGTTGTCTATGAAAAAAATTTTTATTTTCTCTTCTCTCATTGATGTGAATTTCGTTACTGTTCGTGTTGCGTATGTGAATACGTGTAGAAATTCCGATTGGCACTCGTATCTGGAGTGTAATGGCTGAGGAGCCCTGCTCTAAACACATAGACGACAGCAGACAGCAAGCAGCAATATGTCAAAAATAAACTCAATGTGTTTAAATGAAAGCGATTATTTTGAGGGCAGCACAGCAGCAGGGCTGCACAACAGCATTTGCTGCTGCTGCCAACTTAGGCTATTTTCTATTTTGACGGGCAGCAATAAACAGTGTTGCCATTATATATATATATATATAAATTGGAATAATAAGAACAACAACGTTTTTTTAATATTAAATATAAAAGAACATTACAAATATACAATATAGAAATAAATTTATTTGTTTTTATAGTTTTTCGTGGTATTATCACATTTTTTATCAATAACTTTAATTTTGTTTATTATAAAATATATATGCGGCATCCCTGTTGTTATGTTGTTGTTGTCTTCAAAATAACTATGAAGCTGACTTCATAGCAGCATTTGAAGTCGGCAGCATTTGAAGCCGTGAAGTTGTGAAGTCTGCTGTCGTCTATGTGTTTAGAACTTTATGGTATTTGGCTTAAGTGAACAAGAAAGAAATAAATGAATTTTAATAAGGCCGTTTCTAAGGTGTTGGGAGGAGCTTGACTGAAACACCTTTCCGTCAGCATAAAAACTTACGTATTAATATTTTATATCAACGTGCAAAAGTGCAACTGAGATAAGTTGAAAATGTTTAACCTGCTGGGTCACGGTAAGACATTTTTCGGGTTAGTTAAGTGCAAAAAATAAATTTTTTTTTAAGTCATTTAGGGTGCAAAAGGAGGTGGAGGTGTAGAGCGTATTACTTTCGTCGAAATATCTTATAAATTTAATTTTTAAGAAATGTGGCCTTAAGGCATACAATTTGTTAATATTTACACTATTTTTTCATATAATATGTAACTTCAACGCCCACTAAAAGGGGCAGGATCGAAAAATAGACTGTATCGTGTTTTCCACAGACGGGCATTTCTAGATCGTCTTAGAGTTCATCACTGATCAAGAATATATATACTTTTTGGAGGGTATTGGAACTGTATTTTGTTGGCGTCGCTCTGGCAAGGGCCGTGGGGGACACGTTTTACCTTTGCTATAAAACACTAGAAATAAATTTTTGGGATAATTAAGTACACTTTTTTTTTTATAGGATCATTAAGGGGGCAAAGTCTGAGGAGGCAGGTAGGGCCGAGGAGGAGCAGGTTATGTCTCATTTTCGTCATAAAAGCTTAAAAATTTAAGTTTTAAGGAATATAGGCTTAACTAATAAAATTATTTACACTATTTTTGCATATAATGACGCCCACTAAAGGAGGCGGGGTCCAAAAATTACTTTGTTTGATTTTATGGCTCCAAGTTTAACGCGTTTAACATTAAAAATATATAATTTGCTTAACAAAATTACAAAAAAAAAATTTAAAAATGATGTTTTTTAGAGTTTGATTTAGTTCTTCTTAGGGGAATTTTTCCCCCTCTGGCCCGATTCCGCCCATTTACGAACTTGACTTGTGCCATTGTACCAGATATATTTGTACCAAGTTACAATAGTCTGACTGTTTTCGTTTGGAGTGAATCGTGTTCTTTATTGTATAAAAAAGCGAGTGGAAAGCAACAACACTTTCGTAAAGTTTGCTGGTAAACATTGACGACAGCGATCATCACTGAAGATTTTGTTTTTGTTTAGCGTATGATATCGCTTTGTATGTATTTGTTTTTACAACAAAAAATATTGAATAAAAATTTGTTTTTCTTTCAATGTATTGGTGTTTACTGTTCCATAAGGAACTTTTGGGGACACTTGCTTTACGGGGTGCCAGATGGATATTTCGCTGCGTTACAGACAGAATGACAAAGTGAATATAGCCTGCAATTATTTTTTGGAGGATATAAAAACAGCGTTCGCAGCGAAACCAAATGAGTCAGACAGATGTGTAATAGCATTAATTATTGCAATTATTTTATTTTCTCTTTTAATTATATCGGCGTGGTTTCCTTGTCTCTAGGAAACTCCAACTGAAATTATTTTTATTTTGGGTTTTTATAATTAAAAATCAGCAAGGATGTAACATTTATAAAAAAATTATGTATGAATTTTTTATTAGTTCTGCTGGTTTGATGATTATTGAAAATATTCTTAATATTCCAATCTGAATATAAATAATAAATAGAATTTGAACAAATTCATTTATTAATAAAATAATAAAAAATCATTTGCAGTCATGCAGATTCGAACTTGAGCCCGTTGAAAAAATTAACAATTTATAAAAAAAAAAAATTATTTTAGCTAATTTATGTTACGCTCTAACAGCAATTTAGTAACAGACACGTTTCTTGAGAAATCATAACTTCTCTTATCTAAATTTAACATATTTCAAGCAGATTTTGTGTGTATGTTTTTTTTTTTGTACAAAATGTGTGCACGCGTATTTCCTGGAAATATTGATAAATTTCCTGCCAATATTAAGAAATGCAAACAAACATTTATTGGTTTGCAGACACGGAATATGTTTTTCGTCGGGTTTATTCAAACTCAAAAGGAGTCACAGCAATAAATAAATAAAGTGAAATTCTACTCATGGCATTTGTACAGAGAGCAAGAAGTTGTTTAGTTCTTAGTTGCAGTTGGAAGAAAAAAAAATTGTGTTTGAGTTTCGGCATTACACGTCTTGCTACCAGCAACATGTATATAATAAATATTATATTCGTGCATATCTTAAGGCTTGGCTGCTTTTCGTATGGGTGAGAGTGCCGCTTATTAAATGTATATGTGAGCATGTGTTGGTCTGTATGCGTGCGTTGGGTACTCGTATATTTGCGATTGTGTATAATAATTCATAAAATTATCTGTTGGGTTTTTTTTGCATGTTCTAAAAAAAAAAAATAGTGCACAAAATGAGCAAACAAATTGCGTTGCTGTTATTTGGCAGAAAATTGTCGAAAAGGAAATAAGGATAGACACTAGTTTGTAGGAGTCAGGAAGTAAATTAGTCTGGCAGATGAAACAACTGAAAGAAACATTTCTTAAATTGTTGAAAATATACAATAAATTTTTCATATGTATTTAAAATACAAAAAAAAATGCCTCCCATTTTTAGACTAGATAAACACAATATGATGTTACAAAGGCCGATACAATCGCATCGGAGTTATAAAAGAGCTCTATAAATTTAAAGCAAATTCAGGTACTGGCCCCCAAACCATCCGGTGGTGGTGCAAGTCACCACTTTCTAGCTAATGTCGATCTACTCTTTTGGATTTGCTCTAAGCCAGCACTAAAAATCCTCTTTTAGAATTTAAATTATACAAACATGCAAAACTTTTTGTATATAATACGGAAAAGCATTTAAGATTTTGTTTTCACTTTTGCCATAATTTTCTAGCATTAATCTTTAAAAATATTTGTGTAGACTATAAACAATAAATCTGAAACAAATCACATTTTTAACGCCTCTAAACACTAAAACTACTTAGAGAGCAACAATAAAAGATGACACTTAATACTAAACAGAACAAAAGAAAACCCCAGACTTTTTAAAAAGGCAATGACAATAAAATAAATGTGTCAAATATTTTATACAGGGTCCGCCAAATAACTTTTTTTTTTTGAAAATACTATAAAAAAACGACTGAATATTTTCTCAAATTTCTTTTTTTATTTGAAAGTACAATCCTTCCGGTTAATAATGGAAAATAGTTTCATTCAAATTGGACTTTGTATGGCGTCCTACCAAGATCTTTATGCAAAATTCGTCTCAATGATGTCTCCGAAATGTTCAATTGTTGAGAACGGCGGTGAATTGATGTTGATGGCGCTTCACGCACACTTTCTGCCACAGCAGCAATATTCTCGGGTGTACGCACTGTTTTTGACTTTTCACGCTTTGGTTTATCGATGATGATGCCTGTTTCTTTCACTTTTTTCACAAGATAACGAACCTAAGGACCTGTCTGTGCTTCTCTTCTTCCAAAATCCGTACGCAATTTTCGCACACATTATGCAACATTACCATGATTTTCAAAGTAATGTTGCAATATTTCCCAGCGTTCTTCAAGCGTATACACAACCCTATTCGTTCAGCGCCAGGATAAAACTAATTATCTGTCAAATCAGACATGAGCTAAGTGTTGCCATACACGAAATAAGCACTAGTTGAAGAAAAAAAACGTTAGATGGCGGACCCTTTAATATTCAAATAAAATTTATGATTATTCTTTTTCATAGAATGGTTTTGCGGCCTCGTCGAGTATTTATGATATTTATTATCCTTTTTTCCTGGTTGCTTTTTTCGTATTTCTTTTATTTTGGAATTTGTGTCTTTTAAAGTGGCTGATGGGAAATGGGAATTGATAGTTGGTTCGTTTCAATTTTATTTTTAGCTTTTTGCACATTTTAGCAGTTATTTTCTTTCTTTCATATCTAGTTGTACGTGCATATATGACTAGTATTTATATGGCTTGTATGTATGTATGTGTGTGTACATACACATGCCAAGCTGAATTAATATACAGAACCTACTCCGGCAATTTCATGCTCATATGTAGCAAAATTCCGTAAGGTGTTGTAATCAATGAGACGAATGCAGTTTTCTTTTCTTGAAAAAAATGCTAAATTTTTTACACTTTTTTAATTTAAAATGCTGCATTTTTACACTTTTTAATTTAAATGTGATGTACTATTGCTGAAGAATATTAATTTTTTTTAAACTCCGACTAACGGCCACTTTTTAAGGAAAAAGTGCAAAAAATGTTACACGTTTTTCAAAAGAACTTAGAATAAAAGTCATCCTAAAGGTTTCTTAGGAAACTCGTGTTATTAGGATTTAAAAGGCAAGGCCCAGCACTCAGGGGATGACCCCCACTATTATTGTATCTGCCTTTGAAATTGAGTTCTTTTTCAACATATCAACTCATATGTCATGGTTCAATTAAATCTGAAGCTAAGCAAGTTTTTAAATATTATTTCTTTTTCTTTATAAACACAACAGTTCGGCAGAACAATATATATATATTTATTTTTAGCTTGCACCAGCACTCAGGGCATGACACCTACATATGCAGTGCATTGCGCCGCAACTAGGTTGGAGGGTATAGTATTGAGGGAACAGATGAAGAAAAATGGGAAGATAGAGAAAGGAGAGTGCTGTTACTATGCTCTTTAGCATATGATTATGTCAGCCGCTGCCTAGTGGCGTGGACTCAAACGTGCGCTTATAACGAAGAGTCTTTTCCAGGACGCTGTATCTGGGCCTTCACGAAGTAATGCAGAAAACGGTCCCGTGAAGTCAAACACACCGGAAAAGGAGGAGGGATTGTTTTAGTGGAAAGGCCACAGGGCGCCAAAAAAAAAATGTGGCATTGTGGTACAGGCAGCTATTAATTTTCAATTCTCAATTTGTTCTATTCCAAAATTTTTATAAAATTCAAAGTGATAATTTGCAGAGTTTTAGATAGAAAAACCGGGAATTGTTATCCAACAACTGTTGAAAAAATTAAAAGAAATATATATTCATATAATTTTATTTCTATAATCGTTCTGTAGCTGATTTAGTTTTTGGCCCGAAATATTTTACCACTTAAATTAACTCTTTTGAAAGGGAACGAAAAATATAAATTGATATATCACAGGGTCACAAGTCTCCAGGCCTGCCTAAGGCCTTCTTCAGCAATAACTGAATAAAAGAAAATAAAATTTTCCATTCGACGTTGGCAACAACCTACTTTTATTTTTCTAATATACTTTGTCATAAAATCATGTCTAGCCAAAATATTTTATGCCTATAATCTTCTTATTTAACAGACCTCTATATAAAATTCGTAGAATAAGCAGTTTAACAACTACAACTATTTTCTTTGAATTAGGCCTTAAACAATAACTCGGCTAATACTTTTGTACACAATGTATTTCAAATTACTTTATTTAGGAGTACATGGTTTTAAAAAACAAGTAAGATAAGAAGATAGAAAATTTGTAGAGGCATTAATTTTGTTCTAATCTTAACACACCTTTCTTTTGCTTGTCATTTATTGATGTCTGCTTGAGATTTAGCACATGCAGAAGCAATTAATAAAGACAATAACTTTACGTGGCCAAAAGTATGTTTCACTTTGCAGATTCCTCAGATCATAAAGTAATAATATGAAACATTTTACTGCCGCAAACGATTAAGTAGTAGAATATAATCCTACACGCAAAAGCAAATTAGTTTCAAAGTTTTTCAAAAACTTATAAAAATTTAAAATTTTTGTTTGTCTGTCAGTAAAGAGTTGTCTACTTAGACGCACGTGTTGATCTCTTGAATAACTTTTTAATTTAGTGTTTGATATTAAAAAAGGCGTGTAAAATGCAAGTGAAATTTTGTGTCCTATTGTTTTGGATGAAAATCTTTCTATATGTGAGAGTTATTCAGTGGTAAGTAGATAGTCCTTTGTGTTTAAAGGACAACTGGTATTGTTGTTATTCAAAATTAAAACGTGCGTACAAAAGTTTTGAAAGCAGTTTGATATTAAAAAGTAACAAGAATTACCCAAATTCTCTACCAATTACTTGAACCACTTGCCTGAAATAAACAGACCAAAATGGAAATGTGCCAGGAACAAACGAAAGGTTTAATAAATTAATGCAGATAATCCCCCTTATTCCGTAACTATTTGTCAACGTCACGTCAAGACAATATCAAAAATAGGACACTTGCCTACTCCTTGTGGAGAATATTTAACTTCTTCTGACACCCTGCGACTACTCACAAGGGTCTCGAATACAGCAAGAGGCTGTTACAAATTGTCAATCGCTGAAGTAAAAGAGCACCGAAGTGTTCTATTTTTGATATTGTCTTGACGTGACGTTGACAAATAATTGCAGAATAATCGTGAATATCTCAAAAGAATTATTTTAAATAAAATACTCGTATATAAATATTGAAAGTGTTTTTAAACTGCAAATTTACAAGTTACTTACTGGCCTAATTTATAAAAAGTGTTCCTTCCTCTTTTATAATAAACTAATAAAACAAATTTTCATACAAAAATTTATTTTAAAAGTCATTCATTAGAATCAAATAATTTGTTAAAAAAATTTTTATACCCTCCAAAAATAAATTTTAGGGTATATTTACCATGTCATCCCGTGTGCAACGCAGCGAAATGTCCCTCTAAGACCCCATAAAGTGTATATATTCTTGATCAGTGATGAAATCTAAGACGATCTAGCCATTTCCGTCCGTCTGTGGAAATCACGATTCAATCCAAAGAGGCAGAACCTTGAAACTTGGTGAAAATATATGTTGAAGTAAAACACAAGTCACATTTGTAGTCACGGGCTGAATCGGGCCAGAGGGAAAAAAGTTCCCCTAAGAAGAACTAAATCAACGTTAACGTTTTTTTTTGCAATTTTGTTAAGCAAATTATATATTTTTATGCCAAAGGCGATCCAACGCGTTAAAAATTATTTTTTGGTACCCGCCTCTTTAGTGGGCGCTATTATATGCCAAAATAGTGTAAAAATTTAATAAATTGTAATACTTAAGCCTATATTCCTTAAAAATAACATTTTTAGGCTTTTATGACGAAGCTGAAACGTAACCTGATCCTCCTCTGCCCTACCCCTCCCTCCCTTTTCGCCCGCTACATGATCCTATAAAAAAATGTACACTTAATTAAGCCAAAAATTCATTTGTAGTGTTTTATGGCAAGGGTCAAATGTCTCCCCTACGGCCCTTGCCAGAGCGGCCCCGACAAAATACGGTTTTAATACCCTCCAAAAAGTATATATATATTCTTGATCAATGCTGAACTCTAGGACAATCTAGAAATCTTCATACGTCTGTCTGTAGAAAACTCGATACAGTGTATTTTTGAAGCCTGCCCCCTTTAGTGGCCGTTGAAGTTACATATTATATGAAAAAATAGTATAAATATTTAGCAAATTGTATGCCTTAAGGCCACATTTCTTAAAAATTAAATTTATAAGATATTTCGACGAAAGTAATACGCCCTACACCTCCACCTCCCTTTGCACCCTAAATGACTTAAAAAAAAATTATTTTTTGCACTTAACTACCCCGGAAAAAGTCCTACCGTGACCCAGCAGGTTAAACATTTTTAACTTGACTCAGTCCCTCTTTTTGCACGTTGATATAAAATATTAACATGTAAGTTTTTATGCTGACGGAAAGGTGTTTCAGTCATACTCCTCCCAACTCATTGGAAACGACTGTATTAAATTAAATGTTTTTCTTGTTTATTTAAGCAAAATACTATAAAAATGTAAATTTTAATAAGAATAAAAATACAGTTTCTATTTACCAAATATTTGGGGGGTATTTAAGATTCGAGCCGGTCAAATATAATGTTCTGCTTTTCATATTTAAAGTTTTATCAAGTTTCACGCTTAATAAACAGTCTAAAAATTTTTTTATATTTTTATAACACTTTTAAAAGTAGTCCCACTAACAGAATAGATAAAAACTGCTAAAATCAGTTAAAACGTCACATTTAACTACGCGAGACGTATGCAAAAGTGTTCCGCAGACAGAACCATTTAAGAGTTTCTATTTTTAAATCAAACGAACACAATCAGTTCAGATCTAATTTTCCCACAACGACAACCTCAAAATTTGGCATAGTTTTGGGATCTGTCCACATCTTTCACCTTCTGTGAAAGGTTTGCACATTAGAAAAATTTCCCAATGGCAATGGAAACAAGTGTCCTGCTACTTACGATTAACTGTTCAAATACTTTGAGCAATAGCAAACAAAAGGGGAGGCATTGATTTGAATCGGTTTTTTTGTAGTTCCAGCAAATATACGGTCATCGTTCCGAATACAATATATTCGAATGAAAAGTACACGGCAGCGGTAACAATTCATCACAACAGTCAACCTTGTCAAGTCAACGTCACCCTTAGCGGTCCCGGCTATAATAACACCAGATCCGTGGTGGTGCTGCAAAGCGAAGTGAGACACGTTGAATTTGATGTGCCCGCATTGGAAGCCAGTGATGACTTGTATTATGTGGACATTGAGAGTGTTAATTGTACGGAAAAGTTTCAAAATACTACGGAAATTTTTTTCGATGAGATAAAAACTTATGAAATCATACAAACCGATAAGGATTGGTATAAATTCGGAGATGACATTAACTTCAGAGTTCTATTTATGGACAGAGATTTGAAGCCAGTGGAACCAGCAACTGATGCTGTCATTTGGTTCAAAGATAGCAAATATAAAACAGTTAAGCAAATCACAGGTTTTGAGACTATCAATGGTGTCTACACGGGCAAATTTAAGATACCTGAGCAGTCGGTTCAAGGCCGGTGGATTTTGGGTGTTAAAAATGGTGGCCGATTCGATCGCAGAGCGTACTTTCTTGTGGATAATAAACGTGCGAAATATATTGTCCAAGTGGAAGCCAACAAATCAGTGTCAGTTAAGGATGGCAACCTGCAAATAGTGGTGAAGGCCAAGTAAGTATTTTCTTCTAAGTGGCGTGAAAGCGAGAGCTATTTTTTATTATTTGCAAAATTTCCACTTTAGCTACATAACGGGCGAACCTTTGGATGGTGCAGTCACTGTAGTCTTATCTGGCATGGAAATGCCTCGTATATACCTCAGCCAGAATACGGTTAATGGCACAGCTGAAATAGACATCAATGTAAGTGAACAATTAATTGGCTACATAACGAAAAGCACCAAAGTGTCTATTGTGGCAACTGTTAGAGAAAAAGTTAGTGGTGACAAAATTAGTGGCACCACTCACACTTTTATTCACCCCTACCTGTACACAGTGACATGTACACATTCGGCCCATGATACGTGTTCTTCCTTCGAGGCAGACAAAGAAACTGATACCCACTTCCAAATCAAATACTTGAATGGTTCTTATGTAAACGGTACCACCCACCACCACACAGCCTTTGAGTTTACCTACAAAGAGGTTTTGCAGAAAAATCCACACTATCCAAGAATTGTTTCTACCCCAATTCAGCCGATATCGGATTATAATATTCTCCTCTTCAAGGGACTTATGAATGAGACTGGTTTTGTCAACTTGAAGGTTACATTGCCCGAATTGGCCCATCATGAAGGCTACTTGCATTATTACAGAGTATCTTATAAATATTTGGATGAAAGTCGGAATATTTTGGACATGCATCCGAGTAAAGCAGATAAGAGTTCGAGAAATTATTTTATGCTGGCAAAACAATCCGCAAATAACAAGTGAGTTGAGTTAAACTCTTTTGAGTTTTTTGGAGAATTGACATTGAAATAACAATAAAAAAAACTAAAATTAGTTTTTGTTTTCAATGCAAAGTTTCCGACGTAAATTTTTATTTTATTTACCTGAGGCCAAATTACCGCATTCGATATCGATCGAAATTTCAATACATTTTAAATACGAATTTCGATCGATATCAAGTGCCGTAATTTGCCCCCTGATTTCGTTTCAAAACATTTATTTTTTCATTATACTCTAATATATTTAAGCTTAAGGTCTCTTTATTTTTATTTAAAATATATTAATTTTCAATATTTCTTCACTCCTCTGTGTGACTTCTTCAGGAAATTAATTATTTTATTTGATTTGAAAACATTTTTTGTTTATGTCATAAGGAGTGACGAAATATTGAAAATTAATATATTTTAAGTAGAAATAAAGAGACCTTAAGCTTAAAAATATTGGAGTATAATAATAATTAAGAAGAGGCCAAAAAATCAGAAGAATTTTAAAACATTTTTTTTTCGTTTTATTTCTTGGCCTGTTTTTGTACATAAAATATTTATTTGGAATTTTATATTGAAACCAAAACATATAAGAAATCTTTTAAAGATTAGAGATTTTTGTCACATTTTATTACCGAGCAACAAAGATTGTTTTCCAAGCAAAACTCCGGTCTAGTTTTTATTTTCATACTCGTATAATTTGTTCAGCGTTTCTTTGTTGATAATCTTTATATAGTTTCCTGTGTATATTTTTATATTTATGTACAAGCAGTTAAAATTCATAACAGTTTGTGTTATGGATGAAAAATGTATACTCGATAAAAACCTAGACCCCTTTTCGAATATCGAAAAGAAAATTCGAGCCTCATCTATTAGAATTTATGTATAAGAAAGTGCGAAATTTTGTAAATTTGTTTTTGATTTTAAGCATATTTGCTGATTTGAACGATATTTTCTGCTAAGCAGTTAAATTCAATTCAAATTGCTAGTCGAAGCTGCTTAATGTGTTGCATTGAAAAAGACACGATAAATATTCCAGGGAACAAGGCAAAATCAACATTAATTTAATTTTCAACTTGCACAGCAGAGCAGTCCAATGCCATTTTCCAAAGCCGCTACACTCTCTTTGTTCTATTTATTTTATTTTTATCACAAAAACTTTGCTGATACTAGATTCTGATTCTCCATGTCCCATTTATTGAGAATTTTCCTTTCATTTTCTGCAAGTCAATCTCATGTTTAAAGGCCACAGGCTTAAGGCCGAGACACATAGAATACACAACTAACAATTTGAGTTGAAATTAAGTGAGTTGTCACATTCAGTACTTCTGCGTCAAAGCAAAGTACGAAAGTTGGCCAACTTTTAACTTTTGACGTACGTTGAATACTTTGACAGAAATCGATGAGTTTTTCAAATTGGTTTAATCAATTTTTTTGTATTGTGTGTTCAGGAAAAATTACAAAAAAATTTTATAAAATATATAAATTTAACATAAATAAATAAAATGGGGAAATGATTTAATATCCGTCAACAAAGTACTCATTGTGCCAGCCTTTTCTGTCAGTACGTTCATGTCAGTTGAAAAAGGCGACGTATAACGTATGACGGATTCTATGTGTCTCGGCCTTGAGACACATAAAATCCGTCATACGTTATGCGTCGCCTTTTTTAACTGACATAAACGTACTGACGGAAAAGGTTGGCACAATGACTACTTTGTTGACGGATATTAAATCAGTTGTTTGTTATTCATTTTATTTTTTTAACTTAAATTTATTTATTTTTTTAAATTTTTTATATGTTATTTAATTTTTCCTGGACACAATAGAAAAAACTTAATCGAAAGAATCTGCAAAATTTACTGATGTCTATCAAAAGTTAAAAGTTGGTCAACTTTCGTACTTTGCGTTGACGCAGAAGTACTGAATGTGAAAACTCACATAAGAAAGCATGTATTTCAACTCAGTTGAAAAAGGCGACGTATAACATATGACGGATTCTATGTGTCTCGGACTTGAGACACATAAAATCCGTCATACGTTATGCGTCGCCTTTCTTAACTGACATAAACGTACTGACGGAGAAGGTTGGCACAATGAGTACTTTGTTGACGGATATTAAATCAGTTATTTATTATTATTTATTTAATTAAATTTATTTATTTTTTTAAATTTTTTATATGTTATTTAATTTTTCCTGGACACAATAGAAAAAAATTAATCGAAAGAATCTGGAAAATTTACTGATGTCTATCAAAAGTTAAAAGTTGGTCAACTTTCGTATTTTGCGTTGACGCAGAAGTACTGAATGTGAAAACTCACATAAGAAAGCATGTATTTCAACTCAGTTGTCAGTTGAAAAAGGCGACGTATAACGTATAACGAATTCTATGTGTCTAGGCCTTAATTGTGCCAGCCTTCTCCGTCGGTACGTTCATATCAGTTAAAAAAGGCGACGCATAGTGAACTTTATTTCAACAACAATTTCAAAAATTCGAATAAGATTGTGGGACGATAGAGTTTTCGTTTGTTTTTTTTTTTAATTCAAGTGAGCATTTAAAAATGGCGCCAAATCTCATGTAACATATTTTGTTTAAAAAAGTAAACGCCATTAGTTTTTAGCTTTTTAAAAGAAAAAATCTAACATGAAATGCTTGAGAATGTATTTCAAAAATTCTACAACAAAATCAAAACTTGTTAAGTAATTATTGCTGTTCTTTTAGGATTCATCTCAGTAAGACTCAACAATTTACCGTCAACTCCAGTCAACCGTTATCCTATTTGATTTACACCATTGTCGGCAGCAGAAATATTGTGAAAAGCCGACGTGTCGATTTGCCAGATAAACCCAAAGTATACAACTTAGATTTAACGCCCGAACACTCATGGACACCCAAATTTCACTTGTATGTCTATTATGTAGATGAAAATGGTGAATATCATTATGCAGAGCAAACATATCACATAAATGAACAGCCAAATCCGGTAATAAACAATTTTTTTGAAAGGGAAAAAAAATATTTTTAACCAACATTTTGTCCAAAGATCATTGTAACCGCGGACGAGCACACCCGGCCGGGTGAAGAGGTGACTTTAAGAATTCAAACAGCTGCCGATTCTTTTGTTGGTCTTATGGCTATTGATCGCAGGGTTCTATTGTGGGAAAACAACAAAAACTCATTGCTTAGGCAATTAGAAGAATTGTATGATTACAGCACATTTACAGAGAATGGCATTTCAAAGTTTCCCGGCAAATCTTCTGGTTGTGTAACACTAACAAATGCCAATTACCTGAACAGTTGGCAACTCCATTCTCAATCAGGTAAGTTTTTGTTAAAGGCTGCAGAAAAAAGTCACATATTAAACAACCGCTTTGCTTGTAGTGGATTAAGGATATAGACTTAATTTAATAAATTAAAAAATTACTTTACATTTTCGGCTACAGATTTTAGTGGCGTTAACCAAAATGATGTTCCTGAGAACAGTCCAGTTAAAGAAACCTTTCCAGTGACACTAACTTCCCATGATGCAAATCATATTGGTGATACGAACTCCCTGGAGACCTGGATTTTTGAGGACTTCGTAAGGTGAGTTGAATTTTGTTTTAAAATTATTTAGATTTATTGCGATAATCATTTATATCTGTTTTAATAAAGAACTAAGTCTGCTGAGTTTACGTGGTCCAAAAAACTACCTGCAACGCGTAACAACTGGTTGTTGACAGCCTTTTCTTTCCATCCTTCTAAAGGCTTGGGTGTTACACAAAAGGAGCTCAAAATCTCGACCTTCTAGCTGTTGGCTTAAATATAATTTAATTTTAATTCTTATTACTATAAATAATTATAGCAAATAAAATAGAATATAAACTTTTTAATAATTATTAAAAAAATTATATACTAACCCCCTTATTCATAAAAATTATGAGAGGCTTATAAGAGTGTAATAGAGCAAATTTTATATGAAATATTGTTTTATTACGCTGTTATTAGACTCTCAAAATTTTTATGAATAAGGGGGTAAGATTATAATCATAATGCAAGGGCTTTAACTAATTTTTTTTTTTATTGAAAAATATTCATAAAAAGCTAGATTCTTGAGTTATATATGGGAGAGGCTATAGCAGGATTTGGATCATGCCTTATACTTGAAAAATTTAGAAAAGTTATAGCAGACATACGCGGACCTTCTAAAACTGTTACTATAGTGTTTTCTCCAATAAAATATTAAATTTTTCATGTACAGATAGATGGATTACCCCCTAAAGCGCTCTCCCTGAGAAACAATTGCATAGGGTATTCTGCTGCCTAAGGGCTTTTCAAAAATGTATAGCTGTACTGCGCAGGCCTTCTAAAAATGGGGATTTAATTAGTTCTTTTTTTTTTGGTTACACGTATGTATTTAAAAAAATTTCAATAGAAGAACCCTGAAATCGAGTTCTTGATTTTTTTTATTTTTGATATAAATTTCATACTTCCCAAAGTATAAAATGGGTTTAATTAGCAAAAAAAATTAACTTCTGGGACCGTATTTTGGATTTTTCTGAATTAGCCATCAACACAGCACTCTATTAATGTTCACTACCAATCCATCAATCCAAGAATGAAGTCCCTAGCTCTTCTGGAGACTTGGGAAAACCAATTTCACGTACAGGTAGACAGACAGATAGATTTCGAAGGATCCAGAATATATCTATATCTATATATATATATATATATATATATATATATATATATATATATATATGTATACTTTATGGGGGCCGCATATTAGTTTTGGGGAAATTACAAATCGAATGGCAAACCAAAAATGGTGAATGAACTTTTTTTTAAATTTTTATATGGAAAATAATTTTTTTATTCTCCACCTGGAATTATTTGTACATGCATACCGAATATGATACTTTTCTACATCGCTTTCCAAACGGCCATATAACCATTTAGTTTTTATGAGTTAATCTGCCATAGTTTTATGAGAAAAACGCGCATAATTGTTTAACAAATTATAACATTTATTTAGCCAAGAATAGACACAAACAAAAATGATTTGCTTTGGAGATGACATAAAGATATCGCTCAAGAATAACAATATAAAATAATATCATCGTCTAAGCATATTTGTGTACATAATAAAATTATTTAAAGTTTATAGGAGATATGAAAGTGCAGTAAAGAACAATACCTTCATGACCCAGAATGGCAAGTGTAAATTGGAAATTATTTTTGCAGCTGGCGGTCAACTTCATATAAAAATGCAAGACGGAAATATGATCGGAATGATGATTATTCTATTACAAGATAGTAGATAATATCAGAGCATGTATTTCAGAAATGAGGAGCGATAAGGCAGCCAGGGAGTAAGCGGCCCCGACTGTCAATTTCAATGGATGCAATGCTGATACGCGAACAGAAATTATGCTTACGGAAGTAAGTCAGCTGCTTCGCTACAGACAATTCGTCTGTCCCACCAAGTTAAACATTTTAGTTTTACTTACTAAATATTTGCAGGGTAATTAAGATTCGACACAGTCTAATAAAACGTTTTTACTTGTTTTTATTATATTTAGAATTTTTATTCAGGCTCAAATTCAAATCTGCAACTACGCAAATTATTTTTTATGAATTTGTATTAAATGTAAATTTTTAATTAAGAGTGGAATATTTGCAATTTTTCATATCTTTCTTTTCTTCAAAAATTAATTTTCACAATTTGGAAGAGTTGTTCTGGCATTAAACGATTCATGATGACAACAGAATTTGATATTCTCAGTTGTCAGATCAAAAGAGTTATCGATATTTTTCATGCAGCAAACAAACACCCAATAATACAGTTAATAGCTTAGCAGTTACTGTACGCTTTATATGTATGTGTGCGTAGCGTAAACACTATTCGTAGACCTTGTTTATGTTTTTTTATGTGTTCTGCTCTTCTACCTGATTTTGAGTGCTGTGAGCAAACTCTACACATCCAAAGCAAACACAAATTTGAACAACAACATGTATATAAAGAACCATTCACAATTTGCTGTTAGTCGTGAATTGACTGTTTTGAAGTAAAGATCGGTTGCGGTTTAATAGTTTAAGCTAAAGAAAACACAAGACAACACAATTTAATTATACCCGTTTAAAATTACATTTGAGCAACTTTTCGATTCAGTGTGTTAATTGAGCCAGCCGGTGAATAATTAATAAGCGTCTGAGACATGCGTCTGACTTTTTGTCTCACAATTTGCTTATTGCAAATATTTTGTTACGCCAAAGGTGATGCGGGGTAAGTCCAGGCTTATTTGCATAAAATCAATAAATATCAAGTCGTTTGTTTTCTCTATTTTTCCTATCAGTTTGTCTGAAATTTAAGTGTTTAGTGTTTAATTAATAAACGAATCGGAATTCCCACTAATGATTTTGTAAACAAACACGTGTGTGTGTGTAATATGTGTTCGCATGATTGTACAGTGATGATGATGATGATGATGTTGTTGGGGAAGTTAATTGTGGATAAATACTGGTATTTTTTATGCCATTTGCTACTCAATTTTGGGGGATTCCTTTTTTTAATAGTTTCGTAATTGTATTAAATTTTCTAATATACTTTTTTTTGTTTAAAGTCTTTCTTTCTATAACTACAAAATCTGTTTCAAATGTTCAAATTCTTATACTTTAAAAAAAATGCACAAGCACACAAATATAACCTACTATAAAGTAAAAATAATTGAGGTATTTTCAGGGTCCACTATTAAGTCATAATAAGTGTAAAAACGAAAACATTTATATATGCCCATTTTTTATTAAAAAAAATTGGAAATATGCAGCACTTGCAATATATCTAGAATCTAAAAAATATATATATTCGTTTTCAAACACGTATGAAAAGTCGAAAATATATTTTCAAAATGTTAAAAAGCCTCTATCATAAATTTCTATCATATTAAAAAACTCTAAATATTCTTGCCTATAAAAAACCTTAAATTATTTTAATTGGATGAAATACTTTATCAAAAAATATTTGGCCAGTTTGAAATATAGTTAAGAACTATACTAATTATGGTAACTTTGATCCATTCCGTCGAATGTGTGCAGAATTCAACAGCCTTTACGACTTAATTGATTATTCATCCCATCCTGACACCATTAAAAGGAATATCATTAATCACTTAAGTAGTTAATTTTAATACGTTATCTCAATTATACTATTTTGATTTAAATTTAATGCTGTAATAAAATATTTTCAATGGCCTGTAAGAATTTTTTTCATGGGCTGATTAAATAAATAAATAAATAAATAAAATCAACTGAACTGGAACTGCATGGAAAAGTTAAAAATTTAAGGAAAACAAAATCTTACAAAGAGATAAACTTTTGAAGGAATTGTTTGTTGCACATAATTTCCACACAAAAGAGCAAATTTTAATGATTAACACTAGGACTTTTGTAAAATATGCAATAAAAATAAACAAATATGCACTTAAGATTATTAATTTTTTTTAACATTTAATAACATTAAAAAATTTGGTTTCATTGATTTGTAGCAAATATTTTATCAATTCAAGTGGATTGTCACTTTAATCTAGCAGACACAATAAACTAGCCCTCAACTCATTGCTCTCTGTAGTTACAAGTAAAACATTTTATATGCCGGCTAAAACCCCCTTCCTTAGAAGAGCTACCCTAAGTATTTGGCGATTTCAACTGGAAATTAATCTTCTCCATGAGCATTCAATGACTATTCAGTATCTAAACTTTTGCTGTTAGAATTAGAAAATATTGTGTATTTTGTTTATCTTCATACGATTTATTTCTAATCTCTTTACTTAATCTGCGTTTCGCTGAAAAAACTATACGATATTTTTTAAGACCTCAAAATTTAGTACAACTAGAGCTGTTGAGGAATTAAAATCTTCTAATAGGGTATTGGAGTCGACAAGAATTTCATAATTTGTGTACATAATTACTAAGTCACTGCTAAGCTCTATGACTTTAAGTTTCCTTTATACGAGTATTTGTTAATAGAAATATCATCTGCGTCATTAAGATATATTATAAAAATATTCAGCTTAATGTGCGACAACCTTCAACTTTCTTTCGTTTGTGCTCTTGGAATTTTTTTATCATGTTTTTCTCAACTCAAAATAAATTTAAGTTTTCAAACAGTTACACCCGATTCACACGATTTTATTGATTCCCTTTTGAAATTGGTTCCAAAATCTCTTTGCGTTCATACGATGAATTTGATTTCCAAGTCAATTTTTATTTTTTGTTACACCCAATTCACACGATGACTTTTATGGCGTCTAATTTTATTAATTCCCTTTTAAAATTGATTCCAAAAACTCTATGCGTTCATACGATGAATTTGGTTTTCATGCCTATTTTTAGTTTTTGTTATTGTTTCACATGTAAAATAAAAACAGAAGGAAACATAACAAAGAGAATAGGCATTAATGTAAAGAGAAATATGAAAAAAACCCATGAAAGCAGAAAACCGTTCGCTATGAAACAAAAAATTATGTCGAAAATTGAATGTCATAAAATTCATCGTGTGAATAGGGTGTTATTGTTTCACATATGTATGACCTCAAAATTAAAAGAGAACAAAACTTAACAAAGAGAATAGGTATTAATGTAAAGAGAAATTTGAAAAAAAAACCTATGAAATCAGATATCAAGTCATTTTTTCTACCTCTCTTTCTTCCCTACACCGTTCGCTATGAAACGAAAAATGACGTCTTAAATTGGATGCCATAAAATTCATCATGTGAATTGTGTGTTAGACTAGAACTTCGCTTTCACGCGATTCTTTTCCAAAATTTAAAAAAAAAAATGCCATTGGCATGAGCCAACCGAATTGCGGACATCCTCGGCATCTTCTTTAATAGGGAATCAACATCATCCTTAACAATTTTCTTCGCTTTATAAATATTTTCATCAGTTGTTGACATACTGGCTGTATGCAACGGGCATCGTCATTCTCATCTCTTTCGGCCTGCTTTAAAAAAATGTTACCACTTGTAAACATTATGCTGACCCACTCTTAACATTTCCAGTGCTTTTGAGCACAAAATTCCATTTTTTATACAAAATTTTATCTAAATTCTTTGGTTCATTTTTCTAGCTACACTTTGAAATTTCATGACTTTCAGCAGGAAATGTCATTAGGAATAAATAAAAAATCAAAGCTTTTTTGCTAAACTTGTTTTCCTCCCCAAAAAAAAAACTACTCCATGCAATAATAATATTTATTATCCGTATTATTTATCATTTATTTAAAGTCAAGTTGCAAATGTTAGTTTGTACTTAAGTCTGATTTATGCCTCCTATTCTTGGCTTTAGTACTTTTAGTATTTTTAAATAAATCACGTGCCAGGGTAATAACATTGAATACAACTTTATAAACATTAAAACTTGTGTGTTCATTTATAAGTTATTTATTATTTTAAATTTGCAAAACAAGCAAACAAAAAAAAGCAATTGCAAAAAGTCAAGCAAGCACTCCCGTTCAGCTTAAAAGCAAGCGCAGTGACTAATTAACCCATTTGCACCCACACGTGATATAAAACATTCATTGACGACAAATTACTGCAATTATAGATCAAAATTTAGTGATTTACTTTTTGAACTTGGACTTGATATTAGCAATAATATCATATTTTATCATCATGAACTGATTTTAATTGCCAGAAAACACGCCATAAATAGAGAGAGAGGCAGCTTTAATACAAACAAGCAACAGAAACAATGCAGCTCTTGTAGCAAAAATCCAAAGTGCCTTAGACGAAGAGGGAAAATATCAAAGAGCCTTTTTAAATTTTCTAAAATCAAAAATTATTTCGCACCGATTTTCGAAAATTGCCTTCACGCAAGATTTGGGTACTTTGAGGTCCTTCAAGGCTATTCCGTATATATTATTACATTGAGGAATACATTATCACTTGTGTGACAGATAACAATGGCATTTAAAACGGTTAACGGTTTGGTCCGCTCGACAACAAACATTAAATTTTCACAATATCTAGTAAGCGGTTGGAATTTAACATTCAAGAATCAAGAAAAAGAACGTTAATTCACGCTGTTTATTAAAAAAAAATTTTATTATTTACTTTTTATTTTTTACTTTTTATTATTTTATTAATAAATGAATTTGTTCAAATTCTATTCATTATTTTTTTTTTTTAAATTAAGATAAAAAAAATTAATACCTAAGGATATGATTGCCCAGATATTAAAAAAAAAATTAGATTGAATCTTTTAAAGCACTCCCTAGGCGGCTGCCCAGTTTGTGCGGTAGCATTATGGAAAAATTAAAAAATTATTTTTCATCTAATTCAGATATCTAGAAAATTGTCTCTTGTGACATCAAGGCCAACTTCGCTTTTTTATATAATTCTCAATTGGAATTTTGAAAGATTGTGTTTAGCTTGTACTCCACATATCGTTGGTGTCAAGTAGAAAGACCCTGACTCGTATTTGTTACGATTTAGCGATTCCATACGTTTAACACAAATGCACCTCGTCACAAAAATTTATTGCACTGGCATCAGAACTAACGATTTTACCAGCAACTAATAGTTCCAGTTTCTATTGTGTTTAATACAGTTTCTGTTATGTTTTTAACTTCTCCTGTAAAGTTACAGTTATTGGAGTTAGGGCCTTTCTACTTGAGACCAGCGATATGATTTGCAGGCATACATATAGACATTTAACCTACGGCAAAGACATCATATGTTTAATAAATAAAGCGAGACAATGTATCAAGTAAGTTAGCACACTAAACTGGTTTTTAATGTTGGTAGCACTGCGAAAGTGCAGACACAAACCCCACTAAATTCATTGCACAGGGCATGACTATAATTTAATCATTTAACAGGCCATCTTCTTCATAAAATCAAATTAATAGAGACAAATTCAATACAATTAAAAGAAGCTGCCCTATAATTTGGCACTGGCTGATATTAAAATTTAAATTATATATAATTAAATTTATGATAACATCACACACTCACACACACAAACATTCTTGCTATTACCCTTTACATTCATTTATAGCATATGATAATTAATATTTTATTAATTTAATGGCAAAAAATACACGTATTCCTAGAATATTTAATATCCCTTCAATGCAAAATATTTTAATAATAATTTGTTGCCAATAATCATTAAGTCAGAATTAGAAAAAATTAAATTACCTCATTGAACATGTGAAGTACATACAGTATATGCAACGAAAAAAAGTCACGAAAAATATAATTGTTTAAAATATTATCGCAACAAAAATTAATTATATGGCGAACAAAAGAAGAAAACAGCAGATTTCAACACCGACTAATGACTTTAAGCCAGATTCATTTTGCTAATATTTTACTGTTTTGTTGAAATTTTCAAAAATAATACAGATGACGCAACTGGCACAAAAATAATGAAAATATAAATTCACTATAAGACAGCTTCTGCATTAATTGATACGTTCAAACAAAAAAGTAAGGAAAAGTGAAATACATCATTAAACCTTTCTTTTGAGAAAAAATTCACAACAATAAAAATTAATAATAAAACGAGATATTTTTAAAGAGCTGTAAGCAATATATTTACAGTAAAACTTCGTTATAACGAAACACTTAATTTAACGTATGTTTTATTGAGTACCTTGAGGAAAACACTTTATTGCTATTTGCTATAAATTCTGAACAAAAATGCCTCTAGCGAAATATTCCTTCAAAAGCCTTAATTATAACGAAATCAGATTAACTCCTAAATGCTAAAGTTCCATTATAAAAACAGCAAAGTATAAATAAATGTATTTATAAGTGGATTTTTTAAAGCCTCTATACAACAAACTATTCGTGCAAAAGCCTCTATTACGACGAGGTTAAAATAAAATTATAGCTTAATTTTTTTATATTTTCTTTATCTTATGATATATAATTTTTTATTATCATTCTCATGTTAAATAAAATAAAAACTATAGTTATAACGAATTATTTTCGTATTTCCTCAAATTTCGCTATATCAAGGTTTTGCTAATTATATTTAAAGCGTTAAATGGCTATAACGAAGTATTTTCGTATTCCCTTGTAATTCTTCATAGCAAAGTTGCACTGTATGATGAACTGCTATAGAAAACACGCATGCGCTCTGGGCCATTGATTACAACTAGTGACAATAAAAGTTTGCTATTGTTACAAAAGTGCTAAAACATGATATACATATTTATTTAAAATTCCAAAAGCGGAAGAAGCAAAAAAAAAACCCAAAAACTACAACAATTAATTGCTTAAACAACTTTGAATTAAATGTGTTAATACACAAACCACAACAACAAAAAACAACCACAATATCATCATCATCATCATCATTGGCGCGATCATAATTTTAGCACTTAGAATTAAAAATTCATTGAAAATGCATTTGAAAATCAAAATATATGCTGTTTCGACTGTCGCAATTTGCGACCAACACAAAAACTGAACTCCGCCCTGAACTTGAACATTAAAAAATCGCAAAAAAAAATTGATTAGTTTGTCTTTCAATTTTAATTGTTATTTAAAGTGTTTTTTTTTTGCTATTTACTATTTGTTTAGAGGAAATTTAAAATACAAATTCTGTTGAATTATTTATTAAACAAGTTATTAAGCAATTGTACAAAATAGATACACTTGAGAGTGTAAACTTAAGCGGAATCTTAGATAACCTTTATAAAAAGCGGGGTTTTTTCTGTTAATACCGGAATTTAAAATTACAATATTTCATTTGAATCTTTTTTGTGGCATTATTAATTGCTTCTCTCATGTGATACTATTGAACAGAAAAGTTCGACTTCTAGCTAATGACCGAGTGCAGCATACAACAAGAGTAGCCCTCGCTATACTGACCCAGTTTTTACAGCCTCCAAAAAAGAATTGGAATCATAGCACAGGTCATGATCGTAAATGGACTGAAACGGGCCAGAGGGGAAAAAGTTCCCCTAAGAAGAACTAAACCAACCTCTAAAAAACAACATAATTTTTGAAGTTTTTTTTTGTTAATTTTTTCAACGGGCTTCAGTTCGAATCTGCATGACTGCAAATGATTTTTTATTATTTTATTAATAAATGAATTTGTTCAAATTCTATTTATTATTTTTTATATTAAAATTGAAATATTAAGAATATTTTTCTTTGTAATTTTGTTAAGCAAACGAGATATTTTTATATCAAAGCAGGCCATAAAATAAAAATAAAATAATTTTTGGGCCCCACCCCCTTCAGTGGGCGTTATTATACAATATGTAAAAATATTGTAAAAATTTAACAAATTGTTTCACTTAAGCCTACATTCCTTAAAAATATAATTTTCAAACTTTAATGACGAAGCTTAGGCGTAACCTGGTACTCTTCTTCCCTACCCCCTTCTCTCTATTGCCTCCCACATAACCCTTTCAATAAAAAAAAACTAAAAATAAATTTATGTGTGTAAAGATATATGTATGCCGAGCTATATATTGTTTGACGTAAGTAGTTATGAAGTGAAGTTAAATATGTTGTTACGTAACGAAATGGCAATCAGTGAAATTTTTTTTTCGTATGAAAATCCATATTTATGTACAAAATTATTATGGAACTGTCTACGTTCTCATACATCATTTTGTATATACTGGCAATGCATGCCAACTCCTTATTTGGGCACTTGGGCCAAAATTCCTCCAAGATCACACACACTCTCATGGCCTCTAAATTGACCTTTCATGGCCATGGTATATATTTCCACAAAATGCTCAAAAATATATTATATATGAATTTTCATAAAAAAAAAAGATTTCACTGTTTGCCATTTCGTTACGTCATAACATATTTAACTTCACAGCTAAATACGTTGTTGCGTAACTGCTTACGTCAAAACATGTTTAGCTCGGCATATTTATCTACACTTACATAATAAATTTTACATTTAATTATCCCGAATATTTATTTTTAGAGTCTTATGGCAAAGGTAAAATGTCTTCCCTACGGCCCTGGCCAAAAATACAGATTTAATGCTCCCCAAAAAGAATTAGACCACGTAAAGTACACACATATAGTCTATTTTTGGACCCCGCCCCCTTTAGTGGTCATTGACAATTTGTATATCTCTATAAAAAGCTGAGATTTTCTCTGATCTTGCAAAGGTGAAACGCCTCCCCCACGGCCCTTTCCGGAATGACTCTGTCAAACGAGAGATTTAAAATTGTGCACAGAAAGAACTCTGTCCCACCAAGTTAAACATTTTAAATTTACTTACTAAATATTTGGAGGGTATTTAACATTCGAACCGGTTTCACTTGTTTTTAATTTTTTTATTTTTTTATAGTGAAAATTTAATGTATTTTATTTGATCATAACTAAAATACCGGCATACAGACAGACATAATCAGCCCACAGCAAATAAAGCGATTATTTAATAACTTCATACAAAATTACAACAATATTTCTAAGAATGTTTTGTATAAACAATAATATTTAAACAACTGTTGAAATGACAAAAAGAAATTTAAGAAAAAAAAAAGAAATCTACAAAAATTAGGCGATAAGAAGGACAGCGCTAAAGTACACAGAAATTTCAATTCCACCAAAGACACATTTCAAATGCTGTCGAATAAATATTTAGTCAACAAATAACACTCCAAATACAAATCTTAAATAATTAAAATAGAACTGAATGAGAGATAAGTTTGACCTTTCCCCGCACAACAGAACAAATATTATGAGCCGTACAAATATTTTGAATAACTTTATTTAAGAATTTTTAAATATTTGATTGAAATTTGTCAATTCTATTTCCAGCAAATACACTGTTATCGCACCTGGCACTATACATTCGAATGAGAAATATACGGCGGCAGTAGCGGTTCATCAAACCACAGAAACGTGTACGATAAAAGTCGGCATTACCGGACCCTCTTACAACGAAAGCCAGGAGGTAGAAGTTTGCGAAAATGAAGTGCAACAAGTGGAATTCGATCTGCCCAGTTTGGAAAAAGGCGAATACAATTTGACGGCCGAGGGCATTGACTGTTTCGAAAATTTCAAAAATACCACAAAACTGATTTACAACAAATTCAACAATCATGTCAGAATACAAACCGACAAGGGCTTGTACAAGCCCGGAGATGACGTTAACTTTAGAGTGATATTCATGGACAAGGATTTGAGGCCAGCTCAGCCTGATCAGGACGCGGTGATTTGGTTCGAAGATGGCAAGCGTAACAGAGTTAAGGAAATCAGGGATTTCAACACCATCAAGGGAGTGTACACCAGTAAATTTAAGATTTCCGAGTTCCCGGTTATGGGCTCTTGGCGTTTGGGTGTTAAGAACGGCGACAGATTTGATAGGATAGCCTACTTTGAAGTGGATAAATATGTGTTACCCAAATATAATGTAAAAGTGGAGTCCACCGATGCGGTCTCGGTTAAGGATGGTGACATGCAGGTGATCGCTAGGGCGAAGTAAGTGTTGCATAAAAGATTTCTTAATATTTTATTCCTTGCAACTCCTGATTTTAAACTTTCCAGCTACACATACGGCGCACCTTTGGACGGCAAGGCCACGGTTGTGTTATCGCTGGGTCCATACTACTTCTACCAGACCAGGTTCGATACCGAAACATCGCAAGAGAAGAAAGAGCCTCCAGTAATTATTAAATCTGCTGACATGGTTAAGGGCAAAGCCAAAATCGACTTGAATGTTAAGGAGTTTGCTGGCCATTTACGCAGTCAAACTGCGCCTTCCTATTTACAGATTATCGTTACAGTAGAGGAACAGTTTACTGGCGTAAAAATCAATGGCACTGCTTCCACCGCAATTTATCCTTATCGCTATGCCATGTACTGTATTAGCTATGAAACCTGTTCCAACTTTGAAGAGGGCAAAGAAACCGATGTCATCTTTCAAATCAACTACATTGACGGCTCCAATCTAAACGATACCAAGTCAACCGTTGAACTCATCTATAAGGAAGTTTTAAAAGAGAATTCCTATATGCTACGCCAAGCTGCGTCAGGTGACGGTTCTACTACCACGGCACCTCCGGTATCGCAAGATCGCGTAATCTCCTTTAAGGGGCATATGAATGAGACAGGCTTTGCCACCTTTAAGGTGTCGCTGCCTGCCCTGGAGGAGTATGAAAACTATTGGCATTACTATTCCATGGAAGTCAAATATGTGGACGAACAGCGTGAAGTTTCTAGCAGTTACCAGAAAAGGGAACCAAAGAAGGTTGAGGAGCCCGAAGAAGAGGATCAAAAACCTAAGGAGTACTTTATTTTGCTGGACAAATATTCTTCAGATACAAAGTAAGTTGAATTAAGAATTCCAGAAATTGATTTAATTCACATGTGGGAAATTGTTGTTCCCTGTGGACAATCTCTTTCGGTATAAAATTTGTATTTTGTTAGAAATCTATTTGAATTGTTTTTGAAGTTGTTAAGGGTAATTGGGAAATTAAAAAATCCCACCAAGAAAATTTAAAAAAAGTGGAAAGTTACCCAGTTCTGAAAAACTCGAGTTTTCACCAGATCTCGATGTTTTGAGTTCCTAGGAAGCTTTCCTTACTACTCCTGGGAAGCCGTCACTATTTATGCATTTGTTTGTGTGTGTAACTATGTGACCCGCTTATAGCTTTTGAACCGCTAAGCCTAGTCCAACCAATTTAGTCTGGTTTAAAAGGATTCCTTCAAAACTAGACTTCCTGTGAACTGAAACTGGTTCCGAGCGGTATATTTGCGGAATTAGAAAAAAAATTCTTTTTTTCCAAAGTGATATTTTTTAGAACAACTTTTAAACGGCTTTGCCGATCGATTCCAAAAACTAATCAGTTCTCAGCAATAAATAATCACACCAAGCGCTAAATTCGGTTGAAGCAGTCGAGAGATTTCGTGAACGAAAAAAAAAAATTAAAATAGTGATTTTTTAAAGAAAACTCTGAAATTTCATATCTGATCAATTAATGTTCCAGCCAAGCTGATTGCATTTGAAGGGTTTCTTTCAAACTTCGATTTCCTGTGAATTGGAACCGGTTCAAACAAGTAGATATCGAGAAATATCAAAAAAACTGGAAATTATTGTTTTTTTTTCAAAAGTGTTTTTTAGAATAACTTTTAAACGGCTTTGCGATCGATGCCAAAATCTAGTCAGCGGGCGTTACATACCAGGTCAAAATCATAATATCTCACGCCTTCGTGAGATATCGTGAACGAAACATTCGGAAAAAATGAACTTTTCAAAACACTCCGAAGTTATATACGTGATCAATTATTCTTCTCGATTCTTTTACAGGTATCGCCTAATCCATTCGAAAGTTATAGTAGTTTTAAAATTAAAATAATAATACAATTTAAATAAAAAAATTTTAATTAGAGGGAAGTTGCACTGCTGGCCTTTAAGGCCAACCGTTTTTAATATTTAATTTTATTTATTTATTTTTAATATTTTTTTTTTATTTTTTTTTTTTTATTTTCTTTAAGAAATAACTTTCCAGTACCTTGTTTAATGGGAAAGTTATATATTATTGCTTTTCTGTTGCTTATGTGGCCAAGTATGTCCAAATCATAGACATAAACCAAATCGTGGATTTTAACCCAATTCCAAAATAACAAACCCTTTAGCTTATACTGCATAAACTTCGAAAACTGAATGAGAATTGCTGAGGAAAACCACCATAAGAATTGAAATTTTTAGAAAACACAACAAACAAATTGTTGTTGATATGAATTCACTTTATTTTTCCCTCTTCTTACAATTATTATAGAAGCTAAGCGGTTTTGTTATTTTGGCATTTGTGGGTTAAAGTCTAATGATGATTTGGCCACACAACAACAAACAAAAAGCACTAGTATTTGATAGATTGATTGAGGCAATGTGTCAAATAGAAGATTATAGAAACGCTTAATGGGAACATGCTGTTTTCTTTTTTTTTAAACGGATTAATCTTCTAGAAGGTTTTTTCTTAGACTTCTTTTAGAATTTTGCATGCATCAAAGAAAGAAATTATAAATAATAAATTATTTCATTGTCGCTGTTTCAGGCTGTTCGTAGACACAGAGGACCAATTTACAATAAATTCAAGTCAACCGTTGTCCTATGTCGATTACCACGTTATCGGTCGTGGCAATATATTAGAAAGTGAGCACGTGGACATTCCAGAGAAGGCCAAAGTATATAATTTGACTCTGACGCCAGATATTAATTGGGCACCCAATTTCGCCGTTTACGTTTATTATGTGGATGAAAATGGCGAATACCATTATGCCGAGCAGCGCTATTACCTGGATTTCGAACTGCAAAATCAGGCAAGAAAATATTCATATATTTGAATTATGATATCAGTTGAGTGAAAACGTAATGTGTGTTTTTAGATAAATATCACCGCTGCCGAACAAGTGGCCCCGGGCGAGGAGGTGGCCTTAAAAATTAAAACGGCGCCCGATTCGTTTGTCGGTCTTATGGCAGTGGACCAGAGCGTTTTGCTGTTGAAAGGCAATAACGACTTGACGCCTTATGAGTTCAGATGGGCCTTGGGTTCGTACAGCACCAGTACCCCGTACCAGGGTGGCTATTCAGAATATCCCGGCACTACATCTGGATGCGTGACCTTAACAAATGCTGACTATTTCTACAACTGGACCAAACCCGATTATATGTTAAGTGAGTTATCGCGTGAGGCTTTAGAACAGGATGATGTGTCAACGGTAGGTTGAAAATTATTAATGTTGTAACATACTTTCCAGCTGCTCACCGTGCATTTGCTAGTAATGATGGTATTTCTCTTAAGACGGCTGTTAGGGCGGGTGCTCCAATGGCAGCCACTGGTGCGGGAGGTCTTGGAGGTGGTGGTGGTGGTGGTGCTGGTGATGCTGCTAATAGTGTGCAAGTGCGTAAAGACTTTTCAGAAACATGGCTGTTTGACGATATCGAAAAGTAGGTTGAACACGTCGTTGGTGTTTCCTAAATATAAAATTTTCTGTCTTAAATTAAAGCACTGAAGCTGAAGAGTTTACTTGGTCTAAGAAAATACCCGAAACTATTACATCTTGGGTCTTGACTGCCTTCTCTCTGAATCCGGACAAGGGCTTGGGTATCACCGGAGACTCAACTAAAATCACAACCTTCTTGCCCTTCTTTATATCCGTACGTTTGCCCTATTCTGTTAAAAGAGGTGAGTGATATTTTTATTTTTAGAAACAGAATTATGAATTTTCTTCTAATTATTTTTAAACCAGGCGAGGCGATCAGTGTTCCTGCTTTGGTCTTCAACTACTTGGACAAGGCTTTGGATGTCGAAGTCACTTTGCTGAATGACGACGACGAATACGAATTTACTGAATTCAGCAATGAAGTTATTGAGAAGCCGCAGCTGGTCAAGACCGTGCGTGCCCCCGCCAAGGGCGCTGCTGGTGTGTCTTTCCTAATCAAACCCAAGGTCATTGGCAATATTATGCTGAAACTGACTGCCGTTTCGCCGGTGGCCAGCGACGGCATACACAAATCTCTCAAGGTGGTACCCGAAGGCATTACCCACTATGCCAATCGGGCTTATTTCGTCAACCTAAAGGATGAATCTAAAGCCAAGCATTCGTTTGATTTGGAGTTGCCCGAAGACTTGGTGCCGGACTCGGAGCACGTGGAAGTGGGAGCTATGGGTGATATTTTGGGTCCCGTTCTGAATAATTTAGATAATCTAGTACGTTTGCCTACGGGCTGTGGTGAACAGACCATGTCCAAATTGCTGCCCAATTATTTGGTAATGCAATACCTAAAGAACTCGAAACGTTTGACCGCCAACATGGAAACGAAATTGCTGTACAATTTAGAAAACGGCTATCAGAATATGTTAAAGTATCGCCATGAAGACGGTTCGTTTAGCAGCTTTGGTCCTTCGCAAGAAAAGGAACAGCCCCGCAATGGTTCTACCTGGCTAACGGCCTATGTGGTGCGCTCCTTGCAACAAATAAAGGAACACGTGAATGTAAATAACAAAATCATTGAAGAGGGCTTAAGGTACTTAAGCAAACAGCAGGCCGAAAACGGCACATTTACCGAGAAGGGTGATTATTTCTATGCCTCGCAAAAAAATCACGTAACTTTGACAAGTGCTGCTATTTTGGCCATATTAGAAAATGCCACTTTGGCTGACAAATACTCTCCACAGCTAACGAAGGCAATAGAGTTCGTTGCACAAAATATTGACAAGACTGAGTCGCTGCAGGCTCAAGCTGTCGGTACCTATACCTTAAACAAGGCCAAACATCAAACAGCTGCAGAAAAGCTGGAGCAACTGAAATCGTTGGCTAAGAACGATTCAGATCGCATGTGGTGGTCAGAGCAAAAGAAACCATTTGGAAGATTTTATGTATTCAGCAACGATGTGGAAACCACCTCATATGCTGCACTCACCATGATGGACCAGCAACCTGATCAAATTGAGGAACTATTACCCATCATTAAATGGCTGATTGCTCAACGTAACAGTTACGGTGGGTTTGCTTCCACTCAAGACACTGTCGTTGGACTCACAGCCCTTATTAAATTTGCTAAACTTAGCGATTACAAGCCAGCCAAAATGTCTGTTCATATTTCGTCGAAAGATAAAAAGGAAACCATTGAACTGACGGAGGATAATGGAATTCTGTACCAAAACGTGGAGGTGAGTTTTCATTTGCCAGTTAGTGGAACAGTAGGATAAAATTAATGTGATTGTAGTGTTTTTAAGAGCAGACTTTTTGCGAAAAAACCAGAACAATTTGCACAAAAAATAATGCATTTTTCAGGTCTCAATGAGCTTAAATGTGACAACAAAAAAAGAGATACTCAGAAAAAACTGAAATTAAATCGAATAAGACTTAGGGCGCTTCTTTAGCTGATGCGGGTTCGATTCCCGCCGGAGACTCTGGGTGTGTTCCGCAGACAAGCAAGTCTCTTCGCGGGATATGTTTGTTATTAAAAAAAAGTATTTGTCATGCTCGAGTCTCTATCGACTCTTCTGCTCGTCTAAAATAATCATTCATGGGGTGATTTTTGAGCCGAAAATGTCTGTTCTTTCGGGACTATCGCTACTCTCCTGAAAGGGTCTTTTATGACTCGCTGTTCAGATCAAATATGACTCATTTTCTAGACAATCAATTACGAAACTTTTCCGCAACAGCAAAATAATTTTTTTTATCGTTAGACTACTCCAAATATTTTTTTTTTGTCTTGGACCAGCACTCAGGAGATGACCCCTACATATGCGATGCATTGTGCCAGAACTAGGAAAGTTAGTTATGGAAAGGAGGATAGAGGGAGTGGGGTTTGTGGACGTTCGATTTGAACCTCCCCAAGTTAAAATTGGCAGGAAAGATTTCTGCAGAAAGTTTGTTCGACATACGAACCGTTCGGCCAAAGAACGAATTCTCTCTGTAATGCATGGTGCGGTTCACTCAACCACAAAAGGATGCACCCTATATGAAGAACGGTTAGCTCGCAAAAATAAACGGTCTTCAGACACAAGCTTCCTTATTTCACCAGAACACATTCCGTTGTCGTATCGGTAGAACAGTGGAACACACCTCACGTTGCGTCGATGCTCCAGTGAGTCAATGGAGTCAATACCCTACTGTAGTCGATGAACTTCTTCGCTTTCTCCTGTACGCGGTCACTCAGTTTTAAAATACACTTTGAAGCACCGGCCCATACATGACAGTTGTATTCAATTTTCGGCCGGATGTAGGTGTATTGAGGAGATCAGTTGGGGTGAAGTATGTCTTACACCGCACTGTGGGACGCAAGCCCTTACAAGTGGCGATTAATTCAAAAGATTAACTTTAACTTTCACAACCGTATTTGGTACCATATGAAAGTAGATAAAATTCTACATCACTAACTGCAAAAATAAAAGTTCTTGGTAGTTCACTTTATTTGCAGTGCGTGTTCAAAATACAATCATTTTGGATATTTTAGCGCGCATTGATTCAAAGCGAAAAATTTTATAATTCAAGTGATTATAGTTTTTGTTAAGACTTCTATAGGTAAAAGTTTTATAATGGAACCGTCAACATGAGCATTTAAAAAACTATTTCTTGTTTAGATAAATGTTTTAGAAATATTAAAAAAAAAAACAATTAAATGTCTCCAAAAATATGGTATTTTTGATATATACATTGAGTTTCAACAACTTTGCGGATGAGTGTAGTAAAATATGATTTTATGCTCTTAAAATATAAGATTTTAGCTAATAAATCCCAGAATACTTATTTGCGCATTTGTGCGATTTTTGAGTTATGAATGTTTTTGTGAGAGAATTCCGGTTGCTAAAAATCAATGTGGAAAAAAACCAAACAAAACAACAAGTTGTTTTTATTATCTTTTTTATTATTTTTTTCTAAAGGCACATAAAGTATGCTCTAATTTACAATTTAGTATACTAATTTATCGTTTTTTATTCCAAAGTTACAGCAAAAATAGTCAAATAAGACCATTTGCTCCAAAATACAAAAAAAGCCCATAAAAGGTTAACAAATTTTTTTTTTTTTAATTTTTTTTAAAATTCTGGTTTTTTATGTATTTATTAATACTCATCAATAAAAAATAACAAAATTTTAATATTACGAGTTCTATGATTAATCGCCACTTTCTCTACCATTCACCCCACTGTGCATCGGCCGGATGTATGTAGGTGGTATATATAATGAGGGGATCAGTTGGGGAGAAGTATGTTTTACACCGTCTTAAAAAGCCAAGGCTCTTTAATGCTTTTCTTGAGACATGAAAAATGTGGTGAGTCCATCGAACATCGCACTGCATTTTCATGCCAAGAACATCAACAGTTTCTGATTCCCCAATACCTATACCACCCATAAACACGAATGGTGCAGAACCTCCTACCAGCCGCCTATGCGTGAACACGTAGCACAGCGTCTTATAAGGTTTAAAATTAAACCTGTTAGCGAGGCTCCCCTTCGGAAATTGACGCGAGATCCGTTGTGAGCATCTCATTCATTCTTTTTTTATTTGGGGTCAATCTCCTGCAGGCTAGGCCGGCTGGTGAACGACAAACGAATTGTTAATGCCGTTATAATCCGCGAAAGAGTAGATAGGGTTTGAAATTTGACATAGAAGGTCATTTATAAAGATGAGGAAGAGAGTAGGAGACAGAACAGAGCCATACGGTACCCCTGAATTTACCTTGAACCCATTTGATGAGACCCCCAACTAGAACAGCTCGTAGTGTAGTCACTTCACTACAGTTTTTTAAACAAACGCATTGCGAGAATCGGTTGGATAAGTTTTTATGCAGAAAATTTGATTTATTCGTTGTCCCACATGATCAAATTCCATGCAATTTAATTCTTGTTAGAGATTTTATTTCATGCAGCCATTCTGTAAACTTTGTTTCCGTTTTATTCGATCTAGTCAGTCAGTTTCTAAGCTTTTTCAAGATTTGATAGACTCAGTTATAACTATCTGCCAAATTCTGATTGTGCAACAAACACGTAAGCGTACATACAGTTTTTTGCATTATTTAGGGAATATGAAAACGCTACCGCTTTAGGTAGAAAAGCGAGGTTTTCAAATGTTAATCAAACCGGAAGCTGGACCTGATGGCAAAGTAATTTCTTATAAACTCACTTGTTCCAAACGACATGACGATGGATGGATGGCATCATTTATTAAAAAGTGGAAAAACCCAGCTTTATTTTGTAGAAACGACCATTAATTATTGTATGTAGTAAGAATTTCAACTGATGTTGAATTGCCTTTGTACCTTGGAATATTTATCATGCCTTTCTGAGATTTAAATTAAAATTTCTAACAATTAGCCTATAGAATCTTAATTCAATTTAATAGAACATTAATTATATTATGTGATAATAATGTGATGATTTTTTACAACCCGGCGTGAAATGAATTTTTTTTTCGTGCAAAATATATTATGGAAATTAACTAAAGAGGGAATTTGCAACTTTGTGTTTCTTGCAGATGCCGCAAAAAACGAAATCTATAGAATTCTCCGCGGAGGGCACCGGATCAGCTTTAGTGCAAATTGCCTATCAATACAATACCTTCGAAAAGGATCCACAGCCGAGTTTTGCAATTAATGCAACAAAAATAGAAGATAAAAACCGACCGTCACATTTGCAAATGTTAGTGTGCGTCAATTATGTGGGTGAGGGAGAAGCCTCCAATATGGCATTGCTGGACATTTCTACGCCTTCCGGTTACGTCATAGATGATGAAATCCTAAAGGAGATCAATAACCTAAAGAGAGTTAGTGTAAGTATTTTTCTAGAGCTTGAAAACCAGCATAGACAACTTTAAATTTGGCAATATGTTTTATTTTACACAGAATACAGAATTGAAAAACTCCGATTCCTCGTTGGTCGTCTACTTTGATCATTTATATAAAAATGAAGAGATCTGCTTATTGGTCGAAGCCTTGAGATCACATGCAGTGGCTATGCAAAAGCCAGCTCCCATCGTTCTATACGACTATTATGATACCAACAAGAAGGCTACCGCTTTCTATGAAGTGGACTCGAAATTGTGCGATCTGTGTGAGACCGAAGAGGAGTGCAAAGCATGCACGTAAGCAGCTGTTATTTACTTAATTAATTGTAACGTTTGTTTTATTAAATCGTTTGTAATATTTCCTTATACTATATTAACGAACTTAAGAAATAATGCCAAAATTTTTCGATTATTTTAAGACAGAAATAAATAAATAAAATTGTGTATTCAAAAAATGTGGACTGTGCGATTTGTATGGTATTTGATCAGCGGGTTATGGGATTCGATTTTCCTTTATGGCACCTTAAACTTATTTTATAAGGAGACCGGTTTCCCATAGGTGCCAGTTTGGCTGTTATATTTATAAACCAAAGCAATGAATATTTTCCTTTTAGATTAGCAAAAGTCGGCTAAAAGAAAATTTCGATTAAAAAAATCATGTTTCAAACAGCCGTTGATATTTTTTATACTTAAATAAAGTATAAAAAATTCAAATGCTATAAATCGGTGCTCTTTTCCGGCTGTGGTGAGTTTTTATTTCCTGTCCAATTTGTATTTATATTTGATATTTTTAAATTCGAATTGTAATTGTTCTTTTTTCAGAGTTGAACCATAAGATTGACCTTCGTTACTTAATTGGGATTTTGTAAAGTTAATTTTTTTCATAAAGAATTACATAAGAAAATTTTGAAAATTGTAATAAGAATGAAAAATTTTAATGTAGCATGTAATTAAAATGCAATTTAATATATTCCCTATTTTATAAGATTTAAAAAAATCTACAGAGAATGAAAGAGCTTTGCAAAAAATGTATAAAGTAGCGCAGAGTTTAGTCAGAACTCATTTAATTTATTTGCCGCCACTTTAAGACAATAGAATTGTTCCCCTGGGGACAAGCGCGTGGTGTAAAAGAAAAACAAAGCAAAGTACTAAAATGTCATATCTTTTGTTGCAGGGTAGATGCTTTTTGTATTTCTCCTTTTATTTTTTTATTTCATTTTATTTAAACTGTGTTTTTTAAGCTGCACAGTTGGATATTGTTAAGGTTGTATTACCAAAGTGAAATTTGTATGGAAAGTAAAATTTCAAAAACGTGGTTTTTGATTTTTATACAAAATTTAAACCGATTGTAAAGGGTCTTAGTTTAAAGTTATACCAGTTTTTGTTTTTAAGATTTTTATGAAGAAATAGCATACGAGAACTGTATCAATACTAAACAGATGGTAATACGCATTAAGTGCCGGTGTTGCCGTTTGATCTTTTTCTTAATGTCATATTTCTCTGAATTTTTTGCATCGTTATAGTCGTGTATGTTTTTAAGTTTTCACACGTTTTTACTTTTATTTGCGATGCAGGTATTTATTTATCAAAATATAATAGAAACTAATATTTTTTTTTTTGTTTTTTTTTGTTTATTGTCTCTTAAAAAGCAGCAAACTTTTTTCTAAGCATTTTCACAATAGACTAACAATCACTTACGGACATTCAATGTTTAAGTGAAAAGGAAACCATAAATTTAAGGCGGCTGTCAAATTATCTAAAATATCCAGATTTCAATTCATAATATTAACCTCAAGGTATGCTCTAGAATTGCCTCTATAATGCCAATATGGCGCTGGGGCGAATCATGTAAATTTGTTACATTTTATAATTAAACATTTATTTAAAAATAAAATATTAAATAAAAAAAAAATAAAAATTTCGAGGTAAATTTTCTAGTTATTTGCCTTTTCCAAGGACTAACACTTACTAAAATATGAAAATACGTATAGATACATACATATGATGACTAAAGTATATACAAGGTGTCAAATTTGTTTTGACATTTGTGAACTAGACAGATGTAGAATACAAGTGAACATGCCATGGAGGGATACACTCCCCAAGAACGCGGAATAGTCGTGTCTAGGATGAAGTGCACGATTTTTTGAGCAAAATCATAATGAGCGTTGAGGCTCATTTCCACCTCAGCGGGTACGTGAACAAGCAAAACTATCGCTTCTGGGGCACCGAGTGATGCACGAGGAGCGATTTCACCCGCACAAAGTGACTGCATGATGGGCTGTTCACGCTGGAAGAGTCATCGGGCCATATTTTTAGGACGCCGCTGGTCAAACGACTACAGTGGACAGTGCGCGCTATAGGGCCATGTTAACCGAGTTTTTTCTTTGCCACAATTGGACGAATTAGGACTGCAGGACATGTGGTTCCAACAGGACGGAGCAACGGCACGCAATGCGCGAGCCACAAAAAAAAATTAGATCCAAACAACATCGGATGACTTCTTTTGGCCCACCTTGTATAAAGGGTGTTTTTTATAGAGCGACACAAGTTTAAATGATAATAAAACAAGAAAATATAATTTTAATATCAATGAAACGGTCTTTATTGGAAAGAAAATTTTATGACATTAATCTTTAAATATGATCTCTGCCATGTGGACGCCACGGCCACCAATTTTCAACAACTAAAAAAATCTGCCACAAAATGGAATGACACAAACACAGGACTACCCTCAATGCTTTCCCGTGCAGCGGCTACAGCTTCTTCAGTGAGCAGTGGTCGGCGTCTCAAGGGATGCACATTATCAGTAACAGCAAATGTGGTGCTAAAACAATCTATTGTTCTTGGCCGCTCTGAAGGACTATTATGTACGCCATAAAATGGAAGAAGAGCATGATGAGTTTGACGAATAGAACAATTGTTTTGATTAAAAATTTCAGAGCACGCGTTGCTCTGTTGTTGTGACACTTTAAAAAACATGCTTTTGGAAGAAATTTGTGCTTCCGCAGATTTGAACTTAAGCCCGTCTAATAAATGTCAACTTAAGCCGAGGGCACCCTATGGCATTTTGTGCCATTGCATATGTGGAGTCATTTAGAAATTTATGAATTGCCAGGTATTGCCACACGACGATACATAAGAAATGACAAGCGTTGCCACCAGCACACACTATTGCGTTTGGTGGCGTTGCCAGAAACCATCAGCTTTAGCAATTCAATCTAATACGTCGATAGTAATCAATCTATTTGCCCGGAAAAGCGTAACCACTAAATACTAATGAAAAATATTTTTGTTCAGATACGTGGTTATTAATTAAAACAGTTTCATACAAGACTAGTAGACAGTATCAGGAATCCAATATTATTGGAAACTATTTAACTCCATAAATAGTTTTTTGAATTAAAAAGTTTTTTCTTAGTCTTTAGTGGTTACGCTTTTTTGGTCAAATATTTGATAAGTGTGAACGTACCTTAATACGTCGATAGTAATGACACAATAATAATAATAATAATAATAATAATAATAATAAAAATAATAATAATAATAATAATTAAGGCCGGCAAACAAAGTAGAAATCAACAACTTTTTCTTATCACTTTTTCTTTTACCCTCGTAAATTGCTCCCAAAATATACAGCAAATACAATAAATTCTATTCCGTTTTATCAATGAGTAAAAAGAAATTTATTTCTAACAGACTTGTCGTATTATTGTGTGAAATATATTTGTATGCTATTGTACTCGTATAAAACTTGTCCAAGACAACTCAAATTGAATGCCAATAATGGCATAAATATGAATAAAATGAACAGAAATACATCTGTAGGTAAACCATAAAGCGTAGTAACAAGGACAATGACAATATTGTACTCCTAAATACAATTGTATGGGAGCAACAATTACAACGATAATACAAAAAAGGACAAAATATAGAAAATGCCCGCTAGTTAAATTGTAAAAAGATATAAAAATGTAACAGTGATGTTAGCCCACACATAAGAACTCATGCAACAATGAAAGCAAATAATGAACCTTCTTTGTGGCAATTCACATAAATGATATAAAGAATGGGACATCAGCTGCAGGCAGACGGTAAGGTCGACTTTTAGCGCAGCTACAATTAGTTTGCAATAATAACAAAATATGTGTGGCATTTCTTATATCTTTGATTTTATTTCTACTTAGAAGCAACAACAATATATTGTCACTACAACAATATTTAGTTGTAGAAATAATGTTGTCGATACTAGAATCGTAAATGAGGGTTGCAATACTTTCTGGTTTCTTTAGATATGCCATTCATAAATATTGAAACACAGCTGGACATACTCCACACCTGCAAAAAAACACACACACACACACACTTCTTGAGTGACCATATTCATAACAATGTTTGAGCAAATGAAAATATTTTTACAATTTAGTTTTTATTTTATAACTTAAAAAAAATTTAAAATGGTTGAAAGAAACTTTAAGCAAATTTAGTTTTATTGATAATTCACACTATGATTTTTTCAAACGAGTTTCTTGCTGTTTCGCGTACGATACAAAGAAAAATCACATTTTCTACTCCCCATGTTTTTATTTCATACATTTCTTTACGCCCATTTCAATTCCTATTACGTGGCGTTATTTTCTTTTATATTTCAATACCAAAATATAAAAACATGGCAGAACTAATGTTCTGAATGTAAAGGGGTTTTCAACAAGAACTTTGTTTTTTAATTGTGCCAATACCAACAACATGATAGTTTTGACATTTAGTTTTTTGACGTATTCGTAGTGCATGCAATTGGCAATTGTTGCAATGAATTCAATTTCGCTCGAAAATCGCATTAAAATCATTCAAATCCACTAGGAAAATGGTGGTTCTGTTAGAGTTGCATTTCGTAACATTCGTGATATATTCAGACGATCTAACCGTCCTTCTGAGACCTTCTGTCAACAAGCAAAATTGCTGCATTTGGTCTTCTGAAAATCCCACAGCTACAACTCAATTTTAAACTATTATTGATGGCATGGACATCACTGACATGCTGGACATTTGCAAGATATTATTTTACGCTCATAATTGCCGCACTTTTCTCTTGAATCCTTTTCATCTAAATTTTTTGTTTTAGAAAACAAAATTCTTGTTAAAAAATCATAATAATCAGGGGCCAAATTACCGCATTCGATTTCGATCGAAATTTCCATACAATTTAAATACAAATTTCGTTCGATATCGAGTGCCGTAATTTGCTCCCAGCTTTCGAATCGAATTAATAATGACAAGTGATTTTTAAATCGTCGTATGAACTGAGTACAACAAATTCATGCTTCTTTTTGCCATTACAATAAAATACATAAAAATAAGTGCAATCTTGTACAAAATACCAAAAATAACTAAAATTCCCATGTAAATAATTGAGTGTTACGCCACAATAAGAAGTAGACCGATATGGCAATAAAATATTTTTGGTAAAAAAATTTTGTTATTATCTAGAACATTTTGCAGAGATCTTAACATGCAGACTTCTAAAGTGAGCTCACACTTACATACTCGCATATACCCATACACATGTAACATATTATTTTTATTATCATTTTTATAAAGTTATGCCATTTCATAAGTTGGCTTTGTATGACTGTTGTAACGTTTTCTTTTTTTTGTTCTTTAATATACGAGCAACAAAATAAATAAATAAAAATCAAGAAAAAGGACACATGTTTCATATTGTATTAAGCAACACAATTTGTGACAACTATTGACACTTGTATTATTAGCCAGAGCATTTCTTTGCAATCTCTTATTACGTTTATTTATGTTCTTCTTTTATTTATTTGACACCATGTTATTATATGCCATACATACATACGTACATACAAATGTCGTATACTGAAATTCAGGTATATACACATACTTACATATACATACATATACTTACACCTACGTGTGTACGTACATATATTCTTTTATTTTTTATTTATTCTTTTGTAAAATATTTGATTTACACAACAAGTGAAATGAAAGAAAGTAGAGCAAAAACAAATGGCAAAGTCGTTCAATCAAGCAAACTTTTGCTTTAGTAAGTAATGATTTTAAATTAAACATTTGAAAATATGTGGAATATATTAAATTGACTTCGAGTAGGAAACTAAGAAAGCATATAATGGTAATTTTGGCTGTTGGCAGTAGTTTGTTGCAGTGGGCAATTTTTCTAAAGAAAATAGTGAACTTGAGACACACGAATGCTAATGAAATTGTGTAGCGGCTTTGGAAATGATCATGTTAAAATGTTACCATGTTCGAAGAAAATGATCATGTTCGAAATTTATCATGTTCAATAGTTACCTGGTTCAAAAATGATGATGTCCGAAAATTACCATGTTCGAAAATGATCTTGTTTGAAAATTATCAGGTTAGAAAATGATCATATTCGAAAATTATCATGTCCGAAACGTACCATGTTCGAAAATGATCTTGTTTGAAAATTATCAGGTTAGAAAATAATCATATTCGAAAATTATCATGTCCGAAAATTACCATGTTTGCAAATGATCATGTTTTAAAGTTATCATGTTCGAAAATGATAATGTTCGAAAGTTAGCACGTTCGAAAATGATCATGTTCGAAAGTTAACATGTTCAAAAATGATCTTGTTCGAAAATGATCAGGTTCGAATATGACCATGTTCGAAAATTATCATGTTCGAAAGTTACCATGTTCAAAAATGATCATGCTAGAAAGTTATCGTTCGAAAAAATCATATTCGAAAACTACCACGTTGGAAAATTATCATGTTCCAAAATGATCAGGATCGAAAATGATCAGGATCGAAAATGATCATGTTAGAAAGCTATCATGTTCGAAAATGATCATGTTCGAAAAGGATTATCTACGAAAATAAACAAAATGTTGAAAAATCACATTAAAAAATACCCTCAACATGTCATTTATACCAGTCCATTTTGCTTTGTAATAGACTACTAACACACAAACAATCAGTGTTACGATCTGCCAAATAGGTCCCGGAGATATTTAAAAACCATACTATACAATCATTTATTCAGAGAAACAAATGTTTGAACCCCGCCCTCTTAAGTGGGCGTTAACGTAAGATATTTTATACCAAAATAATGTAAATATTTAACAAATCGTATTACTTAAGCCCATATTCCTTAAATATTAAATTTTTAAGATTTAATGACGCAGCTGAGATGTTCTCTGATCTTCCCCTTGTCTTAAATTTACATGAAAGAATTTTTTTTAGTTCATAACATATCGTTAGCAGGATTCCAAAACGCCCTATCTGTCATTCTGATGACTTCTCAAGCCATGCAGAAAGACTGAAACATGCAAATCCACATACATATATGACCACTGACTTTGAAAATTTTTATTACAAAAAATTCAATCAGTAAGTGAAAATTGAATAACTTTTAATATGTATCAAATTCACAAATATGTGTTATTTAAATAATTATATTGAAACCGGCAGCAAGACATCATTGACAAAATTTGATATATATAATAATCTAGAGCTTAAGAAATATTTAGTGACAGGCCTTTTATTACATTTCTGAAAGTTATTGTAATATTCTTTTCATTCGTTAAATAATTCAAATTAAAAATAAATGAAATATAACATTTATTTTAATTTAAACTACAAATTTCTGTAAATATATTTTCCACGTTAAAGCTGCATTTACATATTTAATTTAATTTTTTTTTTATTTTAGCAGTCACAGATACAACCAGAAATCTGTCAAAACCACTTGTTAAAAAAATAAAAACAAAACGAACGAGAAAAGGACAAATCAAATTAAACAAACGGCTCTGAAAGAAATCAAAATAGCACAAAATACAAACTTTAATACCAAGTGTCAAAACAATTTGCACAAAAAAAAAACTCAAACCAACACATACGCCACAACAACTCAACAACAAGACGTAACAAAAATCAATAAAACCCCCAAATCACAGAAAAGAAGATAAAAATATAAAATCTATTTTTTTTTAATAGAAGCAACAAACAAAAAAATTGGCTAAGAATTCAAAAACATTTAAACAAAAAGAAAAATTATTGAATAAATTTGTCAGGAATGACAAAAAAGAAGAAGTGTTTTTTCTACAACAGAATACAACCGAATGGATGGATAACCACACTCTTGCAAAACATTCTGCAAAAATCCAAATCTTACCACTTAAAAAAGAAAAACAGCAACAAGTTAAAGTGTCGAAGGAAAAAATCAATTTACATAGAAATTGCTATTTTTATTACATATTTTGCATGACTTCAATCCATTTTTTTTTCTTCCTTTTTTTGTGGTTATTGAAGGGAAGAGATGAATTTGTCCAAGAGCTTGAAATTTTTAAAAACTGTTGTTTAATTTTTTTTATTCAAAATGATTTCTGTTAAAATGAGATAATTAATGACAACAACAAAATACTTGCAATGCACCGGAACTAGAAAGGAGGAGGCAGAATAAAGAGCAGATAGAAATTTTTTATAGCTATTTTAATCTTTGCTTCCACGGGGAATTTTTGCTACAGAGTTCGTCCTTAACACATAATAGTGTCAATAGCTGCCAGTAATTCTTCAGTGAGCAGTGCTATGCCGTCGTCACCGACCGACAACAACTAACACAATCAAGCACTGCTGCTGATCAGAAGAATTCGTCTCCATATTCATGACTGAGCGCAGAGTCGAACATTACGGACAGCCTGTGGCTGGACTATGTGATCGTATTGTAGATCGGAAGAGATGCTGGCGGATCTAGTTATAATGTTTAATGGCAAATGTAAATGGGAGCAGGTTTTTGCAGCTATCTCTTTCTAGGCAAACGGCACGGATAGATCTCTTCAGTGGCGACTTTGATCAGGACATCATTGTCTTTGTCAGGAGCATTGATGCCGTCGGTCCTAGGCAAAAAAAAATGTTGTCTTAACTTTATTTTATTGACAATCGTGTTGTAAACACACACAAAAATCGGCTTTCTTAAGGCCGAGACACATAGAATCCGTCATACGTTATACGTCGACTTTTTCAACTGACAACTGAGTTAAAATATATGCTTTCTTAAGTGAGTTGCCACATTCAGTACTTCTGCGTCAACGCACAGTACGAAAGTTGACCAACTTTTGATGTACATTGAATACTTTGACAGACATCAGAAAGCTTTTCAAATTCTTTTGATTAATTTTTTCGTATTATGTGTTCAGGAAAAATTAAATAATATATACAAAATTGTATAAAATAAATAAATTTAAATTAAATAAATAAAATGGATAACAAACAACTGATTTAAAACCCGTAAACAAAGTAATCATTGTGCCAACCTTCTCCGTCAAAACGTTCAAGTCAGTTAAAAAGGTGACGCATAACGTATGACAAATTCTATGTGTCTCGGCCTTTACACTTTTACAAATTACTCTAAATATTCTGTCTTATTACGAATGGCGACAACGACGTCACATCAATACGACAGCAAAAACTTGTAATTTCACTACTCTTTGTCGACAATAATTAACCCTCTATTAATATTATACGCCTTAAGGTATACTAAGATATTGTCAATAGGAAGTAAGTGTTGCCAACTACTTGTAGACAAGTGATAATTTTTTTGCAATCGAGTTGATGTGACGTCGATGACGCTATTCGTAATAAGGCAGATTATTATATATTTATTTTTTTCATTATTTATTAAACGAATATGTAACGAAAAATTGATACGAGCTCCCCCAATGAGTATGAATTATACCCATAGAGCCACACTCTGTGCTGTACACAATTCAGTTTCATAAAATATCATTATAATGAAGTACCAACTGTATTGCCCTAAACTCTAATGAAACCATAATTCAAGGTCTTGTATTGTATTATCACTTTATGAGGACTTGTTACATACAAAAAAAAAAAAGAATACAACAAGAAACTCATAAAAATATTTGCATAATGTATGAAAAATATTTTAGCATTAATTTCATTTTATACGAGAGCTGGCTCAGCAGCAATAGAAAACGTTTATTCTTCCCAGGCCATAACTACACACTTTAAAGGACCTTTTCGTACTTCTGCAATTGCCATGGCATCCACAAACATGTTAGCCTGGCCCACTGCCACACAAACACTGCTAACGTTCCTGTTGTTCCCATTATTTATGTACACTCGTAAACACAACAACATATTTATGCAGAAGTGTAGCATTTTGTACACCAGCACACATACAGACACACATTTTACAGCATATTATGTGGGTTACCTAGCCACAAACTAGCACATAGCCAAGCATCATCTTAGGCACGTAGTCAACAGCATATCCATGGACACACACACACACATGCCATGCTACATCCGTAGATGTTGGCAAAAAAATTTGCAATTATCATTATTCCTCATGTTAACCATGATGAAGGGAATCATGGTTCTTAGCCAAACTAGAAGATTGTAACAAAATAAAACAAACAAAAAACCAAACAAATTGAATAAGCCGCGATTTCTGTTTTGTTGCCCATAGAAAATGCAAACTAGCAAAACTAAAACCAGAATTAATACACACTAACACACACACACACTAACATAAACATGGCATATTACAACCGTATCATGTTGGAATACTGTTTTAGCCCTGGCCACTTTCATAAGCCAATCATAAACACACTAAGCACTCACTGCTACTGCCCACACAAGTTTCATAATGAATTTCCAACTGAGAACGATGAAGTATAGAAAACGTGTTGAAAATTATCAGACTGGCGCAAATGAATCACTAGGAAATATAAATTTCCTCTTTACACGATATTCGTGCTATGGAAATAATTGTTAAACAAACTGCTGTAGCAAATGAATTTACTTAGGCGCGATATCAAATACATACATATTGATTCATGGCAATTATAAAATTACTCCACGACTTGGATATTTTACGTATTTAGTACCAAATATGATGGAAACTTTCTTTCCCAACTTCATTATAAGAAATTATAACCAAGATTCCTGCAGTTTGCTACAATTACAATTATTTAAGCATATCCTTTTTAATTTAATATATTTTGCTCTTTCATTATTACAATACAATCCTTTGACATTTTGCTAAGATTATCTTCTTTAATCTCCTGTTTCATTTCCTAATCCTGCTTACTTCCATTCAATACAATGAACACCGTCCAACCGTTGTTCATTGCCCATTGCTCATTTACCACCACCCATCCACCTCTTACAATTAATTAGGTCTATCCACACTGCTGAACAACTAATACTTTCAAAAGTCATTACAAACAGCAAAGCAGCCTCTAAGTATGCCAGCTTTATCTAAAGCGTGTTTTTTCAGAGTGTCATATTACCAGAGCAACGCGTGCAAATTGTTGAAATTTTGAATCAAAATAATTGTTCTATTCGTCAAACTCATCGTGCTGTTCTTCCATTTTATGGCGTACATAATCGTCCTTTAGAGCAGCCAATTTGAAGAACTATAGAACGTTTTAGCACCACATTTACTGTTACTGATAATGTGCATGCCGTGAGACGCCGATCAGTGCGCACCAGAGTTCGAAAAAGTGTACAAATTTTATCCTCTACAAACACAAGTTTACATCAACGACATTGAAAAACATGACATTGAAAAATGTATGAATGCCTCACTTTATACACAAATAAATCTTAAGTGTACAGGACTGTGCATAATACCTCAAGTGTATACATTGAAGACATTTTGGGTATTCACACTTCGTGCTATTTGGTCATATTGTCATAAAGTCATGTGCTGCATACAAAAAGTCATAAAATAATAGCACTCTTTCAGGTATTTTTTTGTTTTGTCATAAAATAGCTCTAGACATCTGAGTCGAACGGTTGAAAATCTTTAGGCGAGACGGCGATAGTATATGTTTGCCGCCGTTACTTATAAATGATTCACGACTAAAAAACGACTAAAAAATTATTCATACCTGTCTGTACATTAAATCACATTTTTATAGCATAAAAAATATTAACAGAGAACTAAATCGCAAAGACTAAATATATACATGCGAAAATTTATTCTCGTTTAACTTACGTAGCTGGCAGCCACGGAACGTTTTTCCGTATGACGCCGCAAAAAAAATGTATTCAGCTCATATCAAGGCAGCAGCTGTTTTAGTTTATACATACAAATTCATTTAGATATTCCTGTGCACCAGAAGACAAATTTAATAATTTTAAATAGAAATGGAGTTTTTCTCATATTCAAACAATTTTATTACATTTTTTTTTTTTTGCTTTAATAACATCTAATTACAAATGTGTTGTTTTCTTATCAGCTGATCGATGTTTGAAATAGCACACTAAGTTATGACGGGTTGTTCACACTAGTCATATTTTTAGTGCTATTATTTTATGACTTTATGACTACAGTGTGAATACCCCAATTGTAAACATTGAATTCACTTAATGTACGCATGTACATTTGCGGAGATGATAACATTGTATTTGTTTTGTAACTTCATAAAATTAATGTGTGTGTGTGTGCGCAGTAAAAGCAAACATTGAAAATATTATACCAGCAATACCCAACAGTTTCGAATTAAAAAAGCATATACACGAGATGTACACGAGTACACTCGTAGTTACACACAAGTAAAAGGTGTACACGATGAAACAAAGACAATGTCTATAGTGTATTCAAGGTGTACATTGTATTAAAGGTGTTCATTAAATTTTGTTATACATTTCTGAGATCTCTAGTGCGCACTGAGGACAGCTTCTGTACAGTCGCTGTACAGGAAAGCATTGCAGATGATCCTAATCAACCAATTCGTTGCCGCTCTCAGGAACTGTATTTGTGTGACCTTCCACTTTATTGGAGATTTTTCTAATTGTTGAAAATTGGTGTTCCAGATTCCGCCTTCTTTGCGCCAGCCCTGGCGGCCACATGTCAGAAATCATATTTAAACATTAATTTCATAAAATTTGCCCTCCAATAAAGCCCCAGTTTCATTGATATTAAAAATATATTTCCCTGTTTTATTATGATTTAAACTTGTGCTACTCTGTAGAAAAAACACCCTATACTTCTTCAAGCATTGTTCACAAAATGGCCATCCGCCGCCGCCCCTGTGCCAGCAAACTTTTATCTTTTATCAACAATTTAAACGTTCAACTCTTTACTTTAATGTTTCCGCATGGCACAAACTCTGCCACCGTCGTCTAATGTCCTTGAAAAAAAAAGCAAAGAAAACGAAAAATAATAGCAAAGCTGTTGAAATATACGACTATTACACATTTTACTTACACCTACATCAGCAGCCTAATTTCTCCTTTTTATTGCCTGTTAATCCCAGGCAATTGAAGGCAGCCAAAAACCAACAAAAAAAACACAGTAAAAACGATCACATAATAAATTGCTTAAACCAGCAATATCCCACAGAAAAAAGCAGCACAATAATGAAGAAAAAGGAAAGCAAAAACAAAAAATAAGCCAACTATTACAATAACAGATGATGAACATTAGGGTGGTCACATAAAACAAATGAAAAACAAAAAATTTTATATAAACTTTATCTGAAAGGTTGTCTCTTTAGTTTTCTTAACCATTCGCAAGACAAAATATCGGTTGCAAAGTCAATCAAGGATATGGGATAGGAATGCGTCTTGATTGTAGCCTATCCTAACCAAATGGCAACCTCAAACCTGAGGATGATCAGAGACCATCTCAGTTTTGTCATTCATTTTAAAGGAATGCAGTCCTAGGTTATACAATTTGCTAAATATTTACACTATTTTTGCATACAATAGCTTAGGTCAGCGTCCACTAAAAGGGATGGGATCCAAAAAATTATTTATTTTATTATCTGGCTCCAAGTTCAGCACTTTGGGCATCTCTGTAACATAAAAATGTATCATTTGCTTAAAAAAAATTACAAAAAAATATTAAAAATTGTGTTGATTTTTACAACTTCTTTTAGTTCTTCTTAGGAGAATTTTTTCCCCTCTGGCCCGATTGAGTACATTTGCAAACTTGACCTGTGCTATTCTTCAAAATTTATTTATACCGAATTTTAAGGGTCTGGCTGTTTTCGTTTGGAATGTATCGTGATTTCCACAGATGGGCGGACGGACTTACGAACATGGTCACATCGTCTTAGATTTCATTACTGATCAAGAATATATTTATGGGTTTATTATGGAGGGACATTTCGCTGCGTTACACAAGGAATGACAAAGTGAATGTGCCCTGCAATTTTTTGAAGGGTATAATAATAATAATACAAGAACGGTAATGCGCCTCATAAATTTTTTTTTGTACTCTAGATCACTAATTGGTCAAAGTATAGCATGACGCTTAAGGCATCGCCTGATACAGCTTCCTAAGGTAATACATTTATATAGAATGTGGACCTCCACATACAAAAGGGGCAAAGAGGTGAGTCTTCTAGGTGACGTTGCTATGAAGAATAGTTTAGGAAAGAATGCCCACAACGAAAACCAGTAGCCAGTCACAGGTCTCACACGAAAAGGGTTACATCACTGTCTTGGCTTGCCTCATACCTTTTACTGCCAGGATGCCATTCTCCCTTGTCCTTCCTATCGAATGTCGGGGAAGAATACAAGAGCGCTGCCTGACAATTTTTGGGTATAAAATTGTGTTGTAAATTTAAGGTATTACAGCAGGCAATTTACAATCAAATTTAAAGAAATGTACAGAAGCCCCACGTTTCTTTATAAAATTAAATCTAACATCAAAATATATAATAATTGAAAAGACCAAAGTGTATGGCCACCTTAACAGTGTTTTTTTCTGTTTTATGCTAGAAACACAACTGGGACGAACGACAAATTTCGTTTAGTACGACGAATTCGTTGGTAAAAATTCGCTCCACAAATTCGTCAATATCAACAACAATAACAACGAATAAATTAGAATAATGAAAAAAAAAAATTTTAATTTTTTTAAAAATCTTTGTAATCCTCAGATGCCAGATTGTTTAGACATTCAATAATTACCCCGGTGGTGTCCATTTTTGCCACAGCAAATTCCTTTTTGTAATTATTTTCTGAAAAATTGTTTGTCTGTTAATAACTTATTCTTTTCATTTAACAGCTGATGGGGTGACCATAAGAAAAAGTTGGAAATAGGAAGAAATACTATTTAATAAAATGTGTCCAAAATTAATAAAAAGTCGTCCGAATGATAAATATTTGTGGATTGCTGAATGCATTTTTAGTATGCACTGAAAATTTCAGTGCTACGTGCAATAATACAGTAGAGAACCATGTTTTTCCACAAAAAACCAGCTGAAAACTGGCCACCTTATATTGATTTATTCGCCGCTCGTCTGCGTATTTCGTTCAACGTACATATTGTGTGTATATTCATTTACTTAAATGTGTTTTATTTCCAACGACGAATATTCGTTACGAAAAATTCCTCGTTCGTCCCAGTTGTGTTTATAGCATTATTCATTTCAATTACAAAGAAAACTCAATAAAAATTTTATGAAAAATAAAATGTTTTGTTAATTTTTCCTTAAATGTTATTACAATTATTACGAAAAAATTTTATGAAATACGACATCATAAAAAAAAAACATTTGAAAAATTTATTTATGCAAATTAGTTACCGCCCTAATTTACATGCATGCATGTATTTAAGTATAATTTTACATTTCCGCTTACAGGAAGGCTGGCTTGTTAAACACAGCTAATTACGCTTATACCGGTCAACAAATCAATTTACGAGCGTTAAATTGGCAAATGGCGACTTTTTTCTTGCTGTTCAATACACCAGACTAAACGTTTCTGGTGGCTCACCGCTAGAACAGATATGAGCAATCTGATTAACGAAGCTCAATTAAGTTAGGTTTTTTAGTTGAAATCATTTGGAAAGTGTTTTTTTTTTTTTTTAAATACCCAAAATAAAGAAAAACGTTCATGTAGAGATTTTGTTTTCCTTAGGTATTTAGTCTAAACTATTAAAGATGTAGAAAACGAAGATGAGAATCATGAAATACTATGGAATAGAATATTAAGTTTAATTTAAATATATATTTGAAGCATTCTACATAACAGATAATCAATAGAGGCCAATAGAAGTCGGCCAGAACGTGTGTTCAAGGTAAATTTTTTATTAAGAGCATGTCCAGTTTTGTCACTTTTGCTAACTGAACAAATCGAACTTGTTGGTCTTTTGCTAGCAGCCAATTAAAAATTATATCATCATCATTAAGCATTTATTTTTGTTTGCAAGTCAAAAAAAAAATTTCACAATTTTTCACTATCTTTTTAAGAAAACTTAAAAACGTTTTTTACTGGTTGTTTGCCAACAACTTAGAAAAATTATTTATATTGTGCATATCTACATAAAAATATCATTTCAGACATATATAACTAATTAATATTAAGGAACGATAAAATACTTAAAAGCGTACCACAATAAAATATCTGATGTATTCAAGATGAATTGCATTTGTACGTCCTGTTGTATGAATTACTTGCGCATGAAGTGTAATGAGTTTTATTATGAATTGCAAATTGTTTAATATTCATTTCCAACAAAGCAAAACAAAAACGCTAGCCTACTTTTAGGGCCTCTGGTGCATCCTTTGTTGTTACCTTTGATACATTCAACAACAAACAAACCAAAAAAAAAAAAAACTAAGCATATTTTCAGGGTTCATTTAACTCAAAATTGTTTAATTTCACGTAATGGAAGTACACTTCAATTGCACATTTTGAAAGCACACAGACCATAAAACAAATGAGATCTCAAATAAAAATTCCATACTGAAAGCAAATCTTTTTGATTTTATTAATTTACACCAGCGTTTACACGAATAACAACAATAAGATCAAAAAAACAAAAACATTTTATATAAATGATCAATAATAACAAACAATAAGTAAAAACAAATCTGCTAGTTCAGTGAAGCGTTAACAGTTTTCTATTTAAATATGTTTTTTAGTTAAACCCAAAAACAAGTGGGTTAGAACACAATACACCCGTAAAACAAAAACACGAGACGCCAAAGGAAATCTCTGCTGTGCTTTACAACCACAAAAACACAGCCCCCAACACCAAAAAGGAAAATAAAACTTAAAAACAACAATAAACTTATACTTAATAGAGACTAAACAAATAAACGCACAAAATACAAACAAGCGTATGAATTAAAAGAGGAGTAAAGATAAACTCAGTCACAAATAGAAGAAGAAGGAAAGATAAACAACAGACTGCACAGGCAAGAACTTTAACTGAAACCTTTTCAAAGGGAAGAATGCCATGCAGTTAGACAATAAGCCTGAATAGGCTTTACTCTCTGTTACTCAAGTATTTTATGGTACACTTTTATGTATTTTATGGTCGACCGATATCGATAAGATATGCACGGTTTGAAAGCTATTTTCATGTAAATATGCACAACAATTTGTTTTCCTAAGTTGTTGGCATATCACATCTTTCAGATCTCAAAAGAAGCATTCAAGTGCCTCGGCTTTTTAAGACGGTGCACAGTGGGGGGAATGGTAGAGAAAGTGGTGATTAGTTCATAAAACTCATAATTTTAAAATTTTGGTATTTTTTATTGATGAGTATTAATAAATACATAAAAAACATCATTTAAGAAAAAAAAAATTTGAAAAAAAATTTGTTAACCGTTTATGGGTTTTTCCGTATTTCGGGGAAAATGGTCTTATTTGAATATTTTTGCTGTAACTTTGGAATGAAAAACGATAAATTAGTAAATTAAATTGTAAATTAGAGCATACTTTATGTGCCTTTAGAAAAAATCATAAAAACAACTTTTTTTTTATTTGCCTTTTTTTCACATTGAGTTTTAGCAACCGGAAAAACCTTCACAAAAACCTTCGTAACTCAAAAATCGCACAAATGCGCAAATAGGTATTCTGGGATTTATTAGCTAAAATCATATATTTTAAGAGCATAAAATCATATTTTCCTACACTCATCCGCAAAGTTGTTTAAACTCAATGTATATGGGCATTTCCAGAAAAAAGTCCACCTTGATCGAAAAATTAAAAGTTAACAAACAGATTTTTTCCTAATGTATTATAAAAGAGAAACTTCTAAAATAAATTAAATTTAGGAGCTCAAAGCTTTCTTTTGTTGGGATGGTGAAATACTGAGCTACAAGTTTGAAGTTCCCGGTTTTGTAAGTGTTTCTTAACTTCAAGGGCATTTTCTCTTTATAATTAACATTCCTAAAAGCAATTTCATAATAATACTCTTAATGCAAAACTGTTGCTACAAACATATTTAATCATAAAACAAATGCAAAAAATAAATTTATTATTTTGTAGTTTTTATATAATTTTCTAATATTTATGTCTTTTTCGCTTTTTTTTAACATAATAAAATAAAGTGGAAATTTTAGTAATGTAACGCCAGTAACGTAACGCCAGACCAATTTTCATAAAAGAAAAAAAGGAAAAAAGATTTGTTCAATTTATAACTTGGAAAATAAATGTATATTGGTCCAAAACCTATCAAAAAAAATTTGATTAAAAATACTTGCCCAATTCGCAGAGTTCAACAATTTTGTTATCAAAGTCAAATCGCACTTCCGTTTTTTGTAACGTAACGCCAGGTCACTTTTTGGAGTATATCTTGAAATTCTTAGGCTCAACTATTTCCATTTTTTGGCTGAATATAGAGCTATCCAAGCACTTCTCTAATGTGAGAAAAAAACTTTTTTAAATTCTGGTTTTTAACGTTTTTTTTTCAACATATCGTCGTACAAAAGTAACGTAACGCCAAAATGGAAATGCCCTTATATCAAAAATACCATATTTTTGGAGACATTTAATTGTTTTTTTTTTTTTTTTGATATTTCTAAAACATTTATCTAAACAAAAAATAATTTTTTAAATGCTCATATACCTGAAGTTGACGGTGCTATTATAAAACTTTTACCTATAGAAGTCTTAACAAAAACTATAATCACTTGAAATATCAATATTTTCTCTTTTAATCAATGCGCGCAAAATTAACAAAAATGATTGAATTTTTTACACACACTGCAAATAAACTGAACTACCAAGAACTTTTATTTTTGCAGTTAGTGATGTAGAATTTTATCTACTTTCATATGGTACCAAATACGGTTGTGAAAGTTAAAGTTAATCTTTTAAATTAATTACCACTTTTGAGGGCTTTCACCCCACAGTGCGGTGTAAGACATACTTCACCCCAACTGATCTCCTCAATATATATGCCACCTACATCCGACCGAAAATTGAATACAACTCTCATGTATGGGCCGGTGATTCAAAGTGTATTTTAAAGCTGAGTGACCGCGTACAGGAGAAAGCGAAGAAGTTCATCGACTACAGTAGAGTATTGACTCTATTGAGCATCGACGCAATGTGGGGTTTGTTTCACTGTTCTACCGATACTACAACGGAATGTGTTGTGGTGACATAAGGGAGGTCGTGCACAAAAACCTTTTATTTTTTTGAGCTAACCGCTCTTCATATAGGGTGCATCCTTTTGTGGTTGAGTTCCCAGTGAACCGCTCCATGCATTACAGAGAGAATTCGTTTTTTGGCCTGACGGTTCGTATGTGGAACAAACTTAATGCAGAGGTCTTTCCTGCCAATTTTAACTTGGCGAGGTTCAAATCGAACGTCCACAAACACCACTCCTTCCATCCTCTTTCCCATAATCAACTTTCCTAGTTCTGGCACAATGCTTCGTATATGTAGGGGTCATCCCCTGAGTGCGCTGGAACTAGAGAGGAGGGGATAGCATTGAAAGGACAAATGAAGGAAGATTACAAAATAGGGGATTTTTTTGTAGCTATTTCATTTTACTTCGCCAGCTAATTTTTTGCTACACTGCCGACGAAGAAGGGTGCTGTTCCTCTGTTCTTAAGTACACGACAGTGTCAGTCGCAGTTATATGCCTGCATCACTGAAACTATGTACGAGTACTTATGCCGATCAGAAGAATTCTACACAATAAACATGACAGTGCGCGGAGTCGTACTCAGTACACTCCGCTTCATAGTCTTGTATTAACTACAGGGTGTCCGCCTGGACACCTGGCCTTTGTTTTGCCGCCATATTGGTAAACACTAGGTTTGACAGTTCATATTTTGGCAGCCGTGAAGTAGACACGTGAAAATTTTATTATGGAAAAATATTAGATAAACCAACGTGTTTTAATCGGATTACAATGGAATTGATGGGAGACCTCTTTCAACAACAAGTTATTTCAAGAAATTTTGATGTTGATTGGCCTCCACTGTCGCCTGATTTGACTGCTCCGGACTTCTTTTTGTGGGGATATCTGAAACAAACCAGAAACACTTGAGCCACTCAAACAAAATATCCGTGATGAAATTAATGTAATACCGCCTGAAATGTGGGAGAATGTAATGAAAAATGTACTCAAAAGGGCTCGAATTTGTGAGACTAACAGAGGCGGACATTTAATTGATATTGAATTCCATACATAATTGCCGACATTAAATAAAACATTCATCAATATAAGATCCACTGTCGTTCATTTAATCAAAAATTATAAACAAGAAAATAGTATAGCTACCCGGCGGTCACCCTGTACCCTCACTAGTGTGTGCTTAAATCTGTTTGTTTTAAAATGCTTAAAATTACTTTGAAACTGAAGTTTTTATAAAAAAAAAATATTTTGTACTTTAAGAGTGCTTTAAAATAAATTTTTCTATGAAAATTATATTTAAAGAAAAATTTGTTTAAAAATATAGAATTTATTAACAGAATCAAAACGATTCAATTTTGAAATTTTAATGATTAAAAAAATTTCATTCAATTTTTTTTTCTTGTGCCAGTAAGCACGCCTTCCTACTTAAATGAATATATTTCAAAACAATTTTAGTTCACAACATTTACGCACAAAAATATTTATTCATTTTGTTATACGAAAATATGTTTCGAGTAAATAAAAAGCCATATTTAAATTATGTCTGTCTGTCTATCTGTCTGCCTATCTGTCGGTCTGTTTGCTTGTCTCGGCTTGTGCTATAAAGAAATATTTGCAAAACTTAAATTTATGTAAAATTCTAAATATACAAAATGAAGCCATTGAATGCTGTAGAAATGAAAACAAATTTTCCGTTTCCGTTCGCACATCTTTTTGTGTCTAAAATAGTTTGAGAAGTTCGTTATTATTCATAATCGTATATGTTTTATTTACACTCAATTAGCCCATAACTGTTTGTGTGTGTTGTTAAGAGTATTAGATAAGTGTGCATGTTGTTGTTGTAAAAACGTCTAAGAAATAGTTGGAGAAACTTGAAGCAAACTGTACTTTATGGGGACTTAATTGATTCTTTAAATAAATTATATTGCATTTTGCGTTAATGAAGACGAAAGCTGACTCTTTATTGTATCTATTATATTAATACACTGCAATTTAAGTAATTTTGAAATTGATGCAAATTAACAATAAGATAAGATTCCCTTATTATGGCTAATATGTACTTTGATATGAAGAGCTGTTCAGTTTTAAGAGAGTTTTGAGGGCGACTATCCCACCAACCTATCCGGGTATTGGGAATTCAATCGCTTTAGAACCATTACACTATTACACTGGTTCGTGCAACAACTCAGCATATCCTTTTTGGGTCAATCAGGTGATCCAATCATTTCTGTCTGACACGAACAAAAAATGCTACACGCAGGAAAGGCCCAACATGATACAAGAAATATCGGCTCTTGGTCTTGACTCTATGAGAGTTCCATTACTAAAACGGCTAATGTCACTTTTCCCACATTAAAGGCCCAACACGATACAAGAAATGTCGACTCTTGGTCTTGACTCTATGATAGATCCATCACTAAAACGGCTGATGTCACTTTTCCCACATTAAAGGCCCAACACGATACAAGAAATGTCGGCTCTTGGTCTTGACTCTATGAGAGTTCCATCACTAAAACAGCTGATGTCACTCATCTCACATTAATTGTGTCTGTTAGCATCCAAGGTGAGTGTCCGTTGCAGTCTATCGGCTGTCTTTCTTTCATGTGTGCGTTCCAACAGTATTTGAATCTCCCTAACCTCTTTATGTATGAAGTCCAGAATACATCGATGCTCTGTGTTGGATCTAAGACGATGAAAAGGAGCATGATTTTCCATACTCAGTCCGAACATTATCGTCATCTTCTTAGGTTAGGTTCTTAGGTTAAAAAGGGCTGCCCGCAGTAAGCGAGAAAAACACTCGGAGGCCATCAAAAGGCCCATTGTGATGCCCAGAGGACTATACCCTACACACTCTTCTCAAGACGAAGTGGTGGTTCCTGAGAACCATCCAAAACTTCTTACAAAGCCCGCCAGGGCAGCCAGCGGTGCATCCCTGAGGCAGTCAAGATCCCGCAGGAAACGAGAGCCTAGATGTCTAAGCCTACGCTCCTGCAGGGCCGGACAGTCACAAAGGAAATGCTGTACTGACTCCTCCTCCTCCTCATCGAAGCAGCTCCTGCAGCGGCCATCATGGGGAAAGCCCAAAAGATCGTCATCTTCCTTCTAAATATGTTAAATGATGGCAACTCAGCCACTCAGGAAGTGTGTGGAAATATTGTGGTGAAGAAATAATCCCCTGAATTCCATCCAGCCTCCACTTGACTGCTTTTGAAAGGCCTTCGACTATAAAACAACCTAAAATATTTCTGGGTTTCAGGTGTATTTCCTGTCAAATTTAATTTCATTGCTGAATCACTTTTAATCTGGTTCTATTTCAGTTGTAAATCATTTGCAGTTCAAATTTAATTTAAGTTCATTAAAAATTCACCTCCAATTTAATTCTACTTCAGTGCTGGTTTAGCTCTAGTTCAGTTCTGGCTCAGTTCACAATCACTTGCACTTCAAATAGAATTTAATTTAAGTTCAGTAAACTTTCAGTTCAAAATTACTTCTAGTTTGCTTCCAATTCAGTTCTAGCTCAGTTCTAGTTCACTTCTAGTTCACTTCGACATCAATTCTAGTTCAGTTCACTCGAAATTCAAACTCAGTGCTGCTTCGTTTTCACTTCTATTCTGATGCATTTTCCAACCGTAAAACAAATTGCCTGGTAAAGCCGACCGACTCATTCTTAACATATTGAACAGCCAAAAGCTATTTTACATAATTTTGTAAACAATATTAAACAAAAGTCATTAAATCTATTTGACTACACAGACGATAAAATGTACCAAAACAAAGTTAAACTTTCTCTACATATTTTGGAAATTTGTGTAAAATTTCTGTGCTTCTTTTCTCTGCTGAATAGATCTTAAAGGTAAACTTTACAGTCACTTTAAAATTAACGATTTAACATCTTGGCTTTTGAACAATTTGCACATGTGAGTGAAAAAGGTTGTCTACAATTTTCGGTACGTATTTTTGTGTAAGCAAAACGCTTAACTCGTAGCATGAACTTGTGTGTAAGTTTATGTTGCTACTTGCAGCCATAAAATTGTTGTTTGTTGTGGCTGCACTTGTGTTTAGATAACGTTTTAGTGAAACAATATTCTTGCTAGTTGTTGTTGTTGTTCTGGTTGGTAAATGCATGTGTGCATTTGCTGTGCATGACAGTAAATACAGGAAATTTCGATTCTAAGGAATTCTGAAAGGCAAAATGCTGAGTGCAGATAGTAATTTTCGTACAAAACTAATTAATTTTCTTAAAATTTATAGGCTAGTTTTTCGAAATTTTTGTTTTAAATTCAGAAAGACAAGACATGCATATTTCAAGGCACAAAGAAAAGTCCACATCAGTTGTATGTTATTCAACTTACACAGCAGAGCAGAACAGCTGTTTTCGAAAGCCGCAGCGCTTTTATCATCAGTACTCATGTGTATTGTGTTTGCCATCACTTATTAGGTGGCTTTAGTTGAATATTGTATTTGTATTTGTATGTTGAAATACTTTACAAAGTAAATTTGCAAAGTATTTGGTGCACAGATGCCGACGGAGTGACTTAGACTATATGCCGGCGATGTTATTAACCCGTATTTTCTTCCGTTACTGTGACTGACTGTACACGACCTATGCCTTCACATAGGAAGTAGCAACGTAGTTAACCACGGAATATTCCTCAGAAGAACTGTAAAACTATACAGTTATCTGAGGTGTTGAAATTAACTAGTGCGAGTGAGACGCAAAACTCTCGAAAGAGAGTAAACAATCAGTGGTCTGGCTGCACTTAAAAGATATTTGCCAACGAGGCTTGATGTTAACTGACTCAGAGCTGCTTTGCGACTGAAGAGGTTGAATATTATAACAGTTTTTATTTATAAAAAATTTATTAGGAAATTGCATACGAGAACTGTATCAACCTGGGTAGCATGAAATAAATACTCCCCACGAAATAAGTCCCCAAATCGAAAATGAACTGAAACTCCCCAAAAATATATATGAGAGGCAACAACAACGTTTTCTGGGGATTTATTTAATTTTTTTTTTTTTTTTTTTTGGGACTTACTTAATTTTTTATATTGGGGAGTTATTTCATATGAAATAACTCCCCAAAATTCTGAATTGAAATAAGTCCCTAAAAATATTCGCGCGAATTTTTAATAGATACGTTCCCAAAAATTGTGATGTTATTTCATTTGGATTTGGGGAGTTATTTCGTTCCATTAGGGTTTTAATTCATTTAAAAATTGGCGATTTATTTCATATAAAATAAGACCCCAAAAATTGGAGAATTATTTCATAGTATTTTTGGGGACTTCTTTCGTGGGGAGTTATTTCATGCCGCCATCAACCTGGGGGCAAATTACGGCACCCGATATCGATCGAAATTCCTATTTAAAAGGTATTGAAATTTCGATCGATATCGAATGCGGTAATTTGGCCCCTGATGGTAAGACAATTTTTATTTAACACCCGTGTTGCCGTTTGATTATTTTCTTCATTGCCTATTTTTCTGAATTTTTTTTTTGCTCCATTATATCTAAGGCAAACTTTTTTAATTTGAATTCTTTTATACAAGGTCCGCCAAATAACTTTTTTTTTGAAAATGCTATAAAAAAACGACTAAATATTTTCTCAAATTTCTTTTTTTATTTGAAAGTACAATCCTTCCGGTTAATAATGGAAAATAATTTCATTCAAATGGCTGCCTCGGCTGGCCATGCAGTAGCCTACACGATCGGTGCAATTTTTAAGCACATTATCGATTGTGTGCAGCTGTATTTCACCAATGGCTTCACGAATATTGTCCTTTAAAGCGTCAATTGTCTCTGGCTTGTCGGCGAAACACATACTTTGACAACACCCCACAAATAATAGTTCAACGGTGTCAAATCGCAGCTCCGAGGTGGCCAAACGACATCAGCTCTGCGGCTGATAATGCGATCTTGAAAAACAGGGCGCAAAACATCGAGTGTAGCTTCAGCTGAGTGGCACGTAGCGCCGTCCTGTTGAAAACAAATGTTGCCAATATCCTCCTCTTCAATTTTTGTGAACAAAAATTCGTTCAACATGGCCCGATAATGATCGCCATTGACTGTAACGGCCACTCCTGGCTCATTTTCGAATAGAAAAGGCCCAATTATGCCTCTGGACCAAAATCCGCACCCAACAGTGACTCGTTTTGGGTGCGTCGGCTTTTCAATGTATGCGTGCGGGCTTTCTGCGCCCCAAATGCGACAATTTTGCTTGTTTACATACCCGCCAAGATCAAAATGAGCTTCATCTGAAAATATGATTTTTTTTTGGCAAAATCGGCATCTTCTGTAAGTCGATCGCAGGCCCACGTTCCCAGCGTTGTTCAAGCGTATACACAACCATATTCATTCAGCGGAAGGATAAAACTAATTATCTGTCAAATCAGACATGAGGTAAGTGTGACCATTCACGAAATAAGCACTAGTTGAAAAAAAACGTTAGATGGCGGACCCTTTACTTCAGAACATGTGAACGTTTTTGATTTTTTTTTTGTTAGCCCAAGTCACAGCTTCAATTTGTATACAAGTACATTTTTAACGAACATTCATATTGCCTTAGTGCCTTGCAATATTTATCATAACTTTCTGAATTAAAAACAAAAATTTCGAACAATTAGCCTATAAACCTTAATTGAATTTGATACAGTGACATGAATACTCGTTAAAAAAAATACTTACATATAATTAATTCTCATTCGTTATACGAACGCTAGCTGTTTTACAACATGGTAACATTTTTCTAAAGGGTGTTTTCGATTGAACTAATAGTTTCTAGTTTCGTTGCCAGAAATCTTCTAAAATTGTTTTATAGCAAAACGTTTCCACTAGACCTGCATTCGTTATAACCGAATTCTGCTGTATTGCCCACACACACTCACACTATTAACATTTCAACATTATATTGCCTTGAGTACCCAAAACCAGCACAACGGCAATTACTTTTGATTTCACCTGTTTCAGCTATTTTATTCTCTGTTCTCTTTTTGTTTATTGTATGATGGTACTTGTAACTGTGACTATTCAATTTTTATCTCGTCTGCTAGCAACATAAAAAACAACAATAACAAAAGAAAACTACTTTGTTCATTATTTTTCTAGGTGCTTAGTGATTGCAGCTACTTCGCTGCAAGTTCCTACCTGTTGTAAATCACTAGGGTTGTTAATAAACTTTGTTGGTTTGAAGGCACAGGAAGGGGTACTTTATGCAGAAAAATGTTAACTTTTTATTTAGACAAATCTATAAGATAATTACATCATTCATGACTAAAACAACGGTCACTGGAGTCGAAAAAAGTACGTCAGGCCTAAGAGATTTGAAGCAAGAACCGATTACGAATTTTGCACGGAAAACTATTTTTTTCTGAATCATTCCAAAACGATAAGAGATAGAGAAAAATGTATGCGACTAAAATAAATGCAATTTTGTTACGCATCTTTTGTGTTTTACTTTTAAAAATCGGTTGACTCTTTTTCGAGTTAGGGTGAAATATGTCTCCGTACCAGACTAATAAAGGGGCGGAAATTTGCCACGCCTATAAAAAAAATTCCGACCTGATGGAAAAAAACCGAACACGGATTTGAGTTCAACGCATCAAAATCCATATAGTCCACACAGTTTTATTTAAAGGAGGATTTTTCTGTCGAGCAGTGTAATCTGGTCGTAAAGGTTTTTTTCACGGTTTCACTATAATTACTCAGCTTTCCTTCTTAATCATGCCATCACAACAAATACATTTAGGCTGCTGTTGGCTGAAGTAGTTGCCACGAGACTATGAAGCGCAGGGTCCTGATTTCAGCAACGCTCTTAGTCATGACTATTACAATGAATTCTTCTGATCAGCATTAGTGCGTGGTTGTGTTAGTTGTTGCCGACTGTGTCAGTGATGCGGGCATAGCACTGGTCACTGAACGTATACATAAGTGCCAGCGATTGACACTGTCCTGTACTAAAGAGCAGAAGAACCGCATCCTCTTTGCCGGCGAAGTAAAATGTTGAAATAGCTACAAAAAAAACCTTATCTTCTCATATTCCTTCATCTGTCCTTTCAATACTATCCACTCCTGTTTAGTTCCGACGTAATGCGCTGCATATGTAGGGGTCATCCCCTGAATGCTGGTGCAGATATTATTTATTTCTCTCTCCTAAAAGTATGCTTGAACTATGAACAAGGTAGAAAGAACCCCAATATACTATTTATTTCTCTCTCCTAAAAGTATGCTAGAAGTATGAATAGAGTAGTTAATGCGCTCTATACTGAAAGAAAATAGATATATAATTTATTTTTCACTCCTAAAAGTATGCTAGAAGTATGACTACAGTAGTTAATGCGCTCAATACTGATCCCAAAATCCTTGGGATCTTTAGTAAATTTTTTAAATTGATGAATAGTTATAAATGTGAAACTGCTATTCACTTTTGCAGTTTAAGGGCAAAAATGATCAAATTGCTTAAAAGATTATTAAAGTTGAGAGGCATTACTTTACAAAAAACATTTAATAAATAATATTTTCTTTACATAATATTTTTCTTCTTTTCCATAAAATAGGTTAAATTAAGTGCAGAAGTTTTTTACACAAGCAGACAACATCAAAAACAACTTTCAGCAAATTATAGTTTTCATAAATAAATGTTGTGTAAATTTTATATAAGAACTAAGGGAAAATCAACAGAGAAAGAGTTTAAATCGTTTAAAAAAAAATTTAAAGCATACTTAAAGGAGCGATGCAAAAATATATTTATACTAAAATACTACTTTATTTGGTTTCCATACAAAATTTTGTTTATTTTATAACAAATGTTGAAATATTGAAGCATACACTTGGGCTTTGTAAAATATATTTATATACAAACATATTTTTAGGGGTTTGTTTACCAGCAATATTTTTTAAACTAGCAAATTGTGGCATATATATTTTGGTAAACCCGAATATGCCAAGAAGTGCTAATTAAAACTAGCCTTGAAAATTTAACACTTTATTTATGTTTCACTTAACAAAAGCTACGCCATATTAAACCAATATTTTGTATTTAAATTACATTAAAACAAAGACTGGTCTTGAGCTACAAACAGTAGAAAATTAATGTTACATTTTACAAAAAGTTTTAATTTTATTTATTCAAATCTAAGTACATCAAACATTATTAAAAAGCATTTTCCATTTTAAGCACAATCTAAAACCTTCTGCACAACTGCTAAGAGATTTAAATTTGTATTATTATTTTTGGTGTATAACAAAATTTCTATACAAATTCTGGCACATTCATGGAAAAGTATATGCCTGCTGTTTTTTTTTTTTTTTGTCACACTTGGACTGAGAAGAAACATAATTTATCACATAAAAAACGAGAACATGCAGATTTCAACTACAAAGTCTAACAATATTGATATAAATAATATTGACTTATTTGTTACAATCGTACATTATTTGACACGATCCATGTCTCTGCCCTAGAAGTTGTCAGAAAAAGCAACACTAAGTTTCATTTGTGTGAACAAAAAAACTGCAATTCTTTTTTTATTTTTCACTATTATTTTTAGCTCGAACCCGTCTGTTCGCGGTTCAATTTTAAATTTTAAACAGCCAGGCCAGGCCGTATGATTAATATTTAGCTTTAATTCGCCATAAAATGCAAATTAGCACTGAAATAAAAATCTTATCTCAAATATGTAAATAACTGCATAATTTAGTAAATCTGATTAGCATATGAAAAATGACAATAATTTTTAACAGCCGCATAGGAAAGGGAGATATTAGAAACATTAATTCAAAACATATTTATTGTTGCCTAAGTAAAGGCGTTCACTTGAGCGTTATTACTTGTTTTCCAATTCAAATTATTTTATATTAATTCAAATGAACACAAGCAGGTGTTTGTTAAAATATGAAAAACGCCTGTTTTTCCATTTCATAAAAATTGTTTTTATATAAACATTTGAATTTGCAAAAGGCCAAAGACAACAGCAATTGCTTTCATTTGAAATTTTCCCAAAAACCTTATTATCATAAATATTTATACACATTTTTTTCGGTATTATTTTGTTAACTGGTTATTGCCAGTGATTTTTATACTGGCAAAAATAAAACAAAAATCCTGATGTTTAAATCATATTTAATACCCTAAAGCCACTTGAAAAATACATTGTTAACAACATGTGTTTTGCTTGTGTGACTTATTAGAAACGGCTTTATGCAAACAATCTGCTCCCACTACCCACTGCTGTGAGAGTTTTAGCAGGCGAAGCGAATGTATTCCAACAAAAACGAACATCCATTTGTGGCAGACAGAAAAAACATGTTTTATTATGACCCAAAATCTGGTATTGAAATTTATTTTTCCACACGATTTGTAGGGATAAAGAAGCTTTTGAAAAAAATTATACAAAACTGTTTAAAAATCAGTGGTGAAAACAGATTTATAGCAAGCAGGACGATTTACTGGCTTAAAAGTTTTCGTAGCAAATTTTGTTTTATTTCTTCAAGTGCCAAAGTGATCGTGGCCGCCTGACAGCTGGTGAAACAAACTTGTGCCTCGGGCAGGTCAGAAATATTGACATTGTCTCCCATAATACGATGTCTGTTGAAAATATAAAGTGAAAAATGTCATAAATTCGTAACTTCGCTGCAACTGAAGACGAGGGGATAGTATTGAGGGGACAGATTAGGAAAGATGAGAAGATAGTTTTTTTTGGAGCTATTTCAACCTTTTTTATTTCGCCGGCTAATTTGTGCTACAGGGCCGACGAAGGTGGGTGCTGTTACTCTGCTTTTAGTACATGATAGTGTCAGTCGCTGCCAATTATGTTCAGTGACCAATGACTATGCCTTCATCATTGAAACAGGCTGGCAACCACTAACACAACCATGACACTAATGCTGATCAGAAGAATTCAGTACTATATTCATGCCTCAGCCCGGGCTCGAACTCAGGACCCTCCGCTTCATAGTCTACTACTTCAGCCAACAGCACCCACAATTTATTTTCGAGCCGAATGCACAATGTAAAGCAAAAAAAACCTAAGGTTGGATTAAAAGGGCTGCCCGCAGTAAGCGAGAAAAACACTTGGAGGCCATGAAAAGGCCCATTGTGATGCCCAGAGGACTACACCCTACACACTGTTTTTAAGACGAAGTGGTGGTTCCTGAGAACCACCCAGAACCAGAACACAAAGCCCGCCAGGGCAGCCAGCGGTGCATCCCTGAGGCAGTCCAGATCTCGCAGGAAACGAGAGCCTAGAGGAGCGTAGGCTTAGCTCCTGCAGGGCCGGACAGTCACAAAGGAAATGCTGTACTGACTCCTCCTCTTCCTCATCGAAACAGCTGCTGCAGCGGCCATCATGGGGAAAGCCCAAACGCCCTGAAATGTGCTCTATTGCACAGTGCCCCGTCAAGACCCCTACCAGGAGTGCCAACGGCTTCTTCCCAAAAATCAGAAGTTGTCTAGTCCTAGCTCTGCTAAGCGAGGTCCATAGAGTTTTGTATACCCTACAGGTGGTAATACTTGACCACCTGCATGCCACCTCCCTCCTTGCCCACTCCTGAATTTTGCTCAGCAACTCAACTGAGGGAATGTCAATATCCCTACGCTGCGGAATTGCGTCCTTTGAACTACAATTACGAGGATAAATTAAAGCCGTTGTAATAGATTGAGTTGTTTACATTTTGTGTGCTAGAGTGACCATATCAAAAAACTAAACTGATGTCAAGGCCAGTGCTGCCGTTTGATTATTTCTTTTATGTCCCACATTTTTTTTTATTTATATTCCGTTTTCACGTAAGTCCAACCTTGTTTTATTTTTGCAACTTTATTTTTTTTAAATTATATTTTTTATTCCACTTTTTCTAACTGATCGGTTTGTTATCTTTTTCCGTTTAATTTCCTTTTACAGCTTGTCTTTTGTTTCAAATCTCATAATTGTTGTCAATTAAATTGTTGGAAAAAATTCAATATTAATCATAAGGATTTTTATGGCAGTTTGCGTTAATATTTTCTTTTAAACACAATTTCAATTATTTGTAAGTCTGTCTGTCTGTCTGGGCAAATTTTCAAAAGCCAACAATATTTATATGAGCAAATCGAGCACTATATTAAAATGGATATTATAAAAGTAAGTTTTTAATGAAGAAACATATAATTCAAATTAATCAAATTTTCTGCTCAGCAAAATATATTTTACAACAAAAATGTTGCATGTGTGTAGTTGAGTATGTGTTGGTGTGTTTGTGTGTGTGTCGCAGTACTAACTGAAAGACATCTGCAGAAGCTCAAGCCAAACTCTTCGAAATGCATGACATAAAAATCAATTCATTGATAATTTCATTTAAGAAGAAAAAAAACTTGATCTTTCTGGTCACTTTACTTTTATGGCCAAAAACAATATAAGGAATAATCTTTTATTAAAATTTAACTCTTTTAATTGTAATTTAAAATTGCCTGCAAGGACTTAAAATTATATCATTTACATGATTATTTTGTAATGTGGCTTACAGCCACTTCGTTTGACCACATAAAATACAAGTATTCGATGAATGTTTGTAGATGTGACCTCTTCACATGCATGTGAAATTGTATGCTTAACCATTTGCATTCATTCTTCATTGTCTAGATTGCATGCGAGGGTGATTTCGGAAATAGTTTTAAATGCTGACAGCGAATACTTTACACTTATCTTCATACAATTTTAATAGTTGACATTTTGGTATTTGAAAATTTCAAATCGTTTCAGTTTCAACTTTTTTTATGGTATTATTTAATACAATTTATTAAGTAATTTAACTAATCCGCCTTATTACCGTTTTCACATCGACCCGAGTGTGTGTAAAATTTGAAAGAGATTGTATTTTTCTTTAATTTATTACATTCTTTGGAGCCGAATCGAGAACGGTAATAAGGCCCAATATTTGTTGTAGTATTTTGCCTCCAAGTTTACTTTGAAAGGGGGCTATAAAAGTGAGAGGGCAAATGGGAAACAATTTTATTCTTGGAGTATTAATTTCCTTTTAATATTAAAGTACTTATACAAAACAATTAAGCTGTGGCTTGAGCTAACAATAAAAATGAAAAACGTTCACATGCACTTAAGTATAAAAGAATTCAAGACAAAAAAGTTTTCCTTAGATATAATCTGACAAAAAAGTTCAGAAAAATGGTCCATGAAGAAAATAATCAAACGGCAACACGGGTATTAAATAAAAAATCAGGGGCCAAATTACCGCATTCGATTCGAAACGAAATTTTAATACTGTATATACATATATATACAAATTTCGATCGATATCGAATGCCGTAATTTGGCCGTATTTTGATACAGTTCTCGTATGCAATTTCCTAATAAAATTTTTTTAAATAAAAACTGTTATCATATTCAACTAAAGCCACCTAATAAGTGGTGGCAAACACAATACACACGAGTACTGATGGTGAAAGCGTTGCGGCCTTCGAAAACAGCTGTTCTGCTCTTTTGGAATAACTAAAAACTGATGTTGACTTTCCTTTGTGCCTTGGAATATTTATCATGTCTTTCTGAATTTGAAACAAGAAAAATTTCAGTAATTAGCCTACAAATCTTAATTCAATTTAATATAAAACAATTTTTTTTTATTTTTTTTTTTTTTTTTTTTTTTTTTTATAATCAAGCATATTTTATGGCCTGAAATTTAATAGCCTGTTGAATTTTGCCACAACAATGCCAGTGCGATTTGTCTTAATAATTGAATATGAGCATTTTAAATAGCAACTGCTGAATTACTCACATCTTGCATTCAAAATTTAAATTCAAATCGAAATTCGAACAATTTCAAAGTCATCTGATAAACGAATGCAATTAAACTTTGTTTACTTTTGATGTCAATTTCAATATGAAAGTGTGTGTGCGTGTGTTTGGGTGTGTAAATACGGGTTTATTTATGTGTAGGTTGTCTTTGTAAATGAGGTATCCCAGTCAGCATTTTATGAAATTAATAATCATATTCGAGTCTTTTTCGACTGCTTCGCACGATTAAAATAAGCATTTATGCGCTCGTTTTCGAGCCGAAAATGACTGTTCATTCGGGAGAAAATTGTGCCCTAGCCGAGACTCTTCTAAGGGAGTCTTTTATGATTCGCGCTTCTGATCAATTTCGACTCATTTTCGAGACAGTTTGTGGTAGTTCTTTATATATTTTTTTTATTTTACTGCACGAGTTTGCTGTTTGTGTTTGTTTTTTTAAATCACTTTCTAAGCATTTCTGGGAATCATTTTCGACTCTTATTTTAAGCGCAGAACTGATTAATCAGTTTTTGATCATCTAAGGTACTCGAAAAAGACTCAGTTTGGTGAAACAATCTTCCACATGCTGACTGGCATACAATTTTTAAACGCATGTATGTACATGTGTATGTGTTCATATAAGGAATTTTTCTGTTATGGCAATTATTAAAGTTAATACAAGAATAACACTCCTGGCTACAGAATAAAAATAAATTTGTTCTGCTTGTGTAAATTTAATGGCAAATACAGAGAAGACATACACTTGCAACTCCAATCATTTGAATCGGCATTATTCAAAATTCAAATTAAAAAGAGATATCAAATTATGAAGAATGTTTTGCACAAATTTTTATATAATAAATATTTTAATAATATTTTTTTATAGAAATTTGTTAAATAACAAGACTATAAGCATAACATATTTTTTATGAATTAAACCTTCCAACCACATGTCATTTCGTTCAAATAGTCATATTTTTTGTGAAATTTAATTACATTTAATAATAGCAAAAACTTGACGTTGTATGCATTTCACATTAATTATGGACCAAGTCCTGCTGGCTTAAAGTAGATCGATATGCTTTGGCCATGGGCATTAATGTCCTGTTAAATTAAAAACAAAATAATTCGTTTTTAGCCCACATCAAAATTTTTTTAAGGGGATGTCAGTGCGTGCCATTGTAAAGTTGGTCGCATTAAAATATTGTTTTGAAAAACTATTTCCGTTTTTGTGATAGTAGAGCCAGTTTAAAGTTATAAGTTTAGCTATTCCATGTTAAATTTCCACTGCAGTCACGTTCGACATCATGGAAATGACCAGTCACATTCGACATCATGACTTGTAGCACTACTAAGTTTCACATTAAGTATATATTAATCTCGGTCACGCTTGATATCATGGAAATACCCATATGATGCATGTATTGTAGTTGAAATTTTTTTTTTTTTTTTTTTTTTAGGAATAGGACCAGCACTCAGGGGATGTCCCCTATATATGGAATGCATTGCGCTGGAACTGAAAACGAGGGGATAGTATTGAGGGGACAGATTAGGAAAGATGAAAAGATAGACAGTTTTTTTTTTTTTTTTTTTTTTTTTTTTTTGTAGCTATTTCAACCTTTTACTTCGCCGGCTAATTTTTGCTACAGGGCCGACGAAGGTGGGTGCTGTTACTCTGCTTTTTTAGTACATGATTGGGTCAGTCGCTGCCAGTAATTGTCCAGTGATCAGTACTATGCCTTCATCACTGAAAACAGGCTGGCAACAACTAACACAACCACGCACTAATGCTGATCAGAAGAATTCAACACAATATTTTATGACTCAGCTGGGGCTCGAACTCAGGACTCTCCGCTTCATAGTCTCGTGTTCTACTACTTCAGCCAACAGCACCCACATTAATGCAATTATAAAATTTGGCAAACTGTTAAGATTATGCTGGTGTATTGGTTACATGTCGTATTTCCATATTTCGGATCCGATTATTGTCCAAAAATACTTGGTTTTATTTTCTTTTTGATTAGTCACACTATCAACAACTTAATATATAATATTTTCCACACCAAATTGTTATGATAATTGAATATTTTCAAATTCAAGACAAAACAGGCACCCTACAGTACAAGTATTTTACATATTGTTAATATAATTATATGCTAATTACACTTCAACACCAAACAAAAATGAAAAAAGAAAATTATCTGAAAGGAGAGACAGAAACAAAGACCATAACCTTCAACCCAATAACATAAACATTACCCTTCTAAAACATCCACAAACAAATTTATGTTGTTAATAAACACAGATATTGTCTGCCATATAAAACTCATCAAATACATAAACAAAACTGTAAACATGTTTCCGCTTCCTTTCGGTCCCTTGTGCGGCAACACAATCCAATTTTTTTTTTTTTTTTTTACAGTCCAAACTTTTGTTCTTTTGAACAATGAACAGATTTTTCATGTTAAGTGTCAGTTTTTGGTATGTAAAGCGTCATGTTGTACATTCACCGTCAAACAAGAATACACTTTAACACGCACACAAACACTCCGACCGATGATGGAAAAACAACACTCACACACTTGACTTTATACAAATACATACTTGTCAGCAGGTTTGGAAAATAAGAATTTCGAAATTGTATTAACAGCTGGTTTAGCTCGGAGTAGGCGAACACCCATTCCAGCTGTTACTTAATCTAGTTTTAGTTAATTTGTTTCTTTTATTGTTCCCATACATTTTTCATGTTCGCAAACCCAAACAAAAACTGGGGCCAAATTACCGCATTCGATATCGATCGAAATTTCAATACGTTTTAAATACGAATTTCGATCGATATCGAGTGCCGTAATTTGCCCCCTGGTTTTGCTCCAAAACAGTTTAAAATTAGAGTGGGCAACACTGCAGTATTCACGTTATTATAAATACAACTCGTGATCATCAAACAACAGTGATTGAAAAATTCGAAAAAGTAACTGAATCGAGTTGTCGGTTACAAAAATAATAAAAATATAAAATATTTAAAAAAAGTGGTAAAAAAATGTGTTGTTAAATATTATTTTATAATTGATATAAAATTATTTTATATTTGCTGTAGGGTTTTTGGTAAACATTTTTGAAGTGAAACTTCTTTGCGCGCATTAGGGTAACATTTTTAGGGAAGAAACGAACAGTCGGGCTGGTTTGTTTCTTAATACAGTCAAATCCCGATAATTCGTACCCCGATAAATCGTAATTCCCGATAATTCGTAATTCCCGATAATTCGTAATAAACTGTCGGTCCCTTGAAAAAATCACGTTAATTCGTAAAATTTCCATACATTTTGGTCCCTTCACTAACTCGCAATTTTATTTTTTCTCAAATAAAATCTTCTTTACCTCTTATAAATCGTAATTGTTTGCTAACTACCACTTATAATTCGCAATAAAAACAACAGACACATGGAAAAAATGATTTTTTGTTTACAGCTATTTGTTTTTTTTTTTTTTTGCGTGGGTTTTTGTTTGTGTGTGTGTTTATTTTCTTAAGATCAGTTTGTTACATGAATAATATAGAAAAATGTCAAAGAGCACGTATAAAACTCTGCCGTTGTTGCAAAAACAACAAACTTTTGCTGGCATTGACAATTGAGAGAAAAAACAATTGTTTTTTATATAATTTTTATCGTTTTAGTAAATAAACTGAAAAACCCCGTTAATTCGTATTTATTTTATTTTACCACCGTTAAATCGAAACACCGCTAAATCGAAAACCCCTATAATTCATAAGAAATGCCCGGTCCCTTGCGATTAGGAATTATCGGGAGTCCACTATATGTATATGTTTAATACGAATCCATACAAACAAATATTAATCATAAAAACCAAACTATTTTCCAGAAAGAACTCATTTGTAACATTCGGCAGGGAATTTGTTAATGAAATCGAAAATGGTTTCCTTTAACAAAAAAAATATTATCTGCCTATATCTCCTTGTCGAACGAATTCTTTCTTTCGTACAAATATACTTAAAACAAAAACAAAATTTTATAAATTGTTTTTGTTTCAAATGTATTTATACGAAGGAAAGAATTCATTCGACAGTGAGAAATAGGCAGTATAATTTTTGAAGTGAAACTTCTTTGTGCGCATGAGGATGAAATTTTTAAGGACGAAACGAAAATGTTTCATCCTCAAACATTTTTGGTTTTTAAGGACATGTTTAAGACGTATGAGGAATACGAATCCATACAATCAAATATTAATCATACGCAGCCGTACCGTGACAGAATTCAATTTTCTTTATTATTGTTATATTTTTAAGTGAATCTTCTTTGCGCGCTTGAGGATAAAATGTTTCCGAATGAAACGAAAATGTGGCACGTTTTGGTTTCAAAATACATGTTTCAGACGTATGAGTAATACGAATCCCTACAAACAAATATTAATCATACGCAGCCGTACCGTGACAGAATTGAATTTCTTTTGATTCTGCATTTTAGATGGTCGGCGAAAAACCAAACTATTTTCCAGAACGAACTCATTTGTAATATTAGAGCAGAGAATTCGATAATGAAATCAAAAATGATTTCATTTAAAAAAAAAAACATATTATAATTTCTGAAGTGAAACTTCCAAAGCGAATTCATACCAGGTGGCCTTAGTTCAGAAATTGGTGATCAGCTGTTAACAAGCCAAAATTATTGAACTCTCAAAGTGTTCTTCTGGTTTTTCGTTTTTGTGTGCGGCCATTGTCTTTTCCAAAGCATTTCATTTGACAGTTCAATAAATTTTACACAGAGAGTTCAACTTGTATGAATTCGCCTTGGAAACTTCTTTGCGCCCATGAGGGTAAAATTTTTACGGATGAAACGCGACACGAAAGTGAGGAATGTTTTTGTCCCACAGAATGGAGAAAGCAATTGAGAACGATTAAGAGAGAGAGAGAGAGAGTGAGAAATGGAGAAAGGGAGAACGTAGCATGAAGCACATAGCCATGGAGCGAGAGTTGGGAGCAAGCGAGTAAGAAAGATTCATAGAGAAAGGAAGATCAAGAAAAAGTAGAATGAATATTAGTGACGTATTCGATTAGTAGTTAAATATTAGACGCACGCAATATTTTATTTGTTTATAATATTCTACATTCAGATGATCAGAAAAGTTCGAAAACCAAAACACTTAAAACATAACGGAAACGTTTGTGCACGTCTGGCGTACAACCAGTTGTTTTGCTTAAGATTTTTGTATGCCTCGATCTTAATTACGATGCCAATTAGTCCAAGTTATTGAGCTGAAACGGCATACATATTATATTAAGAATTACTATTGCAGCTAAGTTCCCATCCCTGTGAAAAATGTAACAACACTTTGTAGCCAATTGCTCTCCACATTTCTTTCTTTTAGTCTCTTTCTCTCACATAAATCGGTGTTAACGCAAACTGTTTTGAAAGCTATTGCACAGTAGACGAAGACATAATATTAATCTGCTTTACTTTGAAAGAAACAATGAAATAAAATAAAATGTTTACGGTGTGTAGCAATATGTTGTTTTCAAAGGCCGCAACACATTTTGATAAGTATTCAGGCGTTGGTAGATTTATTTACTAGTTTCTGGACCACTTCAAGTCCACGTCTGAAGCACAAAGAGCCGTTACATTTGCTCACAGCCGCAATGTGTTGAGGCCCCTTCAACTGGGTTCAAGTTAGTGGTCCAGTATTTTTTACGCTATCGCCAATGCTATAGAGTACTACTGCTACTGCAAGAATTGAAGGAATTTGAGCATTTTCATGCAAATGGTCACACAGTCAAGCGTCTCTGTAAAACATACTCGTATCATTCGAGTGTTTGTATGTGCTTTTATATTAAAAACACTCATGTGCCAAATTAAGTGCAATTTTTATCATATTTACAGGCACTTTTTGCTTCGGTAATTTTTATCTTTCTGTTTTTGCTACACAATTTTTATATTTTGATAAATTTCAAGTGTTGGTAACTTGATGATTTTTCAAAAGTGTTTCAACTTTATTCCTGTATTGTTGCTGGTTGTTGTTACAAGTAATTTCAGGGGCTGAAGTAGAGAGTAGGGAGGCAATTTTTGGATGTAGGAAAAAGCCATGAAATATATACAATTCACGTGTATGTTTTATGCATAAAAGGCTTTAATATTAAAGAATAGTGCAGTTTGCAAATATTCAAGACAGGTTCTGCATTAATTATCTTTGGCTATTAGAAATTTAATTATTATAAAAAAACTTGCTAATAAATTTTTTTATTGTATTCTTAGACACTTCTTTCACAAAAATAAAACAAAATCATTAGCCTAGTGTTTTTTGTTTGTTATGTGGTCAAGTATGTCTATATGCCTGCATTACAAACAAAAGCCACTCATATAATTGAGACTTATTTTGTTACTTTATTTACCAAAAAAAATTCGATTTTCGAAACCTGGCATCAAATTTAATAATAATAATATTATTAAGATAAGAATTTTTATTTAGATTTGCAATCTGCAAATTATTTTTTTTTTTAAATTTTGTATTAAATTCAAGCTATTTTTATTAAGAGTGGAATATTAGAATATTTTCGAATTATCAAACTAGAGGAACAGATCAGTATTGACTTCGCACCGGGTATGCCATCTCATCATCGTTCTTTGTTCAACTTTTTCCACTTTCCACGGTGGTTCTAGTCATTAGGAATATCAACTATTTAAACTATTTTTAGCGCAATAGAATAGGAGAACTCCTTACATTAGTTTTGAAATTAAATAACGACATTGGGGAATGTCGTTATTTAATTTCGATTATGACGATTATTATTCGAAATATTACATTTTTCTCTTTGCCTTTTCCACAGCCATCGTCTGTTGAGATCAATAGGTTTTTGTTATTTATATCCAAGAAATTGAAATTTTTACTTAATTAATAATGAACAAGCAAACAAGACGTGTGTGTTCGTTTTGTTAAAAGATACATTAATTTTATTTCTTTTTTAATACACATTTAATTCTTCTCAAAGTTGCTATTGGCTGAAGTAGTAGAACACGAGACTATGAAGCGGAGGATCCTGAGTTCAATCCCGCGCTGAGTCGTGAAATACTCTGTTGAATTCTCCTGATCAGCATTAGTGTCATGGTTGTGTTATTTGTTGCCAGCCTGTTTCAATGATGAAGGCATAGTCACTGGTCACTGAACATAATTGGCAGCGACTGACACGATCAGGTACTATAACCAGGGTAACAGCACCCTTCTTTGTCGGTCCTGTCGCAAAAACTAGCCGCCGAAGTAAAATGGTTCAAATAGCTACAAAAAATTCTCTATCCTCTCATCTTTCTTTATCTGTACTCTCAATACTATTTCCTGCTTTCTAGTTCCGGTGCACTGCATATGTAGGGGTCATCCCCTGAGTGCTGGTCCAAGATAAAAAAAATAAATAAAATGAAACAGGTTTAATTAACAAACAAATAAATTGATTTTTGGTAGTTAATTTTTTGCGCACAAATATTTTTAAGCTTTCCAGCTCTGGAACTATATTTTGGACTTCCTTTCTCTGAATTATTAATCAATAGCACGTTATTTAGGTCCATTGCCAAACCATCAGTCCAAGAAAGAAGTCTGTAGCTCTTCTGAGGGCTTGGGAAAATCGATGTTACGTACAGAAAAAAAAAATTTTTTTCAAGGATATAATAATTTTATGCAGCAAAACACAAACATACAAACACATCAACACACTAACATATTTAAAATTTTCTTTAATTCAAAATAATAAAATTTCTTTAATATGGCATTAGGGTATGTAGGAAATAAAGCGAATGTGTGCAGCTAAAAAGTGTATTTCGCGCATCCTCCTTCGTCAGCCCTGTATGTACCAAGAAAAATTAGCCGGCGAAGTAAAAAATTGGAATAGCTACAAAAAAGTCTCTATCTTCTCATCTTTCTTCTCCCCTCAATACTATCCCCTCCTTTCTATTTCCGGCGTAATGCAATGCCTATATATATATTATCCCCTGAGCAGTTGTCCGAGTTAAAAAAAATAGTATTCATAGTCTGTGCTTAGTCTAGCTATAGTCCAACAATAGTTCAGTAATAATTCCTTCATAGTGTGGCCACAGTCTACTCATACGTCCTACTGCCTCCTGTCCCATATTCAAAACAAAACCATACACCAGCACCTCGCTTTGCATCGATTCGTTTTGCGTTTTTTCGCAGTTGCGTCGCTGTTGAATTAATACTAATTTTGGGTTCGCGTCTTTAATTTGTTTTTGTTTTAATTTTTTTTAATATGTTTTTTAATTTTTTTTTATATATTATTTTGCATTTTTTTTTTCTAAAAGAAGTCAACGACTTTTATTTCTACATAATTGCGTCATGCCATCAAAACTGTGGGATTCCCTTTCTAATTGAACATCAACGCAATTTTAATGCAGTTTTATTTTTTATTTTTTTTTATCTTGGACCAGCACTCAGGGGATGACCCGTATATATGCAATGCATTGCGCCGGAACTGAAAACGAGGGGATAGTATTGAGGGTACAGAGTAGGAAAGATGAGAAGATAGACAGTTTTTTTTTAGCTGTTTCAACCTTTTATTTCGCCGGCTAATTTTTGCTACAACACCGACGAAGGAGGGTGCTGTTACTCTGCTTTTACTACATGATTGGGCCAGTCGCTGCCAGTAATTGTCCAGTGATCAGTGACTATGCCTTCATCATTGAAAACGGGGTGGCAACAACTAACACAACCACGCACTAATACTGATCAGAAGAATTCAACACAATATTTCATGACTCAGCGCGGCCTCGAACTCACGACCCTCCGCTTCATAGTCTCGTGTTCTACTACTTCAGCCAACAGCACCCATTTTCTCCTTGTTTCGCTTTGTTTTAAGGAGTTTTAAAGTGTCCCAGACGGTAGCTATGAATATCAATTGCTACAAGAACATTTATTTTACGTTAAAAAAAAGGGACCAATTTTTTGTGAAAGGAAGCTGACTTACGACAACAGCCACTATGGGCTCATCAGACAGTGATTAATTTTTATTTCGTTTTTTAAAAATTAATTGCATATTTTATTTTGTTTTAAATAAATTTGTTTTTTTATGTATGTATGTAATAAAATTTTATATAATTTTTGTTTTTTAAATGTTTACTTTAATAATTTTTTTTTATTTTTAAATGTAGTATTTTCGTAAACCTGGAACCTACACTTTATCTTTACATGGTTTGCTATAGAAAACCATAATTCACTTTGAGTCGTTTCAGTTTGCGTCGCGGCTTTCTGGAATGTAACTGCGACGCAAAGTGAGGTATTGGTGTATTCTATTAATTTGTTTTTGTTTTAACCGCCTTTGCTTGACAGAACAATATGTAGTGGCATCCCGGGACACGCAGTTAATCTTTTTCCATTTCCCATTGGGACCACTTCCGCGTTTTTTCTTTTTCCTTTTTTTCCATATTGTATTCACTTCATTCATTAATAAAATAACAAGCGGAATAACGCAAACTAAAATGATAATGATTGCAATCATCGACACATCATAAAAACCGCAATGAAACATGTGCAAGTGCATCAATAATTAAATGATTTTGATAACTTTAAAACAAGCAAAAACATTTTGCTTGTGCAAATCCATTTATTTATTATTCGGCGAAAATGTTATTATAATACTCGTGCTCGTAGCTAATAATGAGTTCTTTAAATAGTTTTTGAAAACATGCGTTTATTAAATTTTTTAGTAAACGTTTATGGCATATTCCAGATATTCAAGACATGATAAAGGAAACACTTACCATTGTTGAGTGAACTGGCAGCAGATGATGTTGTACCACCACCGGCCATCACAGCCGGTATCTGAGTTGTATGCCAAAGCAGCATTAGCGACCAACTAATTGCCACAAGTAAATGCGACATTGGCTGCCTTCTGCACATACTTGTACACAAGTTGGCGATATATTTTGAATTTATATCCATTTAAGAAAAACTATTGGAAATGATATGAACTATAACTTGCAATTGATTTGCTTCAATAGAAAAAGAAATCAAAATTGTTGAATGAATACACTTTGGGAATAGAGAAACTTTAATTTTGATGTTTGTTAGTAGACACTCGATTTAAATTTAAAAAAAAATAAACTCTTCTCTTTTAGTACACTTGCCTCAACAACACCGACTGCGTGATTTTAGCACATTTTATTTATGCACGAGTGTGATAGCTTTTTTTTTTGTTTCATTGCACAAAAATTGTGATATTTAATACAGAATATTTCAATTTTTTTTTAAATATTTTTCCAATTAATTAATGCTGTTTGTACAGACACATACGCTTGGGGTTTATTAATTATTTCAGTGTTTTGTTTTGTTTTGTTTTGTATTGTTTTTGTTTGCCAGCTGCACAAAATAATTGTGAATTTAACATTTATAAATAAATGCCCGACTAACGTATAGTTAGCGCAGAGACATTCTTTTACTCAATTCTTCTTCATTTTGGTAAACGCATCATCATGATTATTAGTATTGTTGTTGTTGTTGTTGTTATGCACCAGCACATATAGTTTTTAGCAAAGTGGCCTACTACTGTGTTTTATATGCATTGATTGACTCGCATGTAGTATCCACACGCCATGTGCAACACCATCTGCCGCGTGTTTTGCTTTGTGTTTGAGTTGGTCGGTCGTGTGTTTCTTAATTTTATTGTTGTCATTAATCTGCAACAAAATGTGAAAAAGTTAATTTAATATTATTTTAATTATTTAATAATAAAATTAAATTGTGGTTCTTAAAATATATTTAAAAACAAAAAAGAATATGGCTGCGGCAACAATGGTGTTTAATAATGGCCGTTGTGTGCCAGGAATTTTTAATTATGGCATTTTTAATACGCAGAAATAAATATTTTAATTGACGTTGACTTTATAACAAAAAAAACTTCAAACGTTTTTCCCCAAATCAATATTTAATGAAATAATTAATAAATTAAATTATTTTTATATATAAAATTCAGCCCATATCTGGATACATGCAACTTATGGGATGCAACACGGGACTTGCTAATATTCTGCACTTTTTAATATCCTCCAAAAAAGAATTGGCGGATATATTCACTTTGTCATTCCGTGCGAAATATGCATCTGAAACCGCATAAAGTATACATATATATTCTTCTTGATCAGTGATGAGATCTAAGACGATCTGGCCATGTCCGTCCCTGCGCTTGTGGAAATTACGATTTAGTCCAAACGAAAAGAAGGACAGCATAGGTCAAGTTCGGAAATGGGCTGAATCGGGCTAGAGGGGAAAAAGCTCCCCTAAGAAGAACTAAACCAACCTCTAAAAAACAACATAATTGTTAACGTTTGATATATCGCTCATTTGCTGCAAGAACGGCATAACTCAATATATTCGATTTTGAGATAAATGCGTTTTAAGTGTTCAATTGACTATAGCTCTGAAGAAAAATGAATAAATGTAAATATTTTTATACCATCTTGTAAATCAACTTATATTTACTGCCTTTTTCTCATTGTCGAATGAATTCTTTCTTTCGTACAAATATATTTAAAACAAGAACAAAATTTTATAAATTGTTTTTGTTTCAAATATATTTATACGAAAGAAAGAATTCATTCGGCAACAAGAAATATGCAGTTAATATATCCGTATAGAAAAACAATTTTTAATAGAGTAAACAATTTTTAATAATTGTTTTTAGATGGAAAATTGTTTATACTTCGAGTTATGACGTTATTGCTGCTAAAGTTCATTGATAGTAGTGTAGTAAACTAAAATGTGTCGTTCTTAATGCGAAAAAATTTGTATAATCAGATGATTTTTTTCAAAAAAACAGTCAAAACATAAAATACGGCAGTATATAAGAATTTTTACTGCATAAAACACATGTTCCCCTTCCAATTATAAAGGCAAATTATATCGCTCTTTCCGAGAACAAAACGATGTTCACACCTTAACGACTGTGGCGTAACTAACGATGTGTCGTTGTTGTGAGTAAAAGAAGAGCGAAACATAAGAATAGAAATAACGGCATATACTCGTCTCATACGTTCTGTATACAAGATATCAAAATGAGTATTTTACACAAGATAAAACATGATATTGCCAATATTTCTGTAACTCGAAAATCTCGAATTTTGAGTTATGCCGTTCTTGCAGTAAATGAGCGATATTTGTATGTCAAAGCAGGTCCAACGCGTTAAAAATTTAAGCCATAAAATAATAACAAAAAAATTGGACCCCGCCCCTTTTAGTGGGCGTTATTATATGCAAAAATAGTGTAAAAATTTAACAAATTGTTTTACTTAAGCCTGCATTCCTTAACAACAACATTTTTAAGCTTTAAAGACGAAGCTGAGACGTAGCCTGGTACTCCTCTGCCCTACCCCTTCCTCTTCTTTGCCACGTAAATGACTCTTTCAAAAAAAATTAAATATAAATTTATGTGTGTAAAGATAAATATGCCGAGTTAAATATATTTTGTCGTAAGCAGTTACGAAGTGAAGTGAAATATGTTATGACGTAACGAAGTGGCAATCCAGTGTAATTTTTTCTTGTAAGAAAATCCATATTTATATAAAAAATAATTATGGCAGTGTCTTCCATCCCATACGTCATTTTGTATATATTGGCAAAGCATGCCAACTCCTTATTTGGCAACTGGGTGCAAAATCTCTCCAAGATCACACACACTCTCATGGCCTTTAAATTTACTTTTCATGACCTGTAAATATTTTCACAAAATGCTCAAAAAATTTGTTAAATATGGATTTTCATAAAGAAAAACTTCACTATTTGCCATTTCGTTACGTCATAACATTTTGAACTTCGCAGCTAAATACGTTGTTTCGTAACTGCTTACGTCAAAACATGTTTAACTCGGCATATTTATCTTCACTCACATAATAAAATTTTATATTTAATTAACCCAAACATTTATTTTTAGAGTCTTATGGCAAAGGTGAAATGTCTCCCCCATGCCCCTTGCCAGAGAGACCCCGACAAAATACAGATTTAATGCTCTTAAAAAAGAATTAGATCACATAAAGTATACATATTCTTGATCAGTGATGAAGTCTAAGACGGTCTGTGGAAAACATGATGTAGTCTATTTTTGGACCCCGCCCCTTTCAGTGGGCGTTGACGTACGATATTATATATAGGAATTCTGGCCCACCCAGTTAAACTTTTTAATTTTACTTACAAAATATTTGGAGGGTATTTAAGATTCGAACCGGTCGAATATAACGTTTTTATTTGTTTAGCTGATGCAAAGTATCACATGCCGAAATTATGAAATGAATGGATAGTTTTCCAAGAAACCTGCCCTTAAGGCCTTAATGCTGGCTTGTATATCAATTTGCAATGCAACAACAGTTGCCGGTTTGTCTGAAAAAGCCAATGAGTTAACAACCCCCTTAAAATGGTGATACAGAGACCTTAATTTGCCCCGAAGAGAATCACTTTTGTGGAAAAGTATTCAAAAAACTGATTTTAAAATAAATAGATTTTTTTTTCTCTTTTTGTTGTTTAACAGGAAAAGCAGTCAGGGGGTATCCCTCTTTATATGCAGTGCATTGCGCCGGAATTAGGAGAAGACAGTATTGAGAGGCAACATAAGAAAAATTAATTAGAAGATAGAGAATTTGTTGTAGCTATTTTTAATGAAGGAGGGTGCTACTACTCTGCTACTTAGTACATGATCGCTGCCTTCGTCACTGAAAGCATTCCGTGCTACACGAGATTTTTGGCTTCTTAATCTCGCCTTAATTACTTCAGCGAAGAGCACCTTGAAATGGGAACTGGCACGAGCCGTTGAATAAATCTTTAAATCATTTTAAGTTTTCTTATTTTTAGGTTCAATATGGTTTATGCCTTTTACTTCTACTTATGGGTTAATAAATTATCCTTTAATAGTTGAAGTCATTTCATCAAGTGTAATCTGAGTATTTTGCAGGTCAACAAATTTATTTTATTTAGTGAATAGAAATGTCAACATAGTTTGACATCCCCAGCTGTCAAATCCTAGCTATCGATAGCGATATAATTCTCATGCTGAAAGAAGCACATCACATGAAATTTCTCTACGTAAACTTTAAATTAAATTTTCCCATTTCATATTCTACCTATTTTTATGCGTTATAAATTTGTCATGACATTGACAACAAGGGCAACAACAACAAAAATGTATTAAAACAAATAAAAACAAACAACTATAAACCAAAACCTAAAAAAATCAACAGTCGTGAATTTTTTATTGCTGTCATTTGATTTTTATTTCAAATAGTTTTTTTTTTCTTTTCTTTTATTTATTTTAGTTTACAAAAGAGTAGATTTGTACAAATTGTCATGCAATATTACACATTTACAATAAATCTAGTTTTCTATACAGACATGAATGAGGACTTGTTTCCCTAAACTTTTTATGGCCTGCTTTTTTGTTTTGTAAAATTCATGAACGATGTCAACTATTTTGACAAATATTTGTACATACAGCGTATAATTTCTATATATAAGGGGTATATTCAGTTTGTCATCCCGTGTGTAATGGAGCAAAATATCCCCGTCAAGAAGATATATTTTTGATCAGTGGTGAAATTTAAGAAGATCTAGCCATGTGCGTCCGTCCGATAGTGAAAATCACGCATCAGTCCAAACGCAAAGAGCCAGACCCTTGAAATTCGACATAAGCCAAGTTCGTAAATGGGCTAAATCGGGCCAGAGGGAAAAAAGTTCCCCTAAGAAGTACTAAACCAACCTCTAAAGATCAAAATAATTTATAAGTTTTGTTTTTGTAATTTTGTTAAGCAAATGATACATTTTTATGTCCAAGAAGGTCCAAAGCATTGAACTTGAATAAAAAAAATTAATTTTTGGACCCCTCCCATTTTAGTGGGCGTTGAAGCAACATATATGGAAAAATAATGTAAATATTTAACAAATTCTTAAATACACTCCTTAACAATTAAATTTTAGCGTTTATGATGAAGATGAGATGTTTTCCAATCTTCCTCTGCCCCCCCCCCCCCCCCAACATTGTCTCATAAATGACCCTCTCAAAAAAAAAATTTACACTTAATAACCTCAAAAATGGTTTTTTTTTGTGTTTTAGGGCAAGGAAGAGCTGCCTCCCCTACGGCCCCTCCCGGAGTGACCCCTACAAAATAGAGTTTTACTACCCTCTAAAAAGAATTTGGACTCCATTAAGTACATATATTCTTGATCAGTGATAAAGTCTAAGAAAACACGATATAGTATATTTTTAGACCAGACATAGGCACAAACACATCGACATTTTGAGTTTGGGTGTGTGAGAGAAATTTTGCAAACAAGCGAGCATTCTCCCCACCCTTAAATAACTTTTTTCAACAAGTGCCCAAGTGAATCACAATCTTTGTGATTTGTGAGTAACTACACCTGTGACTCTCAAGAGCGAATTTATATACATGTGAAGCGCACTCACCCACAATGCCTATGTCTGTTTTAGACTCCCGCCTCCTTTATAAATATTTAACATATTGTATTCCTTAGGCCTACATTCCTAAAAAATTTAATTTATAAACTTTAACGACGAAGGTAATATGTTCTCTGATCTTCCTCTGCCCTACCCCTCCGCCCCGGAAAGGTGTCTTAGCCATGCACTGTATTAATAAAAATTTATATTTTAATAAGAATAAAAATAAATTTTTTATTTAATAACCCCGGTATTCATAAAATTTAAAATTTATATATAAAATTTAAAATTTATTTTCATCAGATTTCACATACATTTTATTTTTTCATGAATATGGGGTTAAATATTTAGAGGGTGTTTAAAATGCGACCCGGTCGAATATAAAGTTCTTACTTGTTTTTCTTTTTTTTTTAGGGAGACAAGCAAACGAACTATGATTATTTGAATAAGAACTTAAATATTATTTTGTAAGCAACCTTCAATATATAACAATTTTTCAAATTAAATTTTTTATACTTTTGCAAAAAAAAAAACTATACGAAATATTAAATTAATTAAATTATATGATTTCTACTTTAATTTTAAATGCAAATATTTATATAATTTATTTGAGGCAAAAAAAATTGACACAATTTCGGCACTCTTTTACTTTTACTCGTACTGCCACAGTGTTTAAGAGCACTCCGTCAGTATTCTGTGCTCGGCAAACAATTTATACATCAAAGAGTTAGAAGTTTAGCTGCATGTATTATTACAGTAATTTTTTCAACTCTTCTAGCAGTTTTTTTTTCAAATACAATGTTGGCCATAAAACCACAGAAAGTCGCATAATTCATGACTTTAGACAAAACTTTTGTACATTAGTTTTTCACACCCATATGAATGTAAAAGTTGTGACACACACACACACGCACACATACTCATCCACACACCGAGCCAGGCATAGAGATAAATTTGAACTTTAAAACAGAGTAAAAGCCACTCTCTGATGGCTTTTCTGTACGTTTACGTACATGCATTAGGTACAAGCAAATGTAAAATGTTGTACACACATGCATGAGTGTGTATCGTTGAGTCATTCAAACATAAAGTTATGATGACAAATGTCTTTTGACACAGTGAAATGAAGAAAGCCAGCCCCAGATTTTTTTTATAAACTGCACTCATACCCACAGAGAAAGTAAATACAAATATGATGTTTTTATATCGTCGAAAAAGGAATTCGTGGGTATATTCACTTTGTCATTCCGTGTGTAAGGCAGCAAAATATCCCCATAAAGTATATATATATTCTTGATTAGTAATGAAATCTAAGACGATCGAGCCTTGTCCATCCGTCCGTCCGTCTGTGGACATCACAATTCAGTCCAAACGAAAAGAGACAGACCGTTGAAACTTTGCATATATAGATATATTTTGAAGAATAGCACGGGTGAAGTTCGTAAATGGGCTGAATCGGGCCCGAAGGAAAAAAGTTCCCCTAAGAAGTACTAAACCAACCTCTAAGAAACAACATAATTTTTAACGTTTTTTTTTTTTAATTTTGTTAAGCAAATGATATATTTTTATGTCAAAGAAGGTCCAAGGCGTTAAAGTTGGAGCCATAAAATAATAAAAAAAATTAAATTGTAAAACCCGCCCCCTTTAGTGGGCGTTATTATGTGCAAATATAGTGGACATATTTAAAAAATTGCACTCCTTAAGCCTACATTCCTTAAAAATAAAATTGTTAAACCTTTATGACGAATCTGAGACGTAACCTGATCCTCCCCTGCCCTACCAACCTCCTCCCCCTTTGCTTCTAAATCATCCAATAAAAAAAAATTATTTACACTGAACTATACCAAGAACTTATTTTTAGTGTTTTATGGCAAAGGGCAAATGTCTCCTTCACGGCCCTTGCCAGAGCGACCCTGAGAAAATTAAGTTTTAATACCCTCCAAAATAAATTGGACCTCATAAAGTATATATATATATACTCTTGATCAGTGATGAAGTCTAAGACGATCTAGGCGTCCGCCTGAGGAAACATGATATAGTCCAATTTTGGAGCCCGCCCCTTTAGTGGGTGTTGAAGTTACATAGTACATGAAAAAATTGTGTAAATATTTAACAAATTGTACTCATTAAGTCAAAATCCCTTCAAATTTACTTTATAAGCTTTTGCGACGAAGGTAAAAGGTTCCCTTATATTTCCCCGCCCTACCCCTCCAGACCCTTTTGCCCCTTAAATGACCTTATAAAAAAAACCTTTTCTTTTCACTTAATTTTTAAGTTTTAACGATTTAGGTAAGATGTCTTCCCCGCGGCCTTTCTCGGAGTGGCCCTATATAGAGTCTCAAAATTTGGCACAGAAATATCTTAAGGAAACTACGACCCAGCAGGTCAAACATTTTTAACTTATCTCAGTCTCTTTTTGGCACGTTGGCATAAAATATTAATACGTAATTTGCTTTTATGCTGACGAAAAGATGTCTCCCTCAGTCATGCTCCTTCCAACACATTGGAAACCACCTTATAAAAATAATTTTTTTTTCTTGTTTACTTAAGCCAAATGCCGTAAAAATTTAAATTTTAATAAGAATAAAAATAGAGTTTTTATTTATTAGATATTTGAAGGGTATTTAACATTCGACCCGGTCGAATAAAACGTTTTTACTTGTTTTTTATGGTAGTGTTTGGCATATGAGGAGATAGAGAGTTGATAAAAAACGAACCAAGTTAATGCAGCTTTACAGGTATAAGGAAAAGTACTTTGGAAAAAGAACGAATCAGAAAAGTAGAATTCACAGATGTGCATATGCATTAGAGTGTCTTAGAAAAATATGTGGTATTCTTTTGTTTTTCCAAAAGCATTGAAAAATCTTCCTAATTCGTAATATTAATACAGAGTCTTCCAACAAAGACTGTCAAACTTTGACAGTTGATAAGGGCCATCTTGTTGAAGCTGCCCATGTGCATCTGTCAAATTAGTTGTTATTTATTAAGTCCGTTCACCTTGCACGGTTATAGCATTGAACAAGAGGTGCTAATAATGAAATTGCTCGGGCAATGTGACACACGTTTTTTCATTGAATGAATGCCAACAATCAAAACTAAAAGCGTTCACATGTAGTTGAGTATAAAAGAATTCAAAACAAAAAAGTTTGGATCAGATATAATGGAACAAAAAATTCAGAAAAATGGGACATGAAGAAAATAATCAAACGGCAACACGTGTATTAAATAAAAAATGTGTTACCATTAGGTTCATACAGTTCTCGTATGCAATTTCCTAATAAAATTTTTTTAAATAAGAACTGTTATCATATTCTACCTAAAGCCACCTAATAAGTGGCGACAAACACAATACACATGAGCACTGATGATGAAAGCGTTGCGGCTTTCGAAAACAGCTGTTCTGCTAAAAACTGATATTGACTTTCTTTTGTGCCTTGGAATATTAATCATGCCTTTCTGAACTTAAAACAAAAAATTTCGAACAATTAGCATATAAATCTTAATTGAAAATTGAGACATTTGTTGCTAAACACTGGGAATCGATCACGTGATCGAGAAAGAATTGGACTAGATCAAATTAATGTTGTTTATATAATTCGCAACACCCACAGTGGTGGCGAGTGTCTAAATTTTATTTAGTACCACTTGTTAAATGGTTTATCTCAAATTGATCGCTCCTTCAGTTTATACAAGGTTAGGTTAGGTTAGGTTGAAAAGAGGGGCGTAAGCAAGGGCTATCCCAATCAGTTCAGGTTTACACCTAGGCCTCATAGGCCTGTTGTGCACTCTATTATAAGGAGTTCGCTTTATTATAGGGAGCCTCCACTAAAATCATGGAAACCTCTGAATTTGAATAAAACAAGAACCTAGTTTCTTCAATGTATTTTCTTAAGTCTCTCCAATTAGAACCCCTAAGAAATTCCATCTCCTGACTAAATGTTTGTCTTCTAATTTGACTAAATGCCGGACAGTAGCACAAGTAGTGCTCCAGTGTCTCGTCATCTTCCTGACAGTTTATACAAACTAATATACTTGAATACGAGAATTGCAATACTACCGAATTGAAGTGATTTTTATACAACACTTTCGATTGCAATACTATTTTACAGTCTGGCTGATATATCTTAATAATAAACTCTTTAGATTTTTCTTTGATCCTCTTTCGTACGACTTCTCTTTTATTTATTTTTTTTTGGTTTTTTTTTTCTTTCTTGCTTTTAAATAAAATATTTATAGCTCATGCACTTCAAACTGCCATTTCCTTTACTTTATGATCAATTTCATTAATTACTTTGTAGAGAAAAAGAAAATCTTCAAAAGTAGGAAAATTGAAAAGAAACCATCCAACAAATCGCAACATTATATTTTGTTGTTCTTTTTTTTACAATAACCTTGACTTTACAAAATAATGTAAATTTGTAGCCAAAACAACACTCCAAGCCAAAACTAAATATGCCAAAAACAAAGTATTTACGGAATATGCAAATACTGTGAGAGGACTTAAAATAGAAACACAAGCAAATACGAGTACGAGTAATAGAAACCACAGACATAATTCATGGCTTATGTATTTTTGCTATAAACTCTTTAATACCCTTAACGTTTTATTTCAATATGGGAAAACGGGAGGAGCAGAAAAAAAGAATTTGGAGCAGAAATCGAATAGAATTGAGTGCCAAATGTTGCATAAAAAATATTAAATAAAATTTTTTTTTATTTGTAACCAACGTGCAGGAAATACAGGCAAAAACAAATTTTAAATGATGTGGAAAGCATGCAAGAGTTTTACATTTCGCAGCAGAGAGCTCGAAATATGTTGCACTACAATATGAAATTTTGTTGCTGACAACTTTTTCTTCTTGTTAATTATAATTTCCTGTTGACCAAATAAATTGAAATTTTAAAGTTTATTGCATTAAACACATTTACGACAGCAGACTACCGACTACAGAAATAGAATACATGTGTTTATAAGGGAAAAGTAGCACGGACAACAACCTGCCGTATGTCCGTAATATGGTGTTCAGACATACGCCTTAATTGAGTTGATCGCAATTAACAGCATTATTGAACTCAATTACCCATACAAAATTTTAATTAGCTAATTGATCAATTAACGCTTAATTGTCTATAAAATTGAGCAAAGCTTAAAATGCAGCACTGTAAAAGTTTGTTTAGTGAGCACCATAATGCCTACTGAACAAACTTTATGAAATTTGAGTACTCTAATGTAAACAAATTCACAGAAAAAAATGGCGAGTCAAGTTGAGGGTGAGTTTTTAAAATAAAATGTTTTAATTAACGATTAAAACAAATGAAAAATAAACAAATTATTACGTACAACAAAAGCAAACTCTTTTTAAAAGCCAAACTTTGTTCCATTTTCGCAAAAATTTTAACCACAAATTTTCCAAAGCAAAATGTAAACAACACTGTCAGCTGCTGTCAAACGCTAATTGAGTTAGCTACATATGTTGGGTATGTGTGAACACTTTTCAATTAACTTATTATTGACTCAATTAAACTAGCATGTCATAGCACTATATAGAACTAATCATTCCCATATGAGCACATTTATTCTATTTCTGTAGCCGTGTGGTCGGTAGTCTGCTGTCGTAAATGTGTTTAATGCATATAATTTATGGCAATTTCTTTTCTGGAAAACATGAAACATTTTATCACTTCTTTTCTAAAAAAAACTCTAATTAAGCGCAATTTTAATATAAAGCAAATTTTCTTAAGGGATGGTAGATTAACTTCTAATAAATTCACTATTTTCAAATGCCATAGGGTTACCCTTTTCTATTGAAAAGTGCACAAAATGTAGCATTATTTTTTAGAAAGGAAAGCAACTTTAGTTTTTCCAGCGTCTTGGAAATAATTTTATAGAGAAAGATGTTATCGATACAGGACTATGAAAAAAAAAACTATTACAATATGCCAAAGAAGATTTTAAGTTATTTATTTTTATTTAGCGAAAAATATCAGCCATACACCCACATAAAAAAAAAGTAAGAACGTTATATTCGACCGGGTCGAATCTTAAATACCCTCCCAATATTTAGTAAATAAAAACTCTAGTTTGTAGGTGTCAGTGCGGGAGGGGCCGTGTGGGAGACATCTCATCTTTGCCATAAAACATTAAAAAGCCAATTTTTAGGGTTATTAACGTAATTTTTTTTTTTTTTTGATAGGACAAAGAGAGGGAGAGGGGGAGAATATAAACCATCTCAGCTTCGTGAAAAAAATAAATTTTTAAAGAGTGTATTTAAGAATTTGTTAAATATTTACACTATTTTTCTATATATTATGTTACTTTAACGCCCACTAAAGAGGCGGGGTCCAAAAATGGATTTTTCCGATTTTCTAAGATTAATGGGTTGGAACTTCTTTGACATAAAAATACATCATTTGCTTAACAAAATTACAAAAAATAAAAATTATGTTGATTTTTAGTAGTTGATTTAGTACTCCTTAGAGGAACTTTTTTCCCTCCGGCCCGATTCAGCCCATTTACGAACTTGACCTTCACAATATATTTTTAAAACAAAATTTCAGGGGTCTGCCTCCTTTGGTTTGGACTGAATCGTGATTTCCACAGACGGACAGACGGACATGGCAAGATCGTCTTAGTTTTTATCACTGGTCAAGAATACATATATTTGAAGGGGCCTCAAAGGGAATGACAAAGTCTATATACCCTCCAATTCTTTTTTGGAGTGTATAACAATTAATATAGACTTCGCAGAGTCACACCTGTCGTTTATTACACACCTGAAAATGTGATCAAAAGTTTTTTTATAAAACGAGTGGATGAACCAGATCGAACCTAGACTAAAAAGTAGTTGTACGTTATAGAGGAGCCAAGCTGTATTGTATTACATACTTGGTATATTTTAAGGTTCACTTTATTACTCTGGTATTTCTTTATTTAACTTTTCTGTTAATAAAAATAACTTAACAAACCACTAAAGCTTTAAAAGTAATGAATTTAAATTTTTCTTGTACGTTTTATGTTCAACAGAACAATCACAACAAGTCAAATAAAAACTTGAACAAAAAAAAATATATATCAACTAACCTTGAGCACTCTTGTTACAATGAAAATAAATTCGAGGAGCTGCATCTCAACCTTTACTGCGTCAACAATGTTACTGGTTTCTTTTTTTATTTTCTCTTAATCATTTTTATTTTATTTTACAACAAACAAACTGTAGCATTCACAGTTGAATTTTCTTCCTTTATAAAAAATCTTTGAGGCGTATATAAAGTCAAGTTTAGTTTGGATGTATGCCGCTTCTGGAGTGCATTGGTTTTTCTAAGCTCTACTCTGAAGTAAAGCAAAAAATTATATAAAGACAACTATATTAATAAAAAAACGCATAGAAGCTAAATCATCAAGCAAATTGGAAGTTACGAATAAAAACAAAAACCCTGCAGTAAACCAGGGACCAAGTGTTACTTTATCAGCATCTAAAGTCAAGTAATCACTGCGACAGTTACCATGTCTATAAGTTTTCTTCTCTTGGTCAATGTTAAAAAGAGAGTGGCTGCCGGTTACATGTCAACAAACATGTCACTCTATGTTTCCTCTATGTGGTCCCATCAGAACTATGCACGTAGTCACTACCTTGTCAATTGCACCAGTGGATTCTCAAAAGTGAGCTTGAGCAATTTTTATAGCCCGTTCTGAGCAAATGTCACACAAACAGCAAACGTAAACAAATTTACCAAATATGGCCTTCTAAGATCATATGGTCGACAGTGCATACACACTGTAGTCTACGAAATTAATAAACAGTGATCGTGCTTGCTTAAGCAACATTTTGCATGCGTTCATGCACAAAAGTTAAAAATATTATTTACGTACACATAAGCATACGAGTGTGCTTATAATTAACATCAAGGGTATGCTTCTCATTTCTTGACTCTCCTTTATAATTGCGTTAATAATAAATGAAATGGCACTTAGCACAGCATGTGCAAGTGCATGGAATTTTTCATTGACTTTTGCGGTTGTCTTTTTGCATGCATTAAAATCAAGCGTGATAACGAGTCATATGCGTAAGAGAAAATTTATTAAAATCCTTGAAGATATTTCACCAACAAATTTCACATTGTGAATTTATGATTTACGATTTCTGATTTTTGTTTATTCTTGACCTTTTACTAGTCGTTTTCTTTGAGTTTAGGGTTTTGTTATATATAAAGTTTTAATATAATTTTAAGTGTTTAATTTTAGGAAAATGAACAGAACTGTATTGACATTCTCAACTGTCAAAGCGCAGCTAACGATATCGACTCTCATGCAGGTAAAAACAGCAGCTAGTTTTTAAGTTCTTTCGATATTTTATGCATTTAAAATAATGTTGCAAATAAAAAAATACATTTCATTTTTTATATATGAATAATCTGAAATAGTTCTTAAGGATGTAAATTTAATATCAGAACCCAATACACATGAGCATTGATGATGAAAGCGTTGCGGCTTTCGAAAACAGCTGTTCTGCTCTGCTGTGTAAGTTGAATAACTAAAAAACTGATGTTGACTTTCCTTTGTGCCTTGGAATATTTATCATGTCTTTCTGAATTTAAAACAAACAAATTTCGAACAATTACCCTATAAAATCTTAATTGAACTTAATATCTGAAAATTTAAAAGAAGGTTGACTTCCAATGTAACACACTAAATAAATAATCGCTTTAATGTTAAAGAAATTTTAAAACTATGAACACAGTAAAAAATACGAAAGGTAAATTTTAAATTTTCCTTCTAAAATTTCAATAGTATAAAATCATAATGTATAGATAGCGCATTCTACGTGCCAGCCGTGGCAGCCACTTGCCAGAAATCATATTTAAACATTAATTTCATTGATATTAAAAATATATTTCCTTGTTTTATTATGATTTAAACTTGTGTCAGTCTATAAAAACCAACCTTTACATATATTTTGTATTCCTTGCGTTGCTATTTTATTTATATAATTTTTAAAAATAATAATTCTTTACAATATGAAACATGAAGTTCCTTCGTATTAAAGTGTTTTGCGAAAGAAACAAACTGGCAGCATTCTTCGTGATCTGCTCGTTAAGCCGATGATCTAGCTTTTTGAATATCTCTTGATGCTCCTCATATTTAGATTGAAATATGTGGCGTATGATTGATATTCTTTATTAAATATTACGTATCCTCCTGAAGGCAATAAATAAACGTTAAAACATACAAAACGTTTGACTGGGACGAATCACGAATGTTTTGCCACAAATATTCGTAGTCAGAAATAAGAAAATTTAAGTATATGAAAACACATACAACCATAGCGTTTACAAAATTAGTTATACGCCATAAACTATGCAACAATTTTATTTCTATATCTTATACCGTGCCGATGAAGAAAATTTATATTTTTTAGCGCCATTGTTTGAATAGAGAACCTTTATATAAAAGACTTTTCAATAAATTTTAATAAAGATTTGCTAAATTAGCCCCTATATCATTTTATGCTCCTGATTTAATGAGGAAATTCGCAGAGAGACTGTCTATTGTGTCATTCAAGATATTGTTTCACGTAAACGGGGGTTTAGTTGGTCAAATACACGATATATTTCCAGTATTGAAATTTTACTGGCACCGATATAAAGTTATTCTGCTGAAAATTTATATTAATTTATTATTCCTGGCATTTACAGGGTTTAATAAGCTTATTACTTTTTGTGTGTGTTTATTTTATTTTGTATATATTTTTATAATTCTCGTTTGTTTTTGTTATGTTTATTTTAGTTTAAATTTTACTTGTGTAATTTAGTATTAAGAATTTTATTGGTTTTAAATTTATAAAATGTGGATATTACTCTACTAATGTAGCCGCCAAGTGTTTCAATGAGCCAGCGCTGTTGATAACAACGTTCATATTGAGTATTTTTGTTGAGCTTAAGGCTTATATTCATAACAAAACATAAAATGTATTTGGAAAGGCCATAGGAAAAGATTTACAAAATTTGCTCAATTTTTTGAACAAACCTCGTATGTAGTGTTACATGGAAACTTTACTAATGGCTGCCTCCATTTGTTTAGAACTTTAGATTATAGATGGCATAAACCACGACTAAGGTTTTGACTCATAAAGGGTAAAGGGACTCCGAGAGGGTATTTCCCCTGAAACTATTAATATTTTCCCAAGAAAACAGCATATTAATATCTCTTGTGGGTGCTGTTGGCTGAAGTAGTAGAACACGAGACTATGAAGCGGAGAGTCCTGAGTTCGAGCCCCAGCTGAGTCATGAAATATTGTGTTGAATTCTTCTGATCAGCATTAGTGCGTGGTTGTGTTAGTTGTTGCCAGCCTGTTTTCAGTGATGAAGGCATAGTACTGATCACTGGACAATTACTGGCAGCGACTGACCCAATCATGTACTAAAAGCAGAGTAACAGCACCCACCTTCGTCGGCCCTGTAGCAAAAATTAGCCGGCGAAGTAAAAGGTTGAAATAGCTACAAAAAAAAAAAAAAAAAAAAAAAAAAAAAAAAAACAACTGTCTATCTTCTCATCTTTCCTAATCTGTCCCCTCAATACTATCCCCTCGTTTTCAGTTCCAGCGCAATGCATTGCATATATAGGGGACATCCCCTGAGTGCTGGTCCTACTCCTAAAAAAAAAAAAAAAAAAAAAATATTAAAAGTTAAGATTATTTCTTAAAAGTAAGGAACTCATTTCCTACACTTATGCAAAAGAGTTATTCAACGACAAAATTTGATGATAAATACAAATTTTATTATCTATGATAACAGTTTCTATAACTAACGATATGCAGGCATTAATTCAATTAATTAATCAACCATTAATTAAACCAATTATATGTATATATTTATATATAAACAAAGATATAATTACTCCGCAGAAAAAAACTATTTTAATTAACACAAGCAACAACAACACTTTGTTTGTATTCATAATAACAATTGCAAATAAACAGGAAGAAATGCTAAGAAAAAGGCCTAATTACTTAAGGACTAAAGAGCATTACAACGGAGGAACTGTAATGACAGACAGCAACAACAAAGTTGTATTGAAGGCAAGAGCAATGCAGGGCAGGAGTGATTGAGTAAATGTAAAGGAACTGTTAAGCGAACAATATGCGCACATTATTGCCAACAAAGGCAACAACAATAATTTATAAAAATAAGAAATGAAATAAATCTAAATAGACAACACACAAGCCAACACACATTACCCAGCAGCTAAATTTGTAACTGATTACGTTCGGGGACAGTAAAAAGATTATTATGAAAATTAATAAATCATTCCGTTTTTCAATAATTTTTTTTATCTTAAACCAGCACTCAGGGGATGACCCCTATACATGCACCGCCTTGTGCCGGAACTAGAAAGGAGGGGATGGTATTAAGAAGACAGATGAAGAAAGATGAGAAGTTAGAAAATTTTTTGTAGCCATTTTAACCTTTTTACGTCTACGGCTAATTTTTTGCGACAGGACCGACGAAGGAGGGTGCTGTTACTCTGCTTTTTGGTACATGATCGTGTCAGTCGCTGCCAATTATGTTCAGTGATCAGTGCTATGCCTGACAACTAACACAACCATGCACTAATGCTGATCAGAAGAATTCCACACAACATTTCATGACTCAGCGCGGGGTTGATCTCCGGACCCTCCGCTTCATAGTCTCGTGTTCTACTATTTCAGCCAACAGCAACCACAAACAAATTTCAAGATTTAAAAAATTTGTTTATCAATAACAAGAGTTCTTTATTGAAAAATCCATGGAGAACATAATTTAACAGAGACCAGGTACTCGATCAATGATTAAAAGCAACATGGCCAGGCTAGTAAAAAAGCAACGAGATACTTATATCGATATAGAATGGAGTGGTATGGATTCGTAAAAAATACCCAGTATGAAACTACAAGTAAAACAACTATTATTCCAACTAGTATTTGACTGCATACAAATCTCCTGGCAAACTAGTGTTAAAATCTATAGTTCGATATACGAAAAAAAGGAAGTTATATAGTCTGAAGCAAAAAGCTACTAGTATACTTCTAACCACATACTAGTTATTTTACCTGCAGGGTACTCTATGGGAATTATTGAATATAACACATACGAGTTTAGAGGCATGCATGTACAATGTTCACTCGTATGTATTCGTATATTTGTTAATATTAAAGTCAACATTGACGCCGCACAACGTATTCAAAAATTGTACGCATCGAATGGAACATGGAACTCGTGGCCACGGCTGACAAATACCTAACGCTTCGCATAGTAAAATAATATTCGGAAATTATATTTGAAATGGGTACTATACAAAAGTTGGTTTAAAACTCGAAGAATTTTTTTTAACTCCATCATGAAGGAATGACCCCAGCTGAAAAGCATTCATTTGGTAGCTACAGTGAGAAATATAAACCCTAATGAAAATTTGGAGACAAATATCCCCAAGACACCACTTTCATCTACAATTTCATTGACTGTTTGGCAACACATTTTTGTATTTGCCTTGGATAAGAAAAGAGAAAAGTTTATGCCGGCGGCAGACGACTAAAAAAATATATTTGGGGTATTCACACTTCGTGCTATTTAGTCATATTGTCATAAAGTCATAATATTTTAGACCAGTTTAAAAAAGTTGTTGTTGTGCTGCATACAAAAAAGTCATAAAATAACAGCACTCTTTCAGGTATGTTTCTGTTTTGTCATAAAATAGCTCTAGACATCTGAATCGAACAGCTGAAAATCTTTAGGCGAGACGGCGATAGTATATATTTGCCGCCGTTACTTATAAATGATTCACGACTAAAAAACGACTAAAAAATTATTCATACCTGTCTGTACATTAAATCACATTTTTATAACATAAAAAATATTAAAAGAGAACTAAATCGCAAAAACTGAACATATACAAGTGAAAATTTTTTTGTCGTTTAACTTACGTAGCTGGCAGCCACTGAACGTTTTTCCGTATGCCGCCGCAAAAAAAATTTATTCAGCTCATATCAAGGCAGCAGCTGTTTTAGTTTATATATGCAAATTCATTTGGATATTCTTGTGCACCAGAAGACAAATTTAATAATTTTAAATAGAAGTGGAGTTTTTGGAGTTTTTCGCATTTTCAAACAACTTTATTACAATTATCTTAATTATCTTCTTTTGCTTTGATAACATCTAATTACAAATGTGTTGTTTTCTTATCAGCTGATCGATGTTTGAAATAGCACACTAAGTTATGACGGGTTGTTCACACTAGTCATATTTTTCGTGCTATTGTTTTATGACATGACTTTATGACTATAGTGTGAACCCCCCAATTATTATTAAAAAAAATATATTATTTTAAAAATTAATTTAATTTCGTGTACAATTAGCACTATCGTGACGGCTCTGGAGCAAAAAATTCCCCATCGAAGTAAAGGTTAAAATAACTACAAACAATTTTCTATCTTCTCTCTGTTCTTCATCCGTTCTCTCAATACTATCCCTTCCTTTGTCGTACTATTAAAAACAAACAAAAATTAAAAAAATAACAAACTATGCTTTTTCATTATTGATATCTATTCTAGAAAATTACCGAAATTATACTACTCTAAAATAGCCAAAATGTACTAGTAACATACTAGTGCCAATGTCTACATATGGTCCCAAAGGAACCACTAACACTATGTAGTGCATTTTCAATTACATGCACATGTTAAATGTTTATTGTAAATAGCACTACTTGGGATATTTAAGGCACTATTAGTACTAGTGAATGTGTCAATTGTAAGTCCGTGCAATTTCCCTATTGATATATCCGGCTCGTACATATATTTTCGGACACATCCTGTTCCCACTTATGAAACGCTTGCATTTTAACAATTAATGAAAATATTATCCACTTACTCTCTCGTTGCACATCACGTCAGTAAGTGCTCTGAGTTGCAACACATGCTTGCTACGCGTTGCTGTTGATGCTTCTTTATTGCGCTACTCGTATGCTGGCGGGACAAAAACCACGAAATTCATGCACTCTTACGAATTACAATTGCCATTAAAAGAAACGAAGTCTCTAGTGCATTTAAAAACAAATCGAACGTACATACAATTTTACATTAAAGGACAGAAATAGTTGGAGGAAAAAGATACAATAACACACCATTTGAGTTTACTTTTTTATTTTAATTTCAATTCTCTGTAGATTGAATATTTTTTATTCGGTTTCTTGATCACTTTTTTTTCTCAAAAATTTTTTTTACATCTTCACAAGAGCAAACAAACAAACAAACAAAAAAACACAATGCAAACCGACTGTGCTTAAGTAAAATTTTGTTCATAAAAGGGGAGTTTTTCATGAGGGCCACACATACTTACATACATAATATGTAAGTGTGTGCAATTAATAACAAAAAAACAATAAAAACAAAAGAAGTAACAACAGCAGATATTAATGAAAGAGTAAACGGGCAAAACAAACAGAACAAGTTAGCAGGAAAGACATGCAAAAACACAAACAAACAAGAATAAAAAACAATATATGGAAGTATAAATAATATATTAACTAACAGTGAAACTATAGAGGAACAATACAAAAATTATGATAATGGATAGTGTTGTAAATAGGAAGCACACATGTATACTCAACCCAAGAGTTCTATCAAAATCTTCTCATATATACACACACACACACACACACTACAAGTCCCCGCTAGGCTTCGAACTGTTGTGGACATGAAGTCGTACATGAAAAATGTCCATGTTTCGTCCATATCCTGCATATTTTCTAATTCGCCTCGAAAGCAATGAACTATTAATTGTATTAGTTTATTTGGGTTCTTGTAAGTTTCGAAAATTAAATTAAATAATCTGCCTTACTACCGTTCTCTTAAAGAAAAATCTTGTATTTTTCTTTAATTTATTACATTCCTTCGAGTCGAATCGAGAACCGTAATAAGGCCCAATATATATTTTAATTTTCTTTGTAAACGATCTTCATATCGTTCATTTAGTTCAATAGAGATCCACTTCATTCTTGTTATTAAAGGGTGTTTTTTATAGAATGACAGAACTCAGAAAATCGAAGGATATTCAAAAAGATCTATCATCGGCTTGACGAGTGCTGCAATTTTGTTTCTTTCGCAAAACACTTTAATACGAAGGAACTTCATATTGTAAAGAATTATTATTTTAAAAATAATTGCTAAGCAAAGAATGCAAAATAAATGTAAAGGATGTTTATTATAGAGTGACACAAGTTTAAATCATAATAAAACAAGGGACTTTAATGGAAAGAAAATTTTATGAAATTAATGTTTAAATATGATTCCTGGCATGTGGCCGCCACGGCTAGCGCGTAGTGGAAGAACACTCAAACCCAGTTGCTGAGAACGGCGACAAAATTGATTGAGTAGGATCATCTTCAATGCATCCTTGTACAAATATGTATAAGTTTAACGTCTGCTCCTGTCTATAGGACCCCATCCGACGATGCTCTCAACAATTGGGTGTCCACCACTGTAACCACACAGGGATCCCACCTAAGCGGCCTTTGGTGGTCCAAGTGGCTATTTCTAGTACATGGAATTGGGTGTCCGCCACGACCACTGTAACCACTCAGGGATCCCACCTAAGCGGCCCTTGCTCGTCCAAGTGTCTATTTCTAGTACATGGTAGGGTAATACTCCGTGCACTAACACCTTGCTGAAGTGTTCGATCCTATCTAGGAGATCTTTGCTACTTTGAGACACGAATGTAGCATAAGAAGCTTCTGTTGATACACAACAACACATAGATTTTGCTACTATCAGCCAGATCAAAGGCCAACCAAAAAGGTGTAAACCACAACCACCACGTATACTCCCAAAGGAGACCTCACCAATATCCAGTCGCAGTAATACTGCTGGGCCAGTACTGGATCCCGTGGTACCAGTTTAGACTACTGGTGAAGGCTCGAAAGCCAAACGAGTGTAGGTTCTATAAACTTTCTATTGACTTCAGTTTCTGTTTTACCTAAACTTAGATGTCCTTGCACCTGTTGTTTCTTACTCAGACTCGTAGGCGAACCTACTTCTTTTAGATTCTTATACACCGCTTCGCAGGACAGGGCGCACTATTCGGCGTCTCACGGGATGCATATTACCAGTAACAGTAAATGTGGTGCGAAAACGATCTATAGTTCTTCGAATTAGTCGTTCTGAAGGACGATTATGTACGCCATAAAATGGAAGAACAGCACGATGAGTTTGACAAATAGAAAAATTATTTTGATTCAAACTTTCAACAATTTGCACGCGTTGCTCTTATATTGTGACACTCTAAAAAAATTACACTTTATTTCATGGAAATATCTTTTCTACTCAGCTCTGGACAAGAAAATAAAATTTTTATTTCCTGTACATTGTTACAGTCAGTCCGCTGTCGGCAAAACTATTGCTTTTTTCTTTATTTATTTATTTACTTATTTTTTTATTGTCATAATCGATCGTTGAAATATCTTTCGGTTTTCTGCACAGTCGGTCAGCGGCCAGGCTTAAAAAATATTTCTTTCTACATTCGGTGTTGCTATCGTCACCCAGTGCATTACACTGGAAAACTATTTTATGAATCACTATGACCAATTATATCCAATATGGCACTTTAAAAGAACCCATGAGTAAAAGTTTTCAAAAGTGCAGCAACTTGTAACTGCGCTCATGCGTTTCTTTCTTTGCACTTGTTTTAAATATTGGGGTTAATTGGCAATCGAGTTGCATAATTTGTTTAATCTTTTCGGGAAAGAGTGTTTTTAAACTCTTTATGTATCAAAATTGTTTCAAATCAATTTAATTGTTGCGATATATAAAACTAAGACATGACTTATTATATTATTATATAACAAAAATTATTATATAGCAAAACTCACGCTTATTTTTTGGATTCTGCTACAAGCCGTTTCAAAAATTATTTTAATATATTAAAAAACATTTTGTCACTTGCACATGTATTTAAAATTAATTGATTTGAAACGTAAATTTTTATTAATTTTATTTTAATAATATTTTACATTATAAACATTTTTAATAAATATTTAGAAACTCTTACTAATAATAGTATTTTTTCCCCGTTTGTTTATTTACCATAAAATATTTTCTTTTATGTATTTTCAGAAAAACATCATTTTTAATTTAACCTTTCCGTTTTCTAGTCTTCACTTGTTAATTTAATATATTTGATTATGTGCCCAGGACATAAAAATATTATCATTTGCTTATCTTAAACAACACTTCCGTTTTCTTTTTTTGCTTTAAAAATTATTTGTCCGTTCTTAAAGAACCACGTTCGACAGCGTTCGTTTTATTACTGAAATCTGTTTTATTTGCCATCAGAGGAAGTTTTTGTCTTCATCGTCTACACATTGTAGCCAATACACATGCACACATACATGCTTTTACACTACACGTCCACATTTACACACATTTTTTATTTTTCATTTTTTGTTTTTTCTCATGTTCCTACACATGTACGTACGTACATATGTATGTATGTACGTATACGCAAGCTTGCCTGCAATTTTTTCTAAGGCCACATTGTCATTATTAACATCAGATGTTAAATGTAAAAAAAAAAAAATTACAAATAGAAGAAAATAAAGAAACAACAAAAAGCACACAGAATGGACCAAAAATCAAAACAACAAATACAATAAAAATTACAGGCATGTAAACATACAGGAACGTACACTCATTCTTGTACAACGGCTCTTTACAATAACAGTAATTTTCTCTGTTTACTAGTGCGGAGTAAGCTCATTTATGTATGTGCACATGTGTGATGCATATTCTCCCAAAAAGAGAGGCGCATTTGTTATTTATAGTAAAATTGTGCAAATGCCGCTTATTGCTGTGCGAAGCACGTGTTTTTTCTAGTAATAAGCCGTGGTTTTTTGTTGTCAAATTGTCGGAACATTTAAGAGAGTATTGGACTCTTTGTTTAACTAACAGTTTTATATGGAAGAGAGTGCGGAAAATCCACTATTAGGATTAAAATATTTATATACATACATATCAACAAACAGTAATATATGTATGTATGCATTGTAAATATGCAAAATTTGAAGTATGAATACATACATATGTATATGTATGGATGCAAATACACATACATTTATTATGGCATCCGGTGTCTGGAACTTCATAAAGATTATGAAGACTCTTTTCGCCTCACCAAAAATTTATTTTTTCGTATGGTTTAAATTTGATTTCACACAAATACACATACATAATACATACACACATACATACTCACACAGATACATACCTACACACATACATACTTACACACATACTACAAACTTACACATACACAAGTAGAAAGGCCCTAAATAGTAGCGATTTTACAGGAAACAATAGAAACTGTTACTATTCTTTGCTTGCAAAATATTTATTTTTTAAACTATTGCACTAAAATATTGTCACAAGGTGTATTTGTGTGGAATGTGTTGGAATCACTGAAAAATTCAATTTCTTAAATATTGGAGTTAGGGCCTTTGTACTTGCGACCATCGGTATGTATGTACGTGCATATGAAACCTATCTGGCAATTATTAATTCAACAATATTCAAAATTTAATTATTAAGCTAATAATTTTTATTAAGGCTCAAGTTCAAATCTGCAACCAGACTGCAAATTACTTTATTTTTCAAGAATTTGTATTAAATTGAAATTATTTATTAAGAGTGGAATATTTAGTGCCGGACGCACGATGTCAACAGATATCTTTCCGTCAAACAGTTACGAGTACATTTACAACAAAAACAATTTCTACAAGTTTGTTTTTGTTTTAAATATAACTATGCGGCAGAACGATATCTAGTGACAGACAGTTAGAATATGAAGAAATTAGACCGTCGACTGCATCGGGATTGTGGCAATTTCCGATTACAAGTTTGTTCTGATCTGATCACATTTAATTGTATGTTAGAAATGAATACTGATTTTAATATTCCCTTGATGATTTTGTTATTGATCATTTCTAATTCTACAACACTGTGAACCTTGAATATTCACTACAAATCTAACATTTCTCATTGAAACAGAGAAACAATTTATGCCAAGAAATAAAAATATTATGAATATTTCGTTCCATTTATTTGGATATGAAAACGTCAAAAACAAACTTAAATTTCGATATAAAGGCAGAATTGTTATAAAAATTTTAAATAATAATTTAAAAATTATTTCCGGCAAGTGCTAACACATGAATGGTTTCCTACTTGCTACTGAGCACAATTTAATTCATATGTCTATTAAATATACATATATGTGCATATAATTGCCTGTTATTGTTCATGTATCTATCTAAATATCCACTTCATTTGTTTCGAAATTTCGATTTCAATACTCCCTTTAAAACTCCTCTTTCCACATAAAGTATATAAATGCATATGCACGTACATACATACATATTTCAAAATAACGGTATGTAACACAAGAAAGTCCTAACTTAACGAACTTATCGAACTTCCCACTATTTCATTATTTAATAAACCAGTATGCTTGCTATAGAAAGCTCAGCTCCATAAATTTCTTCAAATTACCTCTCCGTTTCCTTTCCTCTCTCTCTCTCACTCTCTCTCCTTCTCTCTCTTCCTCTCAATTTCTGCTTAGGTTTATTTCTTTCACCACATTTAATTGCATTAATTTATTAGTGGTTGTGTGTGGTATTTGCCGCAGGGTTAATAGGAGCTTTTGGCCACTTTCTAATGCATGTGTTTGTTGTAGAATTTTTTTCTGTTGTTTGTATACACATTTTTGCATATACGAGTTCATACATATTTATATCTACGAGTATATATGTATTTAACTGTTTTTCCTTTAACTGTATTAGATCCAGTTGCTGGCTTCTTCTTACAGCCATATACAATTAAAGCCAAAGAGCTTTACGTGTTCATCGTGGTAAATAAAAAGGAAGCAAATACAAATACAATATATGTACTACAAAAATATATATCTTGTAACCAATCAGCGGTAACCTTTGGGCTCTTATTGTTTAATATATTTTTCATAATTCTTTACGACCATTTGCTGTGTAATTTGTAATTGAAAAAAAATTTACTCTGAAAGCTTTTTTCCAACGGATTCTTAAGTAGGTACCTTCATATAATAAATGTGGACTATACAAGTCCATAAGCCTTGGTGCTCATGTTTAACTTTTTGCTTTTGTTTAAAAGCCTCTACAAAATAGCGCACCAAAGAATTGCAGCAGAATTAAGCTTTACTTTATTTAAGCTATTGATATTTGCTTAGTGGAAGGGCTCAACAGATTAAAAACAAGTAAAAACGTTATATTCGACCGGGTCGAATCTTAAATACCCTCCAAATATTTAGTAAGTGAATTTGAAATGTTTAACTTGGTGGCACAGAGTTCCTTTATATAATATCGTACGTCAACGCCCACTAAAGGGGTCGGGGGTTCAAATATATACAATATCATGTTTTCCACAGACGAACGTATGGGAATTGCTAGACCGTTTTAGACTTCATCACAATTCTCTTTGGAGGGTATAAAAACTGTATTTTGGCGGGGTCGCTCTAGCAAGGGCTGTGGGGGAAACATTTCACCTTTGTCATAAAACTCTAAACATAAATGCTTGGGATAATTATATACAAAATTAAAATTTCTTTTTTTTTATAGGGTCATTTATAGGGCAAAGGGGGAGAGGGGGTAGGGCAGAAACAGGTAGACATAAAACTCTAAAAATAAATGCTTGGGATGATTATGCACAAAATTAAAAAAAAATTTTATTTATTTTTAATAGGGTCATTTAGCGGGCAAAGGGGGAGGAGGGGGTAGGGCAGCAACAGGCAGTCATAAAACTCTAAAGATAAATGCTTGGGATGATTATATACAAAATTTAAAAAAAAAAAAATTTTTTTGGTAGGGTCATTTAGGGGGCAAAGGAAGAGGGGGGGGGGGGGGTAGGGCAGAAACCGCAGTCATAAAACTCTAAAGATAAATGCTTGGGATGATTATATACAAAATTTAAAAAAAAAAATTTTTTTGGTAGGGTCATTTAGGGGGTAAAGGAAGAGGGGGGGGGGGGGGGTAGGGCAGAAATCGGCAGTCATAAAACTCTAAAGATAAATGTTTGGAATGAATATATACAAAATTTAAAAAAAAAATTTTTTTTGGTAGGGTCATTTAGGGGGAGAAGGGGAAGGAGGGGGCAGAACAGAGTAGTACCAGGATTCGTCTCAGCTTCGTCATTAAAGCTTAAAAGTGTTATTTTTAAGGAATGCAGGCTTAAGTAAAACAATTTGTTAAATTTTTATGCTATTTTTGCCTATAATAACGCCCACTGAAGTGGGCGGGGTCAAAAAATATTTTTATTTTATTTAATGGCTCCAAGTTTAAGGCGTTGGACCGTATTTGACATAAAAATATATCGTTTGCTTAACAAAATAACAAAAAAACTTTAAAAAGTATGTTGTTTTTTCTGGGTTGGTTTAGTTCTTCTTAGGGGAACTTTTTTCCCCCTTGCCCGATTTAGCCCATCTTAGAACTTAACCTGCTCTAAGTTTTAAAATATATTTATGCCAAATTTCAAGAGTCTAGCTCTTTTCGTTTGGACTGAATCGTGATTTCCACAGACGGACGGACGGACGGACGGACATGCTCAGTTGGTCTTAGATTTCATCACTGATCAAGAATATATATACTTTATGGGGTCTGAGATGGATATTTCGATGCGTTACAAACGGAATGAGAAAGTGAATATACCCTCCAAATTCTTTTTTGGAGGGTATAAAAACGTTAATTTCAGCTAATTAACAAAATAAAATATTCAATAGCGGCACTTACCAAAAACTTTTATCAATTGTGACAAAATTTATATTAAAACAAGTAAGAGATCGCGCGAACCTGCTATGCCGATCATGATGAAGCACCTTTTTACAAATTTGTGTTTTGTGTCTCCCCCCTCTTTCTCTCACTCTCTGTCTCCTCATCTATCTATCTCTAACCAAAACTATGTTCTTCTTATTGCGGTTTTAAATGACGTCCATTTTGATATCCCCCAAAAAAGAGTTGGAAGGTATATTCACTTTGTCATTCCATGTTTAATGCACCGAAATATCCCTCCAAGACACTATAAAGTATATACATATATTCTTGATCAGTGATGAAATCTAAGACTATCTAGCCATGTCCGTCCGTCCGTCTGTGGGAATCGCGATTCAGTCCAAACCAAAAGAGCCCAGCCTTGGAAATTACCATAAATACATTTTGAAGGATAGCACAGCTCAAGTTCGTAAATGGGCTGAATCGGCCCAGATGGAAAAATTTTCACCTAAGAAGTACTAAATCAGCCCCTAAAAAGCAACATAATTTTTAAAGCTTCTTTTTGTAATTTTGTTAAGCAAATGATATATTTTAATGTCAAAGAAGGTCCAAAGGCAGCCAGAAAATCAGAAACATCCACTTTTGGACTCCACCTCCTCTAGAGAGCGTTGAAGTAACATAATAGTGTACATATTTAACAAATTGTATAATTTAAGTTTACATTCCCTAAAAATAACATATTTAACCTATTAGGACGAAGCTAAGACGTTACCTGATTGTCCTATGCTCTACCTCCCTCCTTTTTCCCCTAAATGACCCCATAAAAAAAATGTTATACTCTTCACAACCCCAAAAATTTACTTTTTAGGGTTTTATGACAAAGATGAGATGTCTTCCTCACGACATGATGTGGTGTATTTTTGGATTCCGCCCCTTTAGTGGGCGTTCACGTACGATATTATATGCAAAAGTAGTATAAATATTGAACAATTTGTATTCCTTAAGCCTATAAGAAGCTGATATGTTCTCTGATCTTGCAGATGTGAAACGTCTCACCCACGGCCCTTCCCGGAATGACTCTCTCAAGATAGAGATCTAAAATTGGGTACAGAGATGTCTTAAAGGAACTCTATGCCCCCAAGTTAAATATTTTATATTTACTTAAAAAATATTTGGAAGGTATTTAAGATTCGAACCGGTCGAATATAACGTTGTGTCAAAATTTTTAATTCAATGAGACCTCAACCAGGTACTTGTACTCTAAGTTGATGTCACATGATTAACAAGTTTTCCACTTTTAGAATTCTCATTAAAAATTTTTGAAATCAAGGAATATTTATCATTAATAACAGTTTATTTTCTGGTGTTGGCAATTAAATTCTTAAGAGATTCTTAAAAATTAATCTAACAAAGAGAAAGTTCCTAGAGCAGGTATTGTGACCAGGCAATCGAAATAAAGGTCGGTCTCCGGTTGTTTTATAAAAAAAACACTGTCGTCTTTTTATATCCGTCCAGTATTCTGATAGTGTGGCATGTTGCCTTTCCCCGATCCATTAACCCATAGGTTCTTTATTTAAAAAAAAAAACAAGTAAAAACGTTATATTCGATTTGGTCGAATCTTAAATACCCTCCAAATATTTAGTAAGTAAATTTAAAATATTTAATTTAATGTATGAATTTCTATTTTAATAGTGAACCTTTATTTATGTAAATTGTATTACAGGATGTCGTCAGGGTTGGGGAATTTCGTACTAACCAAAAAGGTAATAACTTGAAAATATGAATGTGGGAACTTCTCATTGATGTTCCTACTAACTAGCACGACTTGAAACAGTGGAAAAGTTGAACAAAGAACGCTGATGAGATGGTGTAGCGGCCTCGAAATCAGTACTGATCCGTTCTGCTGGTTTAATGACTATGATATATATTCTTAATATTCCACTCTCAAAAATAATAAATAGAATGTAATCACGTTCATTTATTAAAATAAAAATAAATAAAAAATAATTTGCAGTTTCGCAGATTTGAACCTATAGCCTGTTGAGAAAATTAACATCCTGTAATACAATTAAAATATTTAACTTGGTGGGACAGAGTTCCTTTAAGAAATCTCTGTACCCAATTTTAGATCTCTATTTTGAGAGAGTCATTCCGGGAAGGGCCGTTGGGGAGACGGGCCACGTTTGCAAGATCAGAGAAAATCTCAGCTTCTTACAGGCTTACACTATTTTTGCATATAATATCGTACGTCAACGCCCACTAGAGAGGCGGGGTCGAAAATTGATTTATTTTTTTTATTTTATGGCTCCAAGTTTAATGCGTTGGACCTTCTTTGACATAAAAATACATCATTTGCTTAGGAGGGGTGCAATAACGCCTTAGGAAGTAAGGCCTTTAAGGCTTTATTTCACTTCCAATTGAGAAATAAGGCCTTTATTACGAAAAGGGCTTTATTGCACTTTGAAAGTGACATAAGGCCTTTATTGAAATTTAGCCAATGGTGCAATAAAGCCTTTATTTTATATTATTTATTTATATTATATTTTATACACAAATATTAATTTAACTGCAACAATATTGAAAATCTTTGCTTTATAAAGTTTTTCTGCGTGGCGGCCTGCGGCCGCTCTTAGGGGTTTTCTCCTCCATAGGACGCGGCAGGTGGCATCGCTGAATACAGTTTTCCTGCGCGTGTCTCATTATCTTCCGTAGTGTGACGCGCGCAGGGAAACTTTATTCAGCGAAGCCACCTGCCGCGTCCTATGGAGGAGAAAACCCCTAAGAGCGGCCGCAGGCCGCCACGCAGAAAAACTTTATAAAGCAAAGATTTTCAATATTGTTGCAGTTAAATTAATATTTGTGTATGCTTTTTTCCAGACATTTCCTTTTATGTACATTTTAATGTCAAGCAAATCTTTCAAAGCGTATATCCACGTACTACAATATATTCAATTTAAGTGAAATAAGACCTTTACGGATTTATTTCACTTTCAAAGTGCAATAAAACCTTTTTGGAAATAAAGGCCTTATTTCTCAACTGGAAGTGAAATAAAGCCTTAAAGGCCTTACTTCCTAAGGCGTTATTGCACCCCTCCATTTGCTTAACAAAATTACAAAAAAAAAACTTTAAAAATTATGTTGTTTTTCAGAGGTTGGTTTAGTTCTTCATAGGGAAACTTTTTTCCATCCGGCCCGCTTCAGCCAATATATATTTTTAGCAAGTTTTAAGGGTCTGGCTCTTTTCGTTTGGACTCAATCGTGATTTCCACAGACAGACGGACTGACGGACATGGTTAGATCGTCTTAGATTTCATCACTGATCAAGAATATATATACTTTATGGGGTCTCAGATGGATATTTCGCTGCGTTACAAACGGAATGAACAAGTGAATATATTCCTTTTTGGAGGGTATAAAAACGTTACATTTACACAAACACATGAACATGAATAGTTTGCGCAACACTATTACATGATGAAAAATTAAAATAGCGAATAGCATTAAAGTATTCATTTGCGGATGAGTTGCCAATGAAATGCACCACGCAATGCACATAGATTTCGTTCTTTAGCCGAAGGATTTGTATATGAAATAAACTTCCGAAAAATGTCTTTCCTGTTACATTCAACTTGGGAAGTTTAAATCTAATGCACACAAGCACTACTTCCTGTATGCTCCCTCCCACAACCAATTTCCCTTGTGCCGGAATAATGCATCGCATCGAGAGATGACCCCAATAGCTCATCCCTTGATTGCTGCTGCAAGTCAACAGTTATAGAATTTTACAGGTCTTCTAGCGAAATATCCCACAGTGCAACGGTTGTGAAATAAACTGTACTTATAAGTTATTTTCTGAAAACTTCGAACTTTTTAAAATTGTTTTCCACGCAACACTTTTATCAAGGCTAAGCAAATGAAAAATATTGGTATGTGCTAAAGCCGGTAAAGTTTATTACAATAGGTTTTAGTATTCGAAGCTGTTAGTAATTGAAATTCTTTAAACGAATGAAATGATTTTAAACTTTTTCCAACCAAAATTGCTGCCAAAAAGCTTTCTAACATCTAGCTAATATTAGCACCTAAATATATAAAGAAGTAACAATAAATAAGGGCTGAAAGCAGAGCATGAAAAACAATATGCAAACAGCTTTTACGTGACATCTGACATTTCATTGTCTTGACGCTGCTTACATAAATTGACAGAGAGAGAGAGAGAGAGAGAGAAAGTCGGTAAAAGAGATTAACTGCATATACTCGTATGAAGACAAATATAAACAGCCGCCATTGTTAGACAGGAGTCATGGAAGAAACATCATACTTGTACGTCATTGACTTGCACATGAACTCCAAGAGACGGGAAATAGTATAGAGCTGAAGGAAAATCATATTGAAAATGTGGACATACAAATATGCAAATTTATTCGCACAAGTGAACAAAGAAAAAGCCAACAGAAATAATGATTTATACAAAACAATATGGCGAAAGAATCGCAGAAAATGTCAAACAAATTAAAAGTAATAAAATAAATATTAAGGACATTAAAACAGATTTTAATATGAAAATATGGATGCGCTGCAGTTTGTGTAATCAAGTGAAAAGTGAAAGTTTCATTCAAAAATTCGCATTCTAAATAAGTGAAAAAACTAAAATTTTTTATCTTTTTGCTGTGATAGAGGAAAATCCTTGACCTATTGCGGGGTGTTTTATTTTGTCAGTTGTTATTCCTGTACTCCTTTGTTATCTCTTTTCTGTTTTCTGTTGTTGTATACTTACTACTTTCTTTGTCAATTGAAGTTTAATTTTTTGTTGTTGTTGTTGTTGTTTATTTTTTCGGTAAAAATAGTAAATTATGTTTGCCCGTTTGTAGAAAATAAATAATAAAAATGTAGTTTAAGGTTCACAGGATATGCCGAAATTTGCATTTACAAGTGTGCACGTATAAATAACTTCGCAGACAAGCTCATTAAGGACACCAACGCCAGAAAATATGTTCCAATTTTCTTTTAAGTGTGCACTGTTCGAATGTTAGTTGTAAGAGTGAGTCGGAGAGATTCGGAAATATATCAAATAGCTAGAATACAACTTAATGATTATGGGTTCCTGTTTGGGTAGCAGTTCTTCAAATAAAGCCAATTCAAATGAAAGTACATCGAATTTAGTGTCATCATGTTTACGGTAAGTTCTATTAACATCTAAATTGCAAATATTTCGAGCAAATCGTATAAAAACAAATATTAACATCATGAGGATGGAAAGTATTTTTCTAGCTTCAATAATTTCACACACGAAGGAAGATTTCTAATCTAAAAACATGGAGATGTTCCATCGTGTGTAGCCATGTTTCGTGCATAAAATAATTCTTTCGATTTTTGTTTTAGAAGTTTTCAAAATTAATGAAACCGAGATGTTTTCGAAAATAGTTTAATTTCGAAGAAAACTCAGAAAACCCCTTTGCATTTAAGGCCGGCTTAGATATTTTTATTCAATTATCATTGCGGTACAACTTCCAAAAAATTGATTTATAGAAGGCTTTAGCTCTTCCATATAAGCGATAAAATAAACATGGTCCATTTTCTTCTGTGATAAAGGCAACATACCCTCCAAAAAAGAATTGGAGGGTATATTCACTTTGTCATTCCGTGTAACGCAGGGAAATATCCCTCTAAGACCCCATAAATTATATATATATTCTGGATCAGTGATGAAATCTAAGACGATCTAACCATGTCCGTCCGTCCATCTGTGGAAATCACGATTCAGTCCAAACGAAAACACGCAGACCCTTAAAGCTTAGTATAAATAAGTGTTGAAGGATAGTACAGGTCAAGTTCGTAAATGGGCTGAATCGGCCCAGAGTTAAAGAAGTTCCCTTAAGAAGAACTAAACCAACCTTTAGAAAACTATATAGTTTTTAAGGTTTTTTTTTTGTAATTTTGTTACGCAAATGATATATTTTTATGTTAAAGAAGGTCCAAGGCGTTAAACTTGGAGCCATAAAATCAAAGAATTTAATTTTGGGACCCCGCCTGCTATAGGGAGCGTCATTATATGCAAAAATAGTGTAAAAATTTAACAAATTGTCTTACTTAAGCCTATATTCCTTAAAAATAACATTTTTAAGCTTTTATAACGAAGCTGACACGTAACCTGGTCCCCCCTGCCCTATCCCTCCTCCTCCCCTTTTGTCAATAAATGGCCCTATAAAAAAAAATATTTTTACACTTAATTATCCCAAATATTTTTTTTTAGTGTTTCATGGCATAGGGGAAATGTCTCTCCACGGCCCTTGGCAGATCGATCCCGACAAAATACAGTTTTAATACCCTCCAAAAAGCATTGCAACCCATAAAGTATATATACGAGTATGTATTCTTGAGCAGTAATAAAGTCTAAGACGATCTAACAATGCCCATACGTCCGCCTGTGGAAAACCCGATATAGTCTATTGCATATATTAATAAGAATAAAATTCAAGTTTTTATTTACTAAATATTTGAAGGATATTTAAGATTCGACCCGGTCGAATATAACATTTTTACTTATTTGTTTTTGACAAAGCAAAAGCTTTCCCTGATCTAATTAAAATTCGTATGTAACTACTAAAGTAGATCTCCTAGAAGGCCTGGGTTTGTTAGTATCTCCGCAACTCCTGTTCCCTTTTGATTTCTGCCCTGACCCGCGGCGACAAAATATGTATATATGAGTATGGAATGAAGCAATATAAAAGATTGAGCACCGAGACTTTGTAGTTTGCTTTGCTTTTCCAAAACTGAAATTTATAAAATTTTATATTCAATGACTCTTTCATTGCTGTTGTAACAATTTATATTTCTTAGGAATGTTCATTTAAATCACATTTAATGTAATTAAATGTTAAATAAGAACTAAATTAGAAATGCTTTTATTGTATGACCCTCTTCTTAAAACCCCCATGGCAAATACACGCTGCCACGAACACACATTTCATCATGTTTTACACACACACGCCTACACAAACTCCCAACATATGCCAATTGAGCACACATCTAAGTATGTAAAAGCAGCATAATAAACAGCCAGCCAACTAACGAGAGGTTTTGCAATAGTGACTAGCAAAAAAAAAGGATGCAATTGCTGAGAGAAGTCTCCAAAGTCTCCAAACCGAATAAAACAAAGAAGCGTTATATCCAAATTATACCTACTCTTTCATGATCTTTGACAGCTCAACTAAGGGAATGTCAGTGAGTCTATTTCTTCCAAGGAGTAGCCCGCTCATAAGCAGTCGTCAGCCATTTCGTTCCCCTGTATGACTTCATGCTCTGAAACCCCAACTATTCTGAATTTATGTCTTCCAAATCAAGCCAGAGGTTGAATTCAGGCCAGTGCACACTTCCATCTTGTCACCTTTGAAGCCAGGGCTCCAATTTCAAGCACTTCTATCTGCACAAATGTTTGTAGTGCTGAGCTCCAGCTTTGCAGGCTCCATAAGGGAATAAATCTCTGCCTGCAAAACGGTTGAGCAGTCAGGTACAAAAATTTAGGCCCATCATTTTAATTGTTTTATCCGCATATGAAATTTACTATTTGCCATAATGTCATAATATTATTTTAAATGAAATTTATTTGTTGATACATTTCATTGCTGCTCTACCAAATCAACAGTAGATTTGAATAGTTACCAACCTCCTCCTGTCTTATGTACATACTTTCAAAAACCAATTGAGAATTATAAATTATTTTCAAAAATCATAGCTTTTTCTGAATGGGTGTTTAAGCACAGAAATATACTTTAAGGGGAATTTAAGTATTTATAAATTATTTGGGCGATTCACACTGCCGTCATAAAGTCATAAGTCATAAAACAATAGCACGAAAAATATGACTAGTGTGAACAACCCGTCATAACTTAGTCTGCTATTTCAAACATCGATCAGCTGATAAGAAAACAACACATTTCTAATTAGATGTTATCAAAGCAAAAGAAGATAATTAAGATAATTGTAATAAAGTTGTTTGAAAATGCGAAAAAGTCCAAAAACTCCACTTCTATTTAAAATTATTAAATTTGTCTTCTGGTGCACAAGAATATCCAAATGAACCTAAAACCGCTGCTGCCTTGATATGAGCTGAATAAATTTTTTTTTTTTGCGGCGGCATACGGAAAAACGTTCAGTGGCTGCCAGCTACGTAAGTTAAACGAGAATAAATTTTTCACTTGTATATATTTAGTCTTTGCGATTTAGTTCTCTTTTAATATTTTTTATGCTATAAAAATGTGATTTAATGTACAGACAAGTATGAATAATTTTTTAGTAGTTTTTTAGTCGTGAATCATTTATAAGTAACGGCGGCAAACATATAGTATCGCCGTCTCGCCTAAAGATTTTCAACCGTTCGACTCAGATCTCTTGATGCGATTTTATGATAAAACAAAAACATACTTGAAAGAGTGCTATTATTTTATGACTTTTTTGACAATATGACTTTATGACAATATGACTAAATAGCACGAAGTGTGAATACCCCAACTGTAACAAATATTTTAAGTTAAATCTGAGCACAAAAATATATTTCTATAAAAAAATTCCAAAAACATATCGATGCCTCCATTCTATAACATTCTAAGTCGAAAATGTGAGCTTTGAGTTACGAGCTCTCAAAGTTTTGTTTGTAGTCTAAGTATATTTATGCCTATAACTTTGGAACGGATCGGCCCATCTTAACCAAATTTTGACAGTATTTAAATTAGAGAACGTATGATTCAAAAATTCAAGATCATTAAAATCGTTCTAAGTACACTTAGAACGTTATAGAGTGGAAGTGTCGATATAGCGAATTGATAAGACATTCATTTTTCGGTGTTGTTGTATTGTTAACATAAGCGTTGCATGTGCTTAAATTCAATTTCCTTTATAGCCTAGTTTAAGGCAGTTTTGTTATAGTATATACAATTTTTAGGCATTCTTGCATGCATAAGCATGCCAACAAATATAGTTTGTTCATACTACATACTACATTCTAACGGTTTGTTTTCGGCCACATACACATTTTTGCACAGTAAAGGTATGGTTACCAATTGTTTTCCAAACAATTTTTGTTGCATATATCAAGGGGCTGTTATAGAACTTTTGTACTACACTGTTGGTTTTGTATGATTTTCTAGAGGTTGTAAAGTCCTTAAAATATTTGATATTATGAAAGAGGTTGAGAAAGAGAGGAGAGAGAAAGGGGACACAAAAAACGTTATTGTTAGCATGCATTTTCGCAACTACTCGTCCAAGTGCTTTTCAAAATGAAACAAAAATACTAGTTGCTATGTTTTTATGAAATAACAATACAACTGATTTGTAACGCCAGAGAGATTAAGTTATTTTTACAAATAATGTTTCGCAAGCAAACAAAAAATTACTTATTAGCGTTAAAATTTTTAAGGTTTTCCTTAAAGATATTGAATTTACTTAAAAATAATATCGTGTAGCACATATAATTACATATATGAAATGAATACATATGTGCAAGGAATTAGACATTAGGTATTCCTTGCTCTGCATTTCAAGAAAGAAGATAAAATTTAGTAGCTATATAATACCAATATTTGAAATATAGCTCCAGACATTGGAATTCAAATTTGAAATTCAGTTCCAAATACTCTTGCATATCATGTGCTGAAAGTAGATTTCAAACTAGATTTAGAAAATATTCAATCAGCGCTAATTATATTAAAAAACTATATACGATATTTCATTTTTTTTTTATATTACATCCAACAATAACAAACATATTTCAGCTTAGGACTTTAAATACAAAAAAAAAATTTAACTTTTCATATAAATATTTCTCTAGCCTCAATGCTTTTTTCGTAAATTTACGATGGCCATTTTTTTCTATTCACTTAAATCTATACACTATTTTAAATTGGCAGTCACTATTTGGTTAGAGAGTTATTCAAAACAACTGTTGCATGCTTAATGCACTTATTTCTGGCTTTACAAACACACACGTTTGTAAAAGAACAGCAAAGCAGCCTACTTGATGGCATAATAATGCATTTGTGTAAAGAAATTTTTTCATTTCACTTTTTCTATACAAAATATATATGCAGTATATATGCATATGTATTAGTATATTGTTCGGCCAACCATTTAGGCTGCACACATATTCGTACATTTATGCATTATATATCAATTTAATCTATGCCATTAACGAAACACTTTTTCGCTTTTTGCAATTAAAGCGCTTTTGCCCACAGAGAACATAAAGTATTTTTGTTTCATTGTTTTTTTTTACATCTACATATATACTTTTTTTTAACATTCATTTAATGTCCTTATTTATATTTGTTGGCTAAAATAATCCTCTTTATTCTGTAACTATTTGTCAGCGTCACGTCAAGACAATATCAAAAATAGAATACTTCTGTACAGTTTCTAACAGACTCTTGTTTTATCCAGAACCTTAACAAATCACAGCCACAGGATGTTAGAAGTTCTTAATTATGTGCTGTTGGCTGAAGTAGTAGAACACGAGACTACGAAGCGGAGGGTCCCGAGTTCGAGCCCTTGCTGAGTCATGAAATATTGTGTTGAATTCTTCTGATCAGCATTAGTGCGTGGTGGTGTTTGTTGTTGCCAGCCTGTTTCAATGATGAAGGCATAGTCACTGATCACTGAACATAATTGGCAGCGACTGACACTATTATGTACTAAAAGCAGAGTAACGGCACCCACCTTCGTCGGCCCTGTAGCAAAAATTAGCCGGCGAAGTAAAAAAGGTTGAAGTAGCTAAAAAAAACTGTCTATCTTCTCATCTTTCCTAATCCGTCCGCTCAATACTATCCCCTCGTTCTCAGTTCCGGCGCAATGTATTGCATATATAGGGGTCATCCCCTGAGTGCTGGTTCAAGATAAAAAAAAATTCACAAGGATACGTGTGCTATTTTTTACATTGTCTTTCCGTGACGTAGACAAATAGTTACAGAATAAGGGGGAATATATTTCGTATTGGCTGCTTGCTTCAATAGCTGTAAAGTCACATATATGTTTTTCGAATGTTTTTATAGAAATATATTTTTGTTCTCAAATTTAACTTAAAATATTTGTTATAATAATTTACAAATACTTAAATGCCCCTAAAAGTATATTTCTGTGCTTAAAGACCTATTCAGAGAAAGCAAACACTGAGAATTGTTTGCAACTTAAGCTTGATTCACCCATTGTTTCGGAACAAAAAATTTGTTCCGAAACAGTTTTAGTTTTTTGAGAGTTTGTTCTGAAACGATTCACCCACTTCGAACAATTGTTCTGGAGAAACAAGGGTACCATATGAGATATTTTTGTAAACGATGCGTGTTAGTTTTTCAATTAGGCAGCACAGTAGCAGGTGAATGCAATTTAGTTGTTTTCTTGGCGTCACACTCACATATTTTATTGTGTAATAAACAAATTGTAAATTAAAAAAATCTTAATAAAATAAAAATTAAAACATTTAAAAAGATTGTATTGTATTATATAGATGTTCATATAATATGATGTGGCATCTCAGCTCAACTTTACTTAAAAATTTAAAGCAATTGGCATCACAGTTGAAATGTTTCAGAACAAAAATTAAAATTAAACCAATTCATGTTCCGAACCAAGTTAACTCTCTTTCGTTCTCTCTCTCTCAAAAAGAGAGACGTCAAAATACATATAAAAAAATTGTTTCGGAACAAATTTTTTGTTCCTAAACAATGGGTGAATCCAGCTTTATGGAAAAAAAAGTGTGGTCAAAGAGATGAATTTCTCTTTCTTCCAATTTTAAGTATTTTCTAGCATATGCCAAGGAATTTAAATCATTACTGGGAGTATAAATTATTGCTGGGTTGGTTTTGTATGAATTTCAAAGGTTACTATGCTTATTCTGCTAGAATTTTTGAAAATAACTTTTAAATTCTCAATCAGGAGGTTGGTAACTTTTCAGGTTCGTAAATGGACTGAGGGAAAAAATCCCCTATGAAGAACTAAACCAACCTCTGAAAAACAACATGATTTTAAAAGTTTTTTTTTTTGTAATTTTGTTAAGCAAATGATATATTTTTATGTCAAAGAAGGTCCAACGCATTAAACTTGGAGTCATAAAATAAAAAAATTTAGTGTAAAAATTCATAAAGTTGTTTTTCTTAAGCCAACATTCCTAAAAATAATATTTTTAAGCTCTAATGACGAAGTTGAGACGTAGTAACCTGGTACTCCTCTGCCCTACGTCATCCTCTCCATTTGACTTCTAAATGACCTTTTAAATAAATTTTACACTTAATTATCCCAAGCATTTATTTTTAGAGTTTTATGGCAAAGGTGAAATATCTCCCCCACGGCCCTCCGTCCAAAAAGAGTTGAATAACATAATGTATATATATTCTTGAAGTCTAAGACGATCTAGCAATGCCCATAAGTCCGTCTTTGGCAAACGATATTCTATGCGAAAGTAGTGTAAATATTGAACAATTTGTATTCCTTAAGCCTATAAGAAGCTGAGATGTTTTCTGATCTTGCAAAGGTGAAACGTCTAACCTACGGCCCTTCCCGGAATAATTCTGTCAAAATAGAGATTTAAAATTGGGTACACAGGTGTCTTAAAGGAACTCGGTCTCACCAAGTTAAACATTTTAAATTTACTTACGAAATATTTGGAGGGTATTTAAGATTCGACCCGTTCGAATGTAACGTTTTTACGAATATATACGAACTTGAGCTGTGCTATCCTTCTGGATATATTTACAGCAAGTTTCCAGGGTCTGGCTCTTTTCGTTTGGAGTGAATCGTGATTTCCATAGATGGACAGACCCGGCTAGATCGTCTTAGATTTCATCAGTGATCAAGAATATACATATATACTTTATGGGTTCTCAGAGGAATATTTCGCTGCATTAGACACGGAATGACAAAGTGAATATACCTTCCAATTCTTTGTTGGAGGGTTGGTTGGTTGGTATACGTGGCTGCCTGTAACCCACATGCATTCAAGTAGTATATCTGAGATCCCGTTTTGAAAGACCACTCCACTCGTCACTGTCAACCTGTGTAGAACCGAGTCAAGATCTCGGATACGGTGATGGATGCTAGGTACAACCTGTCGCATCGAGGAATCTAATAAGGTCACCTAGACCTATACCTGATAGCTCCGAAAGGTCGGATATTACACTGTTGCCTAAGATTCTGTGTCTCGTATGGTGCAATGCCGGGCATTCACAAAGGAAGTGATAAATTGTCTCTTAATTGCCCTGATCCCGGCAGCTGCGACAGAATAGGAGAGACCTATCCTACCAGCATGTCTGCCTATTGCCCAGTGCGCCGTCACTACTGCGACAAGTCTTGAGATGTCCCTACGGTTTCTGTTGATCAGCTGTGCTGTCCTCCTGTCGTTGTAGCAAGGCCACATACTTCTGGCCACCCTGCACGCCATCTGTCTGCAGCCTTCTGCCGATAATGGCTCTGAATGCCGCAACTTATAGCGCCATACGGCATGGCTACCGATACAGCGGTGGAGACGTCCATAGTAGATCCAGCCCTAGCTAGCTCGTCCTCCCGTTCGTTTCCAGGGAAGTTACAATGTGCGGGAACCCAGATGAGAGTTGTGTCAGTCTGATATCCCAATCTGGATAGAAGCTCCCTGCATTGAGTTACCAAGGTAGAAGAAGTAGTTGTTGGAGTGTATAAAAAAGGCAACGTAAAAAGAAAGATTTGATTTTTAAAGTAAATTATAATTTTGAAGATAGGCCCCTTGTCATGAATTATATATGAGAATTTTAGCGAAAGATGTTTTGAAATGGTTGCATAGTATTTAAAGACTAACACAAATTTGCTCGAACCATTTCATGTGTAGTCTTTGTCCACCAATAAAACACCCTTACACAAAACCTAATACTGAAAAGCTCCTAATGGAAGCCATTTGCCCTCTCCTTCTATTTCCCACTTCACCGAACAAAAGATACCACAAGTTTGTTTACAAAAAAAAGAAAACTTACCACACATTTTGCCAACAATATGGTTTGAATATAACTTATTAAGAATTTTTGCTAAAAGATAAATACTATAAGACATGCAACAGAGAAGTAAGTAAACAAAGCACACTTAATACAAATGCAAGGTCAATAACCTAAAAGTATGCTGAGTTTCTTAACACACAAATAACTTGCATATAAAAACTAAAAAACAAATTTTGCAAATGGCTAAAGCAGTCAGACAACAAAACAACAGAAAAAAGGAAAATAATAGACTGAACAGCAATTGGCTTTGAGTGCAAATGTTGTTTCACTTCACTTCTTTGTGTGTTTGTTTCTTTGTCCATTTTCTCCAAATATTTGATTAATACTTGCACATCAAAATGTTTGTTGTACTTTTAGGCGGCAATCAAGAGATGATCAGGATTTGGATTTAGTCTCAAATTTAAATCGCACCCACAGAAAACACAACATCATATATCGCATATGGAATTTTAAACGAAAGGTATGCCAACTATTTTATAATTACAGTTCTGTAAAGTCAAGGCAATTTAATTCTAATATATTTGCATTTATCAGAAAAAATATTCACACTATCTGGATAAATTTTGGCAGCAGCAGGATACCAACTACGCCAAGTTAAATAATGGAAATCAAATTGAAAGGTAAATGGTAAAACATAACACAGTACATTTACTGAATGGAATATAAAAACCAAGTGGCAAATGTCAATTAATCAAACAACTTTTTTCGTTAAAAAATTTATTTCATATCTTTTTGAGAATTTTATTCAAAATGTAGGAGTCCAAAAATAATGTAAAAAAAATTTTTTATATAAATGTTTTGGCTGAATACAATATAACGCAAGACTAAAATTTTTAGTTATTTAAACAAAAGTGCTCAAAAACCATATATCAAGCTGAGCCGAGGTTAGCAATATGTACATACTTTGTGCAATTGTATCTGAAAGCCTACATTTTAAGAACGTAGATGGCACTTTTTTATTATTATTTTTTATATATATATAATATTAGAGCGGCCATATGTATTTGAAGTTTTTCTCCACAAGCATTAAAATCGATATATGTACATACATCAGTTAAAAATGATCTAATAGTACGTTTCGATACACGTGATTTGTGCCAAATCATTTCATTTGCCCAAATGAATTAATTTGCGGCATGATTTCTTATACATTTTTCATATCACCAGATTATCGTAAATTAATTAATTTGTTTCAAACTAAGTCAATATTTGTCTGTGCAACACTGCGCTACTGCTCTTCTCACTCATGCAATATTGGGCCATCCATTATTGGTGAGTTACAAATCCGAAAAGGGCATTTAAGTACGAATAAAATGGCGCTGATTTTATTTCTTAAGTATAATTGACGAAAAACTAAATTTTATGTTTATGCATTTTTATGGCTTTTCTTTTTTGTTGTGCCAATTCCAGTTAACATTGAACAAAACGTCTGCTTTTTTCTTATCTTAAAAAACAAACAAACAATACAAATGTCAAATTGATTTCGAAAATTCGAAAACATAATTACTTACAACATACAGACCAACACCTAAATTACGACTCAAAGCGTTGTCTAGCTGTCAAAATGAGAAATTAATTACAAAATACAAAATGTATGAGACCAACCGAAATAACGCTTTGCAATTGGAAAATCCAATTTTGACAGTGCGTAAAGAAGTGAAGTTTGTTGCAAAAGCACTCTTGTTTATTTTGTTGAAGTGTTAAGTGACGTAACTTTAGCTACTTTTAGGTTAATTCAGCGTGTTCATTTCTATTCTTATTTCTAATTAGAGTTTTTATTAATCAAAGTGATTTAATTTGGGTTACTCATTTCAGAGTAAAAGCTAAACGCTAAATTACGTTGCGCTTTGCGTCGTAATTTAAGTTGGACTGATAATGGAAAGACTACGACATTATTTCTTCAAATCAACTTAAGTTGCTCATAACACATAAGTTATTGAACTCGCGTTCAGTTACATATGAATATGGCGGCGTCGAACTTTTCTAATCAGCATTAGTGAATGGTTGTGTTAGCAGTTGTCGGTCTGTTTTAGTGACGAAGGCATAGCACTGGCCACTGAACAATTACTGGCAGCGATGGACGCTATCATCTACTAAAGAGCAGAGTAATAGCACTCCCCACTTTTTTTCTTTTTTGCTTACCTGCTGTCCGTTTGTAATACAATATCTGAATTTTAAGAACTTATTTCGCATTCTATAACTTATTTTCTTTTAATAACAACTTAAATAACTTTAATTCTAATTTCACTTTTAATTGTTTACATATTTTCTATAAAAATTTATCCAAATATATTGAATTACACTCGCACTCACTACCGAACACCATTAAAAGAGATCCAGAACTAAAATCAAGTGCTAAAAAAATGTATGAATCATCGGTTTGTTACATGGATGGGAAATATTACACAATTGCACTTCTTCTGGTACATTTTCCAACTTGTTGGTACCGTAGCCCTACTGCGACTTACTTGGTACAATAGAAACATCTCAATCAATCTATAGTCAGGCTAATTCATAGAAAATATTTTATCTTTATGATAAGTCCATTTGAAAAATGTTGTAAAGAAATTTCGATATTGATCGATATTTCTATATAATTTAATGGAACTGATCAATCATCATTTAGATTTGCCTTAAAACAATTATATTAGTGATTTTTTTCCTAAAACAATGTTATACCTGCAGTGAAGACGTTTGTGGTACAAATGATTTGTTACTAATGCATGGAAAAATTTCTACACTTAGAATAGGAAAGGGCCACCGACTACAGTAAAATGTGTACATATAACAAGGTACTCTATAAAAAGTGGCGGCACTGCCCATATCGAAGTACTATAGAATCTGGCAGTAATATTGAAACAATCTAAATCACTTAATTAAAACGAGTGTAAATGATTTTCAAATAGTAAAAAAGTTTTTCATCGATTTCACGTTGCCTCAATTTGAAAAAAAAAAACAAAAAACTTATTACCTTAAAATATTTTTTTTGTAAAGTTTATTTATTATATATGTACTTTTTATTATATACTTATGAATTTGAATGCAAATTTGTGTAAATTTCTTTTGTTAATAAAGATTAAATATGTGAAAAGTACATTTTGCTTATCTAGTGATGCAAAATCAAAAAAACCTACTTACCATCCCTAGTTTGCAAGCAAGTAACAAGAAGAACTGAGCGAAACTTGTTGTGAGTAATAGCCGTTAGAAATGAGAGAAGTAAGTGAAGCTAATGTTTGTGTGCATGTTGTATTGCATTTGTGAGGATTATTGAACTCTTACAAAATGATGTGCAGTTTTTTTAATGGGATGCGAGATTATTTTAATAATATGTCCTCTCTTATGTTGTTGTTATTACATAATTGTTGTTGGGCTTTAAGTAAGTACATGTAATAATTAAGTGAATGGAGTTGTTATTAAAAAATTTTAATCGGAGAATAAATTCAGAGATAATAAATATGCTAACATTAGTCTTTTGTTATGGACTCCCTACATTTGTAGTTGCATATTTACTTAAATAGTAAATTATTTAGTAAAGAATTAATTAATCATAATGTTGGAAAATAAAGTTGATAGCTTCCGATTTATGTTGTCTTTGCAACAGCTCCCAATCTGTTAAACAGTCAAGTGCTCTACTGACTACTCTTTCAGTTAATCTATAACCAGAGTAGAAAAAAAAATTACAAAATTTAATAATTTTGAATTGGACATTTTTCTCCTTGCAGTTACTCGGATATTCAACTACAAAATCTGGATGTCAATAGCTTACTTATCACATCTGGCCATACCAAGGAAACAGCAGTTAACTATATACCCAGCCGAGTACCCAGCTCCCGAGCCAGTTCCTCTATCGACTTAGAATGGGAACATGAATACAGTCATATAAGACACTATAGCCAGCAGCAATTCAAACAAAAGTTCACCTCACAACATCAAAAAACTTATAGCCAATTGAGCACCACTAAAGATGAGACATCTGCCGACGAGTCCTGGCAGTATATGAATCAAGACGAAGACCAATCCATGGCCTCACTAAGTTCACTAGGTCCAGCAACAGACTCGTTTTATGCACTGAATAATAATAAAGAACGTTTAAATGAGAAGCGAAATTTGATTAAATCAAATAGTCGTTACATGAAAACTGGTTCCATAACACGCACTTCTTCTCACAACTCCTGGTCACATATCTCAACACCCGAATCTTTGGAATGGGATATAGATGAGGATCAGCAACAGCAACTAAAAGTGGAAGATGACAATTTGGACCATGAAACCTTAAAATTGTTGCATCAAATAGAACAATTGAAAAATCGTGTATTATACGAAACAGGAGAGGGTTTATATGATATGCTCGACAATAGAGAATTCATTTACGAACGTTATGCACGACTAGCAACGACAACAACAACAACAAACTGTTTTCAACTGGACGATAGCGATGGAGAAAATGGCAATTATAGTCGATTAGTGGATTTATATACGAAATAAGACAACAATATGAAAAACATTTTACTTATTTCCTCATTTTTATAATAGATGGTGTTTAAAGCTACAGCCAATGCCAGCTTTAATTTAAACGTACTAAAAACACAAATACACATCATTATTAAACATTAAGAATAGGAAGGAATAAAACGTATGACAACCCCCAATATGAAAAATATACATTCAAGTGCCTCCTCGTTATAGACAAAAATGAAATAAGAAACTATTATAATTTTTTTTTTTTTCAAAAAATGTACATATTCATATATTAAATCCGTTTTTATTGCAATGCTCGATCGACTCCAATTTTAAACAAATGGAAAACGTTGCCACTTTCCGATGATTTCAGCACGGCTACGACAACCATAATAATGCTGATTTCTACTGACATTCATCAAATAATGGACCGACTGCAAAACAATCCAGATCAATCAAATTAAAACGACAGCAAAAAAGGGAGTTGCAAATTGTTACTACAATTTTATATAATATTTTCATGCATCCTTTTGTAAACGGGCCATTGATTTAAAAGACACTCATGGTGAATTTAAAAGACGCTCATGGTGAAATAAATATAAGGTGGCAGCGCTATGCCAGATGACAGTTTTTTGCTCAACCCATGGTGAGTCTACGCTGATATCAAGTTTTTGTGTACAACAAGTGCTCCTTGTGTTTGTATATGTGAACGTCGTCAGTAATTGTGTATGTGTGAAGCAATAAAACGTGTTTTGTTGCTATAATTTTGACGTAGATCATGACTTTACACCAGACATAGGCACAAACACATTAACATTTTGAGTTTATGTGTGTGAGAGAAATTTTGCAAACAAACGAGCATTCTTCCCACCCTCAAATAAATTTTTTCAACAAGCGCCCAAACAACTGTCTTGGTTGGAAGCTTGTGATAGCCTGAATTGTGAATCACAATTTTTGTGATTTGTGAGTAACTACAAATACGTGTGACTCTCAAGAGCGAATTTATATACATGTGGAGCGCGCTCACCCACAATGCCTATGTCTGCTTTACACAAAAAAAATTTGCTTGGTTGTTGTATTTGTTGCTGTAGTACTGCCACCTTATATATATTTCACTTGCTGTAGCTCTGCCGTGTTACTTCTATTTTACAATTCTTCTTTCTCCTTTAATGAAAAAATAATTCGATTTAATAAAAAAAATTCAAGTGTCCAACTGAAACTGTAATATGCAATAGCTTTCCATCAAAATAATCTCAAGTCGTACTTAATTAAATTCCAATTATGTAATTATAATTTTGTTTTCACTGCTAATAATATACATATGTAATTATTTTTGGAAAGACATTAAAACTGGGAACGAAAATCTCATTTACAAAACACTCAAACTCAATTAGAAGAAAATCCTAAAATAATATATTTAGGGGCTTTCACGGGAAGTTAATTAATGTAGGATCGACATGTGATTTCCTTGAAACAGAAACTTAAAGAATTTTAAAATTCTCTAAAAGAAATACATTTTGAAATACTACACAAATACTTAAATCAACAAATGATATTGTAATTATAACGTAAATTATTGAAAAGAAATAATGAATAACATATTGTTTATATACAGATAAATATTATTTATGAAAAAGAAATAGTAAATAAACATATTTGAGAGGAAAAAATAACATATAAGCCAAGTTCACAATCTCGAGCAAGTAGTCTAGCATCGTAGCATGAGCAAAATAATTGTACTCTACACCAACAAAATAAATTGAAAATGCTCTCAAATACTCTCTCAATTTGCAAATACTATAATGCAAGACCATTTGCACAGGATTGTGAATTGTGCTATAGTATTTATACAGAGGGTCGTTCGTTTTTTTGTGCATGTCTGTTGCAAGTAAATATGATCAGGCTTGCTATGAAGATCACATGTGATTCTGATCTTCGTTCATACATTTCTTCTTATTATACCCTCCAAAAAAGAATTGCAGCTTATATTCACTTTGTCATTCCATGTGAAACGCATCGAAATATCCATCTCAGACCCCATAAAATATATATATTCTTGATCAGTGATTAAATCTAAGACGATCTGAGCATGTCCGTCCGTCCGTCTGTGGAAATCGCGATTCAGTCCAAACGAAAATAGGTAGACTATTGAAATTCGGTATAAATATATTTTGAAGCTTATAGCAGGTTAAGTTCGGAGATGGGCTAAATCGGGCAAGAAGGAAAAAAGTTCCCCTAAAAAGAACCAACCCAGAAAACCAACATAATTTTTAACGTTTTTTGGTTATTTTGTTAAGCAAATGATATATTTTTATGTCAAATAAAAATATTATTTATGGACACCGCCCACTTTAGTGGGCGTTATTATATGCAAAAATAGCATAAAAATTTAACAAATTGTTTTACTTAAGCCTACATTGCTTAAAAATAACATTTTTAAGCTTTAATGACGACGCTGAGACGAAACCTGGTACTATTCTGTCCTACCCCCCCCCTCCACCCCCTAAATGAACCTTTCAAAAAAAAAAAAAATTTAATTTTGTATACAATTATCACAAGCATTTAATTTTAGAGTTTTATGACTGCCGATTTCTGCCCTACGCCTTCCTCCCCCTTTGCCACCTAAATGACCCTATAAAAACAAGTATATAAAATTTTGTACATAATCATCTCAAGCATTTATTTTTAGAGTTTTATGACTACCTGTTTCTGCCCTACCCCTTCCCCCTTTGCCCCGAAAATGACCCTATAAAAGAACAAAGCATTTTATTTTGTATATAATTATCCCAAGCATTAATTTTTAGAGTTTTATGATAAAGGTGAAATGTTTCCCCCACAGCCCTTGCCAGGGCGACCCCGCCAAAATACAGTTTTTATACCCTCCAAAGAGAATTGGACCCTATAAAGTAAATATGTATATTCTTGATTAGTGATGAAGTCGAAGACGGTCTAGCAATGCCCATACGTTCGTCTGTGGAAAACATGATATTGTCTATTTTTGAACCCCGCCCTCTTTAGTAGGCGTTGACGTACGATATTATATAAAGGAACTCTGTCCCACCAAGTTAAACATTTTAAATTCACTTACTAAACATTTGGAGGGTATTTAAGATTCGACCCGGTCGAATATAACGTCTTTACTTGCTTTTATTTTAGATTTTATTGTTGTAATTAAAATTATTTTTTTTTAAATACACTTGTCCTTATACAAAATTGTGCTCGTTACTTTTGCTTCAATATTAAAAATACTTGAAATCTAAAGTAAAACACATTAAAAGGCAAAATAATAATCGACAAAATATAATTTCGAAACAATTCAAATTCAATGGAATTTGTCGTTTGGAATCCTGTTCGGTTGATTCGCTGTTAGAAAGTCAAACAATATTTTATGATCGCACGGAAGTACAGAATGCAAATTTATATATTACAAAATTACAAAGTTATTGAAAACATACGAAAAGCAAGAATACTATAGGGAAAAACTATGGATGTACATTTTGAATTTCCCACATTAGCACAGACAAGATTTCGTACAGTTTTTCTTGGTTAACCGAATAGCTTATTTTTCAATCTGCCAAGGAGACCAGGGCTTTCAGGTTCAGCTTGAACTTCGATTTGCTGGAGAGAAGAAATAAAAGTAAATAAATTGTTAGATGGAATATTAGGGAACGATATAAGAGATTGCTTACGGCAGTTTTAGTCACTTGGTCTCCGTTCTGCAAGGGCTGGCGGTGAGGAAATGTGCCGCTTGGATCTTCTATTTCAAGCTGTTGTTGTTCCTGCTGCTGCTGCTGCTGATTATAGCCTTCTTGAGTGTAGGAGGAGCTTGCAGAGCCCGTGAAAGTTCCCGCCAAATCTTCTACCTGCACCTGTTGCTGGCCATAATCATCTTCCATTTGCACCTGTTGCTGGCCATAATCATCCTCAGAGATGGCATCTGCTTGCATTTCACCAGCTCCCTGGTTGTAATGATGAACATAACCTCCTGTTGCTTGTGAATTTGGGAGACTGTACTCGTATTCTTTTTTACTATATCGGCTACTGGAGGAATAACCTCCATAGTTACTAGAATGTGCAGTTGGCTCTGATCTCAGTTGTGCACTGGGGGGAGAAGGCAATACGTATTTAGGACCAGCTACACCAGGCTCGTCATTATCAATGTTTTCATCGAAAACATTTGGAGGTTGATCACCACGATCCTTTGATATTATGCTTGTGGGTGGAGCAGGGCGATTGGTGGTGGCACCGTATCCTTCATAATTAAAGGGCAAGCGGGCTTGACAAAGTAAATACAATTTGCGGCGCCATTGCGTCAGTTGGTTAAATTGCACACCAGTCCTACGTTGCAAAATGCTATAGCGTCTCCTCTCGTTGACTTCCCACTGCAGGCGTTCCTTGTCCGTAGCGGTCTTCTTGTGCATGACATAAGTTATGAAACGCAATTCTTTGTCACGAAAATCTTGCAGCTGATTCAGATTCATTTTGTAGTATTGGGCCAAATGTTGAATGCGTTCAAATTCCTTTATTTGCCATTCTTTAAGAGCTTGCAAAGTGATGCCCATGTGGCCAGCTAAGCCATTGACGGATGTGTAATTGAGCAAATTATCCAGAGTATAGCTCTTGTCCTTGATGAAACTATACAAACGATCCCTTTCTACCTTTTGCCAGGCTTCGACCTTTAGCAAAGACGTGCTATCCAACGAACCTTCTCGGTTCATTATGCCAATCTGTACCTTTTGGAAAGGAGCCAGCTCTTCTAGGGGACAGCCGTACATGCGGGTTAATTGTGTTTGGAAAACATCATCTTGGGCAATAAATTCCAAAAATTCCTCTTCTGTGATGGAAATATCGGCAGCAATAACTCTTAATCTTTGCCTTTCCATCTCTTTCCAACCACTGTACGGGCTACCATTCGCTGTAACCGTTTGGCTGCCTTTAATCACGCCCAAATTGACCAGACGTTTAATTTCGTTTCGAATCCACATCTCTACTTCCTCCATGGTTACATGATATTGATCACAGATTTTGTTGAGAGTGGTTTGATCTCTTAGAATTTCTTGTTGCCATTGTTCTTGATTTTTGTATGGATTTCTGCTAACCAATTGGTACAGACGTTGTTTTTCTATTTTTTGCCATTCGGTTAGATTTTCGCTGACAATTTTCCTTTGATTCAATAGCTTTTGCAATTCTTGATTGTACCATTCAGTGACTTGTTGCGTTGTCAAATGATATTCTTGGACCAAACGTTGCATATACTCGCGATCGTTTATCAGCTGTCTTTCCAGTTCTTCAATAGACCATTGCTGTTGACGTCGTATTTTGTCGTGAATCAATTGCTGTATATGGGTCTGTTCATGAGTTTCCCATTCTTCTACGACCGCTTTGCCATGAATAAAACCCTGACCCACCAGTTCCTGTGCAACTCTTCTTAACCAGGATTCGATTTCAGTTACACTGATATTGTACTCCCTGGCCAATTGCTCCCAGCGCATTCGCTCATTATTCAAATATTGTTCAAAATCTTGCCAAGACATTGGCCTGGCCTGAGCAATAGCCTCTAAATGGGCCTTGGTATGCTCCTGCCACTGCTTATCACTTCCTGTGTGGGATTTGCCGGTGGACCAGATTCGAAGAAATTCCCAGTCTGTAAGTTTGTTGTCATTTGAACCCTTAATCATGCCTAATAGTTGAAGCCTGGCACCTTCCTTTTCCACCCAGGATTCAATCTCTTCTACAGTAACATGATAGTCTTGGGCTATGCGTGCCAATCTCGCCTTATCGCGTTTGATAAATGCATCCAATTCTTCGGAGGTGGTTTCCCTGTTCTGTGCCTTCAACCAGTCCTGCAAACGCTCCCTTTCAATTTTCTGCCAATAAGACAATTGTTGAACTTGAAAAAGGCCAGTGTTTTGCAATCTCTCCAGCTCCTCTTTCATCCATTGCTCGATTTTTTGCACCGAAGTATTATATTCGATGGAGAGCTTTTGTATACTATCTCTGTCTCTTCTCAAGCTTTCCTCAAACTCTTCTTTGGTGATATCCTTTTGTTGCTGCAAACACAAAGCAATCAAACGTTGCTGTCCTTCTTCTTGCCACTTTGTCAAGTTTTCGACTTGAATTTTACCCGAACTCTTCAAATTGATCAGTTGCTGTCTCAGCCACTGCTCAATTTCGACGACACTAACGGAGTGCAGCTGCGAAAGTTGTTGTATATGATCTCTTTGCTTCTTCAGCTCAACTTCGAATTGCACATAGTTCAAGCGATTGTTTTCTCTGATCAGTTGCTTAAGTCTCTCCAATTCGGATACTTGCCAAGCGGACAACTTGGCAATTTGCTCACCGGTTTCTTTCCTCAATCTTAGCAGTTCTTTGATCATCCATTCTTCTATCTCCTTTACACTAACGCGATAGGATCGAGCCAATTGGTTTATATGCTCACGGTCGCTTCTTAATTTATCTTCAAACTCCTTGGTGCTCCATTCGTTTTTATGTTGCTTGATAAGACTAATAATGTAACCGCGTTCGGCCAGCTGCCAACGTTTTAACTTTTCTAATTCGAATTTGCCATTTTCCTTCAAATCCTGTATCACTTGCTGCACATATTTTTCTACTTCATCGATATTAACGTGATATTCTCTGGCCAAATTCAGCAGGAAGCTTCTGTCCTTCTTCACCTTAATCTCAAATTCTTCCGCAGTGATGCCAGATTGTTCCTTCAGTAGAGTAAATATGCGTTGTTGCTGATCTTTTTGCCATTGGGTCATTTTCTCAATATTCAATTTTCCTTGCTGTTGCAAACGAATCACTTCACTTTGTATCCATTTTTCAATTTCCTCGACCGAGGTGTGGTATTGGAAAGCAGTCTTTTGCATATGATCTCGGTCCTTCTTTAATACCTGTTCAAACTCGGTGGCAGACCATTGCTTGTTTCGTTTCAATAGGGCATCTAAACGTGCTCTCTCAGTTATTTGCCAAGCAGTGAGATTGTTGATTTGCAATTGACCTTCATCCTTCAATCTAGTCAACTCTTTTTTCAGCCATGATTCAATTTCGCCTACTTGTATTTGATAGTCTTCAGCTAACTTTTCTAGCAGTTCACGATCCTGTCTTAGCCTTTGCTCTAACTGTTCGACGGATTGATATTGCTGTTGCGTAATTCGTTCCAAATAACGTTTTTCAATTTCCTGCCAGTTGGTTAACCTTTCGTTTGGTCTCAATAGCCCCATAGATACAAATCGTTGTTCTTCACTTTTAGCCCACTGTTCTATTTCTTCAATCTGTACATTATGTTGCATTGCCAAAGCTTGGAGTCTAGCACGGTCTTCCTTAAACCATTTCTGGAATTCTTCAATGGTGAAGTCACGTTCTTTAACCATATTTGTTAAATTACCCCTCCATTCAATTTGCCAACCTTTTAATCTGTCCAGCTCCAGCAGGCCTTCAGTTTGCAATCTTTGTATCTCATTCTTAAACCAATTTTCAATTTCCTCAACACGTACTTGATGTCGATGGGCCAAACTATACAGATGAGTTTGATCCTTGGTGATTTTCTCCTCCAACTCCTTAATGGACAGATTGTGTTCTTTCGCCAAAGTCCTGATACGTTCACGTTCTATCTTTTGCCAGTTGCTCAATTGTTCTTGAATTTGTAAAAGACCCAATGATTTCAATCGCTCAGCCTCCTTTTTAATCCAACTTTCAATTTCAGTCGTTTGGATATTGTACATGTTCGCTAGATCGGATAATTTTTGGCGATCGTTCAGAAGTTTGCTCTCGAACTCTTCAATGGGCAACTTATTATTTTGAAGCAAAATGATCATTTGATCTCTTTCAGTCTTTTGCCATTCATTAAGCTCTTCAGCCCTGACTAAACCTTGCGACTGTAAGCGCATAATTTCTTGCTTAAGCCATTCCTCAATTTCGGATACCTGAAAAATAAAAGCAATTCATTAAGATAAAACACAGCCAAAAATAAGAACTACAAAACACTTACTTTAACGTTGTAGTTAGATGCCAACTGCATCAAATAGCTTCGATCTGTACTTATAGCCAACTCCAAGTCTTGTACAGTTGCTTGACTTTGCTGGATAATGGTAATTAAACGTTCTCTTTCTTTTTGCTGCCATTCTGCCAGTTCCCTCTTCACTTCATTGAGAAAGCCTTCATTCTTTAGCTCATTGATTTCCTTGCGCAGCCATTCTTGTATTTCGGCTACTTGCACATGGTAAGTGCTGGCCAATTGTTGCAATCTCTGGTGATCATTTACAATCATGGCTTGGAAGTCCTCTACGGTCAAATCGTTTTGGGCAATGAGTTTCTTAAAACGTTCATGTTCGTTTTGCTGCCATTTTTTAATATCCGAATCTATTTGCAATTGGCCTTCCCGCTGCAAACGCTCTAGCTCTTGCCTTTGCCATGTTTCCAAATCGTCTATACTGACATGATATTTAGTGGCCAGATTTTGCAAGTAGGAACGGTCCTCGGCCATTTGCTCATCAATGGTAACCACAGAACCACGATGATTCTTAAAAACATTTTCCAACCGGTCTCGTTCCAACAGTTGCCACTCGGTAATGCTTGCCATTACCTGGTGTTGTTCGTTTATAATCCCTCCCAAATGGGTCAATTCTGCTTTCAACCACGCCTCTAATTCACTTACATTGCCACGGTATTTTTGTGATAGATCGGAAAGCTTTTTCTGGTCCATTCTAATAGAGTTTTGTAGTAACTCAATGGTGGCGTTGTGTTGCCGTATTATTTCGTCTAAACGTTCCTGTTCAAGTCTGTGCGCATGAGAATAATTTGAATCATTCAAGAAAACATGTAGGCGGTGCAGTTCCTCAATTTGCCAAGTTTTTAGATCATCCACAGTTATTCGGTATTGCAGGGCTATTTTGTTCAGGTTATCGAAATTTTCCTGCTGCCATTTTTCCAAATCATCCTGACTGAAACTATTTTGGTGGATCAACCAATCGAGACGATCACGTTCCATATTTTTCCAGGAAGTATTATAACTTGTTTGGGCACGATATTTAGCCAACAAATTTTTATAACGTTCCAGCTCTTCACGATGCCATTTATGGATCTCTTCCAGAGTGCAGTGGTAAAATTCAGCTAAACCTGAAAGTCGTTCTTCTTCTTGCCTTTGCCATGCCTCCAAACGTTGAACTGTTATATTTGGCGAAGAATTCAAAAACCAAAAGAAACGTTCACGCTCCAAACGTTTCCATTCCTCATCTCCACCCACAGGCCATTCACCTAAAGGACGCTCATCAACGTAAACCAATTTACCATTGACCCATTTTTTGTGGCTTTCCGAACCTGAAAACACCGTGCCACTCCCATTGTTAAAAACTTTCTTATTGTAACGTGTCACAGTCACAGACGATTCAGGTCTTTCATAGGTGTTAGTATGAACCGCAGAACCAGAATCGAAATTGTCAGTTTCGTATCTGTCCACAGGTATGCGTGTGGGGGGTTTGTGCGAATTAGAGTTGCTGACCCAACCAGAGTCAACATTGACCACAGGACTGTAGTCTACGACACTAGGCTCCATGTTTGCATTAACCCAATCGTGGATAGTATTCTTACGCGTAACAACTGAACTGCCACCCGGTGCATTGTTAGCCGAATGCCCTGGATGAGTGTTGGTGGTTACAACCGTACGATTTCTTTTAAGAACCGTAACATAGGGATTCTGATAAGTGCCCTCGCCACCTCTCTTATGGGCCTCAGTCACATTTTGATGTACCACAATAGTTTTGCCATCAACCACTTTTACTTCCGCTGGATAATTATACGTTTTTACTTCATCAAAATTGGACAAGTCTAAATCCAAAGCCTGTTGTTGTCCATAATCCATGCCAGAAAGGGCATATTTTTGCAAGATGTTACTCGATTTCCATTCGAAGAAATTCGGTTGAGCAATCAAATTATAATTGATCAAACCATTTTGAATATCTCCAAGCAATTCTTCGCCCTGAAGGCGACAAATAGCATCCAGTTCACCCGAAGTTTTGCCAGTCAAACTAATAATGCTTTCTGGAATTGAGTAGAAATTAGAATTTCTATTTATTATTTAATACGAATTTATATCTGTACCTGACCAGGGTGTATAGCTCGTGCTGTATCCCGCATTAGACCCAGAAGACATGCTATTGTATTCTTGCCTCAAATGATTGGCAAATTGTCGTATATCATTTATATGAGCATAAGTCCAGTTGTCCAGACTGCAGCAGGAGCCGTAGCCATGTGATGAAGACGAAGACGACGAAGAGGAAGGAGAGGATGATGAAGACGATGTGGTATATGCGGAATTGTACTGGCATGCACCGCGAGCGTCGCAATCTGCGCTATTTCTATTATAAGCACTGTAACCGCTACTGCAGTGTACGACGGCTACGAAGACTACTGCAAGGCAAAGGCCTGCCATTTTCTCACTTCCTTGTTACCTCACAGCAATTTGAAATACTGAAAGAAGAGATTTATTACGACTAATACGAAAATTAATCTTTATTGTAAAATAAAAATGTGGAAAACACAACTTCCTGCTAATTTTCACTGCTAAAGAACACAAGTCCTGTAAAAGAATCGAGAACACCAAATGATAAGATATATAATTTCCGTGTTCTTTTTTTCAAAAAATCATTATTGTTTTTTTTTATATTTTTGGAGAAAATGCATTTTTTAATTTACACCGTTTTGACCAGTAACTTGCCGATTGTTTTTTAACATTTTCAATTTTTTTTGGCAGAAGTTAGGAGGAATATAATAATTAGCTTCCCCATGGTTATTTGTTACTTCTTGTGGAACCTAGAGATCCATAATGTGGAACTCCACCAGTTTAGTCCAACTAAAGCTCACACTGCTTGCTCACTCCCTCTCTCTCTCTCTCTCTCTCTGTCTCTCTCTCTGTTCTCAGAAACATGGATTCTCACTGGCCTCCATTTCTTTAATTCTAGTCTTTTGCAGTATGAAATTCAAAAATTACTTTTCAGTTTGTCATTTTCCTATAGTTTTAAACAGATAAGAACTAACTTGCTGCTGGACTTTTCGTTAGTACTACAACTACATCATAATACGTTAATATTCCGATCACAAAAAAAAAAAAAAAATTAGTTATCAGTATAACTACGTAATGAAAAGATCAAAAGGTGTTTTTAATAAATAAAACACACAATAAGAATATACGAAGAATTTATATAAAAAAAAGTTCTTAAGAAGCATGACATAACTTTGAGCAGTAAAGGCGAACATGTTCACCCATATAATTGGGTGATATCCGGCATATAATTTAGGCCCCGATCAAAATAATGTTTGTCTAAAACGAACAACAACGGAACGAGCTGCGAGTTTGCCAATTTTATAATTTGCGATATCTGTAATTCCCCAATTTCTTTAATAATATTTTATTTAATTCAATTTTTTTTAGTATCATCAGATTTAAGAAATACTTCCTAGTCCAATCAATAATTTCCCAATTTAATATTATTTTTTTATCTCGGGCCAGCAGTCAGGGAATGACCCCTACATATGCAGTACATTGCGCCGGAACTAGAAAGAAGGGTATAGTATTGAGGGGACAGATGAAGAAAGATGAGGAGATAGAGAATTTTTTTGTAGCTGTCTTTGAACTTTTTACTTCGCCGGTAATAATTTTTGCTACAGGACCGATTAAGGAGAACAATTCAATACAATATTCATGACTCAGCGTGGGGTTAAACTCAGGGGCCTCCGCTTCATAGGCTCGTGTTCTACTACTTCAGTCAACAGCACCCACACTTAAACTGTTTTAAGTCAGATATTTATTTCCCCCCCCCCCCCTATAACCAAATAACAATAAAACAAACAAGCACGTTCTATTCGACCTGGTCGAATCTTAAGTAACCTCCAAATATTTGTGTAAACAAATATTTGTTGGGGTCACTCCGAGAGGGGCCATGGAGGAGACATCTCAGCTTTGTCATAAAATACTAAAAGTAAATTTTTGGGGTTATTAAGTGTAAAAAAAATTGATCGGGTCATTTAGGGGCATAGGACGATCTTAACTTTATCCTAAAAACTTATATACGTTATTCTTAAGGATTTTAGGCTTAAATTATAAAATTTGTTAAATGTCTACACTATTTTTCCATGTAATATAGTGCTTAAACACCCACTAAAAGGGGCGGAGTCCAAAAATGTATCTTTCTGATTTTCTGGCTGCCTTTGGACCTTCTTTGACCTAACAATATATCATTTGTTTAACAAAATTACCAAAAATAAATAAAAAACTTTAAAAATTATGTGGTTTTTTAGAGGTTGGCTTAGTACTTCTCAGGGGAACCTTTTTCCCTCTGTCCCGTTTCAGCCCATTTACGAACTTAACTTGCTATGCTTCAAGATGTATTTGTACCAAATTTCAAGTGTCTGGGTCCTTTCATTTGGACTGAATAGTGGTTTTCACAGACGGACGGACATGACTAGATCGTCTTAGATTTCATCACTGATCAAGAATATATATTTATTTATGGGGTCTTAGAGGGATATTCCTCTGCGTTACACACGGAATGACAAAGTGAATATACTCTCCAATTCTTTGTTGAAGGGAATAAAAAAGAAATTTTGATAATGTCATTTAGGGGACAAAGGTGGGTGGAGGGGTAGAGCAGGGAAAGATCAGAAAACATCTTACCTTCATCTTAAGAGCTTAAAAATTTTACTTTTAAAAAATGTAGGCTTAAGGAATACAATTTGTTAAATATTCACTAAAAGAGACGGAGTCCAAAAATTAATTTTTCTGATCTTGTGGCTCCAAGTTCAACACCTTGAACTGTCTTTGGCATAAAAATATATCATTTACTTAACAAATTTACAAAAAAAAACTTTAAAAATTATGTTTTTAGAGGGAACTTTTTTCCCTCTGGCTCGATTCAGCCCATTTATGAAATCTATTTGTACCAAATTTCAAGGGCTGGCTCTTTTCTCTTTCGGACATCGTTTTAGGTTTCATCACTGATCAAGAATACAAATTTATTTATGGGGTATTAGAGGGATATTTTGCTGCGCTACGCACGGAATGATAAAGTAAATATACCCTCCAGTTCTTTTTATAAATGGCTATAAATGGGCCAACTGCTTTGAAATGTTTGTTTAAACAAATTGTAAATATTTTCCCGAATGATATTTTCTCCTACATATTGTTTTCTTTTCTTTTCGTTTAGTTTTTTTTTTACATGAACATGTAAATTTTCAATGACATCACGTTGTCTGTTCTAGTGTTTTTAGTGGTTAATCAGACAAACACACCGCGTGTGTTTTTCAAATCCGTCAGTCTGTCTGTCAACCTTATAAAATGCTCTCTAATGTGATCATCAAGAAAATAATGTAAAAATAAAAATGCATCAATAAAACAAAAGCATGTATCAAAACTTTAACAATATTTCTTTCTATACTCGTATTTCCAGTGATGTTGTGTATTACGAGTATTTTTGTTTGTAACTAAATTAGATTTAAAATTAGATTTTTTTTTCCATAGGGTAAGTGCTCCTAAGGTCGGCATGTACCAGTAGTCGGCATATTTTTTATTAAAACTCAAATAAATAAGAATAACTGCACTTATATATCAACATAACAGAAAATAAGAATAACGAATAGTCTTAGCTCTCTTATTGTGTGGAGAATTCCGAGTTTACATAAGAAGTTTTTTCTGTATTCTGTCTTTATTCTGAGTCCCTCTGTGAACACGTGGGATAGTGCTTGGTTCTTAGAAAAAAATTAGTGAAGGAGCTGCGTTTAGTTAGGTGAGAAATCACGTTAAATAAAGTTATATATGAAAGAAAGTGGTTTTTAAACATAGAAAACGCTTTAATAAATGCCAGAAAAGTGAGAAAATTAAAAAAAAATGTTTATTTTACTCAATTTTATCGATGCCGACATAGGGAACGAAAAAAATTGATATGTTTCAGTAGTCGGCACTCCTATGCCGACTACTGGCAAACTAACATATTTCTCTAATTTAACTCAAATTGAGAGAATTGATCTTTAACTACTATATTTGCTATTGAATATGTGAAAAATGAGTTTAAAATAAGTTTACCCTATAGTCGGCACCATTTGTAATGAGTTCCTTACCACCTGCCGAATATAGGACATTTCCTTGCCTATAGTCGGCAGTGGTATTTGCTATTAGTTTTATTAAACTTAAATTCTCCAACTTCGTTGAAACTTCTAGAAAAAAATGTTTTTCGGTATTTCAGATAGGTATTTAAAAAATTTCGACTAAGAGATGTATTCACGCCTATTCAGAACAGTTATTACAAGACGCATTGTGTGAAATTAGAACAGGTAGGATGCCAATATTTGTTGCAAGTATTAAGTATGGTGTTCCACGTTCAACCATACAGCACAGAATCCATGGACACATTCTTGAGGGTCCTAGACGAATGGGTCCACCAACAATTTTGACCATTGCTGAAGAAGAACTCCTTGAACAGTGGTGCAAGGACTTAACAAAATGTGGCTTTCCACTTAAAATAGATGATCTTCTAAACACGGTACAAGCTATTATCAAGGAGGATAGGAGATCCAAACCATTTGCAAACGATCGTCCCGGCAGAAAATGGTTTCAAATTTTTCTAAAACGACATCCTACATTATTCTCTTAGAGAATCTGAAGGGATAAGTAAGGAAGGAGTTGTTATAACAGAACAAAATATCACAAAATTATTTAGAAGAACAAAACGCTCTCGACATTTTAGATGACCCACCACGTATAAGGGTCTTACTGGTTTTCTCAGCTAAGAGTAAGACAGTGAACCCAATGATTGTATATCCATTTTTGCGAGTAACCAAAGACATTGTCAGCAGCGTTCCAAATAAATGGATTTTGGGGAAATCGGAAAATGGTTGGATGAAAAGTGAAACATTTTTTGAGTATGTTGCAAATTGCTTGCACATCTGGCTAAATGAAAATAATGTTCAACGGCCTGATCTACTATTTGTAGATGGCCACAAATCACACATGACGATGCAGTTAAGTCATTTTTATATGCACTACACCCAAATCCATCTCATATAATACAACCTGCCGATGTAAGCGTTTTTAAATCTTTGAAAACGAAATGGAAAAAAGCAATAAGGACATGGCAAACTATGCCTGAAAACGTCAACAAGGTTCTAACCAAATTATGATAAAACTATTGAGATTATAAATCTTATAAGTTCAAAACTATTTGAAAGGGGAGTTTGCTCAAGCAAGTAGTTGAGGAGATCTCTGCTGAAGACAACATTCAAAATAGGAAAATTATCAGTGATGTTACATTACAATCGGGCACATATATAGTTAACAAGGACGGAGTTTTAGAAATGAATAAAACAGAAATAGTGCCATCTACTAACCACAATAATTGCTCGACCCCAACTTCTTTCAGAAACAGAGAACATCTATACTCAATGTTAAAGAGTCCAATGTCCTCATCCCCAATCCTTAAATCTGCCCTAGTATGGAGGGACCATTTGAAATGTTCTGAATTCAAAAATCTTCAATACGAAGATATTATTAGTTTAGACTTTATATGCAAACATTTATAAATCTAAAAATTTTTATTCCACCTTATTCTATTTGTCAACGTCACGTCAAGATAATATGAAAGTTAGAACACTTCTATACTCATTCTCTTCAACAATTGTTAATTTCTGGCAAGTTTTTGCTATATTCAACGGCATAGAGAGTAGTAAGAGGCTGTCAGAAGTAGTTAATTGTTACACAGAAAGGATATGTAAATGTCCTATTTTTGATATTGTCTTGACGTGACGTTGGGTGATTAAGTTTTTTATTTTTTATTTATAAGGGTGATTAAGTTTTTTATTTATAATGGTATAATATACAAAGACGTATAAAATACCTCGTTTTTATATTTTTATAGCCTAAATCTTTAAGTACAAAAAATGGATTCCAAAAGTCTGAATTGTACTAAAACAGTATTGAATACTATATTTTTTGTTAATTTTTATTGAATATAAATTGTTTTTTATTCATAAATGATCGCTTTTATTATTTATGAAGGTGAATTCCTTGATTTTTAATAAAAAGCGGTTGAATTAAATTTTGACGTATCATTTTCTTCACTAAAAAATGATATGCCGACTATAGGAATATAACATGCCGACAACTGGAAAATTAGTGCCGAGCATTGGCACAAGTGCTCATTTTTTAAATATGTGAGAATTTCTCAATGTTACTAAAAATTTTTAATATATGTATTTATTTCGCACAAAACAAGACAAATCAAAGAATTGAGATTGATATTCAACACATTGATAGCAGTTTAGAGCTCGAAACAACGTTAGATTGAAAAACAAAAAAGTCTTAAACTGCCGACTACTGGTGCACTTACCCTATATATTTAATAACTTAAAGCCCATAATCTCTAGAAATGTTTTTATATCATATGAAGTGTCAAGCGGTTTTTGTTGCATAAAAAATCTCTAGTCTATTATTGTTTCCAGTTGATTTTGTTTTTCTTTGCCTTTTTTAACATCTCATATGCAATTAATTACAATTGATAATTGTAGAAATTAAATTGGCGCATGTTTAAAATATTTAGCATTCAATATGCTTATAGAGTGTCATATGGTGTATTTAGCATTCTTCAATTATGGATATTGAACGGTTTTATTGCCAGATGACTAGAAGCATAATTTACGAGTATTTTCTTAAATACAAACAACCATAAAACATTGATGATCAATAGTTTGGATGCATTTAAATTGAGGGTAATTAAATAAAGTACTACCAAGGCATTTAAAACAAATGAACACTAATTATGCCATAATAATGATGCTATGGGATCGGATATGAGCAAACAATATTAGAAACTTAATCGGCCTTTGTAAACTGCAGTACATGGAATTACGAGTGGTGGGTGGTAGGGTGCATAAACTCATGGTGATCCTCGTGTATTTATTAGTATTAGTACTCTTTTATTTAAGCTGCAAGTTGCATTCTTTTTGTGCAATTGTATTTTTGATCAAATTCATTTGCAACAAGATGTTTTAAGATATTATTAACTATTAAGATTTATTGGATCAACTTCTTTAGTGAAATATTTTGAGGCATAATTATTAAATGAATAGCAAGTGTACAGGCATGGCTACAATAATATGTACGTGCATAATTTTTATTTTCTTTTAGTAGCACAGGCACTCAGGGGATGGCCCTCCTTTTTAACCTTTTACTTCACCGGCGAATTTTTGCTGCAGGGGCATGATATGGTCAATCAGTGCCAGTAACTGTTCACTGACACAACCCTGTACTTGTCTTTTTTTTATGTAGTAAGCCTAGTTCTCTGTTTAAAATTTCATGTGGAATTCTGACAGAACCCATACAAAAAATATTCAATCGAAATATTTGTGGAAAAATGTTGTTGCTAAACTAGTACTCTGTTTTAATTATGAAAAAAAACATGTGAAAAAATGTGAATGTTATTTATTTCGTGCGATAATTTTTTGAAACTAAAAATTTTCTCATTGAAAATGGAAAACATAATTTCAATTAAAAAGGAAAAAAACTGAAACTGAAATAACTGATGTTGCGCAACATTTTCCACAAATGCAAACAGAGTACCAGGCTGTACACTTTAAAGTATATTTCCACGCACCAATATTAATAAATTAGATATTTTTAAAAAGGCATTTTTATATAAATATGCAAAAATATATATATTTTTTCCAAATTTACGGCTCTTTTCATAATGTACGATTAAAAATTAACGTGGACTTTAACACCAAGTTTGGCATACAAAAGTTGTCGTTAAAGCAAACGTTAAGTCTTAATCATACATTTTGAAAATGGCCGTTAATAAATAATGTTAGAGTATTTAAATTTTTGAAGGCATTTTTAAAGCAATCGCATTGGGTGTACTGATGTTATAACAAAATCTGACGATAGATGGCCTCTTCAAAGTTTGAAACTTTTGCAAGACGGTGCTGTTGGCTGAAATAGTTAAGACGAGACTATGTAGCGGAAGGTCCTGAGTTCAACCTCATTCTCAGTCATGAAATATTGTGTCGAATTCTTCTGATCAGCATTAGTGCATGTTGTGTTAGATGTTGCCAGCCTGTGATGAAGGCATAGCACTGATCACTGAACATAACTGGCAGCGACTAACGCAATCATCTACTAAAAGCAGAGTAACAGCACCCACCTTCGTCGGCCCTGTAGCACAAATTAGCCGGCGAAGTAAAAAAGGTTCTAATAGCTGGTGCTGTTGACTGAAGTAGTAGAACACGAGACTATGAAGCGGAGGGTCCTGAGGTCAACCCCTCGCTGATTCATGAATATAGTATTGAATTCTGCTGTGTTAGTTGTTGCCAGCCTGTTTCAATGATGAAATCATAGCATTGGTCACTGAACATAATTGGCAGCAACTGACACGATCGTGTACTAAAAAGCAGAGTAACAGCACCCTCCTTCGTCGGGCGTGTAGCAAAAATTTAGCCGCCGAAGTAAAAAGGTTGAAATAGCTACAAAAAATTTTCTAACTTCTGATCTTTCTTCATCTGTACCCTTAATACTATCCCCTCCTTTCTATTTCCGGCACAATGCATTGCATATGTGTGAGTGCTGGTCCAAGATAAAAAAAAAAATAAACAAAATACTCTATCTTGTCATATTCCTTCAATTTTCCTTACTAGTTCCGGCACAGTTCAGTGCATATGTAGGGATCATCCCCTGAGTGCTGGTCCAAGCTTAAAAAAAGTAACAAGTGGCGTTATAATTTCACTATGGATCGATTTTTATTTCATTTGCATGTGACTTCTTGAGAGTTTCCAATTTTTTTAACTTTTTATTTATTAAATTTTATTCATTTGTAGTTTTCATTATTTCTATCGAAATAACTTCAAAATCACTGAATAGGCAAATATAAAATTTTAAATTAATTGAAAATGATTTCTCTACAAAAATCCAAAATTTTGAAATGGAGGAGCTTGAACTTGGAATTATAAATTTTACGGTATTTTTTCTTTTATTTCTTGCAAAAATTTCTACTAGCAGATCTGGAGACTAAAAGCTTAGTACTAGACGTTAATTGAACCTAAAATTTCATTAAAGTCAACAGTTCAAAACGTCACACATGTAAACAATATTATTTGGATATTCGATGTATTATTATTAAATGGAAACTTTAACATTTAATTTAAATTAAAAAAAAAACTCAAACCTACGACAAAAACGAAATGTATTTTAAAATATGTTTCGATTTTCTAAACATTTTTAGTTTTCAATACTTCCAAATGAAATATGTTTAACATACGAGTGTATTATACAGCACAGACTATTTATAAACGGCAAAATTTTCTTTTTTCACTGTATAAATATTTTCAATTCCAACTAAAAATTATGTAGGTATAAATGGAGACAAATTATTATTTTTCACAAAGAAGCGTGTTTTTTTTTTGTACTAGACGTAATTTCTAATATTTCATAGCAATTTCTAATTTTTTTTACTAGTATTTCGATACAATTTCCAATCCGTCCACTTTTATTGAAATTACTTAATAGTTTATTTATACTTAGAATGAAATTTTCTGTAGACTTGTCGCCTGCACTCGTATGGATGTGGTATATGTACGTACGTATGTATGTATGTATATTCTTTAATATCTTCTTAGTTCCAAACTTCACACTATTATTTTCAATTAAAAGGAAAATGCACTAAAGAACACTCACTTTTCTATAGTGTTTGTTTTTTAACAAAATATATTGGAGTTTTGATGAATGTGATCTTGTTTAGTTTAAAAATAAAACAAGGATTTGGTAGTTGAAATCCTTAAACAGGATAATATGTATATGCACAGACACACACTTTAAAAAAAAATAGGAAATAGATCGATCTATTATTTACAAAACGTGCGTACTCGTTCAGAGCAAAAGCTCAACTAAATGCTTGCAACATTAAGTATATCTTTATATAAATAAAATCTGAATAGAATAAATCAAAAGTATCAATCATATGCATACATACATAAACACTCTCAGCCATACTTATGTATTTACGTCGTGTGCGGAGTTGCCAGTCTGATGTGAAGAGACCGGAACTAGTGGTTTTGGTATTAAAAAAATGTTTTCTTAACGTCGTAGTTGCCGCTATAAAAATGCTGTCAAGATATTTGCAACTTTCAATATTCATAGATTTATCATTTAATATAACATTTAAAACATTTACAAATGGCGCCACCTTAAACCGAACTTAATCATGTTTGCTAAAAACAGGACACTTTTATGCATATAAAATTGAAATTAATTCATTGTATTTGAGCAATAAATTGTTTCTACCACTGGTTATTATAATAAGCCGCTTTAGCTAAACTTAGAAGGATTTCCAACATCATAAGTTTAGCGATTATCTAATAATACGTGTCGTGTACAGTTCAATACTTATTTCAAACGTTTCCTTTTTATAGTTTGAAATACTACTACTTACCTGCAACATTTTCGAAAACAAAATGCTTACCATTTTATTTTTAATATAGTGCAAACAAAAAGATCTCAAGCAAAGTTTTGAAACCAAGGGGCGGTTCACCCTTCAATATTATGCTTTTAGCACATAAAATTGCACAATTGCTAATGTGGAAAATTTTTTGATAGGAACTTAATATTGCAAATAAATGCAATATGTAAATGGCATTTAGGGGTATGAATAATCTAAAACTGGGAATAAATGTTAACAAAAGAGCAACATTTGAAAGAGAATAGAATAAAAATAAATGAAGAGATTTAATTTAAATTCTCTGTCTTTTGTTTATTACTGCTTATCTCTTCATGGGTTATTTAAATTTTTCAAATGATTTTTGAAATATGAATTAATGGGAACTTTTTAACAAAAAATTCTCAGAATATTTTTAGTGTTTTGCCGTACTTTCAATTAAAAAAAAACAAAAGAAAAAAACTTCAAGTTGAAGATGTTGTGGGAATTTTACAAAAATTTATAGCCCAAACATATTTGTTTTAAAAAACAATGATATGTTTGCAAAACAAATGTATTTCAACGTAAATTTCAAATACTTTCATAAAATTGTGCAGTTTTTTTGTAAAATATTACAGTAAACACACACACACACACAAGTGTTGTTTCTCGCATAGCAGTTATTCGAATAGTACTATTTTACACGAACAAAATTTTACAAAAATTCAATTATATTTTGGAGTACAAATTCAATAAAATTTTGTAATACATATAACAATTGTGCTATTTTATAATGAAAAAAATCACATGTTACGTGTGTTAGCAAAAAGTTTCAAGCCTGCGTTTGAGTCAATAACAATAAAATCGCAGTCATTTAATTAAAAATGTATAATTTATTAAGCTAATAAAATGCGACGGCATAATAAGTGTCTGATATAAAATTTTTCAAATAGCTAAATGTGATTTAGAATATGAGTGACAGAGTTGTGACATCTTTAAGTCCATTTGCCATGTGATTTACGGAATAGACATAAAATGTTTCTACCAACGGAATTTTAATTGTGTCGGCTTTTACACTATGTGATAAACATATTTGTACAGACTAACTATTTCGTGGGTACTTTTTACACAAACAATTAAATTAAGTCATATGGGAAAATATATTCACATATACATACATACATATATATGTGTATGTATATCTATATATATATATATATATATATATCATTGAAAATATGTTACATGATATATAAAATTTTATTTAGATTGAAAAGACAATACATAAAGCGGCATGGCCACACTTCAAACTTGTGTATGTGTTGGTAGTGAAAATCTGTTTGATAGTGAAAATCTAACACTATGAAAGAAAAGCAGAGTGTGAAGCGTCAGTTTGACTATGTCCACACGGTGAAACATTTGCTGCAGAAACATTGTGTTTGTTGATGAGAGGGGAAAGACGAGTGGAAAAGGGTACGGTGTTTCATGTGAATTAAACATTTGTTGAGCACGCCATTCCCCGTTTCTGCATATAATATAACATAATATATGTATGCTGCAAAACAAATGTTTCAACCGTGTGGACACGAATGCAGCTTCAAAAGGGAATTAATAAATGTTTCTGCAGCAAATGTTTCATCGTATGGACATAGTCTTTGATGTGTGGCTATGCCGCTTAAATAAAATTGTTTCAGCTTCATTTCATTTTTAAACAAGTTCTTAGCAAGAGCACTCGTAAAGGATACATTTTATGAATTTGTTTATTTTCTTTTACAGCATTTACCCTGCAAGGACCTATTATTTTTCTCATATCATATAATTTCTCACATATTAAAAAGTGTTTGATAAATACCGTAAACCTAGTGATAAAAGTTGGAAATAATATTACGAGAAACATTTTATAAATTTATTAATATCTTAAAGAGATTTGAGGAAACTAAATGATGCATAAATATTTAAGAACAACAATAAAAAATAAATTAAAAAATCAGTCGCAAAGCAGCTCTGAGTCAGTTAACATCAAGCCTCGTTGGCAATTATCTTTTAAGTGCAGCCAGACCACTGATTGTTTACTCTCTTTCGAGAGTTTTGCGTCTCACTCGCACTAGTTAATTTCAACACCTCAGATAACTGTATAGTTTTACAGTTCTTCTGAGGAATATTCCGTGGTTAACTACGTTGCTACTTCCTATGTGAAGGCATAGGTCGTGTACAGTCAGTCACAGTAACGGAAGAAAATACGGGTTAATAACATCGCCGGCATATAGTCTAAGTCACTCCGTCGGCATCTGTGCACCAAATACTTTGCAAATTTACTTTGTAAAGTATTTCAACATACAAATACAAATTAAAAAATATATAAACAAAAACACAATTACCAGTTTTGAATGAGTAACAAAAACACACACAGCCACATAGTACATACTAGTAAATAACTATTTACACAGCAAATCAGTAAGATCAAGAATAAAAAATTTTGCCAAAGTTCCCAAGTAATCTGCATAAAACATATGCATAAACATACATACACATATACATACTTTTTGAACTAATACGAAAACATCATTAAACTGATTCATAACTCTTCTTTGAAATTAACAGAGCGAGCATTTTGTTAAAACAACATATGTATGTATGCACACTTGTCCTAACTAAATAATTTTCTCAGTGTAGGAGTAGTTACTTGCTGCATTTGTCAAATAACTGAAACAGCAAACGGTCTAAATCACTCCATCAGAAGTAAGATTTATTTGTTTAGTTGTCTCGAATTCTCAGAGATTCAAAATGAGGTAATAATGGTTACTGAATAAGTTGATGAACAACATTTACAACTGCAATAACACGGATCTAACACACAATGAATACGAATGATCATTGGAATGCGTATGATTCAGGGACAAAATATAAATATGTATATAATTAAAATTAAAAATATATACATATGTATGTATTTAGGTATAATTGTTTTGCTGCGTTAAATATTAGGAAGTTCGTAATAATTACTTTATATCAATAACTTAAGTAACCGATGGTAATTACTTTTCTATGTGAATGTGCATTTGTGAAATTCAATTTCTATTTCTATTACTTCTTCCTGTAGATGTTAACAAATTGTTGACGAAATATTGAATAATAATTTTATATAAAATATGACCTCGAGATTAATAAATAATAATATATAGTTATATTCTGATATTTTTAAGCTTATTTTAATTTTATTTTTAATTGCAATATTTCATCTCTCCTTTGAGTGGCTTCTCCAGGAAAATAATTATTAAGGGTCCAGAAACCAGAAAAATATAATCAAATATATTATTTGTAATCATAATTTCAAACAAAACAGAAAAAAGGGAAACAAATTAAACTTACACGGTAGCACGATTTTTGATAGATTGGAAATACCTTGTGTTTATTATACCACACTTTTATATATAATTTTTAAATTGTACTTTAGAATTTCTAAAGTTCTTATCGGGAATTTTCTTATCACTCAACAATTTTTGCATGAAAACGTTTTATCTCTGTGCTCCAGTTTCGTTCTAAGCTAGATTATGAAATCTTAAAAAAAACATTTTCAAACAGATCTTTAAATATGCAAACATACATACAAATGTACATATATAATATGCCAAGGCCTCTGGGAGAGAAATTGGATGTGATAATAAAAATTCTGACAACAAGCATATACACTGCTTTCTATTATAATAAGGACAGACGTTTTTAGTATAAATTTACTGATTTTCTCCTGATAAATTTTGCCGTGTTAGCTCTTCTTCTGTAATATTTTTAAAAACATACCACCTTGAAATTTGAAGCATATGCTGCAGATATAAACAAGAAAGTATTTTTCTAAGGCCACAAAACATAATAACAGTTCCCTAACAAAATGTTTCCAAAAATAATTCATTATTGTGGTATAACCAATTGGAATATTCTTTTTATATCATAGATATAGAAAATCTTTTGTAGAAATGACATATAATGTTTTCTTTTATTATATATTTTATTTTTTTCCAAATATTTTTTCATTGCTTGAAATGTTTGCGAAATGTATTATTTATTTTCACTCACTGCTTTTTAGAAAGCAAGTGGCGATCTTGATGAGTAATAACGTAAAAGTATAGTTTTCAACCTCTTCCTGTGATTTCAAGTGCCCCTGCTAAAAACAGACAATCGAAAAATTGTACATACTCGTCTCCATATTAAATTAAATTCAATTAAGATTGATATTCGAAAAAGTGTTTTTGTTATAATTTGGAAACACATGATAAATATTCCAAGGCTGTATTTTTTTGGAAAGGAGCACCTCCTGCCAAAATAAAAATTTTTTATCAAATTAGCAAGTTTGTAATAGAATTTTTTCCAAAGCGTGTTTATTTTGAATAAATACCTATTGTAAGAAGTTTAACAAGTAAATAAGCTTTCATAGCGTGCATTTACAGCAGGGCCTCGTTGTGTTTGTATAGGTGTGAGTGCTGCCAGGAGTGTTGCCAGAAGTAGGTGGAAATCCATACATGTAGGCATTTTTGATACTAAAATGGAGAACATAAAAAATCGGACAGATTTTTTATGTTCTCCAAAACGTAGGGCTTTTTTCGGCATGTCGCAGTTTTTATGAAATAAATGGTTAGTAATATTTTCTATTTCAAAACGATTTAAAAATCTTCTTTTCATTAAAATCGATTAAAAATGTATTTCCAGAGTTCAATAATAACAGATGTTCGCATCAAAAAGCGAAACAAATTGAGCCACTCAGTTCAATTTGTACACTAAGATAATTTCTGCAAAACAGTGGAAAAGACTGCATTAATTTCAAATGTATTGATAGGCAGTCATTTTAGAAAATTATAAATAATGATTTTAATATGAATTTAAAATAATTGAATTTATCCTTTGAAATTTTATTTGATAATAACTATTATTATTTTTGATAATAACTATTCATATTAATTTTTACAAAACTTTATGTGGTTTTAGCTGATTTTAATTAAAAGTACATATGTATTATTTGTAAGAGAAATTTGTTCAACATATAGGGAAAAATAGGATATTTTCGAGATATCTGCTGGCAACACTGCATGCACTATATCTTACCCAAATAACAATCACATGGTGAAATAAAAATAAGGTGGCAGTACTACGGCAAGAAATACAACATTACAACAACCAAGAGAATTTTTGCTTTTGAAAAGTTATGGTCCACGCAAGGCAGATTTACCAGGTACTCTCAGTACTGCAGCTGTATATTGAAATTTGTTGAGCTACTGTCAAAAGTTTATATACAAGCCACATAAAATGTTTTTTTTTTTTAAATCTTCCTTGTTAATGATACTTCTTCTTCCTTGATTTTGACATTAGCTCTTCATTTTCTACCAACAAAATACGTGTGGTTTTTGGTGTTGTTTCATTGTTGTACTAGTAAGAGTACCTGGTAAATCTGCCTTGGGTCAACGTCAAAACTGTAGCAACTAAACACATTTTATTGCTGCACACATGCACAATTACTAACGACACTCACTTATGTAAACACAAGGAGCACTTGTACACACTTGAACTCAATGTCGACTCACCATGGTTGAGCAAACAGCTATCATCTGCCGTAGCGCTGCCACCTTATATTTATTTCACCATGACAATTTCTTTGATTGTATTTGTTGCTCTAGCAATGCCACCTTATATATATATTACACCACACTTGAGCAAATAACAGTCATCTCGCGTAGTGGTATCAGCTTCTATGTATTTTAACAGGGATCCAGCTACCGTATATGGTATATACAAAGTTAATTATAAATATATTTCCATGTGAAAGCCTCTCACAAGTTAAAAAAGTAGATATCAGGGTAAGGTGCACAGTTGATAACAAAGCTATTGTGTTTCTGGCAATATCGAAACCGATATACTATTCACTAGGTCTGTGTTTACACCATGCAGGTCTTATTTGAAAGATTACTAGTTTATAGGCAAGAGAAGCGAGGGGAACTGAAACGAGTACACTCCATGATGTACTGTCGATACGTTTTGCTTTCTCATTCGTAACGCACATATTCCTACACACAACTATGCACAACATATATGTCGCCAACAATAAGACTTTCATTGTGTGAACGCCGAAGATAGTTCAAAGAAGAATATATAAGAATCTGAAAAATAAGACTTTCATGGTGTAAACACAGACTAACAAACATTCTGTGACAACCCTCGTTAGGCAAAAGCAATACGTTCAATAATAACAAACACAGCTGTTTTATGTGAATAGTTTTTTTCCCCTTCCTAAGCCAGTAACGCAAATACACGTCAGTTTTCAAATAAATAAATAACAAAATTTAGAAATATTAAAAACTAAAGTCAAGAGTTGTTAAAATTAAACGTATTTAAAGTAACAAACATGTCTGCTCATGAAAATAAGCTGAGTGGAGTATAAACAAGCAATATTCCTAAGGGTAAAAGAAGTACATATATCATTGTGGGACAACATGGCAAAGCATCGTCGACATTCATATCGTGAAACAACCAAAGACTCAGCTAATATCACTTTAGATAAACGACCATCTTATGCCATGGAGATGAATGCTTTCTTAATAAAGGAACCCAAAAAAGAATTGGTTTTGAAATTATCCTATTACCATTTGATATTCTTCCTATCTGGCATATTGGCTATATGTGTTTACTACCACTATCCTTGGGCACAAACTTCTAACAAACAATTACAACATTTACATGCTGACAATTTGTTACAAATAACAGATGATTTTCTTATATATGCTCAAAGTGTAGTGGCCAATGATCAACAGGCCTTGAAAGAATTTTATGGTGAAAATCGTGCTGCAGTCGTTCAATTGCCGAAGGAAAATGTAAATCTCATTGAAGCATTGAGCGCCTTAAAATTAGCTATGGAAATGTTTGAGGCTGGCAAAATGGATAAAGCCCAAAAGCTATTTGAACACGCATTCGCCTTGGCACCTAAACATCCGGAGATTCTGCTACGTTACGGCGAGTTTTTGGAACATTCTGAAAGAGACATTGTTCTAGCCGATCAATACTATTTCCAGGTGGGTTAACTGGCAATGACTTTTGTAAGTAGATTTATATACTTATTGAAATGACTACTTCTTTTCTGTTATTAAAGGCTTTGACTATAAATCCCAGTTATTCCGAAGCCTTAGCAAATCGCCAACGTACCGCTGCAATAGTTCAAAACCTCGATGAAGGACGACTAATGGAATTAGATCATAAACGTGATGCCTTATCAGGCATACATGAATCGAATGCTGCCTTAAGAAGAGCAAAGAAGGAAGCTTATTTCCAACATATTTATCATTCGGTGGGTATTGAAGGTAACACAATGACTTTGGCACAAACGCGATCCATATTGGAAACACGTACTGCAGTCGATGGCAAATCTATAGATGAACATAATGAAATTTTGGGCTTAGATTTGGCCATGAAATATATAAATGCTAGTTTGGTAAATAAGTAAGTGCTTGACAATCGCCAGAAATGTGGTTCCTTAAGATATTGATCAGTGTATATACATTTATTGTAGAATGCAAATCACTATAAAAGATATATTGGATATACACCGGAGAGTTTTGGGACATGTTGATCCAATAGAAGGTGGAGAGTTCCGTCGTACACAAGTTTATGTTGGTGGTCACGTACCTCCTGGCCCAGGAGATCTATCGGTATTAATGCGCCATTTTGAAGATTGGCTAAATTCAGAACAATTATTGTCAATACATCCTATAAAGTAAGTGAAATTAAATTTATATGTATAATGCAATACGTGTATGTATGAAATTTATTTTAAACAAGGCATGCAGCCTTAGCCCACTACAAATTAGTGCATATACACCCTTTTATTGATGGTAATGGCAGAACATCTAGATTGTTGATGAATACATTACTAATGAGAGCTGGCTACCCGCCGGTTATAATACCAAAACAGCAGAGGTAAGCATTCTCAAGCAACAAAGAAAGAGTGAATTTGATAAGTAAACTTTAGGCACAAATACTATCAGTATCTGCAATTAGCCAATGAAGGTGATATAAGACCATTTGTCCGTTTCATAGCCGATTGTACTGAAAAGACTTTAGATTTGTATTTGTGGGTAACCAGCAATTTGCCGCAACAAATTCCTATGCTGGAACAAACAGAGTACACACTAGACAATATTGAGAAATTAGTAGCACCTACTAGTACAACCCAAGCAGCAACAAGCGGGAAATCATCGGACAAAAAATTACATCGGGATCAGGGAATGATTGAAAATGAAGACTATTTTGCACAAGAATCTGGGTCTGCAGAACCTTCCTAGCATTGGCATTATATAAGTGGAGTGCATCTATCGATGTTAATAAATATTGTAATTACAATTATAATTTTAAGAAGAGTTTCCTGCCTGCTGTGAGAGTCTAAATAATTTAAATATTCAAATCCTCATACAATATTATTTTATAAGTTTCTTATTTTAAAATAAGTTTCTTATTTTAAATATCTTTAATATTATTTACAATATCTGTGATTATTTCAATCTTAAATTAAACTAACAACTTATGCCAATTTTAAAATGTATATTGTACATACTAATTGTAAATAGCCAATTGTTTAAACCAAATGTGTTTATAAGAAAAAGCACAATGCTTTCTATGAAACTGTTTATTTATTGCAATTGTTAGAAATTACAAAATAAGTGTGATTAAATAAAACACAAATTTATTTGGTGACTCAAAATGGGTGAAGGGGGGCAAAATATAATTTTTGTTATGCATGTGTTTGAGAAACAAAAGAAAATACAGTAAAAAAATAGGACAATATTTTTGAAATTTTCCTTTTGCGTGCCTACATATAAATTTCGCAAACGCAAACTAATTTACGTATTTAGAGCAGGGAAAGGTAAATGCAGGGTGCGGCGCCAGGCAAAAGAATAAAAATTAAATTGGGAAATTTTTTTTTATCTTAGAAAAATTGTCTCAACTCGGTCAACACTTTCATACAGTTGTATGTAGCCAGGGGGTCTACTGCGTAATTCGATTCGAAAGAAAAGGCTTTCGAATTACTATGTTAATAGCATAGAGTTTCGAACAGTTTTCTATTCGAATCGAATTATGCAGTAACCCCCCAGGCTTTTTTGTAATAGGCTATAATTATTAGTTGTGTTTTTTTACTCTACTTTGGGATCCCTCGGGATCCCAATTTGCACGAAAAGCGTTTCCGTACTTTTAATTTGTGTAAATGAGAGTGGTTTTGAGAGAATAAGATTCTTCTTTTTCTCGCACGAAACAGCCCGTACTTTTTCTTCGGGCTAGTTTGGGCAAGAAAATAAACAAACAGCTGTTTGAAAAATAAACAACATCAAAGAAAAATTAAATTGACAAAAAAACATAAAAAAATTGGAAAGTTGTTGCAAAAAAGATTTAAAAACTTCTGGCGAACAAAGTTTTATAAGTTTTTACATAAAATTAAGAAAGAAAATATTATAGATACGCTGCAACATGTAAGTAAAACATACGTAAGTAAGTATGTATGTATGCAAGTTTTTATTTAATAATTTTGACATACAATAGTTTTGGTTTTTCGCGTTCCCGTACTTTTGCACATTTTTGTCTTTTATTGAGAGAATTTATAGTTAGCTCTCATTTTACCGAACTTTACCCAAAAAGTAAAGAAACACACCTATTATGTGTCTGTCTGTGCTAATTCAAGCCAACGATATGCTTGCAGTATTTTCTACCCATTTTTTCATGCTATTGGTAAATCTAAGTTTTTACAGCCGCCGATTCGAATACAGATATTTGCTCATCACTAGCGGTTTGAATTTGAACCACTGGATATTTCTAGCCTGGCAGTACTTTAGTCATTCTATTCTGTCACAAAATTCAGCATATATTACCACTGGACGAAATGAATCGATTTGCGCTTGAGTAAAGTTGGGATTTATTGGAAATTTATTTCCAAAACAAAAAGAATTGGTTGGAAGTTTGCACGAAAATTTCGTACAAAATTTGGTCGCAGAGAAGGACCAATACGCAATAAACTTGCGTACAGCGGCAATCGTGAAACTGATTGTCGCTAAGCCAATACGTGAGCGAGCTCGTAGAGTGCGTACACCCGAAAATATAGAATTCTTCATCACTCGTCGAATTTTGCGAAAATATCTCAACAAAATAAATAAACAACAATATAAATTTGGCACAATTTCAAACTGTTGTTGTTTTATAGCATTTTTGAATTTAAACTTTTAAATGGCCCACTCTATATACATACACAAACGCATATTTCAGTTTTTTATACTTAAATTTACATAATTGTGCATTTACAAAACAATAAACCAAAAATATGTATGTATGTGTCTTGCGATGAAGAAAATGCTGCGATATTTGAGTAGTTCTTCTTGATTCCAAAAATTTCCGAAGCAATTTATGACTGTCAAGCAAATGGGGGTTTTAAATAAGGAATAAAATGCTTTTGGAATAATATTCTTTTGAGTTTTAAAAGCATATTTAGCGTGTATCAAACATGCATATTTTCAGGGCATATTTTTGCATTTTAGGCATATTTTTTCTTAGGAAACCTTTCAAACATCCCAGTAACAAACTCTCGAAGATATAAACTACATTTTTATGTTCGTGGTGATATATAATTAATATTTATTAAGAAATTACATATTAAACTAAAAATTGACATTGAAAAAGCCCTGCACAGAGTTATAGATTTTTAAACGGTTAAGGATACATGACAGAGAAGTAAAAGGAAAAAAAAAACAATTTTTAAAAATTTGTTATTAGTTATTTAAGTTAAGAGACAATTATGAAGATTACGTGCTCAAGTTGAATCTACTTGCTAAAACATAAATCTATTGTCCATAATATCTTGAAGATTTAGTAAAAATGTTTGAGGGATCGTGCACTTGTACCCGTGCTTCCACCGCCGGTACTTCATGTTCACGATAAGTTTTTACTGACCATTGTGGCTGTTGGAAGAAGCCATCCGCTTGTCCTTGTTGCTGTCCGTATTGCAACAGTGATTGGCCGAAATTGCTGTTCACTGGCAACCCCTGCGAATTTAAATATCCTTCCACTTTGAATGGTTGCTCATCGAAAGAATTGTCTACTGGTAACTTTTGATGAGTGTAATAATCATACGATTGATGTTGTTGCTCACTAAAATTTTCTAATTGGATCTGTGGACGACCATAATGGCTGCCAGCACTCAGGCTATTTCTTACTTCATCAATAGATAAGGCTTGATGATTCTTCAATTTATCTGCAATCAATTGCTGAATAGGGCCCATGTCCTTTGTTCCGCTTCCTCCTTCGGTCACTTTGCTGTAGATCAAGCCCTTACCTGGCAAGCTTTGGCCAATTTTTGCGAACAACGTATTCGTATTGTAAATTTTCTTCGGTTGAACATCATAATCATGGGTAATATGTGTCCATGTACGTCCTTCTTTCTCTTCATCTTCTTGGGTAACATCACCATTCTGTTTGGTCAACCAGTCATTCAAGGGCAACTGTGGAACGTAATTGTTGTCGCTTTCAATGTGGATTTCATCAAGACTGAAATGTCTTAAGAGCTGACATTGCTGTCTAACCGTATTTTCAACTTTTTTCGGCTCAAAATTATAACGAGATAATGAGTCACGCTCCAAAAGTTTTGTCTCGAGATCATCAACGGTTAGCTTGTAATTTTGAAGCAGTTCGATAATTTGTTGGTTAACATCTTTTCTTATATCATCATCCTCGTGAGGCTCAATCTGTCCCAGAATCTGTAAGCGCAAAAGTTCATCCTCGAGCACTCGTTCGATTTCCTTTGCCTGGAAAATAAAAGTTATAAATATTTAGCACGTGTACGTACAGTTAAGAGCTATTCAATTTGAAAATAAAAACTTACTGCATCAGGTGTTTTGTCAGCCAATTGAGTCAACTGGATTTTTCTTAACAGATCGAAATCTTGCGGAGAAACTTTGATGTGTTGGGCGATGCTACTTAAACGATCCCTTACGTTATGTCTCCATTCGGGCCAGACTTCTTTCGGTTCGTTGAAGAAGCCGTCACTGTTTAAAATGTTAATTTGATCTAATAACCAGTTTTGAACGTCACTTATGTTCACCCGGACGATGTCTTGCAATTTGTCTTGATGATTAAGAATTTGATTTTTGCATTCGTCGAAAGTTAAGCCATACCGTTTAATAATTTGCTTAAGATCGTCCAAAGCTTTCTGCCGTTCAGCATTCTCGAGTTGTTTTCTTGCCCACTTTTTCAATATTTCAACGCTAATATTGTACCTATCGGCCAAATTTTGTAAGTAAGAGGACTCCGTATCCATATGTGCATCAATACTGGTGACTGGGCCATGAGGCTGGTTGAAAATATTCTTCAAACGATCCCCTTCAGTGGTTAGCAAATCAGTGATCTTATTCTTTAGCGCAACCAAATCATTGTCGAAACTGTATTTCATGTCAATACCATCATAAATGTACTTTGACGACAAATTCTTTTGAGCTTGTACATTAAATTCGTTCATGAACTTTTTCAAAGTGGTTTTGAATTGTGCTAAAAGTTCATTTATAGCTTCTTCTAGTTGCCTCAACGCATTCCTGGCCCTGGAACTAGAGGTTTTTATAGCTTGAGCGTAGCTTTGGAAATCTTGAGTTAGCTTCAATCTCATGCGTTCCAATTTTATCTTGCCCTCACTTATCACACTTTGTATCTGTGTCTGCAACTGTTGGTCGCATGAGATAATAAGTCCTTTAAGATGCTCGAGTCTATCAACCGTCTTTCGTTTTTCATTTTTGAATTTATCTTTCAATTCCTCAACGGATAGATAGTTTTGTTTGGTTGAAAATATGATCCATTCATCTATTATAGTCTGCAAGTCATTCAACACCTTTTGCATTTTGCCATCGTATTCCGCTTTCAACTGTTTTGCTGCTGATTCGATCCAACTGTGAATTTCATGGGACATATGTTGTAGATTGTTCTTAAATTCGTTGATGTGCATTTCGTTGCTGTGCTTTCCAGAATTAATAATTTTTTCTTTCAAATGCTCAAACCTTTCTTTCAGTTCATTGAGTTTTTGGTTTTTGACTTGTTCCCATTTTCTCGCTTTATCGCGTGCGGCCTCTTCTTGAGAGTTTAATTCGTGCAACTGTTTTGTTAGCTGTTCCCCTGCCTGTAATAAAATAAGAAGTGTAGGTAAAACACCGCCTTAGTTTTATATTAAAGCAAAGACTTACCTGCAGCCTGTACTTTTCAAGCAACCTTTTCAATTGGCTTTCGTAAAAGCTAGCTTTCACCTTATGATCAACTTGATCATGGGTGTGTGGGTCTTGTTGTTCATGGTCCAGGAATTTTTCTAGTAATTGCTTGTTGGCATTCGTTTCGGCGTAGTCGTTCAAAAAATCTTTACTATTTTTTTCTTGCTTAAAGTATGCCGCAATATATTCCAGCAACACTTCCTTGTCACTTGTAGTTGAAATATTGGCGTTCTCCAAAAGTGACTCAATTTTTGTAACAAGTTGTTTGAGTGAATTTTCCTCAAACAGCCGTTCCAAAGTCGATTGCATATTTTGCAAGCCATTCAGTTGATCGTTTTGATATTCATGGAGTTCAAATAAGTCTTTTTGTATTATGTGACTTTGGCGTTTGGCCAGCTCGTCATGTACATTACGAACACCAGTGAGGAAGTTTTTGATGGTCAGCTCTAGATCTTTTCTGGATTCCTTTGCTGCTTGGCTTTCCACAATAATTTTAAGAATATATCGGAAGCGAATAAGTTTGCGCCGCTGGTCCCTTATCCATTCATTGAGCTTATCAATTTTAAATTTGTTTAGCTGCTCTTGTAGCCAGGCTTTAATTTGCTGGGGGGATTGGTGATAACGGAACGCAATTTCATTGAAATATTCTTCATCTCTTGCCAGTACTTTTTGAAGTTCTGTCAGAGTCCAGGTGGGTTTTTGTTCCAATAAAGCAACTAAATGTTTTTCTAAAGGTATTTGCCAGGCCTCAATACCAATTTTCAATTCGTTGTTCAGCAGCATTTTAGCTAAAACTTTGTCCACCCACGCTTTAATAAGTTGTATCTCAATATGGTTTTGCTCGGCAAGTTGTTTAAACTGGCCATCACAATTTTGTAGTTTTTTCTCCAATTCGTCAAAGTTTTGGCACGGTTTTTCGGCTAGCTCAGACAATATATCTTGTACAGTTACTTGCCAGGTAGTGAGCTCTTCATTAGGCTTCAACAAACCGAGAGCAAGAATTCTTTGCACTTCAACCTCAACCCACTTATTCATGTTCTCGTGACCATTGTTATTATTATGGGCTACATATTGCTTTACCCAGTCGAGGAAATCTTCAATGGTCAAGTCACGTTCTTTAAGCATCTTAATCACGTTTATCTTCCATTTAGTTTGCCAGTCGGGTAACTCTTCCCGTGTAATGGAAAGTTCAGCTTTCAATTTCGCGATGAACCTCAAGATGTCGTTTATGCTCACTTTATAACGATTGCTTATGCCATACAAGAAATCATGCGATTCGATTGCAGAAAGCAATTGCTCGTTGGATGGAGCAGTTACTATGAAATATATAATCTTATCTCGTACAGCCGTCTGCCAGTTATTGAATTGGCCCAAATTGTGTAGACGTTGGCATATTTCCGAAATGAAAGCTTTAATTTGGTTGGGGCTGACATTTAAATCGTGAGGCGCTTCGAACAGATGGTGATCACTCAAAAGCTTTTCATAAAGATCTTCAGTTGTTAACTTGTCGTTGGCTTCTAGTTTTGAAATGATAACGTCTATTATATTAATTTTCCATATCGGAAGTTTGTCACTCTTAACAGTGCCTAGGAATTCCAAGTTGTCAAGTTCTTCCAAGAACCATTCTTTTACTCTTTTTATCTGCGAAAGCGGAAATGAAGGTGATATATTTATTTTGTTATTTATTAAGCACGAGGACGTTTTATTTTTATATTCAAATATATTTTATTCAATATTTCGTTAACAATTTGTTAACATCATCAGGAATAAGTAATAGGAAATATAAAGTATGTAAGTAATAAGAAATTGAAATATGACAAGAAAACAATTTTTTTTTTGTTATTTCCTCAAAAAAATTGTATTTTACCTAAAAAAAAAAATTTTTTTCTTGTCGTAATAGAAAATTAAATTTTAAAAATATAAAATTCCTTTTGAAATTTTACAAGAAAAAATTAAATTTTTTTTCTCAAAAAAAAACTAATAAATCTTTTTTTTATATTTTACCCCAAAAAATAAATTATCTTCTCTTGTAGTGGGAAATTGAATTTTAAAAACATAAAAGTGGTTTTGTATTGTTCTAATGATTCAGCCTTTGATTTTTTAGTTTTAATAATAGTGAGCTTGAGGCTTGTTTTTATAAAATTATAACTATAAAATTATTTATTTATTTTTTGAAATATATAAAATAAATAATTTTATAGTTATAATTTTATAAAAATAAGCCTCATGCTAAAGTTAATGTCGACGCCGTTGACGGCGTTTCAACGCCGAAAAAGTTGAAATATATTGAACTTTTACGGCGTTGAACGCGTTGAGATTAACTGCTCCCATACAATTTCATACGATTCAACTTTTTTTTTGACATTTGACGCCGTCGACGACGTCGACATTAACTCTAACATCAAGCTCAATATTATTAAGATTAAAAGAGGTTTTCAAATATGACAAAAAATGTTTTATTTCCCCAAAAAAAAAATTTTTTTTTTTTTTGGTTTTTACCTCAAACAGATTTTTTTCTTGTCATGTTTCAAAGCCATTTTTATATTTTTAAAATTCAATTTCCTATTACTTATTCCTGATGATGTTAGCAAACTATTAACGAAATAATAATTTTATATAAAAAAACTACATCGTCCTCCATAAATAATAAAATATATTACCAAAATAAAGATGAAAAAAGTTAATAACAAGTGAAAGTGATACATATATTAACATTAACAGTCAAGCAAAAAGGTTTTTAGTTTGAATAGAAGAACTTACCGCGACTTTGTTTTTGATTGCTATCTGGACCACAGGGGCGGGGTCGACATATATTTTCAACTTCAAATCTACGTTAGTGGCTTGAGGATATTCGCGGACAATCTTTGCTAAATATTCTTTTAATTCTCTCTTCCATTCTGCGGGCTCTTCCTCATATGAATCACAATTGTCGATTTCTTTTTCAAGCCATTCTAAGAATTTCTGCTTTGCCATCTTATGCTTACTGGCCAAATGTGAGAGTATTTGTTCGTTCGTAGCAATTTCTTTGTAGAATTGATCCGTGTCGTAGCCGTAATGGCGAATCATTTGCTTAAATTTTTCAAGAGTGGCACGCAATTGGGCGTCTGCTCTTAAACGCAAGCATTCCTTCCTATACCAGTTTTCAAATTCTTTAATTTCGACTCTGCTATCATGTTTCGGATCACGTAAGAGGTCGTGATAATCAGCACTTTCTTTTTCAATATTGTCTACTGAGCCGTGAGGATGTGAAAATGCATCCTCTAAATTCTGACGTACTTGCTGCAAGATATCGGTTACAGTGTTCATTTTATGCGAAATAATTTCTTCAGAATCATGCTCAAACGAGTTTTTTAATTCTTTGATTTCTGTAACGTAATCCTCCACTTCTTTGTACTCCTCATCCGAAACCGCTCTATATCTTTTAATGTTTGCAATGAAATTGTTCAGAGAATCTTCTGCTGATTGGCCTCCATACGCATATGTGTGCTCGACAGTCGAATTAATTTCTTCAGTCAACTTTTTCGAACTTATCAACAATTCATTCAAGTGTTGTAATTTGTCAAAACTGTGCTTGCCTTCATGCAAACGACGTTTACCGTATCCAATTTTCGCTTCCAATTCCTGAAGAGAAAATTTATCCAGATTAGCTGAAGCCAGCGTGTTATCACATTCAAATTGTAAGTTTTCGAGGAGTTGTTCGTGCTGGGAGATCCAATTTTCAGTTTCAACAAGCTTGACACTTATTTTTTTAATCAAACCAGTTAGTAGATCCTGCACCGATTCATGTAGATGAACTGCTATGTTATCTTGCTGCTTTTCAATAAGTTGATTTAACTCATTCAATCGGGATATGCTGTTTTCTTCAAGATCGTGGTATTGCATTTTATTAAGTCCATTGAAAAATCTTGAACTAAAAGCTGATATCTGAAATACAGAAAAATATGCAGTAGTAAAAATGAAGACTTGCGATATTCAAGACAAACACGCAATTCACACGATGACTTTTATGACGTCTAATTTTATTAATTCCCTTTTGAAATTGGTTCCAAAAACTCTTTGCGTTCATACCATGAATTTGGTTTCCATGTCTATTTTATTTATGTTCTCTTTTTATTTTTATGACCTCAAAATAAAAAGAGAACAAAACGTAACAAAGAGAAATATGAAAAAACCCAAGAAATCAGATCTCAAGTCGTTTTTTCTACCCCTCTTTCTTCTCTACACCGTTCGCTATGAAACGAAAAATTACGTCATAAATTGGACGTCATAAAATCCATCGTGTGAATTGGGTGAAAAACTTACTTGTTTTTTATAGTCGGCAATAAGTCTACCCAATTCGTTTTTGTAAACGTTGATCTTGAACACCAAATCGTGTGGAGTAGTTTCGTTTTGACATTCCTTTTCACGCTCCAGCCACATACCAAAGTTTACATTAAACGTGTTTTTAAGCGGGGTCGGATTAAGTTCTTGCTTGATATAATCGACTTTGCGTTTAATTGCTTCGATATTCTCCTTTATAGAAGCAATAATATCGTTGGCCTCACCTATTCTACTATTTCGTATGGTTTGCTCTTGCCGAACCTTTTCATTGATATTGCCGTGGATACTTTGCAAGAACTCCTCATTTTTGTTATGGGCCTGTTTTAAACGTTCCAAATCATCAATAATTGTTCGTATGTGCAATCGCTCCTCATTAAGTTCTTGGTTGTATTCCCGGATTAAATCCTCCTTTTCCATATGTTTTTGCAAAATATCTTGTTTTAGCTGTTCTTGTTGTTTTTCCCAGTTTATTTGATTCAAATGACTCAATTGTTCGGTCACATACTCTTCAATTTTTTCGACTGGCGTATGGCAGAGGAGGGCAATCAATTGTATTTGTCTGTTTGATTTCAAACTGTGTTGCAGATCGCTAACGGAACCATGTGGATGCTTTTGCAGGATCTCATTTAGCAGTTTTTTAACGAGTACTTGCCACGCGGTAAGATTGTTGACTTGCAATTTACCCTCAGTAAGCAAATTATATAAATACACGTTCAACCATCTTTCAATTTCGTCATTTGCTATATCATATTCCTTGGATATCTTATTGAATTCGTTTGAGTTTTGATTTAGTATATGATCCAATTCATCTATAGACTGCAATGGTTTTTGACTAATATTTTGCAAATATATTTCTAGCTCTTTTTGCCAGTTGGTGGGCTTTTCGCTTGGTTTCAGCATCTGAAACTGTAAAAGTTTGTCCCGTTCGTCCTTAATCAATTTCTCGAGCTCTGCATCCGTAATAGTTTTTTTAATGTTATGCTCATTTTGAAACTTTTTGACATCTTCTGAAGCCCATTTGTTGAACAAGTCAACGGTAAAGTCATAGTCTTTAAGCATGTTGGCCACATTGGCTCTCCATTGAGTTTGCCAATCCATAGTTTTTGACGTTTGCTTCGATGCGTTAATTATGCTTTGAAGCAATTTTTTGACATCATTTACTGGTACGTTGTGTTTAACGGATAACCGGCTCAACATCTCCTTGTTGTTGGCAATAAAAGTTTGCAATTCTTCGAAAATTAAATCGTTCTTTGCAATAAGTTGCTCAATATTTTTGACCTCCTCTTCCTGCCATTTTTCAATATTGCCCAAAGGGCGGTCTATATCGTAAACCAATTCGCCATCAACCCATTTCTTATGTTGTTCAGATCCTGTACTCACAGTGCCATCAGCAGTAGTGAGAATAGTTCTGTTGTAGCGCGTGACAGTGACAGTGTTCGATTCTACGGGCAAATGCTCGATGGGTTTATCTAAACTTGGGATTTTGTTCCAATCTAAAGCGTGGTGGTTTGCGCCAATACTCAAAGAAGGCAAGTTGTATTGTGTTTGCGGTTGATCATTAGCGTGGCTGTTTACTGAGAGGTGAAGGTCTCCGCCATCATTTAAATGGGGCAACTCAAAATCAACCGTTTGCTGTTGATCAGTGTCGTAGCTACCCACGGCGACATTGTGACCAACATCAACAGTTTGGGGAGCGATATTTTTTCCCAATATATTGCCTGATATCCACTGAAAGAAATGAGGGTCCTTAACATTCTGGCTGGTAAATAAGCCATTATTTACATCTTCAACCAATTGATGAGCCTGTTTTCGACAAATGTTATCCAATTCATTGGTATTTTTACCGGTTAATCTTCTGATACTCTCTGCAATTAAGAAAATGTCAGAACTTTTCGTATGTTCTAAGTGCGCATAAATTGAATCTATTTACCTGACCAGTGCTGATCATCATCGATGTGTGCATAATCTGAGTGGAGAGAATCGTATAGTTGTTGTAAGCGATAGGAGAATTCTGAAACTTCCTGCAAATGATCAAGACCGAATTTGTCTAGATTGCAACAGGTAGCAGGGGCAGAGGAACCATATGATGAAGACGAAGATGTAGACGAAGACTGATACGAGTAGCTAGCGTGTGATGTAACTTCGGGTTTGCTAGCGTCCTCTCTACTGTAAGTACTGTAGCCGCTACTCCACTGTACCAAAGCCACTAGGACTAGTATTAGGCTAAAGCAGCCTGCCATTTTCGCTATTTCTCTTTGAAGTAACCGAATATAATAGACCAACTGAAATAATATACATACATACATACACACATACGAAAATATAAATTTTGATATAATAAAATAAAATCGCTTCAAGATTAGACGACATATTATTAGACTCCAAAGCAGAGTTTGTTTTATAATGTCAGGACGAACATCTTTAATTTACATGAGAAAAACGTACCAGCACAAGACTTTAAAGGCTATCCCAAGTGTCCATTCTTAGGCCACTACCAACGAATGGCTTGTAGAAGGCCTCGTCCCAGAAGGAAATGTAGACTTTGCCAAAGCAAAAGAAATAATTTCTTTGTCCAGTTACCAAACCATAACGCCTGCCAGTGTCAAACTAAAAGTTGACAAACAGAACAAAGCGACCCGAAAAAATTATAAAATCAGTGTATCCATGGATTCCCCAACTATAGCGATTGATTTTTCCAATAGCTTTCATTCGGCAGCTCATCTGTTTGCGTGTAACATGCTACTGTTAAACACGTTCAGTTTGGTCTATGATTTAACATGTCACTGTTACACATGTTCAGTTTGGTTTATGATTTAACTTGCTACTGTTAAACATGTTCAGTTTAGGCTATAATTTAACATGCCACTGTTAAACATGTTCAGTTTAGTCTATAATTTAACAGTGATTAGACTTACGAACACTTGAGGATTGTTGAATTTTATTATCAAAATTCATGCGCAGTTGAGAAAGTGCCTCGTGTTCATTTCTGATTGCATGTATATGTGAACAAGCAAAGTTGCTGTATCGTGCGGTAATTACAATTTTTTATTCTTTTTCCCCAAAATGGAAGAGCTGGACTGGCATGTGGTTTCAACAAGACATTGCCAAATGCTTGGAAGGCGATCTCGATGAACAGTTTATTTCACATTTGGGGCCGGTCAATTGCCCGTCTAGATCGTGCCATTTAACGCCTTTAGAACATTTTTTCTGGGCCTACTGACAGCCAATATTGGAGAATTTATTCGCATAAACCATTTGAGGTGCATATACATCTTTCTATCGACTAAAATATTTCATACATTTCTCAAAATTTTACGTGTTTTCTTAAATCACATCCTAAAACTCTCCCATTACAAATCATACACAGTAAAATTTTAATATAACATTTATATTGAGGCATTTGAAGAAATATTTCCCTCTATATAGAGACTTTTTTGCTCAGAATTTGTTCGTTTAGCTGTAGTGTATTTTTGTATGCATAACTTGGCAATTAAGAGGTTTTCTCAAGGGACTCAATAAAACATACGTTGTATTGAGGTTTTCGTTATATCGAAGTTTCACTGTACCATTAAATCTGTATTAACATTATAAAGAGGAAAGTTTTGCTTGTTTTGTTGTTTGTTTGTTCGCATGCAACAGGCTCGAAAACTACTGAAAATATATGAAAAATTCACTTCCGTTTCCGAACGGAATCGGATTCCATGACGTGGCTGAATATTTAAGAAAAAATTGTTAAAGCCATAATGTACTTTAAGTTCGGTTCTATAACCTATCACCCAGTATCTTATATACATATGTCAATTAGCGCCATTAGCAAATTAGACCCTATCGATCACTTTCAAATAAAGTTCCGCTACCCAAACCAGTTGCCGGTCCTTGGCAACCAGCTGTGTCATCTATCTTGTGATGGCTACCCTTCGCTCCATGAAACAAGTAATCACGAAATAAGGCCCGAATTTTCACGGGCTTATTTTATACGAAATGATGTAATGGCCCAAAGTGAAATGAAATAACTCATTTCATATGGAATAGAGTCCCACTTTCTAAAATAAATAAAACCCCAATACTTAATGGACGCCGCCACGTTTAAAGTTGTTTAAAAAGGCTGCCTTAATCACCGTTATATATTGAATATTTTGGAAAGATTAAATATAATACTAAAATTTTACTTTCTAAAACTTCAATTAATTTTTTAGATTTTTCAGATGTGTTCCCTTTTGATTGGGATCCATCCATGTTCATAACAGATTATGATCATGCTATGAGGAAATTGTTCGTAATACAGTTTTGCCTTTGCTCGCTCCATTATTATGTGTATGTGCGATGTCCTTTTAAATTAAAAAAAAAAAGTAAAGTGTCCTTTTTTAATTGAAGTGTCCTTTATTGCACTTTTTTGATTATTAATTTTTTTTTTAAACTTCTTAATTAAAAGTTTTATTTTCTCGATACAATAAAAGAAAGTAATTATTTACAATATCCCGATTATTGACTAAAAACTTATTTTACTTGCAAAAAAACTGGAAATCATTTATAAAAAATATTTTTATTTGCAACAAAAAATTTTAATGTATAAAAAATATAATTGACTCCAGAAGAGTAATGAAAAATAATTTGTTTGTTTTTTGACTTCTGGACAAATGACGCAAAAAATCGGTTTTACTTAACATCAAATATATGACTTTGGATTCACTGAGAAGATGTCGAAAAGTGAACTTTTGCCAAAGACATTCTTATATTAAATTCATTAGAAATTATTCAGATTTGCACTATTTCCGGATCACAACTTCAAGATCTTATTGAATTTCTCGGAAGCCTTATTTTACTGGGTAGCTATTTTTTCTTGATGAACGTCCAATAAACATTTAAAGTATAACAAAGACACTTTTTGCACAGATGACAAAATTTTAAGTGAAATAGGTCTCCAATATTGTTTTCATTAAATATTTTTGGGGGTTATTTCACGTGAAATTAAATAAGTCCCAAAAAAAACTAAAAACAAAATAATTTCCCAAATAATTGTTGTGGCTTTCTGTACATATTTTGGGGGACTTAATTTTTCATTTTTTTTATTATTTCGTGAGGACTTACTTAATGCAGACGGTTCCCTTTCATTTTGGGCTAGATACTATTGGTCTAATTCATAAAGAAAAAGTGTTTTACTTATAACCTTCTTATGTGACATATTTCTGTATAAAAGTTGCCAACTAAGCAGTTAATAAGCATAAAATATTTTTTATAAATTAGGCCTTAATACTTTTCTTAATAAAATACTCACTTGTTTAGTTCAAACAGACTAAATATTTTTAAATTTCACCAGGCAAGCAAGGATTTTTACTAAGAAATCCTTAAGCAGTTTTATGAAAAAAAAACTGCAAGGATAATAGAATTAAAACACACACACACACTTTGTAAAAACTCCCAGAAGCTGCTTTAAAACAGGTGCTTTGCGTTCAGAGCAAAAGCGAAACTGATTTAATTAGCATAAAATCCGCCATTATATAGAAGAAATTTCGTCCGAACATACACCCATACTCATGTGTGTGTATGATAATATTGGTGAAATTATCACTAACTTTTTTATCATTATGTTGTGGAGACTTAGTAAATAAAGTTGTTATTAAAAGTACTAGAGATCGTAAACTAAGTAAATTGTACGTGCATAAAAGGATTTATCATCTACATATTATCTGCGTTAACAGATTCGCATACGATGTTTGTTACTGGTTATCAGTCTACGCTTTTAATTTTTTTATTTCTTATTTTTTCAGTTCACTAATACATTAAGCAAATTCTGAAACTTTTCCCTTAGCGTTGTCAGAATAATGATTTTATTATAGTGCTGTTAGTTTTTTGAACCAGATATGAATGTAATATCATGATCTTTTAGTTAATTACCTGCTACAAAATTTTATAAAGAGTGTATTTTATGTGGCTTTTAAATTGATGCGAGTTAAACAAGTTAGTCCCAATTCCAGAAAGAACAAAAAAAAACCATTGCCATTTTCAAATTTCACACAACCAGTCTCGATCCTGACCGCCACATAACTTGCTCCTTGGATAATATTAATTTCAGTGATATTTAGCCAATGTCGATGCTATAATCACTATTTTATTTCGATCTTTTCTTGTATAATTATTTTATAATTTATTAAGCACTTGGTTCGGGTTTATTTATATAAAAAATAATGGCTTTAACTTTAATAAAATAAAATATATAATTTTTCGCATTTTATTCGGAAAGATTCTGCCCACAATGATATCCAGAGATGACAGAAAAAAATTTTATATAAGAACTGAAAAGCCCATATTTGATTTTAACTAGAAACTTATTGAGAATTCCAGCTGAATTTGCTACTTAATTCAAGCGAAATAGCAAATGAGCCAATTTTCTAACTCAGTTTAACTTTACAAAAAAAAAATATCAACACAAATAAAATGGCGAAACAATAGCGGAGTCGCACACACGCTAGGCAAGCCAGTCTGTAAACTGTAACACGCAGCAGACGAAAATTACCGGTACAAGCGAAGTTAATGAATTAAGATGCATGGCATCAGCAAAATATTATTTTAAAAATTCTGGCCAAGGATCAGCAAATCTCTCGTACAACTTAAATTTAGCAATATAAAAAAATTTCCATATTTTGAAATTCGAAACTCGATTTTATATTAATAATATTTCAGATAAACTACAATTCATTTATATCATTAGTAACCTTGCATATGTACATTAGTGTGTCGCAAAAAAAAAATAAATTTTCAATTTTTATAGGTGCTCCATAATTTTTTTAAAGCTTAAAGGGTAAAGTATTTTTGTGATTTTTTTCAGTTTTTTTCGGAGGAGGTTTAGAGGTTGCTAAAATCGAATTTAACCCAAAAATTGGGTTTTCTCTACTTGTTTTGAATTGTGCTCATTAATCGGCCCATTAGCACGATTTTTCATTGTACATACATACAAAGTATTTGTCAGTTACGTTGAAGAATTCAGTAGTAGCAGCGAGTACTGAACTCGCCTTTTATAATATTAGTACGAAGTTGCTGCTAAATTGTGGTAATTTATGAGGCATTCACGTAATTAAAAACACTCCATTTGAAACAACAATTCTAAGAAATAAAACATTCAAAATTATCTTTCTTCTTGCGTACATCAAAAATATAACTAACATTATTTTTTAATTATTCTATAATTTATTCTATAATTCATCACTGTTGCCAGGTCTTCAATATTCTCTCCAAAAAGTTATATCAAATATAAAAGATCTAATATGGGCATTTCCTGGGGTCACGAATGTACGTTCGTACGTTTTTGATGTACAAAGAATATAGAAAACGAAACTTTTCCTAGAATATTTTTTTTTTTTGCGATAAAGATATTGGAGGAAGTAGACATGCCCTGACAGAAACTGTGTCAGGAAGTAGTTTACTACCCAAATTTTCTTTGAGTCCATGCCTCAATGCTGGAAATGAGACTGCGTAGCCATCTACCACCGGTTTCTGTGCTCCATCTGTTTCGCCATCGCTGAAGTGTTCGGGATCTCTTGGAGTGCCATGCCTCCTTCCGCTCACGCGCCAAAAAAATCGACAGGTATCTCTTCACTTATTACGAAAACCGCTGCTGCCGATATTATTATTGTTATTATTGAACGCTGATGAGATGGCGTAGCGGCCTCGAAATCAGTACTGATCCGTTCTGCTGGTTGATGATTATTGAAAAATATTCTTAATATTCCAATCTTAATATAAATTAATAAAATAGAATTTGAACAAATTCATTTATTAATAAAATAATAGAAAATGGTTTGCAGTCTTGCAGATTCGAACTTAAGCCCATTGATAAAATTAACAATTTACATAAGAAAGTTCGACTAATAAAAATTCATACATAATTTAAAACATTGCGGGGGCACGCGCACTTGTTCATTGTAAATTGACAACTAAATTCAATTACTTGAACATAAATAACAAAGAAGCTTTAGTTATCAGCAGCCGATGGCTCTGGAAAAAGCGAAAGAGATACATGGAATATTGGGAATATTAATCGTCGGGGTTGGGGAATTTCGTACTAACCAAAAATGTAATAACTTAAAAATATGAATGTGATAACTTCTCATATTCAATTTTCGTTAAAATATTGGTTAAATAGTTGATATTCCTACTAACTAGCACCACTTGCAAAAGTGGAAAAATTGAACAAAGAACGCTGATGAGATGGCGTAGCGGCCTCGAAATCAGTACTGATCCGTTCTGCTGGTTGATGATTATTGAAAAATATTCTTAATATTCCAATCTTAATATAAATTAATAAAATAGAATTTGAACAAATTCATTTATTAATAAAATAATAGAAAATAGTTTGCAGTCTTGCAGATTCGAACTTAAGCCCGTTGATAAAATTAACAATTTACATAAGAAAGTTCGACTAATAAAAATTCATACATAATTTAAATTATTATTATTATTATAGAATTATACATCATCAGCTTATGCTGGAATTGACGTACCGGGTCTAAGACCAAAGGTTACGCTGTGTGGGGATATAATCCATCTTTTATATCCGTTATCCTAATGTTTCCCTCACTATCGTCGTTGCTTTTATTAGAATTGCCTCTTGCTTTTCAGTTAATATCTTTACATTACGTTAATATTTAGCTTATTTATTATATTTATACATATACATATATTATCTTTCCGATATTATCATATCTTCGCCGGTAATGATTTGGAAGTAAGTAGGACAGCTATTAAGTAGGTGTTGCATGGTTTCAGGCGTATTACCGCACCTTCGGCAACTATCGTCTGTTACTGTACTGTCACGAATTATGTATTTCCTGTAGTTCTTCGTTTGTATTACTCCATCCTGAATGACTGTAATAAACCCTTCGGTTTCAGCAAAGACGTAACTATATTTAAGCCAATTGTTAGTATTTACTTTATCTACATAAGCCTGACTGATCACATTTTGGGAATTTCCCATGTAGCGGTTTTGATTTCCAGTCTTGAATGAGGTTCTCTATTGTTGTTTGAACATTGTTGCTATTGTTTTTAAGATTTAGTGGAGTGAGGTTATCGTCGGCACTTATGAGTCCTCTGCAGAGGGGAGATACTGAAAATATTCTATTAATTTTGTTAGTTGTTTACCATGTAGTATATATATATATTTAGTAACCCTCTTCCTCCTTATTATTATTACTACTACTATTATTATTATTATTATTATTATTATTATTATTATTATTATTATTATTATTATTATTAGAAAATACTTCGCACCTAAATTCATGGTAGAGTGTCCTAAACTGGCAACTCTGTAATACATAAATGTGCCAAGAGAAATGGATCTTGTTTTACTTTCTGTATTATCTGTTTCCAACTAAGTTTATGAGGGCAATTGAAAAACTATCATGTGACTATTTTTATTTCTACACACATACGTACATACATACATACATACATACATATTTATATATGAATTTCCGTACACACACCTTGAATTTAATCTGTTTTGCGTGATAAACCTTATTTCCATGTTATATCTTTAATTTTCGTAAATCTCCTTATATTTTGGAGAATAATAAAATATATCTAATATACTATAATATCTTTATAGTTTTGTTTTGAAGTAAACTTTTTTTTTATAATTCTTGTACGAGTATATGTGTACAAATATGTACTTAAGTATGTAAATACATCAAAAATATTTTGACTATCTTGTTTTTTGAAAACGGAAGAAACAAAATTGCATACACGTGTATAACTTTGTATGTACATGTTTTCAATGGCTTTCGCAAGAATTTTGTAGTCAAATATATCGATGGAAAAGAGAGTAACCGAAAATCAATGTGGATTGAACCAATTATATCTATTAGCATTGTTTCCGCAAAGAAATCGCTCCAAAAAAATGTTATCAAACTCAATCATATTAAATAAAAAATATTTTATATTAAATTCATATAAGATTGATAGGGTAATTGTTCGAAAATTGAAAGTTGTTTGAAATTCAAAAAAACATGATAAATATTTCAAGGCTTTTAGTTATCCAACTTACACAGCAGGGCAGAACAGCTGTTTTCGAAGACAGCCACGCTTTCATTATTAGAATTCATGTGTATTTTTCTTTGTCAACACTTATTAGGTGGCTTAATTGAATGGGATAAAAGTTTGGAAATATTTTTGTTTCATAAACGCTAAGCCTGACAAATTTCCACATTAACTTGATTTTATTAAAAACTTACAAATTGATGCCTTTTTGAATAAAGAAAACCTGTACTATAAGTCTCAAGAAATAAAAATGTAATTAACAACACTCTTATTACTATGTCAAGCTTAAATGTATTTTATTTATTCAAAATCAACAAAATGTTTGCTTCGCAGTTACGACAAACAAAATGGAATAGAATAATAAATTCTTACTCCTTACTAATATGTATAATAAATATGCAAGTTACTCTCTCTGTCCGTCTGCCTGTTACCTTTTCACGCTTAAGCCGCTGAGCCGATTTAGATGGAATTTGGCATAGAGAGCCGAGGCATAACGTAGGATGGTTTTTGTTTTAGGAAACGATCCTATTAGGTGATCGAAAATTTGTATGGAGATATGACATTATGAAGCTGATAACTACGAACAATTTAAACTTTGAGAGAGTTAACTATGTACTTGTGCTTGACAATGGCTATCAGGGGTCAAGGGTGGCTTAAAATTTCTAGAGATACATGGTATATGAAATTGTGAAACCGACAAGCATAAAATCGTTAAACCCTGATACAGTTGAAAATGCAACACTGAAGTTTCACATATTCTTCGTGGGTAAAAGCTAGTAAAGAAATATATTCGTTTCGAACTTTATATTGAAACAAAAACAGATTTAAGTTTATTATCTTGTCGAACATGTTTATGTATTTCATTTACAAAACAGACAATTAATCATTTTCCTTCGGGGTCTCTTTGTCGCTGCCGTTGTTAGTATCGATTCCTTTCGAAAGTAGGCTGCTTGAAATAATAATTTAAAATTAAAAAAAAAAATCTGGAAGTTTTTGGTTCTAGCCCCCTGTTTTAAAAAAATTAAGCTTTCATCATATCTCGACGTTCCGAGTTCTTAGGAAGCATTTCTAACTACTCCTCAGAGGATGTCGGTATGACTGTGTGTTTGGGTTCGGTGTGCGTGTGTGTGTGTGTGTAAGTGTATGAACCGTTTATAAGTTTTGTGCGGATTGACCGAATCGAACCAAACTAATGGCGCTTCGAACAGTTCAAATGAGATTTTCTATGAACTGGAGTCGATTCGGATCAATAGATTTTGAGAAATCAAAAAAGAAAAAAATTTTTTTTCGCATGCACAAACTTATCAACTCTTGACATTGAAAAATCACGTCAATCGCCACTTACGGGATGAAAAACGCTTGATGGGCTCGTGAGATATTATAAACAAAAAAATCGAATAAAGTGATATTTTTTAAAGCTCCAAAATTATATATCATGTGGGAATCAGTTGATTCAATCAAAAGTTATAGCGATTTGAATATTAAAACAAGAGAACTTTATCAAACGCTTATTAGACTTTTGAGTTCGAAGAACTTAAAAGTAAAGAACAGCACAACAAATCGCGTTACGATGGCTTTTTGGGTCACACGTGAACTTAAAAGAATATCCGTTTCATTCTACGCCTCAATAGATGTTTGTTTAGTTTTCACAAATAATTTGATAATTACGCTTATATTAAAGTTTTGACGTCAAAAGCTCAAATTTTTTCATTTACTTTTGTTTTTTGTTTTATTGCTTTAGTTTGTTATGTTCATACATTGAAGCGTGAGTACATGAGGTGAATGCACTTGCTTCAGTTCTTGTAAAGGTAAAAAACTACTTATACTGATGGGGTACGTTTAAACATTATCTTGTTTTTCGAATAAAAGAGTCAGTGAATGATTTGGCCGCTGATTTTAAAATTGCTATACACACAGAAATGATTTTACTTTTTCTCATATGTGACGGCGCATAGAGAAAGGGACCTAAGGGTAAAAAAAATCAATTTTCACTTTTTTTTTGATGTGGACAGCATCTGAGCATCGAATGAGACCGATCCCATGCCCCAAAAGTGTTCCCTCCCAGAGATATGCGCGTTTTATGAAGTGATGGTACACCAAAGATACACGTATTTAAATCTTTAAAATGGCTCTCCTGAACAAAACCGGTTTTTACCCTTAGGTCCCTTTCTATTTTGCGCGTCACATATACATATGTATGTATGAGAAAAATTTTAGAAATAGTTTTTTCCTGTGATTTTTTGCTTTTATGTAATAGTACGTTTCCACTATGAGCAAATTATATCGGATTTGAGGAAATTATATCGGATTATGTTGTAAGTAATTTTGTGTTCGAGTTTTCGAATTCAATTTGACATTTATATTGTTTGGTTATTTTTTTAACATAAGAAAGTAGCAAAAATTTTCTTCAATGTTAACTTGAAATGGCAAAATAAAAATAAAAGCTATAAAAATGCAAAATAAAATTTAGTTTTTTGTAAATTATATTCAACAAATAAATTCAGCGACATTTTATTCGCACTTAAATGTCACATTTTTGATTTGCATCTCACCAGTAGTGGATGCCCCAAGGTTGCATTTGTAAAAAATGACAGCCGTGCAGTGTTGCACAGAGAAGTTTCGACTTAATTTGAAATAAATTAAGTCATTTGAGAAACGTATGGGAAATCATGTCGAAAATTACTTCATTTATGCAAATGATAGGATTTGGCCCAAATCACGTATATGGAAACGTACTATAATTCTTTTGGTCGTTTTGTCCACTTTTCTCTTTTCGGGTAATTTGTTATCGCAATTTTCACAATTTTATCACTTTTATCGATTTTTCCCCCATTCCATTGATGTGCTTAGTGGCGTAGTTTTACAATGTCAAGAGATGATTAGTTTGTGGCAACCTAAAAGTCCTTTAAAAATTATTCCAAAAATATATTTAAAAAAGATTTAGTAACTCCTTTTCGGAAACTTCAACCTCTTTGGTTTGAAAAGTTTAAGCTTTCTTAAATTTATTTGTTATATCTTGTTAAATAAAGAATTTTAGGAGATACCCTCGTATTTTCAAAAGCTGTTTCTAGTTATAACAATTTTTAAAATATACGCATGTGCATATGTACATACATACATACTTAAAAATTATCTATCTTTTGGATATAATAAAAGATAATAAATCAAAGCATCTTATCGGTTATAGTTATACCACATTAAAACCTTTTATAATTCCTACGCACAAGTGTATGTTTTCATAATTCCAATGTACATACATATGTACATATGTATCGGACATATCTGCAAGTGTATGTACATACAAACTATCACAATCTTCATTTCTATTCTTAATTTTATGGGAGTCAATTTAGATAAATGAACGAATGACTGACTTGAGATTTTAACAACGTTAGTGCTTGACGTAGCACTTTCTATGCTAATTTAATATTAAGCATTAAAAAATATGTACGAGTATGTACAACTATTTGAAGAAAATTTCCACAGTTTCATTAAGTAATGAATACGCTAAAACAAATCAAGAACAACATATGTAATTAATAATTATAATATATGTAGAAAGAATTTAAAATCAATGGAGCTGTATAACTGAACAGATATGGGATACGAATTCTGGATTCAAGTACTCAACTTTAAAAAATTTATCAAATAAATTTCGAATTTGACTGAAAAAAAACACATAAAATTTAAAGAAATTCATGAAAACTTTATTTCAGTTGATAGAACGACCAAACTGAACATGTTTAACAGTAAATGTTGCAGCTGAGCTGCCAAATATATTGTTACAAAAACTGTCCTCAACAGTTCTCTCTTTCACACAAATTGATAGACGGAACTGTAAGTCAATTGAATCGGGCTGCTATTGATTGCAAAGGGTGGGTGGGTGCCTGTCTCAGTAAGTTTGTAGCCGGTTCACAAACTAAGCAAAATACCTATTAAAAGCAATTTTCATTTTTGCACTGAAAAGGCGAGCAAACAGGGGAAATAAAATTTAACCAAGTTGATTTTGTTGTAGTTACTAGGAGACTTCAGTAAGACACGACATGATCAAAATTATTATGCGGATTCATTTAGAAAGTGTTCTAAATGAACTTTTTTAATTTAAAGCAATTCAAAAAAGACCAATAAATGGCCTAAACCTAAAAACTTTTGCTAAGAATTTTTACTTTAATCTTTATTTGTTAATTAAAACATACTCGTACACATACAGATAAACATTGCTAAAGTACACAAATTTTTTACTACCCCTATCTGCAAAAAATACACTTAAATTCGCAGGATTAGTAGATTATATTTAATTTTGCTTATGAAAAGCAATAAAACTTTAAGATTTTCATATTAATGTGCAAAATCCAACTGACTGTCATACAGTGAAGAGTTTGATGTTGTATTGGTGTGATAGTGCAATAAATGTCTTTATACATATACACAAACTACTTGAGCTACATACATACATACATTTCATTTAATTTCCCTAGTCTCCAATCATTCTTAGCTTTTTGCAGATGATCATGTTATTATGTGCACGATATTTGAAATTTTTGTATGAATGTTTTGATTCTTCGAAAATTTCATTTCTAGCCAAATCACGACCAATTGAAAAGCAAATTTATGCGGCATTTTACACACAGAGAAAAATCTAGTTTTAGCCCAATCTTCCTGCTCCCCATTAAAATGGTGTTTTCTTATGCTCGTATAATTTATAGCAGCCATTATTAAAAACGTTAATACAATTTCAAAGCGTCACAACAATTTTTCTATAAAAAGAAATTTTTTGTATAAACTATATGTTTATACATAAAATGAGACAATCATATGTTATGCCCAAAAATCAACATCGAAGAAAGTGAGTTTTCCACAAAAATCCTCTGGGGATTTTCTGGAAATTCTTATCCCCTCTGGAAATTCTTATCTCAAAAAAAAATCCCTAGATTTTTTTTATCTTGGACCAGCACTCAGGGTATGAGCCCTATATATGCAATGCATTGCGCCGGAACTGAAAACAAGGGGACAGATTAGGAAAGATGAGAAGATAGACAGTTTTACTCATAGGTTTTTGTCTAGAATAAGCGAATAAACTAATTCTCTAATAACATGTGTTTATAATTCGCATATCTGCTCTATTTGCACTCTTTTGAACTTATTCGATTAATTTTATAGTATTCTTTCAATCGCGAAAAGTAATTAGTTATTGCTCAATGGGCGAAGGTAATGAAAAACGACTATTGGATGTTTTTGCTGAAAGTATTCAGCAAATGTTAGCTGAGATGCAACCTGCTGAACTCAATAAGAAACACAAACGCAACTGTATTTTTTTTGGGTCGCTCTGGCAAGGGTCGTGGGCGAGACATTTCACATTTGCCATAAAACACTAAAAATAAATTTCTGGAGTAATTAAGTGTAAAAATCTTTTTTTTACATATAGTCATTTAGGGGCAAAGAGGGAGGAGCGGAGGATCAAGTTACGTCTCAACTACGTCATAAAATCTTAAAAATGTTATTTCTAAGGAATGTAGGCTTCAGTAATACAATTTGTTAAATTTTGACACTATTTTTGCATTAAAATGGGCGGGGTCCAAAATTATTACTTTTTATTTTATGGCTTTAACTTTAACGCGTTGGACCTTCTTTGACATGAAAATATATCGCTTGCTTAATAAACTACAAAAAAAATTTTTAAGAGTACATATGTTGTTTTTTAAGAGTTGGTTTAGTTGTTCTTAGTAGAACCTTTTTGCCTCTGACCCGATTCCTCGTCATTCAACAGTTTAATTATGGTATAATATATATAAGCTTATATAAATTTTCTGCTGCCGTGTTGGTAAAGATCTGTGAAAGACCGCACAAAATGATGTCTATATATATATATATATATATATATATATATATATATATATATATATATATATATATATATATATATATATATTTATATATATGTATATATATATATATATATATAAATATATATATATATATATATATATATATATATATATAAATATATATATATATATATATATATATATATATAATCAGCAGTTCATTAAAACTACATGACGTGTATTAGTTTAGTATGTAAATATATTTTAGGTAAAAAATCATTTTGAACTTTAAATGTCAACTAAACTTGAAATGACTTATAAAATATGCATTCCTAGTAATTGTACAAATATGCGTCGATGTCACGTCAACATCGACTAGTTGTCGACAACAATTGAGTACTAGTGACTGTCGGAAGCCTAGTTAATGACACCAAGCCAAACAGCTCGATTTGACATGACATTAAAATACACTTAGAGAATCTTTACTTGATATGGATTTTAGTTAAAAATCAAACACAAGAAAACGATGTTTAACGAACAAATTGAAAACGTCATGATCATATACATATAACGAATACTAAATACTTTTACTAAGTTTGTGTTTTGTTACTCCCTCTAGACTTTTTCCGAATATCCAAATTAAAACAATTGGAAAAGAAAATCTCCATTGAATGATATAAATGTAAATTTAATCGTTCAAATTTGTGATTTTCATCAGTGTAAATCTGGAAAAGTAGAAAATATTTTATAAGAAATAGATTTGATGTTAACAAGAACACAGTGTCTCGGCCCACTCACCAATTGCTCAAACATAATGTTGTTCTTTTGCAAAGCCCTTGCCAGCATCAATGAATGTTGATCGAGAACGTTGACATCAGCGGTACCGTGTATAAGCAAGAACTGATGATTTCGAAAATTCTCCACATTTTGCGAAATATTGTTGTTTAAGTAGTTGTAAAAATTATCACACTTCTTGCCCATATAGCGTTCGGCGAAGAACGAGTTGTGATGCAGCCAGGAAGTAATCGGAGCCACTGAAATGCCACATTCAAAAAGTCTTCCATCATCATTGGCCAAAACTAAGGCTGTCAAATAACCTCCGTACCCCTTACCCCAAATAGCACAGCGATCTTTGTCAACAGATGTAATATTATTTTGCAAATATATTGTCGCAAACATTATATCTTCTACTTCGAATTCACCCAAATGATTGTTAACTGAAAACAATGACGTTTTACCTTTATTGCCAGAGCCGCGGACATCGATTAGAGCATAGAAAACATCATGATTTGTGGCCATGTATGCCTCAAAGCCTAAATGGAATTCGTTGCTAGCACTTACAGAATTCGGCCTACCACTCACATGTACAATCATGGGATATTTTTTCTCATGAACGAAGAACTTGGGGTATACCACTTTGGCCATGCTTAAGGTGCCATCAGTCAAAGGAATGGGTATCACTTCAAAAGCTGGAAAAATATATAGTTCCTTCGCCCGACCGTAGTAAACATTCGTGATATGGCGGTGCAGTATTCTAGAGCTTCTAGTTTTCAAAACACTGGCGTAAGGCGGATTGGGCCCAGTGCAGAAAGCAAGGTAATAAGAAAAGTCTTTGCTAAATGAAGCTTCGGCGGAAAGGCATCTCTGCCTTTGTGAGTCAATTAAATTGCACGTTATACAATCGGTATTACCAAACACATGATATTGGGAACGATCTTTCTTCAAGATACCTCGGTAGTAGCTGTGCGAAAATAAAAATGTTTGGGTTCGGGTATACGCGATTATGTTTGACAAAATGATAATACAAACTTACATTATATCGTGGACCTCATCATAGCCATACAACTTCATGACGTAGAGCATGTCGCGCTTTTCCCACAAATTTTCCCCAGTTTTTAAATCTAAATTCCAAATTGTGGACGCATCATCTACCCAATAAGAGAATATACAACTGCTACTATTTTTCAAGCAGATGGGAGTACCGATCTCAATCCAGCCGGAAGGCTCTACCAAGCGCTTAATCAGATTGCATACGCCTTTTACACTGCAGAGTAGTAACTTAGCCTTGTTTTGACGCCTATTCAACCAAGTGATCAATAGCTGGTTATCTCTAGTCCAGACCACACTTTTTAAAATACTATCACAATCAGGGGCAGACAATACTTCATGGGTTATTTGCTCAGACATCATATCAAAGACCTTCACAGACACTTTTGGGTTAGCTGTACCGGCTCTGGGATATTTCAAATCAATCTCTTCCGGATATAGATATTCCGAGTTTCCAGTCTCACCATACACAAAATGTTTAACCGTTTCGACTTCGGTGTCATCAAAAACCGCTATGGCTAAGAAATTGCCATCTGTTGACCACCACATGGCCGAGCCGTTAGTAAAAATTTCTTGTCCATACACCAGATCGGGTACACCGTTATAGATGCTACCACTTTCACCATTCGTCGTTATTTGGACATCCGTTTCATGATCGTAGCGTATGAAAACATTATTCTCGTAAACAAAAACTATGCGATCATTGATCGGATGCCAATCGCAGTATTGTAATCTTGTGCCATTATATATTTTATTTATCTGTTGTATTGTCAGATCAACAACATCGCATCTCGCCAACGTGGCACCTGCTCTTCTAGTAGCATCGTATCGTATAAGAACTTGAGAGTAGTCGACAGAAAATGCAATAGTTTCCAAATCGTTATACCCTAATTCGTTCTAGCAAAAGAAAAAGAAAATCAGATTCAGATCCAAATGCACTTACATATTTAAATGCATAGGCAAATTTCTCAACAATAAATAAACACCAACCAAAGAGCTCAAGTTTAACATTATCCGGCCTTTAGAATACTTTTCAACATTATATGAATTAATCCAGAGTGAGTCAAAATAGTAGAATTCAGAATCTGCAATTAAAAAGAAAAAATCATTTTTTATTGCTTTTAATTCTAAAGCTATGATGCGGCTCAAGCAAAAGGATTATTTCCCTGTACAACTTTTGGCTTTACCAATAGAGCTTTTGTTTTAAGCTCTATGGGGTCAATTCAATTGTGATGAATGGACGCATCACAACAATTTCAATCATTGCATGGGAAATGGCTGAACGTTTACATTTATATTCTCCTTTATGGCTGTAATAATTATAAAGACTGATTTTATAGCAACTTTCCTTTTAGCAGCTCAGCTGTTTTCGTGTAACATATTACTGTTAAACATGCTCAGTTTGGCCTGTAGTTTAACCATGAATCGACTTGCAAAAATTAAACATTTAAGGAATTTAAGCTTAAATTATACAATTTGTTAAATATTTACACTATTTTTCGCCCACTAAAGGAGGCGGGGTCCAAAAATGGTTTTTTCTGATCTTCTGGCTGCCTTTAGACCTTCTTTGATATAAAAATATATCATTTGCTTAACAAAATTACAAAAACAAACAAACTTTGGTTTAGTTCTTCTTAGGGGAACTTCTGGCCCCATTCAGCACATTTACGAATTTGACCTGTGCTATCCTTCACGATGTATTTATACCAAATTTCAAGGGTCTGACTCCTGTCGCTTGGACTGAATCGTAATTTCCACAGATGGACGGACGGATATGGCTAAATCGTCTTATATATTGTCACTGATCAGGAATATATATATATATATATATATATATATATATATATATATATATATATATACTTTATGGGGATATTTCGTTGCGTTACACACGGAATGACGTAGTGAATACATCATCCAATTCTTTTTTGGAGGTTATAATAAAAGAAATGGGAACAAATACGCTTTAGCTACGCATTGAGATGAAATTTCGCATATCGATAGAAAATTGAAAAACAAGACGAAAGTTTAAAATGGTGAAAGTCTCGGAAAAACTTTGAGTTTTTATATGAAAATTTCGGAGGCCCATAACTCGAAAACTATGCATTTCCTAGACTTTCACCATTTAAAATTTTCGTCTTATATTATGTATGAATTTTTATTAGTCGAACTTTCTTATGTAAATTGTTAATTTTCTCAACGGGCTTAAGTTCGAATCTGCAAGACTGCAAACCATTTTTTATTATTTTATTAATAAATGAATTTGTTCAAATTCTATTTATTAATTTATATTAATTTATATTCAATTTTCGTTAAAATATTGGTTAAATAGTTGATATTCCTACTAACTAGCACCACTTGCAAAAGTGGAAAAATTGAACAAAGAACGCTGATGAGATGGCGTAGCGGCCTCGAAATCAGTACTGATCCGTTCTGCTGGTTTGATGATTATTGAAAAATATTCTTAAATATTCCAATCTTAATATAAATTAATAAAATAGAATTTGAACAAATTCATTTATTAATAAAATAATAAAAAATGGGTTGCAGTCTTGCAGATTCGAACTTAAGCCCGTTGAGAAAATTAACATTTTCGTCTTATTTTTCAATTTTCTATAGATATGCGAAATTTCATCTCAATAGGAAGTGCGTAGCTAAAGTGTATTTAAGCCAATAAATGTTATGGGGACAAGCAAACTTTTTATACCATTTCCTTTACACTTAATACGATTTTTTTAATACTATTACCTTTTTTTTAATAAAATATTCGAGAGGTATTCGTCTTAAGAATAAATACGGATATCTAAAAATACCCCATTATTCGGGAGCTCGAATACGAATATTCGCACATCACTGCTAGATATGTGTACATAATGAAAATAGGTGCATACGTACTTATGGTACATACTCTATGTATGTGCTTTTGTACCAAAAAGATTTATAACGGCGAGGTATGAGCTATTAAAGATGGTATGGTGAATATTATTTTTACCCAAGACTAAGCATGACCTCAAGCAAATAATTTACTGATATACATACATACTATGGATAGATAGATGTACATATGTACGTATACATAGGTATGTATTTATATGTTTGTACACATAGTATATTTTCATACGCTTGACCTTGTCACTGTCATGTGAATGCCATGAATTATTTGTTAAAGTGTCACTCTAAATATTCAACTGAACCGAAGGTCAATTACTTATGTATGTATGTACACATAAACCAATTCCAATTGTACATCAATACTTACATGTACATATACATACATATATATTATAGAAATGTGCGGGTAAGTGCAATTAAGCTCACGATCATGCACAATCACGAAAATCAAATTCTTTTTCACTCACGAACACACTCTTTTTGATCACGTACTTTCAGGCACGATGGTAAAATATAATTTTAGCATATTTATTTTATTTTACTTAATTACATATGAAGCTTAACCGGTAAATTCATAAGAAAAACGGAATGTCTTTGAAATCTATTTAAAAAAAATTTTGTATGCAAAACTTGGACTAATATACATTTCAAATTTCTTTTAAATTTTTTGAATATGGGTTACTCCCATAATTATAATACAAAAATGTACAAAATACTAGAGCTGTCTGCTAAGGCAGCCTAATCGAATTCATTACTTATGGATCTGTAAACAATTCAAAGTTGTGTTGGTGTTGTTGGTACCCACTAAATTTTGCACAAGATTCTAAATAGGATATTAGGATATTGCAAGAAACATTAAGGTATATACAAAATAAGAAATAAAAAAACCCCTTAATTTCACCTACCTGATATCCAAGTCGCTATAGGATCGAAGGATTTCGATAACCAATTTAAAGATTTTTCCAAACTGAATGGCTTTTTCGTATCCATATCATACGCTTGTGAAAAACTTAACACACAAATTGCCATAAATGCCACAAATTTATTGATATACATGTTTAATTATTTAAATTAAAATCAAGTTTAACATTTATTCTAAACTCTTGTTACAAAAATATATGCAAGCACATACATATGTATGTATTTAGTATATCAGCTTCTTCTTATTTATTTACATATACATATTATATATCTAGTTATGCAAGTATGTATATCATCGGATTTAACATTCAACGAAACCGCTATATTTCACACTAATAAAATCAATATGTATTCAGAAACGATCTTTAGTAACAAACACAGTTGCCACAGTTGGTAACATTCTACCAAAATTGTTAATTTTTTTTAGGGTTGGTAACTTGGTAACTTTGTTTTTAAGGCTTGACAAACTATCAAATTATTGCTTTTCTTTTATAATTTTTCCGCATTACTCAACACTGAGAAAAAAATCATTAAAAACAACTGTGTGAATGTGCGCCAAATTGTTCAACGGCGTAATATGCAAATGTCATTATGTTTGGTGAGCAAAAGATTATTTTAAATGACTGCAATATTAAATAATTTATTTAAATTCGTAGGTATAATGAATTGAAATATTTATTTATGTTCTAAAATGAATTAAAACGTTTTATGTTATGTTTTTTATTAATAAAGGTTGTTGTTTTTATTATAATAAAAATAAAGATTTTTGTTTTTATAAAAAAATGTTGGTAACTTTTTGGTAACATTTTCGGAAAATTTTGGTAAAAAATTTTTTTACTCAGTGGCAACCGTGGTAACAAATTCACGCTACAGTGTGCTTCTCGTCCAATTACATGCAAAATGACGTTAACAGTCAATCTCTCTTTGTTTAGTAGACTAACAATTTCTCACAGATCCTGGCGACTTTTACAGATTTACGATTTTACGGCTTCGCGATTTTCGTTTGTATACATATTTAGCGGGTTATTCATGTCGTAGTTTCAAAACACACGATGCGGTAACCTGCGGTGAGCTGGTAAATAGCTGTCATTTTTAGAGTCATTTATTATACCCACCAAAAAAGAATTGTCATTCCGTGTGTAACGCAGTGAAATAACCCTTTTAAATCCCATATATGTAATATATATATTCTTGATCAGTGATGGAATCTCAGACGATCTTGCCATGTACGTCCATTCGTCCGTCTGGAAATCAGGATTCAGTCCAAACGAAAACAGCCAGACCCTTGAAACTTGGTATAAATAAATATTTTTTTTTATTATTTTTTTTATCTTGGACCAGCACTCAGGTGATGACGCCTGTGGAACTGAAAACGAGGGGACAGATTAGGAAAGATGAGAAGATAGACAGTTTTTTTGTTGCTATTACCTTTTTTACTTCGTCGGCTAATTTTTGCTACAGGGCCGAATCGGGTCAGAGGGAAAAAGTTCCCCTAAGAAGAACTAAACCAACCTCCGAAAAACAACATAATATTTTAAGTTTTTTATTTGTATGTCAAAGAAGCTCCAACGCATTAAACTTGGAGCCTCCTTTAGTGGGCGTTCATATGTGCAAAAATAGTATAAACATTTAACAAATTGTATTACTTAAGCCTATATTCCTCAAAAATAACATTTTTAAGGTTTTATGATGAAGCTGAGACGTAGCCTGACCCTCCTCTGCCCTACCTTCTCCTCCTCCTTTGCCACCCATATGACCCTATAAAAAATATACAGTTTTAATACAATCCAAAAGCATTGCACGCCATAAAGTATACATATAACCGTATGTAAATACATATATTCTTGATCAGTGATGAAGTGTAAGACGATCTAGTAATGTCCATACGTTTGTCTGTGTTAAACATTATATAGTCTATTTTTGGACCCCGCCCCCTTTAGTGGGCCTATATTCCTTAAAAATTAAATTTATAAGCTTTCACTACGAAGGAAATATGTTCTCTGATCTTTTTGAAAATGTTAATTTTCTTAGCGGGAAGGTAAAAATAATTTATAAGACTAAAATGCGCTAATTCCTAAAAGTAGTTCTTTTTAAATATTAAAACAAAACTAAGGTACTAATTCATTTCCGTCGTATAGCCACAGCCTCTAGCGTTCTGGCTCTGTTCGGTAATGAGAGTTACACAAGCAAAATCTTAATAGGCTTTGAAATTTAAAAAATAATAAAAAAACACATCAAAGTCACTCTCAATTGGTTTTTGAAGGTTTATGCATAAGCTAAGATTTTTTTTGGAATTCGATTCAAGTCCACTAAAGACTTGGCATAAGATCCAATGAAATGCATCATATGGACGTACTTAACCCTAAACAAACAAAGCATATGCTTAATAAATTCAATGGAACAATATCTCAAACTAATTCGTATTAAATAGATGCTATTTTTTATGAATAAGGCGGTAGATTCTATAATTTTTACAACTAAAAAAGAAATCAAACGTAAAAGAATCGAATAACCCGAACATTTTTATTAATTTTGTGACATAATTTTTAGCCTTTAGTTCTCTTTTTCCACATCCAAGTCGAGGCAATTACTCCAAAACCGATCCATAGTATGATACAAGTGGCTTGCGAAGTTACCAATGCCATGGTTCTCGTCAGTGTAAGTCTGTATGGGAAATATATATACATACATACATTTTGATTACAAATAACAAACACGAAAAGATCCACCTACCAATTCCTCAAACAATATATCGTTCGCTTGCAAAACCTTTGCCAGCATTAGTGAGTGTTGGTAGTGAACGTTGTCGTCACCGGAACCATGTATAAGCATGAAGTCGTGATTACGGAAATTTTTCACATTTAGCAAAACACTGGTGTCTAAGTATTTGTTTAAATTTTTAGCAGGCACATCCATATAACGTTCAGTATATATGGAGTCGTAGTATAGCCAGGAAGTAACTGGAGCTACGGAAATGCCGCATTGGAAAATCCTTTCGGTGTCATTGGCCAAGGTGCGAGCTGTCATGTAACCACCATAACTCCAACCCCAAATGCCACAACGATCCTTGTCCACAAATGCCAATTGATTTTGTAAATATTTTGTCACATAAATTTGATCTTCCACCTCAAGTTCACCCAAATGATTATTAACTGAAAACAACAGATCTTTTCCCTTATTGCCAGTACCACGACCATCAATTAGCACATAGATAACCTCGCGATTAGTTGTCATGTAAGCATCAAAACCCACACCAAAATTGTTAGTTACCCGTACGGAGTTCGGACCGCCGTACACATTAATTATCATGGGATATTTTTTGTTACGGTTTAGCAGAGGAGGAAATAGCAATTTGGCTATACCCATGGATCCGTCAGCCAAGGGGACCTTCATAACCTGAACTTTTGGTAACAGTTTTGTCTGCAGCATGTCACGGAAAGCAGTATTCGGTTCCCAGCTTTTTACTTCTTTGTTATTTCTAGTTTCAAAAATTTTTGAAAAACTAGGTTTAGGCCCACTACATAAGGCCGTGTAGTAAGAGTAATTTTTGCTGAATTTGGCAGCAGCAGAAAGGCATTTCTCACCATCTGCGTCCTCCAAGTTGCACGTCAAACAATCACTATTGCTAAACACATGATAAATAGAGGGATCGCTATTCATGGTGGCCTGGTAGTAGCTGAGAAGTAGGAAAAATAAATAAAATAAATAGTTGGACGTTTAAGCAATAGAGAGTAAAAACTCACACTATGTCATTAATTTCGTCATAACCGTACACGTTCAAGACGGTGAAATTTCCGCGAGACTTCCAAATGTTTTCACCAGTTTCCAAATTTAAATTCCAAATTTGATACCAATTATCGATCCAGTAGGTGAATAGGCAATTTTGTGTACCTTTCAAACAAAGAGGGTTGCCGATATCAATCCAACCCTTAGGCTCCTCAATGTGACGGACCTCACGGCATATACCCAACACACTACACAACTGTAAGCTGGCAATATTCTGACGTCTATTCAGCCAAGTGATCAGCAAATTGCTGTCCTTAGTCCAGACCACACTCTTCAATATATGATCATTGCTTACCAATCCCTCGGGAGCTTTTATTGTCACATAACTCGGCTCAATGGTCAAATTAAGGACTTTTAAGGCTACTATGGGATTATTGGTGCCCGGTTTAGGATATTTTAAATTTACCTCTTTGGGGTATTGGTATTCCGGATCGTCAGCTTCGCCATACAGGAAATATTTAAAAGTTTCCACGCTGGTGTCATTAAATACTCCCAAAGCCAAGAAGTTGCCATCGTCTGACCACCACATGGCAGAGCCGCTGCTCAAAACCTCTTCTTCATACACCCAATCGGGAATTCCGTTATAGAAAATATCATTAATGCCATCCGAAGTTATTTGAATCTCCAAATTTTCACCGAAATGTACAAAGACATTATTATTGAACACATATGCTAGGCGATCGGTAATGGGGGACCAAGCGCAATATTGCAACTTCTCACCATTGTGAATTTTTATAGACTTCTGATTGGATATCTCAAAAATATCATACTTTGCTGTAAAAGAATGTCTGAACGTTCCTTCGACATCGTAGCGCACCAGGAGTTTGGTATTGTCGGGAGACAATGTGAACGTACTGCTATTTTTGTAAATGTTCTATGTAAAAAAATACGAATCAAATTCAGCAATTATGTTACAATGACTTTTTTTAAATAATTTACAAACCAAGAAATCCGAGGTAACAAAGACTGAGTCAATATCCTGGGCTGCATTGAATTTGTGAATTGATCTATCGGCAGCAGAGTAGTAGAATTCATTATCTGAAATAGAAAACATATAATAGTTAATAAAGTTCAACCATTGCTAATTGTCTCATACATGATGGATGCCGCTGGGTCTTTGCACGCCTTTCCAAAGGTCATACATAAACCTTGCTATGGCTGTCGTAGTCGTGATGAGATCAATAAAATGTGGCAACGCTTGCTATGCGTTTAACATTAAAGTCGTTTTTTGTCGACTACTCTAATTTCTTCGCATCTTTAGACTTTCTTTCATGAAATGGTTATATAAATTTGTTACGGCGTTTTCTTTTCTAAAAAACATGTAACATTCTTCACCTTTTTCTAAAAGCTTTCAACTAAACAGAGGTTAAAAATAACAAATAATTTTAGTAAGTGGTGGTGAAACACTCAATCCGCTAGTTCCAAATGACATAATATTGCAATTTTTTTTTTTCAATAAAAAGTGCAAAAAACGCACCATTCTTTTCTAGAAAAGAAAACAACATTAACTTTATTTTTGTGTGCTTGATTTACGAAAGTAACTTAAAACTATTTTCCACCACAAATACACTAATAATTTTACTTTTCAAATTCTGACAATCTTATAAATTATTCTAAAATTTTGTTGATAAATTTTCGAACTGCCAGGTTTACACATGATCAAATTAAAGGGAATTTTTCTTTATGCTTTCCACCATTTTAGGACGGCAGTTTTAATTGCCCATAAATCAATATTTAATCAACTGATTGTGGGTCTTTTCGTCAATATGTATTCCAACATTTTAATAGCTTTAAGTACTTGCAAAGATTATTGACTCTTAAAATTTGTATGTGTATTGAACTGATTAGTAATATTAGATTAGATTTAGAAACACTATCACAGATAACATTATATTTTGAAAATTCTTTTTAAAATGTATAAAAAAGCTTAAGGGTAATAAATTGTCACCTACAATTATACCCTTTAGGAAAACCCCACTTCGAACCACTAAATTTATATGCAACTATGTACCTACAACTTTTTCTTCTTGGAATGCAACCTATTGCCCTGTAAGGAAGAATGTCATGAAACGGTCTAACAAGGTGTACACCAATACCTCACTTTGCGTCGTGGTTACGCGACGCAAATTGAAACGAAGCAAAGTGAATTATGATTTGCTAAAGCAAAGCATGTACAGATTGAAGTTTGGTTCCAGGGTTACGAAAATTCTCTATCTTCTCATCTTTCTTCTCCCCTCAATACTATCCTCTCCTTTCTACTTCCCGCGCAATGCACTGAATATGTAGGGGTCATCCCCTGAGTGCTGGTCCAAGATAAAAAAGGGTTACGAAAATACTACTTTTTAAAAAGAAAATTGAACAAAACAAACATTTAAAAAACAAAAATAATATAAAATTTTATTACACACAACCAAAAAAAATCAAATTCATTTAAAACAAAATACAATATTCAATTACTGCCTATTTCTCAATGTCGAACGAATTCCTTCTTTCGTATAAATACATTTGAAACAAAAACTATTTTAAAATGTTTGTTTTTGTAATTATAAAAATAAAAATTAATCACAGTGTGGTGAGTCCATAATGGCTGTTCGACTTTCTTTCACAAAAATTCGTCCAATTTTTGCTGAACACCTATTTTTTCAGTGTAAAATAAATTTCCTTGTGGCAATTGTGATAAGTATTCGTAGCTACCTCCTGGAAAACTTTAAAACTCCTGCCACTGTCAGGATAGTTTTTTAAAAAACAAAGTGAAAATGAAACTATATTAAAATTGCGTTAATTTTCAGTTAGAATGGGAATCCCCGAGTTGTAATGGCATGGCGCAATTACGTAGAAACAAAACTCACTGCCATCTTTTAGAAAAAAGAAACGAGGTAATTTCAAAAAAAAAAAAAAATTAGACGCGAAACCAAAACAATGCAACTTCGAAAATCTAACGATGCACAGTAAAATTTATGTACTAATTCAGCAGCGACGCAACCTCGAAAAAACGCAAAACGAAACGACGCAATGCGAGGTATTGGTGTATTATAATTATGCTAAATTTGTTCGTTAGAAATTTCAAACATATCGCGTTTTAATGCAGTTGAATAAAATATTAAGCAAAATTACATATTCTTTATTGTTGTGTGCTTAAATATTACGTAGGACTTGAGTACTTGAATTTTGTTACGGAGTGTAGAATTTATACTGAACGATAGTTGAACATGTTTGAGCAGCCTCTAAACAAAAAACCTCATACTTTCAATTATAAGAACGTTTTAAAAACAAAATTTATTTAAAATATTAAAGAAATTATTTTATTATCAGTTTTCGTTTTATATTGAACTCAATTCTACCCACCTGTAATCCAAGTTCCATTAAAACTACGAATTTGTGAAGTGGCTTTTAGTGCTTCCATCAAGTCCCACTGTGTTTTATCAATGCGCTCGTGTTGTTGTTTTTCATGATTATTTTTAGATTGAACAACGGCCGCTAGCGCAACGCTTAAACCATAAATGGCAATAATTGCCAAAATTTTATTGAAACGCATGTCTAAAGACAAATCAAACACACAGAAGATATTCGTACTAATTCAAATAAACAAATTGGTAATGAATTAATTTACATGCACATAATCACACACACACACATACATACATACCACATATGTATAACTTTGAGCTGTACGAGTATATGGTATATATGTATTTATGTATGTAATTTGTTTATATTTAGTTTCTAAATTTTAGCTTTACTTTTATTTTACATTCAATGAAACCGCTTCAGTAAACTTAAATAAATAAATAAATCCGATCTGCTATAACCAATTGGAACCGTACTGATTACGTTGTATCGCGAATTGAGAAACGATCTCGACTGTGCGACGTTGTTCAATATACTAACAAATAACGAAACTTACGAGTGCAAGTATAATCGATCGTTGGAGTATTAGATATGAAAACATATTCTTCACTCAAGCGTTTCTTGATCTGACACCAAATTGTTAAGAAAAGTACTTTTTATTTTACTAGAAGGGCACGTTTGCTAACGTATTTACATACGAGTGAATATAACAATATATGTACATGCACATGTAGTTGTGTATGTATGTATGTATAAGAAAGTGTTCTTTCTGTATATCTCGCAGAAATACGAGTATTTCATAGACTATATATGGAGCTGCAGCAAAAGCAATAAAACACCTGCATTAATTCAATTGACAAACGGAAACAGAAACACGTTTTTGTTAAATTAATCTATTCTTATTGGTATCTAGTGATGCAGCCGTGAGTAGCTTTCATTCACAATCATGTACTAGTATGGCGAAGCACTAAAACGAGCCACTGAGTTTTCTAAGCTAAGTGATAAAGCCACTCGTAGATCATGCGAGTCTCACTAATATCACATCGGCTGCATTAATAAACTTTAATGGTAATAAGCAGACAAGATTAAAAAGCCGGCAAAGCAAAGTCAATTTCGATCAAATCAAAATCTAACAAATAAAAACTTTATATTCGACCGTGGTCGAATCTTAAATACCCTCCAAATATTTAGTAAATAAAAACTGGGGGTTTACTGTATAATTCGATTCGAATAGAAAACTGTTCGAAACTTTATGCTATTTACAGAGTAAATCGAAAGCATTTTCTTTCGAATCGAATTACGCTGTATTTTTATTCTTATTAAAATTTACATTTTTATAGCATTTCTCTTAAGTAAACAAGAAAAAAAAATTAATTTTAATTTCTATGGCCAATTTTAAAACTCTATACAGGGTCACTCCGAGAAAGATCGTGGGGGAGATATGACATCTCACCTAAATCGTAAAAATTTAAAAACTAAATTTTCTGGGTATCTAACTGTAGATAAGGCCATTTAGGGTGCAAAGGGGTGTGTAGGGGTAGGGCAGGAGAAGATCAGCGAACGTATTATCTTCCTCGTAAAAGCTTATAAATAAAAGCTAAGGAACGTAGGCTTAAGGAATACAATTTGTTAAATATTTACACAATTTTTATATATAATAACGCCCACTAAAAGAGGCGGGGTGCAAAAATAGACTATAAAGTGTTTTCCACAGACGACCATATGGGCATTGCTAGATCGTCTTAGACTTCATAACTGATCAAGAATATATATACTTTATGGGGTCTAATTCTTTTTGGAGGGTATTAAAACTGTATTTTGTCGGGGTCCCTCTGGCAAGGGCCGTGCGGTGAAATGACCTTTGCCATAAAACACTAAAAATAAGTGTAAAAACAAAATTTTTTTATAGGGTCATTTGGGTGGCAAAGGGGGAGGAGGGCAGAGGAGGATCGGCTTACGTCTCAGCTTCGTCATAAAAGCTTAAATATGTTATTTTTAAGAAATGTAGGCTTAAGTAATACAATTGGTTACATTTTTAAAATATTTTTGCATATAATAACGCCCACTAAATGGGGCGGGGTGCAAAAATAAATTTTTTTGATTTTATGGTTCCAAGTTTAATGCGTTGTTGGAGCTTCTTTGACATACAAATATATCATTTGCTTAACAAAATTACCAAAAAAAAACCTTTCAAAATGATGTTGTTTTTAGAGAAGAACTAAATCTCTTAGGGGAACTTTTTCCCCTCTAGCCCGATTCAGTCCATGTCAATGCTGAATCGGGCTAGCTATCGTTCACAATGTATTTATACCAAATTTCAAGGGTCTGGCTCCTTTTGTTTGAACTGAATCGTGATTTCCACAGACGGACGAACGCACATGCTCAGATCGTCTCAGATTTCATTACTGGGGCCAAATTACGGCATTCGATATCGATCGAAATTTGTATTTAAAAATGTATGGAAAGTTCGTTCGATATCGAATGCGGTAATTTGGCCCTGATCAAGAATATACTTTATGGGGTCTTAGAGGAATATTTCGCTGCGTTACGCACGGAATGACAAAATTAATATACCCTCCAACTCTTTTTTGGAGGGCTACCGATTACACGACTACAGAAATAGAATGCATGGGTTTATATGGGAATGAGTAGTTCCACGGCTACATGGAAGGTTGTTGTCCGTGCTACTTTTCCCATATGAACACGTGTATGTATTGTATTTCTGCAGTTGTGAAGTCGATAGCTTAGCGGTCAACAATAAAAAAGAAAAACCCGGAACAGTGTTTTTACAAGAAAACGTGAAATATCATTGTTTTATTAAGATAATTCCTTTTTTTATGATAACTGTGTTATTATTATTATTATTATTTTTTACAAACTACACAAAATCAAAGAATTTTTATTTATAAAAAAAAAATTTGTTTAAAAAAGAGTGGGTGGGAATTTGGATTAATTAATTAATATGAGTATATAAAGAATAGTTGGAAGTGGTGAAGGTATAAATTACAAAATTATAATGTGCCCACACATAGACTTAGTTTTTAATAATTCTGTTGTATTAAATAAAGTTTAAATACTTTTAAGTATATGTAATTATTTAATCTAATAAATAGTTTATAATCTTAATAAAATTTACTCAATACTGATTTAGCTTTTCATAACAAACAATTATGTAATTAAACGAAATGTACTTAATATTTATAGCCAAAATATCTTAAAGAACTCGTTCGGTAAACCATCAGGAATATATTAGATTATTTGATGAACTACTTGGAAAAAGTACACTCTTAAAACTGGTTGTTATAAAACATACATTTGCAAGTTAATAAGTGATAAATAAATAACTTTGCGGAAAATAACTAATTTTTTTTAAAGATTTAAAATTTTTATTACAAAAAATCTGGGGGGTGACCAAACGAATGGAAGACATGCCATGCCGTTGCATTTGAATATCATTTTTAATTCGATCATTTTTCTACTACATACATACATACATATATTAAACATTTTTATTCAACTTTGAAAATTTTCGTAATAAAATAAAATTATTTTTTCATTAATGGTAACAAAAAGCCAAAAAGAAAAATTGTTTTTACACAGATTTATTTTAAAACGTTCCATACTAAAATATGCATAATTCTGCCATTTAATGAACGTGATGAAATGATCGTTCGACTTTATTGAAGCCCGTCCTTTTATAAATATGTATGTATGTACCGATTACTAGTATCTGGCATGTATTTCCAAGTGATTTCCTTTACTTTGAGCTCTAGGACAGGAAATTCTTAGGTACTGATTTATCTTCCACTTGCTGCTTCATCTGAACCGTTTTCACTTTTGTTAAAATCTTTTGTGAAATATTCCCTGGTGCAATTGTGCGGTTTAATCATACTTGCCGCTCTCATTACCTTATTAAATTTGTTTTGTTTCCTCTGAAGACATATTAAAAAACACCAGTTTGCCAAGTGGTGTCTCACGCCTTCCAATTGCCTGATAGAAATTTTTCTGACTGTATTGGTACACTGAGAATAATACATTTCGACATTTCCAGAGCATACATAGAGAGTATAAATAGTTCATGCAACATCGTTTGTGAATTAAATTGAATATATTAAAACATACAAGTATTTTGTATATAAAAAAAAAGAGTGAGATCGATGAATAAATTCCGGGAAAAAACATTTAATTATTGGAATAGCAAAATAACACATTTTTGCTATTTATAAATTCTAAAAATATTTTAAGAAATTAATTCTTTAATTCTTTTTATAAAATCATACAATGCGTTACATATTGTTCTAATTTTTTCGCCTTTAATTTTTTAATTTAACTAATAATATTGAGCTTGAGGTCTTCTTTATAAAATAATAACTTTGAAATTTTTTATTTTTCAATACTTCGATTTTCTCTGGATGTCTTCTTCAGGATAATAATTGATAATAATTAATTAACAATAACAAAATTTGAAAATTATAGAATATTAACTGCCTACTTTACATTGTCGAATGAATTCTTTCTTTTGTATCAAATATATTTGAAACAAAAACAAAATTTTATAAATTGTTATTGTTTCAAATGTATTTATACGAAAGAAGGAACTCCTTCGACATTCTGCAACAGGCAGTAAGTGTTTTTGTTTTGTTTTTTTTATATAAAATTAAAATGATTGAAATTTTAATATTTTTAAATGTTTTTTAATATGCATGGAAATATTATCAATCATTTAAATTTTATATAAAAAATTCAAAACAACGAAAATATTTAATATCCTATCATTTTAAAATTTTGTTATTGTTAATTAATTAATATCAACTGTTATTCTGAAGAAGACATCCTGTGGAAATTATTATTATTTTATAAAAAAAAACTCCTACAAATTCAATATTATTACTTAAATTAGAATGAGTTACAAATTTGGATTGGAAACGAAGCTACAACCAAAGTCCAATTGTGAATAGGTTCGTGATACCATATTGCATTTTTATCCGAAAATTTGATATTTCCGTTCGAAGTTAGCATATACTTTGCAGAGCTGCATTTCAAGTTGTTGCAGGCGTAATGTTTCGCCAATCAAAGTGCATAAGATTTTTTTCTTATTGGCTTATAACACCGTTAGTTGACATATTTTATAGTAAAATTGTTAAATAAGAAGTTTATAAACATGAAATATTTTTTATGAATTAGGACTAGTGTAGAAAACACCTGTGATTAATTAGCCTGATAAACAAAATTCCGTCCGATTTTTTTTTAAGAAATCATAATTTAGCGGTTTTCTTAAAACGCCCACACTAAAGAAATTGTCGAGTTCAGATATCGGCTTTGTGCAATATCATTTATGTTATGTACTGAAATTAATTTGTATATCTAATTTTTGTATCATATTTTATTTTGTAAAATACTACCGATTCTTTTTTTTTTGCAAATTTTTATAATTACTATAAAATATTATTTTGTATGCAATCGTTAAAATTTTTTGCTATAGTAACTAATGAATTTACGTAGTTGTGTATATATTACAATATCTGTACCAAATTGATTGATATTTAATAATTTACTTTTTTAGTAAATGGAGTATAAAAATTTGCAAGTTTCAGAGACTAATCGAATGTTGAGTTTCTGTATTTTTGTTTATCATTATATTTTTATTAAACTTATTTAGACTAAAGATATATTTTTTATGATATTACATCGTACTCTGGCTTCTTGTCTGCATTCTGTTTGTCTTATTCAAACTTAACAAATATATATTTTTTGAATTGTTTTTACTTTCTTTGTATAATTATTAGTGTATGTTAAAACATGAATCTCTAATTTATTAATTGCGTTGCGGATTTTGTTACGTTTTCCAACTTTTGCAATATTTCCTGTTGTAGATTCATAAACTTTGGAAAAAACTCTTCCATCATTTTAACTTTTCTTTCCTCTAAACGTAAACGTTTGCGATTTATTTCTCCTTGTTCGACAAGTAAAACATTCCTTTTTCGAACCTCTTCCAAGTATAAAGACTCCAATGAATCATTTAAACCTGTTGGAACAGCTGCCGATGAACGATTTCGTTTTCGTGGAGAGGATGCAACGGCGACACCTTTTGGTGGTTGCATAGAGTTATTGTTTATATAGGCATGATTGTTTAAATTGACAGTGGCATCAATTGTTGCGTTATTGTTGTGATTTTGTGGCGCTCGATTTTGTATTAAAAGTGCATTTGGATTCGAAGTCTGTATTACGGCATGGTCAGCATTTGTTGAATTTTCTGCTACTTGTGGAATTTTCTGAGGTAACGGAGGTTGCTGTAAGAGTAACTGATTTTCAAGTGATTGTTGATGATCAACAGAAGTATGGTTGACTGATCGATCTTTTAATACGGTGACATCCTCCATTGTTGTTTGTTCATTTGTTAAAGGTAATTCTGTAAAACCTTCGTGTTTTAAATCATTCTCGATTTCCTGTTTGATTTCTAATTGGTCGCTGCCAAATAATTCGGTGCTGAAACTATTAACCGATTGTGAACTGTTGCAATAAATACTTTGATCGGATAATGAAGCCTGAAAAATGTAGATAATTCAAATTTATCATTTCATATAAAAATTGCTTATGGTTTCCCACATTCAAAGTATGACTACATTGTGATCATTTTCTACTGGCTAAACGGGATGCAAAATTGCAAAATTTTTGCAAGAAATTGGTATCACAGTTCTTAAGTAGAACTAGATTTAAGTTCTAACTATATTTAAGTTTTTGTTTGTCGCATTCGTTATTAATGACTAAACTTGTGACCATATCGGAGTATTAAAAATTCACCTTTGATCGTTTTCTAACTACAATTTATCTGTATTCACCTATTTGTTTTTGAAAAATTGTTACCGAAACAATTGGGTGACGCCGGTTTCTGGCGCTGGTTGTACATACACATATTTTAAAACTTTTACATTGTTTTAAAACTCTTTGGATTTTTCTATAACTGGACTACATTAAGTTGCCCAATCATTTATTTTGCGTCTAATTAAATACCATTTGTAAAATTGAACCCCCAGTGTGACTGAAATTGTACTTTTTTGCATTAATGAGCTCAGAATGTAATACACAGTTCAGAACTTTTCATAGGAAAATACATGAGAAAGACCCTCCTAGAAATGTGTGAATACACTTATAAATCAAGTAACTCGATTCCAATCAAAACATAAGTATACATTCATGAGTTTCCAACACATTTACAGTTGATAAATGGTATTGCCCAGTTAATAAATAATATTAACAGTTCATGCTTATTTAAACTATACATGATACTTTGGGTGTGTTCTGGATTTTTCGTTTCTTACTACATCTTAATATTTTTATATCTAAGTATTTTCAAAATGTGACCAAACCAACAGTTTGTTCATTAATTATGCAAATGAGCTAAACTGTCTGTAGCTTTGCTAAATCTTTCCAGAGGAAATATCTAAACATTTTAATTCTGTTTTGAATATTTCTATATGTTTTGTATGAAAAATGTATCTATGTATATCTTATTAGAGTTATGCAGTACACTGAAAAAGTACAGTCGTACAGAGTTTCTCATTTCTGATCTAAACAAGTCTTGAAGTTAAAGCAGTGGTTTTGTTTTACAGGGCAAATGCATATAGTACATTTTTGGAAATAATATTGAACAGCAATGCTTGTAAGTGTTTATTCCTCGCATTGAACAAGTTCTGAATTATTTCGTAATTAGTTGTATTTAATTCGACTTACACTGCTCATATTAACTTCATCTGTTAGCTGATGATCTGTATTAAGAGTCTGAACCAAGTTGATATTTTGATCTTGTATATTGGACATGTTTGAAGCACTATTGGGAGAAGAGGGTTGGGTTATGCAATTTTGTAAGTCTACAAGAGCAACATCACGATTGTTTTCCAAAGCCTCCTGAGGAACAGGTTCATCATCTTTGGAGCGGTATTGATTTTTTAGGATTTTCTCCACAATGTCATACTTTTTCCACTTTACAGCGTTTTTATCCGATTCGAGGTGCTTTTTAACTTGCCTGGATATGAATAACAATATGCATGAAAAATTTAATTAATTGCTACCTTTATTAGCTTTAGAATACTGACCTAAACTTGGCTCTCGTCTGGTTAACTTTACATTGTATTTCCTCGGGCTTGATGTCAATATTGAAACGTTCTCTCATCTCGTCCGCCCATTTGGCAAAGAATATTGTATTTTTCCCATGCCTGGTTAAACGCCAATTTTCCCTACCCCATATTTCGTGGAACTTCTCTTCTTCTTTTGGCGTCCAATACCGCCTGTGCTTTGTTTTTAATTCTGAATCTGCATTGTTTTCATGTTCATTTAATGGATTAAGAGTCCCCTCGGTATTTTGTTCAGTTTGTGGTTGCGAAGGCGGCTCCGGCGCTGCAGTTTCTTCGGTCACGGTTATATTTTCCTCCGCCGCAGGTATATTTTCTTCATCTACTGTGTCCATATTTTCTTTTGTGGTCTCAATGTCCGTATTTGTGTCGGATTTTATTTCTAACATTTTTACTTGTTTCTTTTAATATTAACTGGTTATTTTATTGTACAATTTAGCACAAATTTTCTATGCGAAATAATTATTTATTGCAACAGTAGCGGCGAAAACTTTTTGTATTTGCTGCACTCAGTGCTGGTAACTTAGTGATTTTTTTCTTCGAATTAGCTTTGTATTCAGCTTTCTCATCGCAACGCTGCCTTTACACATGCCACTAGTGGCATGCAAGTGCTGTATACTTATTATAATCGAAAAACTGTTCGAAGAAATCGAATCTCATGCAAATTGCTTTTGTATTTACACATGCGAATATGATATAATTTTCAAAATGTTGTCGAAGTGTAATGTTTCAAAAATTTGCTTATTTGTTTGTTTGTTTGTTTGAATTTTAGGTTCACCCCTCTAACAGCATTCCACTAGAGAGGAAATAATTATTTGGCCGCGCAATAAATGCATATCGCCATCACAAATATTTTTTGGAATCCTCGACCTATGCCCTTACATAGGAAGTGCGACCCAATCTTTTTTCATTTATTAACGCTGATGTCCTCTTTCACCAGTACTGATCCGTCCGATCTATTTCAGCAATAATTAATTTAAAACTTGAATAAATAAAACTTCTTGATTATCCATGACATATGATTCAATTTCAAGATGAAATGAACTCAATGAAAACTTGCATTACAAATCAATGATAACAGTGAATGCCAAATAAATAATAAAAAGCAATGTAATATCATCAAAAACAACAAAATCAAATGGATGTTCTGTCCAACAGTATCATAATCTGACCCCGATTTCCATGATAAATTCCGTAAGTACAAAAATTTCAGAAATACCCTCATTCTTCAGAAAACTGTATATATCCGTATACTTTTCAATGGTTGGAAAATTCGATCTAATACCCGCATAAGTCGGACAGATAAATATTAAATGACAAGCATCCTCGGGGACGTCACAAATGTCACACTTATCTGAATCATACACCCCCATCCTCGCAAGGGTCCTCCTGCTAAATGTATGACCAGTCAAAATCCTGTTAGCCATACGTATATGTCGTGCTCCTCTTCCCCCTTCGGAGACCTCACACTCACCAAACCATGGTTTTTTTCGTGTTCTCGGGAACAGTTCCCCATATCTCTGACCCTTCGTCTGTCTTAAGTCGTCATACTCACCTTGCCATTCAGAAATCAGTAACGTCTCAATAAATAAATAAATAAATGTATAAAATATTCTATTTGACATATTGTCACAATTCTATTATAAAAATGAAATTTATTTGTTTTGTGGTCAAGCAATGTCTATATGCATTTCATTGGTGCTTTACCAAATCATCAGTAGACTAACTTTTCAAAACTGTTGTTAAAGTCTACTGATGATTTGGTAAAGCACCAATGAAATGCATATAGACATTGCTTGACCACCCAACAAATAAATTTTATTTTTATAATATATGTATATAAATAAATAAATAAATGCGCTCCATGCAAAATGTTAAATCATCTGAATGCAATAGATAAATTTATAAGGTTTGGGTACAACACCCAAGGGAATTTTTGTTTTGTGTAAAGTCATGGTCTGCGTCAAAATTACAGTAACAAAACACATTGTATTGCGGCACACGCACAATTATTAAAGCCGGTCATATATGCAAACACAATTAGGACTTGTACACAAAAACTTGACATCAATGTAGACTCACCGTGGGTTGAACAAACACTGTCATCTGGCATAGCGCTGCCACATTATACTTCATGAATGTACCTATACATATAAAATTTATGCCCGGCTACATTAATTTAACAATCCAGCTCTGTCAGTTTCGTTCAGTTTTGTTTAGTGTTGTTGTACTCCATGAATTTTTGTTTATATATTTTCTTGAAAATTGCGACAAAAGGTTTAATTTGAAGAATAAGGAACTTTAGTTTGTAATTTTATTTACAAATAAAATTATTGAATACAATGAACGATGTGCAAGCTAATGGCGAACCTAAAAAAATATACCTTACCAAACCCACGGAAAATGTAGATGTAATAATTGAACCAGCAACATCTGCACAGCAGTTCAGGTCTTTAAGAAACTGTTCAGTAGATCATCAAGTACGCATACCACCTAGGCGGCATATGCCACCCGTTGATAAATACGGCGAGGAACATTTAAGTAATCATAAGAAACAACGCTATTGGAACTCATGGGAGGAGTTATATTTGGTGGAGTTGTGGCGTCGTTATAAAGACGAGTTGAAATTAATAAATGTACCATTGCCGGTTTACCGCAAAATGATGATTGCCATGCGTAGTTGTAATATGGTTGTCACCGCACAGGATTGTCGAAGGAAAATAAATACTCTAAATACTCGATACAAGTAAGTTCATATTGGTAATACGTATTTATTGATAATCCTTGCTTTCTAGACAGGAATTATTACGCATGAATACCAGCGGATACAAATCGGAGTGGCGTTTATTTCCGTTAATTCATTGCGTTTTTCAACCAAAAATAAAAGAGTTCGATCCCTGGCATGAAATTGCGGTTTGTATTATAAAGATTAAAACGAACATATTTTGCTATAAAAATTGTTTTGTTTTCAATCGAACCACCAGTTCACTTAAAGTATATTCTTTTTTAATAGATCATCAAAAAGTTATTAGATAAAATACCAAAACCAGCTGAAGTCTCGATACCTGTTCTTAATAATATCCGCAATAATAATAACAGTTATTCAACTACTCCACCACAAAGAATATTAACAACGCCATCCAGTGTTGGGTCTTATCAACCCCGCAATGTATATCAAACATCTGTTATCTCAGCTAAACTGCAACCAGCAGTTTATACAGATACTTTTTTACATCCCATTCGACTTTGTTCATCAAATGATCATTCTCTAAAAGTGTCTATTCTGCCATTTCGTAATATTAGTGTGGAAAAGATAGAAAATCTCCGCCAGGATAATCTTCGTTTGGCCCAAGAACGAGATGCGGACTTGAAATGCTTACGTATGGAAGAAGCCAACTTTAGATGCTTTGAGGAATTTATACGTACATGGACAGAGCAAAAGGAAATTGAGTTGCATCGCATACAACTAATGTCCGTGCAAAGTGTTATATGTATCGAAAATGAAGAAAATCAGAATGTCGAGCAGCATTTACAGGAAACTATTATAACTAAATGATATATTTATTTGCACTCAATTTTAGTTTTATATATTTTATTTTTATGTTTTACAAAACCCATCATTTTTTGTTTTGTGTAGAAAAAAAAATTGATTTTAAATAAAAATTTACTTGATTTTCGAATTTTCCCTCTATATATGATTTATTTCTGAACAACGAAAAGCAGAAGTTTTGCTTTATTATTTTGTATAAAAAATACCATATGTGGCATAATTTATGTTTAGTCATATTTGAAATTTATGGTATAAAGCAAACTAAGACCTAATATTTTAATTCTAAATTATTTATTTAGAATGTTCAAAACAATAGAAAATTACTTAAAACTAGTTACTTATTAAAAAATGTACCGATACAAATTAGAAGTAAAACATTGAAGGCAGTTAAAAATAAATTCTGCAGACTTCAATTATGAATTAAAATAATCTAGTGTTTTTAGTATGTATTCATTATTTATACATATAATTTCATTTTAGAAGGTAGTTTCCACGATTTTGATTACAATTTTGACTTTTTAATTGTTTTTAACAAAAAATTATTTTTAAACAACTACAAATTATTTATTAATGAGAAAAGGTGGCCATGGTAGTAAGACCTAATGGTCAAAAAAGTGTTCTTTCATACTGTACAATATGCATAGTTATTTAATTGTATAAGACTGAGTTAATTTTATAAATGCCTAATGAAATTATTTACTTAGTTATTGAATCAACTTTTTTATTCATAATTTATAATGATCATATATCCGTTTTAATAAGTATATAATTCTCGATTCTAGTCCTTGTGATTAGTACGCAAATCCCCTTTATTACCTAAAGTCCCAAATAAGAGCACAGTGTTAATGTGCCAAACAGCACTAATATTATCATCATTATAGCCAACCAAGCGGGTATCGTTCCTGATAAAAAGGAATAAAACAATTTCAATTATATTTATTAGCTTTTCACTGAAGTACTCACGTCTTTGTTGCAAACTGTGTATGCAAACTTTATTGTCTACTGATATGGATAAGACTGCGGCTTCGGTATCACTAGATATGTGAGGGCCTTCCTCATTTGTAGCTGGCAAAAATTGTAGACCAGTCACAAACATTGAGTGAGCATTGGGTATATGAAGTACTCGCTATATAATACATAAAATTGGTAAATCAAAATATATATTAAGTACTTTTTCGCAAATCAATAACTGCATAAAAATAACAATTCTAGCTCACCTGCAAACTGAAACCAATGTACATTGAAATGCTGCCTGAAAACATAGTGCCAACAGCAACAAAGCGCCCATCATCTCGAACAGCTAAAGATGATAAACTTTCATCAATAGCCGCAGCTAAACATAATTTGCCAGTCGAACAGTCCCACTGCTGAAGAAAACCTCTTTGCTTGCCCACCTTACCCAATGGATTCGTTATAGTAAATAAACGGTATTTGTCACGTTGAGCCTCTAAAGTACCATAACGGCAACGTTTGAAAATATATTTAACACTCTCGCCCGTTTCCCATTTCAAATTATACATTCTTTTTGAGGTAGCAGCGTCCCAAACTATACCTTGGCCATCTTTTGCTATAGTTATTATATATTTAGAGTCAGGACTTATGTCAATATCATCGATTTCCTTAGTATGAGCTCTGTAAATATAATAAAAAATGAGAAACACATCAACTTTGTTAACAAAGACTTACGGTATATCCGCAGACGGTATCATTTTTGGAAATGACCACACTCTTAGGTGTCCATCTGTTCCACCAGTACACATCATACGACCACTGGGTGAAATTCTCACAACTCTTTGCAAGGGATCTGATGTTAGAAAATCCGTTTGTATAGAGTCCGCTGCTTTTATATCAAACTTTAATATACGTTTAGTATTTGCGTTTTGATCTTGCGATGTTGATGTTGTCTCTACACCAGCTGCTGCGTGGCCATTGGGTAAATCTTCTACTCCCGAAACAGATGGCCGACGTTTTCTAATACCATTTGCATTGGCATGCCTATCTGCGGATGATTTGTGGGATTTGTCGTCCTGTATAACAAAAATTTCTTCTTTGCCATCATAGCTTACAACTCTTGGATTAACGAAATACATTTGACAGTGAGACTCTTGTCCTGCACAAAGATAAGAGCGACGTCCTTCATTCCGTACAGCAAAATTCATAACTACATTCGCACCCGTTTCATGTCTAACCACCTCTTGGGCACAAAAATGTTGACCGTTATGGTAAATTTCATATATCTCCTAAAAAAAATTGGTGGTGCATATTTCACTTAATAAATATATTTCATCAAACTTACAAAACCATTCGCTACTCCTGTTTTACTTGCACCTCCACCGCCTGCCACTAAAACATGCCGACTGGTTAACATTTCCACTGCATACAATGGAAAATTTACTCTGGCCAAAAGACCATCACTTGGTTTTCTTGGTGCCATGCCTATTTATCAATTTTGCAGCGCCGCTTTATCCACTTATCCAAAAAAATTTGCTATCGATTTATAAATTTTTGATCATCAGATATATATATATGATTTTCTTTTATATAAAAGTGTGTTTCTTTTTTAGCTATTCTAATATTTTAAAGTCAAAAATACCTTATTACCTATGATATTTATTAACTTAATAATCTATTGAATTTTATTCGCTAATTTATTGAATATAAACCTAGGTTTTTATTCATCTTTTGTATTAAGAAAGTTCCACGTACGTAGTGCGGTTGTAGCGAACCACAGTTTTGCTTTTTTCAGGAACGCGCCACTACCGACTAGCAAAAATGTTTGAAATACAATATGGACATTGCTATCAATTAATATAACCCTACATTTACACAAGGAAATGATTCTTGAAACAATATTAGGATATTACTGTTTTCAAAAGGTATGATTTATCTTATTCATGTATATTAGAAGATAAGATATTGCAATTACTTAAGTATAAAATAAGCATAATGTATGACAATTTTTTGCCACAATCCTGTGTATTTGTATAAATCTTTAGATTGGATAGTACTGCTTACCTCCTTATCATTTCACTTTCTGAAAACATAAAAAAATTACTGTCTTGAATATATCGTTGATATCTGAATGGAGAACAAAGGCATGAGATATATCATAGTTTAATAATATAATTAGATGAGCCACAATGTACTAAATAGGTGGCAGTACTACGCCAGATGACAGCTTAGCCTATTGTCTGGCATCGCAGATGAAAATTTTTTTCTCTGTCAAGGCAGATTTACCGGGTACTCTCAAAAGTACAACAATTAACAACACCAAAAACTACACGTATCTTGCTGGCAGAATATTACGAGTTAATGTCAAAACCAGAAAGAGGGGGCATAAATAGCACGGCAGATTTAAGAAAAAAAAATTTTATGTAGTTTTCTGAGAGCGCCTGTTATATCTGCTTGGTAACTATGGCTCAAGAAATTACTATGTGGTATCAAAGCGCTCTCTGTTGTTTTTATATTATAATAACCATGGTGAAATGAATATAAGGTGGCAGCGATACGGCAGATGACAGTTTTTTGCTCAACCATTGCTTGGCAACATTGATGTCAAGTTCTTGGGTACAATAAGTACTCGTTGTGTTGGTTATGTGAGCGTTGCTAGTAATTGTCCATGTGTGCAGCACTTCAATAGCCCAATTCACAATCCTGTGCAAATGGTCTTTCATTATAGCATTTGCAAATTGAGAGAGTATTTGAGAGTATTTTCAATGTATTTTGTTGGTGTAGAGTACAATTATTTTGCTCATGCTACGATGCTAGACTACTTGCTCGAGATTGTGAACTGGGCTAATGTGTTTTATTTACGAAAACAAAAATCCTATTGGTTGTTGTAATGCTGTATTTGTTGCCGTAGTACTGCCACCTTATATATCTTTCACCATGACACGTACCTTTAACAAAACCATGGCAGATTTTACAAATAATGGTGTGCAATGAAAAAACAAGCGAACGCCCTACTTCTTCTTATGTTTCTTCGTCTGCAGTTGACAGTTTGACTCATAGAAACAAATTCTTACGGCTATTTTGTATGGCATTGAGTCATGGGTACATTGATGTCAAGTTTTTGTGTACAATAGGTATGCGTTGTATATGTGAGCATTGTTGTTGGTAATTGCTCCGAAGGCGAAGTGTACACTACGTGATCTCACATTCATTTCAGGTTCAACATTACGGAAAATACATGTATTTCGTACTATAGGGTAGGCCAAATAAAATTTTAAATTTGAAGCCGTTATAGAAAAAAATTACTATTTATATTTTCAAATTTTTGGTTTTATTGGAAACTTTGAATTTTGTTATTTAAGAGTTGAACACAATATCATTCATATGACTACTACAACTGGCTCGGCAGTAACCCATCCGATCAATCCAATTTTTCTTTTTGCTCAGTTCCTGAGAACGGTAATAACTTGATGTTGATGGATGTTCTTGCACATTCTCCGTCACAGCAGCATTGTTTTGAATTGAACGCACTGGACGAGAACTACACGACTTGGTTTGTCCTATAACGATCCATTATCATGGACTCGCTTGACAAATTGATGCACAAACTTAACTGAACTGCAAATATCTTACAGTTTGCGTTAAAGACTCACTACTTTTAAAGTAAGTTTTTAATATTTACCAATTTGTTCGTGCGTCCCATTTTGCAAACATCAAACATAAACTTGACAATAAAAGTAAGCCCAGTGAGCTAAAAAACACAACTCTAAGCATACTAGTAGACTAGAAGGCATTAACAAACAGTACTTCAACTTCATCATATGAATATATTAGATCTTGGCCAAAGTAATTTATTATAAATATTCGTTTGACGATTTTTTTACGAAATTATAATTCAACCGAGTTCATCTGGCTAGTCTGACTTGTGTCTTTGTTGCAAGGCAGATTTACCAGGTACTCTCAGTACCGCAGGTGTATATTGAAATTTGTTGAGCTACTGTCAAAAGTTTATATACAAGCCACATAAAATGTTTTGTTTTCTTAAATCTTCCTTGTTAATGATGCTTCTTCTTCGTTGATTTTGACATTAGCTCTTCATTTTCTACCAACGAAATACGTGTGGTTTTTGGTGTTGTTTCATTGTTGTACTAGTAAGAGTACCTGGTAAATCTGCCTTGCTTTGTTGTTATTTTCAATGCTAAACAACAACAACAATGTAAGCAAACGAAGTATCAACTAATAAAAAACAGGGAACAAAGAAGTTTCTGCACAACAGATCGTTTTTATTTTGTTCCTTTTTATTTTATTTTGATCTACACAAAGCTGATATGTTGTTGTTGATGTTTGTATACCACCGTTTTTTGTATTTGTTGCAAAATCGTTCCGACTATAAAACGATCGTTATATGTGTACATTCAGTTTATTAAAGTTTGTGCGGAGTAAATGGGAGTATTGTTGCGGACGCAGAAGTTCTTTTAAGAAGTGTATATCTTGTGAAAGATAAAAATATATGTATTTTAATATAGAAATTGCATAGATACATAATTAAAAATTTTGTGAAAGTACTTGTTCTTGTAGTAAAACAAAAGAAAGCCAATTAAAATAACAACAGTTCAGAAATAATTCATCCCAAGAATTCATATTTTTCAATATATAAAAAAACAAACAAAAGAAATTTTCTTATATACAGAATTTTGAATTGCCAACTGGAAAATTTGTTACTTCGCTTTCCAGCCTTTAATATATGAACCATATTGGATTATTTTCTCTTTTATAAATATTTGTAAGTACTAAACAAATGCATGTACGCATGCATGTTTTTCTTTTGTAAGTAGATATATACTAATTAAGATCTTCCATCCTTTTAGTCATCGGTATATTTTGTTTAGAATTGATCTATGCATATGGTATGTACATGCATATTCATATTTTTTTTAACTCGGACCAGCACTCAGGGGATAACCCCTACATTGCAGTCCATTGCGCCGGAACTAGAAAGGAGGGAATAGTATTGAGGGGACTTTTTGAACCTTTTACTTCGCCGGCTAATATTTTGATACAGGGCCGACGAACTAAAAAAATCCGCATGTCATAGATATGCATATATGTATGTATGTACGTACATATGTATGTACGTATGTATGTAAAAAATATTTTCACCACATACACATATGTACATAGGTTTGCTTGCTCTGCTAAAGGGAATTTCGAATCGAAGGCGAACTTATTGAATTACAAGTTCGTCTTAGACAGCAAAAGAAGTCGAATGCAATGCTAATCGACTAATTGGTTTCTTATCGAAATAATGGATAATTTTTATTATTGCTAATAAAATATGTAAGTGAAACTAAGTCCTAATAATTTGAATACTTTCTACTATAATTTTTTGAGGAGATAATCCACAGAGCAGCATGTTCTTGAGATATTCTCGAGAATGGGGCAATTCTTTACTGCTTTTCTTAGGAATTACCAACTTCTAGCAGCCTCTTGATATATTCAAGGTATTAGAGACTAATCATACCTAGACCAACAGAAGAAGTTAATTGCTGTCCACAAGCAGTATGTAAGGGTCCTATCTTTGGTTTTGCCTTAACGTGTCGCTGACAAATGCTTACGTAACGAGGAGGATTAAGTTCTATTTTATGTATTACATATGTATGTATTCTAAAACTTTTTTTTATGAAATTGTTTTTTAAAGTCCCCTCAAATGGTTTTGAGAAATAGTCAGCACGTGTTTACAATACATATCTGACAGAAATCTTTACGAAGGTTTAAGAATTAATTGAGACATTTTGCAAGACAAAATCGGACTAGTTTGCGGGATGGGTTGTTATATATTTTTTCAATATGTTATACCTAGATTTTGTATAGTATGCATCAGGGCGTAGTTAATTACTAAATTACGCCATGGTATGCACATTTATTATTTTATTTTACATTTGTTTTTTATTATTTTTTATTATTTCATTTATTTATTTTAGCTTTTTAATTTAAAATAAAGCAATACAAAATGGTTCATCCTGATGAAAATGTACATTCCGTCGAACAAATTGATGCAGAATCAAAAGAAGGTAAGTACAATGCGAAGAACTTGCCAAATAAAAAATATTAAATCCTGAAAAAATTTTTTGGGTTTATAATAATATTTCGTTAAAAAATTATATTAAACAACAAATATTATTATAAATCTGTATGTATTTAAACCAAACATTATTTATTAAGTGAGAAAAGAAACTTCTTGTCTTCTTCCACATGAAATTGTTTTAAAACATTTACATACTATGGATCATCCTACTTAGCTTTCTCCACGGAATTTAATACATACGGTAAAATATTATTTCATATATGTACTCGTATGTACTTACCCTACGCCTAATAAACATAAAAATATTTTAAAATTTGTATCTTTTATTTCAATTCTTTTCTTACATAATAATTCACATTATTCGAAATTGCGTATTATCATATCTAAGTTTCAAATTTAATTTGCGTTTCCATTAAATCCTGCTGACAATTTTTAGATCTTTTCGATCTTAGTCCATTTTAACATGGATTTCTATTTATTTTGAGTTATGTATGTAGTATGTCTGTACAAATTGGCAACAAATTCTGTTTGTTTTTGAAAAATAGAAAATATCTGAAAAACATGCAAAACAACGAAGAAAATTATAATAAAAGTATATCCATATAGATATACTTTGATTATAACTATCAAAATAAAACTTAATTTGAAAACTTGTTCTGGGACATAAATGAAAATAAAGTTTGACAGTAGTAGATATTGAATCATCTTTAGTGTTCAAGAAAATATAAAAGAAGTAATATGTGTAGTTACGACGCTAAAATGCTTAAGTGATACAATTTCATAAAAAAACGTTCTAGAAATTGGTTAAAGAAATAATTATTTTTCTCCTTTCTCGTTATTTTCATAAATAATTATCTTTAAAATACCAACCTATTCATTCAATGAACCAATCATACATCCAACTAATTGACAATATATATTGCCGTTGTTGGTCAATTACAACAGTAACCCCATTACCAGCACCATCATGAAGTCAAACGTTACAATGAAAGGCCTACATAAAATTCTCATTAACATTTATTGAGCTCAAAACAAACACGAACAAAGGAGGAAACAAAATTGAGCAAATGTAATTTTAACTTATCGCCTTTTAAATTTAATGTAACATTCAAGTTAACTGTTTAACAAAGAAAAATCCATTATATGAATATTATGGTTACTCTTTCTTTTTTAAGCGAAAAAAAATATAAATATAGATAGAAAAATCTGTGAAAAAGGTGGAAGAGCTGTGGGAGATAGAGCAACATAATATATTTACTGGCACTTACATATGTGCGCCACATAGTTGAGGTTAAGAATAACTGAACCACAAACTGCAATAAACATTTATATAGTCTGCGGTTTTTTATTGCACTTTTTGCTCGTCAATTTTAATGTCGTAGTTGTTGTCATATACAGGAAAATATTTGGAACAGGGGGGAAATGAACACAATTTAAGGAATGGTGATATGAGCTTTCAAAACATCGTATCTCCCAATCCTGATCTAACCTGAAACAGTTATGGCGTTTTCGATTTCAATCGAACAATTTATAATTGTGTAAAATGAGATGTGTGTAGATAAATTTAAATTTATATTAGCGAAGACGCAAACCGAAAGTTGTACCAAACCTATTCTGCAGTTAACAGAGCTCTGTTAACCACTTAACATTTGGAGTAAAATTTGATTAAGTTCGTTTGGAAGCCAAAATCTAGAAACTTCTGCACAAACTAGTGAATTGAAATTATGGGACTAAGGGTTGTACTGAAAATATAAAATATTGCTAAAACGTTTATTAAAAATATGACACCAATAATTTTATAAAAATAACACTGCAAAGGAATTGATTGGTGCAAATTTGTAATAAAAATTGAATTTCGATTTAATAATACTCGACTTAAGTTAACTTAAAGGCGGTAATGGTATTAGATCCTTTATGGATTTGCTGCAAAGTACGAATGATAGCCGGAGGCATCAAACTTGAGTGCTTTGACAGTGTGTGTGCAAATTTAAATTCTTGTATGTACTTCCATTTCATGAGTGTCTATTACTGTCATTTAAAATATTTAAATAAAAACCTCTTACGATATAACATTAACTTCATATTTCTTAAGCTGCAAATTGCAGTGGCAATATTAAGGAAAAACGTTTTCAAAAAAATAAACAAATTTAACCTCCTCATCACTCACATTTTTGTAAGAAAATAATAAAAATACAAAAGCAACACATAAATTGCCGCTAAGGAATCGATGATTGTTTAGCATTTCTAGACAAAGCAGTGTTGAACGATATAAGGAAAAATAAAAATACAATTCCTTTTCATGCCACATAAGAATTGTTCGAACAAATATTTTTTTTTTGATGATGTGCATTTCAGAAACTTCCATGTATATTTTCTTTCACTCAATATCATGGATTATGAAAATTTTTAAGATTAAATATCAAAAATAGTAACTAGCAGATTTTATCCATGAAAAAAAGGGTCTATGCAATAACAAATTTACAGATATTTTTTCATTAGTTTTATGCTGTTGCATGAAGTACTGAAGTCGTAGACTTTGAAACCGAAGGGTGTGAGTTCGATCAGTCATGCATATGGGATCGAATCTTTCTGAAAAAATGTTTTTTATCTGCAGTAGTGCATAAGATGTCGGCCTGTTTAAATGGCGACGGCAAAGTACCGGAAGTACCAATTTTTGCCCATTAACAAACAGCACACGAACTAATAAATCATAATCTTGCATATATTGTTGAATTAATTTACAAATTATATTGGTCTCATCTTGAAGAGGAATTCCGCACGGCAATTTATTTTTTATTTCAATAATTTCGATTCAAATTGTCTTTAGCCAAATAAGATTATCCAACAGATTTTTAAGACTAGCGGCAATTGACCCACAGTAACTCGCCTAAAAATTCTAATTATACGAGTATATTTACAGCAAAGTTATGATGTAGAACAACAATGAAAGTAGTAGGGGAAAAGTAAATATATACTAAATACATCTTTACGTACGCTCATGTACGGCAATATGCCAAGCGCTCACGTACACTCGCGAGTGCATTATTTTTAATCACGTACCTTCACATATTATGGTAACAGTTTTTCAATATCGCACACGTGCACATACTTTATGAAGATTAACGCCCTTATTCATAAAAATTATGAGAGTCTTATAAGAGTGTAATAGAGCAAATTTCCTATGAAATTTTGTTTTATTACGCTGTTATTAGACTCTCATAAGTTTTATGAATATGGGGGTAAATATATTACGAAAATACCAGAACTGTCAGCTAAGGCAGGGTAATACATTTTTACTTCCATGTTAAAGAATTTAAAAGTTGTTACTGTTGGTGGTACCCACTAAGTTAGCACAAAATTGAAAATAGCGTACATAGATATAAAAGTACACCAATACCTCGCTTTTCGTGAATGTTATAAGTATGAAAAAATCATTATCAGCCACGGTTTTAAATTTTTGAATCACGCTTACGCACTCACGCGTAATTCTAATAATTTCTTATTACGTTACACCTGATTCACAAGTGAATTACGCATGACACGAAAAAATCTCGACACTTCTAGAAAATACTATCAGACACATCTCTAGTAAATACTGCACTGATGATGACAACTTGTTAAATGTTAAAGACATGACCGGAATAGATAATTACTAAAAGGGACGTTTTCTCTCTTCTATTCATTTGTTTTTTTTTTCGTTCGACGAGTATCCAAGTATCCGTCTACATGCGTATAGTAGCGATCTTATTTTATAAAGTTGTTAATTCTGTTGCTGTTGCCATTGTTGTTACTCCGGTTTTGTTTTATGTTTTTTCTAAACCAATATTGCTTCCTTGGAGAATAAGAGATGAAAAGAAAAAAAATTTAATTATGTGGTAGGAAATGCGTATTGTGCGTAAGTTTAATGGCAAATAACATTAATTTTATGTGTTAGAAGATGGAATGTTAAAGAATGTCTTGATGTTATTTGAATTTGGGTCGGTTGATAAGCATAACAATAAAACTGTAAATATTTTTAAAGGCTAAAGAATAATTACTTCCCAATATTTTGGGACACCTTCTCACTCGAATGTCTTGCTCAGAAAAATTTAGAGATGACATTTAAATTACTTAAGGAACTTCCAAAAACTGCGTTGGGAAATTAACGTATAATTTTTCCGAATAAATAAATAAATTTTCATCTACATCTCCGAAGCCATTACATATTCTAAAAATAAAAAAGTAAAAATAAAAATAATGAACGTGTTGAATACAAAACAAACATTAATTCATTCCCGCTTCTTTAAAGACAAATAAAATTTAATAAGCGGGATTGTGTACAAAATAACCCTTTTAAATGCATACATATTTACTTACAGCTGTAGCTTAAGGAGATTACTTGAATAAAAACCATATTCTGTATTCTGCGCTGTGTCTACGTTAAACAGCACCATCGAGCAATTAGTACGCAAATAGGCAAATGATTGGGGGCAATTGTTGAAAAATAAAAAGTGGAGGGTTTTCGACTCCCTCCGTAGCTTCTAGAGGGTTGAGCGTATTAATTAAATTAAATCAAGTTATTTGTGAACACAAAAACCATTTCTATATTTCTAATTTCGTTAGAAGTACTAAAGGACTGTGTTGCATTAGGGAAGTTATATACAGAGGATATAAAAAGTTTTGCAAGTTGCAAAAAAATATACAGAAAAGGTGATTAGTGGAACAGAAATTATTTTCGGTGTTGCTAATTCTTCATAAAACACTATGGAACTCAACTTGTTTATGGTCCTTCGAGCCAACAACAGCAGCTGTTCATATACGGGTTTTATAGCAACGCTGTAATCATTTATTTTTTCCTTCATGTCAGTTCTGTGCAAATAATGATTTGTGATTAGTTTTTTAATTAATTAATAGAACGTAATATTGAATATTTTTATCGCTAGAATCAGAGTATGTAATTTGATGTTAGTATTTTGAGAGAAATATTGAAATATTTGGGATGAATCCTCACAGAAATTGAGAAATTTGCTTGCGTACTTTTAAATGCATTTCTCTGTTATTAGTGAGTTACCTAAAGTAAGAGAACACAGAAAAGATTTTAATAAATCTTACGAGTACGATAATATAATAATAAAAAAATCTGAAATGATATTGGAAGCTTTGGAATCTCTCATAACCAGAAGATGCAATTTTGAAATGGGGTGTTCCGATTTTGAACGTTTTTAATACTTTCCTGTAAAATATTAATATAAATAAATGAATTTTGTTGTTTAGTTTTTTTTTAAATCCATAATAGTTCTAGTTCATTTCTAGTGCAACATCCGTGCAAAATTAGTTATTATATACTCTCCTCAAGTTGAATTCCTAATTGACTATATAAACTGAATACCCTTAATGCACTTGGATGAAATCCTAGTGAGCGAAAAGAGGAAAGACAGAAAGCAAATTGATTTGGTTAAAATGAATATAACTGCTAGTCAGCATAATAATTAAGTGATGTAATTTAATAAGAGTGGAGGATAATAAGGATGCTTTTAAAATTTTAAAGACCATGTTTAAACTATTTCCGGCAGATGAAACTTGCTCAACTTTGCTATGGTTAAGCAGTTTTAATAATTTCTTTGTAATTCGAACTAATTTAATTTTAATGCAAAAGATATATTAAAAAAAATACTAAACTTAAAAAAACTAAAAAACATTACTCTGTCAAAAGTTATAAGCAGTTTAATATGTATAAATTTTTAATTTTTTACTGAACAAACTTAATGATTTTTCATATTTACAATTGTTTAAAATGTAATATTATTACGCATAACGAATCTTAAACAAAAATACCATAAATATTCCCATCTGAAGATTCTGGCTTTTATATATAATTTTGAACGATCATTTTGAACGGGAGTTGCATATCGTTAATAATTTTGCTTTAAATTCTTCACTGGAGTAGTTTTCCCCCTTTAAATGCTCATATATATATATATATATATATATATATATATATATGTATATATATATATATATATATATATATATATATATATATGTATATATATAGATTTGTGTATTTGTTTTCAAAATAATTGTTTAGCATGACTTGTTTTTTTTATTAAATTTATTTCATGCCAGTGAAAAATTTAGTTCTTTTGTTTCAAACGAAGAGCGAACAAAAACTTCCACTTTACCAAAAGTTTGCCCAAGTTCTTAAACATTGTTGGGGAAACAAGTGTGAAATATGGTGTACTGCAGAACAGGAGCAAAAAAAAAAAAGAGCAAATGAAATTTGTTGTATTTGCAGTAGTATTACATACATGCACATACACAAACACAATTGCAAGCGATTACATATCAGTACATTTGCAAGCTACGTTTGTCTGTCTCTGACTGCCAGCCTATAAATGGTATAAAATTTGTATACACAACAAAAAGAAAGAGTTTATTGAACCGGAAACGCAACATAAAAACTGCTCTACACATACACACGCACGCATGAGGGAATAGTAGTGGAAAATATAATGCTTGTTTGCATGTAAGAGCTTGTATTAGCAAACAAATTGAAAGATTAAAAAAGAAGAAAGGAATTGCTGAAATGTTAGATAATAAAAACAAGGTAGAAAGGAAACCAAAATTTAAATTGCCATACAACAAAATGATTTCAACTGTCAATCACAATTGACTCAAATATACAAAAATTTCACAACAAATTCAAAATGAAATGATATAAAAAAAGGAAGCAACCGCTTGGAGAAATTTGTGTTCTTTCTTTTTTCGCTTGATGGCATAAAATGAAAGCATTAGTGTACTGATTTTACTTGAGGCAATATTGTGGTAACGTTGGTGAATAAATGCAAAAAACTGCTTTCAAAAACATTTATTTTTTAAAAGTTTATTTTTATACCATGGTTGTTGTGCTTTTATTTATAAAATTGTTTTGTTCCGAGGAGCAAAGAAAATGAATAATAAAAACCCACTCATTATAAATTCATTATTGGAATTAAAAACCTCATAAATAATATTTAACAGCAATACGAAAATGCGAAGACAACTGGACAAGCTCCTAAATTTTCGTTCACACTTGCCAAAATTATTTGTCCAAAAAAGGGTAGTAACTGAATACTAATGAAACATCTTTCAATTCCGACAAGTGTTTATTGCCAAAACTGGCAACTTGTTCACCCTCGTCTCTTTTGATGTGGGAATGAGTTCTCGGTATCGTGAATATGTTCGCACTAAATGTGTCTATTGTGAATTGTGGCAACAGTTACTATTGTGAGCTATTTGTCGGCACTTAGTAAATAATTTATGTAAAAGCAATATATACGCATTTTAAATAAACGAATAGGCGTTTGTTTGCGTTTTGTCGTGCTAGAAGAGTAGAATAAATCTACAGAAAGATTGTAGTAATAATTATAACTCCAATATTGTTAATCGCCCATGTGTTCTTCATTTCCTAGGAGCCGTGTTTATTCGCCCTGGAATTTTAAAATTTTTATTTATCATGAAGTCAGAGGTTTGCCTTGTGAAAGCTATGAATCAGTTTTAAGAATTCTTAAGTTGCAATATATTTAGATCGTTGCTTTTGCAGTTGTTATTCCTCATACAAATCCCTTTATTATTATCTATTATAACACAAGATATCGACGTTGTGACTCTTATAACTTTTGAACGGCTGAAACGAATCCATCCAAACCGCGTTTCAAAGGTTTCCTTTAGACTTCGTTTTACTGTGAATTGGTACTCTTTTGAATTGGTAGATTTCGAGAAATATTAAAAATTTTTTTTTCAAAAGTGCTTATTTTAGAATAACTTTTAAACGGCTTTTCCGATCGATTCCAAAAACTACATCACTCACTGCTTTCCACGTGGGAATCGGTTCATCCGTTCGAAAGTTAGTTTTAAAATTTAAATAATAAAATAATTTTTAGCGGTGAAAATTAGCGGGAAGCTGTGGGGATTCCCTTTATGGTCGACCGTTTTCCATTTTTATTTTGTTTTTATCAAATTTGTGAAAGTTTAAATATACAAACATTTCACCTATGGAGACACACAAATCAAAGTAAATTACGAAAAAAATAATATTTGAATGGCAAATGCCAGTCTACACCCTTAAGCCCTTGTAATTGTTGTTTAAATGATGCAAATGAGTGAGCGTTACAAACGTTCATCGTTGTAAATTTTTGTAAAAGTGTGAGCAAATGACGAGGCTGCTTTTATATACAGCAGGAAATTCCAGACAGACAACCTATCATTCAGCCATTTCCTCTTTCTCCCCATCTCTTTTTCTTACAAAAAGTACTCCAGTGGAAGAAGAAGGAACAATTGTAGAAATAATTATTAATAAACAGAACATTTTTTGTGGTATGTAATAAATAAATTTTAATCATTAGAGTTTTAAACAGCTTTAAAGCGCATACATTTATTTTTATGTCTGATTTAATTTAATTGAATTTCTTTGGAAAATAAATTAAAGTACGCTTATCCATTTAATGTCTATATAGCGAACTAAATTGCTTTTCATTCCAAATTAATTTTTATGAGTTTATAACACATTATTCAGAAGGAATTGATTAGGGCTTAAGGGATAAATTAACGTTACTTAATTTCAACATACACGGCACACCAGTTATTTAAAAATATACCATCTTCAGTTTTAATTAATACGATTTTGTTGACTAATTAAAAAAAAAGAAGTGTGTACCTTCATTTTCGTTTCTAAAATCTTTTCGACCTACGGAACCATTTTAATCGAATTCGTTGCTTTCGAGACACACTGCCTGTTCCAATATGTTAGAATCACTCCTATCGTGAATAACAAGTGGAGTTTTTGTTCACGTGAAATTTTTATTCCACTCGAAGGGAAAAATGGTATCGTGAATCTCCCGCGAGAAATTATCTCCGCTATCAGTTTTCAGTGAATGTAAAAAGAGAAGAAGCTGAAAATAATATGAAGAAGCAAAGAAATTTGTGTTGAAAAATTTACACTTTGTAATAATTTTAAAAAAGTACGGCTAAATATTTAGTAGTAAAATAATTTGGATACATTTTGGAAACCGAACAAAGCAAAATTAAAAATATTCGTAATGTTTAGAATTCCCCACCAAAAACTAAGTGAATAAATTAAAGCGAAAAGTGAAAAAACTAGCGGGGAAAAAATCATTCACCATAAGGGGAATTTAATTTTAGCATGAATCATTTAGAGTGAATTTCTCATGATAATGAAAAAAGTTTAAAAAACGCAAAAGATTTTTGCGTGAATTTATAAACATTTTTTTTATGCAAAATATTCAATAATTCAATTTATTTTTTTTCTGCAAGTAAAAATATCTGTTGCAAACACTTTAAATAAGAAAAATCGGTTTCCAATGTAATGACAGAAGAAGCAAAACACACCCAACCCGTCCACACTTGCACATATTTAATAACTTAAAAGGACATTTTTTCTATTTAAATGCATAATTCTAAACACAAAAGCACATCCTCGTAAACTGTATTCGAATGATGTCACTGCTGTTTCATATTCTAGCCAGAGAAATACCAGTAAGCAAACAAAAAAAAAAAAAAAAGAAATAAGAACTTGAATGTATTGTTTGACGAAAGTGGCACAACTATCAATACTTCACAACTTCAGTATGCAGTTTTCCAAGAGGATTCCCAGTATATTATTATTATTATTCCCTTTTATTATTATTATTATTATTATTATTTTACTTTTTTTAATATAAAATCACTATTGCCAAGTGGAGATTTGTTGATTGCAGTGATGGGCATTTTTTAAAACGTGAATGCTGGTTGTGCGATGTCGCTGAGTGGTTTAAGGACTTCTTTAAAAGAAGATGTTTAATATATAAGTAGTGATTTCTATGTTTGGCTGCGGTGCAAAAAAATGGATTAATAAATAATCAGCTGTCACAGAGCTTGGTTTTGAGATTTTTTATATAGATCTTGAACGATTCAGGATTTACCGAAAGAATTTTCTGATGTAGTTAGCCGAAGATCCCGGGTTCAATTCTACACGCAGTCATGAATACGTTATGGGATTATTTCTGATCTGCATCACTTATGTAGGGTTGTGTTAGTTGTTGTCGACCTATTTTAATGATGAAGTCATAGCACAGATCGCTAAAAATTACCGACAATGATTGAGATTATCATGAACTAGATTATCATCTATCTATTCTTATCTTTCTCCATCTGCCCTCTCGCCACTATCCCCTTTTTTCATAGTTCTTAAAGAATACATTCCCTGAATAGCGTGCACTCTGTAAGTGCTGGTCCAAGAAGAAAGAAAGTATGTATTTAAAGCACTGTGGGTAACTCCAGTGTTATTTTAACCGATTTATTGATATTTTCGTTAAGAGAGAGGAGAGCAACTCTTTCAGAAGCCTGATCTGAGAACTCGATGATTTAAAAAGACGATCCAGATGATTCGTGATTTTCGCTAAACCACACGGTAAAAATTTTCAGTGTTTTTTTTTTTCTGTTTTCCAAAAGCGAATAACAATATCGCGTCATGTATGGATTTATTTTTGAGATCTATATGATTTCTAAGTATTGATCAGTTTGAGGGAATTTTTTTAATAAATTTCATAAAATGTCGCCACCCAGGATTTTAATGTTTAGCACCAGCCTAATGTGTATGTTGATTATATGAATTGTTTAGCTGTGTGCGTGTATGTATGTATGCATAAGAGGGTAATTGCCAGGCATATTACAAAAATATCTATAAGGAAATTCTGGGAAAATATGTACTTTAAATACTATTTATTCGTGTGAAAAATGATAAAAGAAAAAAAAGTGGCCTGTCTATTCGTCTGTCTGTGGAGACAGTGGACCGCTATATACTCATATTTTGCATGGAGATTTTGTAGAAGAGAAATTCGATTCGTATCGTTAGGCGAAATTTCAAAAATCAAAGCCAAGTACATATATTTGAAATAGTCACCATTATTATATTTACTGATAAGATTTGCAAAAAAAGTTAAAATAAATTAAATTCAAAGCAAAAAAGTTTGCCTTAAGTAGAATGGAACAAAAAATTTAGGAAATGGGACATGAAGAATATAATCAAACGGCAACGCAGGGATTAAAACTGTGCTACCATCTGTTTGATACTGTTCTCGTATGAAATTTCCTAATCAACTTTAAAAAATCCCTTCAAAATGCCGCTATAGATGACAAGGTATTATACATCAATGATGCAAAAACTTCTGGCTGATAGCTGTTCTGCTCTGCTGTTGACGTTGACTTTCCCTTGTGCCTTGGGAATACTTATCTTCTCGTTCTGAACTTAAAACATTTTCGTACAATTAGCATAACTGAGTTAAAAAAAAGGTTCGATACAAAATAATTACATAAAAACAATTAAATTCATTAAAATCGTACAAAATTTTCAAAAGAAATAACACCATCAAAAATTCTGTTCAAGGTAGTCAACACTGACATCCTGTAGCTCAAATTTTCCTGCAAAAAAAGGATGGTCACCTGAAAAATAGAAATTTATTACAGCTATTGGAGCCACTGAAAACAAAACAAAGTGATCGAAATATATATCCTCTATGATGTCATTATATTTTGTATAATTAACATATTCCCCCTTATTCTGTAACTATTTGTTAACGTCACGTCAAAACAATATGAAAAATAGGGCCGTTACATTCTGCTTGTGGACAACAATTGATTACTGCTAACAGCTTCTGGCTATTTTCCAAGGCCTAAAAATAATAAGAGTATTCTGATGTCTTATTTTGGATATTATCTTGACGTGACGTTGACAAATAGTTACAGAATAAGGGGGATTATGTTAATAAAATTTTACCGGAGTCAATTGAATATCAGCGATATATTTAGATGGCTTCAAATGGACGGTTCGTCATTAAATATCATGAATATTTGCTAAAGTGTAGTATGGCAGTTCGTTAACTCTTTAGTAAGTTCTATAAAACTATAGAAACAATTGGTGAGTTGTGTTCCTAATATTGTCAGTAACATGTTCTTAAATATATATTTAACCTGTTCTTCACTCTAAAGATGGGAAGTAAAGGACCTTTAGCTTTTTTTTAATTTACATTTCTATTAAACATTTTTCAATAATTCAGTGATACTCGTATATTTGTAAGTGAGCGAAATCGCACTACTGTGCGTCCGTATTTTGTTTCTTTTTATATTTGTTTGTCTATCTGTATATCCTTCCGTTTGTCTGTGTTAAAAAAAAGAACATGCAACTGACGGCGCAGTTTTCAAAGTGAATGAGCCGCACAGTGCATGTTTGTACATGCATGCAGGCAGCCAGATATTTTTGTAGGGAAAAATAATTTCAAAAAAAGTTGAGTCCTTTGGGCTAAAAAAAGGAATATAAATGCTTTTAGTCTATTTGCTGGCAGTTGCTTTTGTATGATTTAAATTCAATTTATTAAGTTGAACTACACTCTGTATGAAACTGAATATAAATTTAAAATTGAACACAAAAATAATCGCTTTTATTTTCGATACTCTCTCTCTCTCTCTCTTTGCAGGTACGTACGTTTTTGTTTGAAATTAAATCGAGGTAATTTAATTTATAAGATTTAAAAGTTTATTTGTTTAATCTACTGATTTTATAAGGCATATCAGTTAGATTTATGTTTTTTCTTGTGTATTTTTCTCATAACAAACATCATTATTGTCATGAGCGCCACCAAACGCTTATCCATCGTTGATGCTCGCTCTTTAAGTGCATTTAACCACATTCATGTTTATGCGGTTTTGGTTTCATACTCGCTTTCATATGCTCAAAGATACTTTTTCCCATCATACCCTTGGCCTCGTCAAGTCCTTGTATAATTTCCACCGCATTTTACAGAATGCATGTAAATATGATTTTCTAAAGAAAATTTTTGTTGTTGGTACTTTAAAAAAAAAAAAAATGTTTCCACTTGCGTTAAACATTAAGAGGGCATCTGGTAGTTATCGCCATCGTCGGTGCAGCATCAACATTGGCTCAGCACGTAACAACAGTATGCCTGCCACCTACTCTTTCCCCCTTTCCATCATGTAGTTCTATTTAGCGTAAATGTATATGTATGTACAAATTGTTGCTCTTATATAGAAAGGCCCTAACTCGCATTTTTTTCCGTAATGGATTTTTTTTAGTGATTCAAATATATATTGCATAAAAACATTTCATCACAAACATTTAATACAAACGTATCAGAAATAACAGTTTTATATGATTACGATTATGTGACTTAGGGCTTTTTCACATGCGACCATACTTGCACATACATACACGCATTTGTATACAAACAGTTGTAAATCATGTGCTCGCACTTTCTGCTAGTTCATATGGGAATCTGTGTGGACTAACAATCAGACAATAGATTAGATAAGATCTTTGGAAAGGGGAAAAAGATGACTTGTATTCACTCGGATGTTCATAGCTAAAGCAGTTTTGGTTAACACTTGCTTCTGTTCAATTTAGACAAAGCAGATAAGCTATATTACACACATGTGTTAGTAACATCTCATATTATTATTAGAAAACATTTTCAATTTTTTCCCATTTTCTGTTTTCTGCAACTAATCAACTAAAATTTGGAGAATACTTTTAGTCATAGAACGATCTATACAATTCAATGTTTAAACATGATTTTGTCATAAAATCTCCAATATATGGGCCGGTATCTCACAAATAAAATATACATATGTACGTGATATTTAACATATCCCCACAAAGGATACCTTAAAGACGTTCAACTGAAAGATCTAGAACTCGTTTAGTGAACTCGCCTCTCGATTGCACGTGTTGTGCGGCATATGGTGTAGACTTGTGTCGAACTCGTTCATTCGCTTGCTTTTTTATACCCTCCAAAAAAGAATTGGGGCTTCTATCCACTTTGTTTAATGCAGCGAAATATCCCTCTGAGACCCCATAATATTCCTGATCAGTGATGAAATCTAATACGATCGAGCCTTGTCCGTCCGTCTATGGAAATCACGTTTCAATGCAAACGAAAAGGCCCAGAACCTTTAGATTTTTTATAAATACATCTTGAAGGATAGCACAGGTCAAGTTCGTAAATGGACCGAATCGGGCCAGAGGGAAAAAAGTTCCCCTAAGAAGAACTCTAAACCAACCTCTAAAAAGCAACATAATTTTTAAAGTTCTTTAATTTGGTTAAGCAAATGATATATTTTTAAGGCCCAAAGCGTTGAACCTGCAGCCATAAAATCTGCAAAATCTATTTTTGGGCCCCTCCCCCTTTAGTGGGCGTTAAAGTAAAATATTACATGGAAAAATAGTGTAAATATTGAACAAATTGTATAATTTAAGGCCACATTCCTTAAAATCTTAATTTTAAAGCTTTTATGATGAAGGCCTACACTCCCCCCCCTCCTTCGCCACTAAATGACCCTACGCAATTTTTTTTTTTACTCATAATAACTCCAAAAAATTTTTTGTTGTGTTTTATAGCAAAGGTGAGATGCCTCCCCCACGGCCCCTCCCGCAATGACCCCGACAAAATAGAGTTTTTATTTACTAAATATTTAAAGGGTATTTAAGATTCGGCCCGGTCGCATATAACGGTCTTACTTGTTAAACCTAGCATTGGTTTGAGAGTGATAAGAGCTGTTTCATATTTTCCTGCCATCTCTTTTTTTTTTTTTTTAAGTCGCGGAGTACATCTTCAGAAGTCCATTGAAATAATTTTCCTTAAACTTTTTTGAGCAAACGGTTTTATTTGTTCTTCGATTTCTTTTCATAAAACCCATTCTATGCATGGCATTTCTTTCTTATTCATACAAATACAATACGATTGCTGCGTTTTTCTTGTTTTTGTTAACATCATCTTGGAGTTTAAATAATACGTTACTAATTGGTCTCATTTGCTTTTGCACTAAAAGCTGTTTCTTGCTGCCTGCTATCGTGTCGAAAGATTCAGATAAATATAAAATAAAAAATTATGTACAAAAAGAAAAACGAAAGTCATATTGTAATTTATCACTGTTTTTGTGGTACATTTAACGGAAATTATTTTCGTTCCATTGTTTATTGTTTTACAATATACATTTTTCACTTTTCTTGGTTTTTTAAATACATTTTGCATGTACAATTTTTTACTAACTTTTAAATTTTTTTTTTCAGTTAAAACGCATTGAAGCTTATAATATGGAGTTGTTTTTGAGACATTTGGCGTGTATTTTATAATGAGAGAGAATATTTCTTGGTAAATAGCATTTCGTACAAAAGGGAAAACGTACTGTATTTTAGTTAAAGGAAATAGCTGTTTTTTTTTTTTTTTTTTTAAAGCAATGCTAAAGTATGAAATTATAAAAAGTCCTTTTGAGTAACTGCCTGGAGGCATTCAGCTTATCACACATATGTAATTTTAAGGATCGAAATGGCCCGCCAAACTCTCATTACTTTGATGGTATTGGTAACAAAGAAGTTGCATGTATTGGGTGCTGAGAGTTTGCTCAAAGCCTTATTGTCCTCGACAGAGTCAGTGTTTAAAAAGAGATTTTCAATATATTTCGGATATATCTTTGGATAAAAATTGTACAAGTCCATAATTCATTATCCTGTTTTTCTTGAATTAAATATGAAAAACCTATCATTATCTGCTTCAAAAATATTCAGCCTTATTGTGTTTGGCGTTTTCCATTCAGATTCGACATTTGATTTAAAAGTAATAGATTAAAGAAATTTTTAGCTTTTTGTCTTTAAGCTATTACAATAAGGGTGATTACTGTGAATTCGATTAAATTTAATTTTTCTAACATTTTAACGCATATCTCGTATATATTATTTTGATGAGTACTAGAAAAGTGTTAAATATTTCATAAAACTTATGTTGCACTTTTTCACAAGAGTATATTCTTGGAAAAAACTATTGTTGACAAAATATTTACTTAAGGTGAAGCATAGTCGATTTATAGTTCCAGTATTTTTTCAATAGTTTTAATTTTTTAGTTTTTTTTTTCAAAATGCCCCACTGTGCTACTGCGACTCACTATTTTAGGGAACCGTTATCGGTTTGAACTATAAACATGTAGCTTATTTGTTTTCTAAAAAAGGCTGAATCTCTTTACAGCAAAAGATTTTGTGACGTTACCTTGTCATTTGGTAAATGAGACCAACTTTAGTACCTCCCATGGTGAAATAGATATAAGGTGGCCAGATGACAGTTTTTTGCTCAACCCATGGTGAGTCTACATTGATGTCAAGTTTTTGTGTACAACAAGTGCTCCTTGTGTTTGTATATGTGAACGTCGTCAGTAATTGTGTATGTGTGCAGCGATACAATGTGTTTTGTTGCCCTAATTTTGACGTAGACCATGACTTTACACAAAACGAAAATTCCCTTAATTGTTGTAATGTTGTATTTGTTGTCATAGTAGTGCCTCCTTATATTTATTTCACCTTCACCATGGTGCCTTCAAAGAAAAATAAATTTTTATAAAATGTGTGCACGTATCAGTTGTTGACAAATGAGAGATATTATTTCTGGAGCAATTAGCTTGTACTCGTATGTTTGTCAGTGAATACTATTATAGACATTCTGTGAAACAACAACTTTGACAGACATGCAGAGTTGCATATGCGTTGAAAATTTTACAAGACATACGGTGAGTTATAGTTGCATTTCGTAGGGTATTTTTTCATAGTTTTAATGGAAAAAGAAAATTAAAATTTATGAGCTGATAAACTGCAAATGAAAATTGGCTGACAAAGAGTCTTGTGACAATTATCGATAATACGACCCAAAAGTGCAAGAGCAAGGAAAATATGTAGCAAATAGAGTAACAATTGTTTGTAATAGAGCGACTGCAATAATATGGCAAAGAAGAGGATAAAAATGTAAAAAATAGAAAATGCAGGCACCACGAAAAAATATGAAGCAACCAAAGGGAATATCTGTTGAGAGATTGTGGTTTATGGTTAAAATTTGATAGTTTTTTTTATGTGTCGCTACAGAAAATGTAAAACGGGCCTATTTACAAAAAATTTAATTTAATTTTATTAATTCTAAAATTTATATTTTTTGCGACAAACAACGATTTTATTAAACATTTATTAACATAATAGACCGAATCAATTGAGGTGTAAAAAATATATTTTTTTTTTAAGAATTAGTTTATCACGTTTTCTTTTCTAAAAAAGAGGCTGCATCTTTTGAACTTTTGATTAAAATTTGCTATAAATTAATAGAATTCTAATATAATAAATTTATTGTTTTCAAGGAACGTTCAATAGCATTTTTTCGTAACCCAGAGTACAAAATGCTACACTATTTCTACAAAGTCATTTGCTGCCTTTTCAATACTACCATTTCAATACTTAAATTTAAAAAGTTAGGACCATTTTCTTCTAAAATGAAGTTTTTCACATGCTAGAGAAGACGGTTTGTATTTTTCCTGGCGATATACATACATATATATGTACGTGCACATATGCGTACACATACATATATGAACATGCGTCCATAAAAGTGTGTTGCTTACATATGAAATTCCAAGCTGTCACAATAGCAAAAAATAAAATAAAATAATATCGCATAAAGCACTCCAAACTTTTTGGATTGGTATAGAGTGTGAAGAAGACACGCGTACATTTATTTTTATATTTAGAGCATTATTTTTTAATTTTTTACATATGTACTTTTACATATGTACATATATATGTATGTACATATGCATTCAACTTTAACGTTAAATGTTTCTGGAACATGTGCAAAGTTTGTTATTCGATTTAAGAACTGTTTTAGCGCTTCTTGCTTTTAAATGATACACTCTTCGCAAAAGTAGGCATTACGTAAATTATTTTCTAATGGGAAGATTTTGTAGCGTTTGCCATAAATTGTACATATTTCATTATATGCTTCTTTACTTCGTTTAGGTTCTTAAGTCTCATTTTCGTGTTCAAATACCGCTTCTTATCCTGTTCTGTGTCGTCTGCAGAAAATTACAATAGCAACAAGAGAGAGCGAAAAAAAAATTTTAAAATACATACATCTCAAATCCTACATGTCATTATTTGTATTCCCACTTGACACTAAACGTTCCTTCTGCTGATGATGCTTTTGTTTTGTTTGCATCTTATATTTCTTTTTTCATCTTTTTTTTTAATAACTCGTTTTTCTTTGAAGTAAATGTCTAGCTATCTTTTATCCCTTAACCAAGTGAAGAGGGAAAATCCCACAGACATATGTATAAGGAAAGTATCGTATAAATCTCGTTTTATTCCCTGCATCTTATACGAGTGGTATCAGTTTGATCAAATGATTAGGTGGAAAAAAGTGTCTTGTTAGCTCAAACAATATGTTTATTTTTCTGTTGCAAACTATGATATTACAAAATCGATTTCTAAAGTGTTGTGTAAAAAACAAAATGGAAAAGCTTCTAATTTTGTAAAGATTATGAGGGCTTTGGTAGTGACGTGAGCGGGAAGGGTGTGGGATTTGGAACGGCACCTGTGCTGTTGAATGTCTCTAGGGGTCATCTGGCTTTTTTTTAATACGATATTTTGTTATGTCTTTTATGCTGACGTTGTAAATATCTTTTAAACCGGCTGTACAAACACGTTGTAAATAAAGAGTCTCGATTAGACGATCTCTTTTTTACACTGACTTAATAAACAAATAATTTCATGTAGAGTGCCTCGGTATGCTAGTGAGTACTGTGCTAGCCCATCATTGGAGGTTATTTCGCTACAAATTAAAATGAGAGTGTTAGAGCACAAGAGATCTATGGAAATAAATTAAAATGAAATACCCCAAATTTATGTACGTGCAAAACTTCTGATCGACTGCATCAAATTAGATAATTATTATACTCAACAAAAAAGAATTAGAGGGTATATTCACTTAGCCATTCCGTGAGAGACGCAGTCAAATATTTCTCTAAGACCCCATAAGGTCAGTAATGAAATGTAAGACAATCTAGCCATGTGTGTAGAAATCACGATTTAGTCCGAACGAAAAGAGTCAGACCCTTGAAATTTGTTATAAATACATCTTGAAGGATAGCACAGGTCAGGCTCGTAAATGCGCTGGATCGCGTTAGAGGGGAAAAAGTTCCCCTAAGAAGTACTAAACCAACCTCTAAAAAACAACATAAGTTGTTTTGTTGTAATTTTGTTAAGCAAATGATATTTTTTTATGTCCAAGAAGGTCCAAAGCGTTGAACTTGCAGCGAAAAAATCAGAAAAAAATCATTTTTGGACCCCGCCCCTTTTGGGTGGGCGCTAAAGTAGCATATTACATATAAATATTTAACAAATTGCATAATTCAAGCCTACATTGCTTAAAATTTTATTATTAAAGCTTTTATAACGAAGCTGACATGTTCTCTGATCTGCCCTAACCCTCCCCCTTCGTCCCCTAAATGACTAGCATATAATATTTTTTTTTACACAACGCTAATATTTGACTTTTTTGTATATTATGACAAAACAAAGTTTTTATTTACTAAATATTTGAAATGTTTGAAGGGTATTTAAGATTCCTCCCGGTCGAATATAACTTTCTTACTTGATATTATGTACCTATACTCGTAACTCTGGTCTTTGTTGTTTTGAAACTTTTTTATTTGTTTTTTTGGAACGTCGTATTTTCACTTTTGATGCTTCATAAATTCTATTACTTTTATATATGGGCATTTCCAGAAAAAAGTCCACCTTGATCGAAAAATTAAAATTAAACAAACAGATATTTTCCTAATGTATTATAAAGGAGAAACTTCTAAAATAAATTAAATTTAGGAGCTTAAAGCTTTCTTTTGTTGGGATGGTGAAATACTGAGCTACAAGTTTGAAGTTCTCGTTTTTGTAAGTGTTTCTTAACTTGAAGGGCATTTTCTCTTTATAATTAACATTCCTAAAATCAATTTCATAATAATACTCTTAATGCAAAACTGTTGCTACAAAAATATTTAATCATAAAACAAATGCAAAAAATATATTTAGTATTTTGTAGTTTTTATATAATTTTCTAATATTTATGTCTTTTTCGCATTTTTTTAACATAATAAAATAAAGTGGAAATTTTAGTAATGTAACGCCAGTAACGTAACGCCAGACCAATTTTCATAAAAGAAAAAAAAGGAAAAAAGATTTGTTCAATTTATAACTTGGAAAATAAATGTATATTGGTCCAAAACCTATCAAAAAAAATTTGATTAAAAATACTTGCCCAATTCGCAGAGTTCAACAATTTTGTTATCAAAGTCAAATCGCACTTCCGTTTTTTGTAACGTAACGCCAGGTCACTTTTTGGAGTATATCTTGAAATTCTTAGGCTCAACTATTTCCATTTTTTGGCTGAATATAGAGCTATCCAATCACTTCTCTAATGTGAGAAAAATACTTTTTTAAATTATGGTTTTTAAAGTTTTTTTCAACATATCGTCGTACAAAAGTAACGTAACGCCAAAATGGAAATGCCCATATTTTTAAATTGTGTTGCTTGTTATTATTATTTTTATACACTAATAAGTTTTTAAGATGCTCAAGTTGTTTTTATATCTGTTGAATTGTTTTGCCATTTCGTATTATGGAAGATTTGCTACAATAGAAATTTATATAATAATAATGTTAAAGCTTTAAGTATTGCATATTTGTGTGTTTGTTTGTGCGTATTTGCTTATTAAAAAAAGCCCTTATGAAGATTTAGTCTGCATATGGCATCTATGCTCGTGCTCTTACTTCTTACTATTTTGTTATAAATTTTCCTGGCTTTGAATCTGTGACTTAAGGAAAATTGCTGCTTTCCATAGGCAACGAACTTTTACAAGAAGATCATGAGACTTTATATAAACTAAATCTTGTAAATGCTTTGAACAACAGTCCCTTGAATTGATCCCTAGCAACCCTTTTTTTCACTGTTTTTATTTCCATGTACCTTATTGCACTAATTTGCAATAAATCCTATGGGGAGGAAAAACAAGATAAAGAAGTGGATAAAGGAAGCCGTACATGGTAATAGTGAATGTATGTCTGTGTATGCATTTAAAATAACCACAGTTCATACAAACAACAAACGTGAAATGTAATATTTTTACATCCCTCCCAGCACAGGTAAAAAAAGCACTCCCGCCCTAACAAGTTCAACTACGTTTAGTACAAAATGTCAGTCAGTAAGCCTATTGCTGAAGTTAGTTTACGTACTCAATTTCCTTTTTGTAAGATTTCTCCTAAGAGTCCTGTCATTCAAAAGCATATTATATGTACGCAAATAATTTGGTGGTGCCATTTTAATTTTTAAATAAAATACTTAAATTTATTTTGTTATATTTACTAAGCTCAAGGTATTTTTATAAAATTATTACACATATTATTTGTTAATATTCCATATTTCGTTCGACAGTTTGTTAAGACCGTCAGGAATAAGCAATAGGAAATTTAATTTTGAAATAAATATAAATATTGAAGAAGCTATTACGCTGATTATATCTTAGAACGACTTGTGCTACTTTATTTGCAAAAATAAAGATGAATTACCTTGAATTTGGAGTGTAACTGGTGTAATAGTACGTTTCCATATACGTGATTTGGGCCAAGTCATTTCATTTGCCCAAATTAAGTAATTTACCACATGATTTCCCATACATTTTTCATATGAGTAAATTATTTCAAATGACTTAATTTGTTTCAAATTAAGTCGAACTTTGTGTGTGCAACCCTGCACAGCTGTTCTTCTTACAAATACAACCTTGGGCATCCATTATTGGTGAGTTACAAATCCGAAAAAGTGGCATTTAAAGACGAATAAAATAACGCTGTTTTTATTTGTTGCATATATTATTTACAAAAAACTCAATTTTATTTTGCATTTTTATAGCTTTTCCTTTTTATTTTGCCATTTCAACATTTTTGCTTTTTTTCTTGTGCTAAAAAACAAACAAACAATACAAAAGTCAAATTGATTTCGAAAATTCGAACACAAAATTACTTACAACATAATGGAAACACTTGCAACAAATACATTGATAATGATGTTCTGTTCTGTTGGTGTTTGTGAACACTTCAATACTTCGTTGCCATTTTGACGTTTTTCGGGGACTTTGCGACACTTTTTTGGTCTTGTTAATCTTTTATTTTTTTCCAAATACCTCTAAAAAAAATGGTTGGTTGGTTGGTATACGTGGCTGCCTGTAACCCACAAGCATTCAAGTAGGATCTCTGAGATCCCGTTTTGAAAGATAACTCCACTCGTCAGTGTCAAGTTGTGTAGAACCGAGTCCAGATCTCGGATACGGTGATGGATGCTACGTCACCTAGACCTATAGACTTTTCAAAACTGTGGTTAAATTCTACTGATGATTTGGTAAAGCACCAATGAAATGCATATAGACATTGCTTGACGACCCAACAAATAAATTTCATTTTTATAATAGAATTGTGACAATATGTCAAATAGAAAATTTTATAATAAAATATATAATATATTTTAAAATTTTAACATCCGTTTTTGATTTTAAAGTTTTTTGCTCTTTTTTAATGTGTTATTTGCACTGCATATATAAAAATTTTTTTTTTATTTTTCATTACACTTGACGCTTTCTTCATTTCTTAAATGGCAACCTGCTTTAATACGAGTTTGTAGACAATTTTATTGCAGTTTATAGTAATAGCATGTATTATATAACTGTCTCTACTTATACATACGTGCATATACTCGTATGTATTGTATATTGTAGACTTGCTATTGTATATTTGCGCACGTCCTTTCCTTCAACTACATACAATATTGCACGTAACCAATTCATTTTACACCGTCACGTTGTAATATTACATTTCAAATTTTTCTTTTACAATTTCTACTCTGTTTTCCCCATTAATTATATTTGTGGAACACACTACGAAAAATTCATCATTAAATTTTAGTTCTTTTTTTACCGCATATTTAACATTTTCCTATTTACAGTGGGTCTAGAACCAGAAAATAACAACCTCGTTTCTAAACTTTTGAAAATATTAAGGAAAGCATAAATTTAATTTAAATGTGTAAAGATAAATTTATATTAGCGAAGACGCAAACCGAAAGTTGTACCAAACCTATTCTGCAGTTAACAGAGCTCTGTTAACCACTTAACATTTGAAGTAAAATTTGATTAAGTTCATTTGGAAGCCAAAATCTACAAACTGGAGCCAGTTCTGCCCAAATTAGTGAATAGAAATTATGGTTCAAGAAATACTTAATTAATATATACGTCAGGGATATACTGAAAGTATAGTGTAAAAACATTAATTTGAAAAACAAAAAATTTCTTGGAGAGGTTTTCGGTCATATCAATTAAAAAAAAATTATTAAAATAAATCTGGTTTGAGAGGATTAGTGGTCATTATGGAAAAATGGATGCACATACGCCACTATACACAAATGGTGGCCCAGGGAGCCCTTTATATTGCAGAAAAAGTCATATCAGAATTCGAAGCCAATTTTTTGAAAAAACTTAATTTCTTTTTAAAATTGGCTTGAAAGGATTAGTGATCATTATGGAGAAAGTTGAATTTTTTCTGATGTGTTTTACTGTTCCTTGTTGCCCAACATTTATTTATTTTTCTTTTTTTTTTTTGATAATTTTACTACCCATTCACCATTAGCCCCATTTATCCATACGCCTTATATTTTATACATGTCAGAGTTGACGTGTGTTTGCTGGTTTATGTTAGTATGTGTCTATCGTTTTGCATATTGTATAAGTATGTGTATGTATGCATGCATGTACCTGTATTTGTTTAATTTTTTTTTTTGGAAAAAATGCAGTGCAGCATAAAATGTACATAATTTTTGTGTGTATTTATTTACAACTACTAATATTTCTTTGTTATTTCCCCTTTTGTATTCAATAGATTGTTTTTGATAAATAAATTGCGTGTGTATGTGTTTGTTAAGAGACATTTGTACGAGTATATTGTATACACACTACCAGCAATATATTGCCTGAATAGTTGTTTTTAAATGTGGGAATAAATTCTGATGAGGGGCCTATGAACAGATCTCTATTGCAGCTTCGAATGTGGGTGGTTTAGTATTTATGTGCCAGGCATTTGCAATAATGACAGCGTTTTTGTTGAAAAATTTCTACCCCCTTTGCAAAGGAGCATTTTTATGATTTCAAATTAAGCGGGCTGGGTGTGGGATTAAAGAAGTAGTGCGTGTGGTTAAAATCATATTAATTTTGTTGCTGAATAATGACGGCTTTGTTAATTGACTAATAAGATGTTGAGTTAAAGAGTTTATATATTTATGTTTTGTTCTAAGTTATTCAATGGCCCTTAAATAAAATATGCTCAATGAAACAGTTCTATTTGCTGCTGGTGTTATAAATTTTCCTTCTCAGAAAATTTCAAAATAAACAAAATTATGTGGGCTTAATAAATTGCATGGAAACGTATCTTTATTATAGAATTAAACCATTACAGATTGAAATGTTGGTTAAAGTGTTAAATTGTTTTGATTTGTTTAATATATAAAATATAATATAATATTTGTCAATGGCTAAAAAATATACTCTTATTTTAATGCTGGAATGTCCTAAAAATATGCAATTTGAAAGAATGCTTAAAAGTAAGCACCAATTTTTAACTTTGAGTGAACTCCTATAAATATGCCATATTTTTAAATTTTAAGTTGCTTAGCTTGCTAAACATGTAGAAAGATACTTACATGATATTTTTTAAATCAGAGACCGATTATGGAAATAGCAACATATTTTTATTTATGACGTTGTGGGTGGCAACAAACGGTGTATATAATATTTTCTAGCAAAGTTAAATGTATTTGAAACTGTGTTTGTTTAATTTCTTATATGCTACGCAAGCAAATCGATAAAGATTTGAGTGCAATAAGAAAAAATACAATTTTCACACTCCCGACTCTCAGAAGCAAATGAGTATAGGTATCTTTTAGTTTGGATCCTTGCAATATTTTCTTTACTTGGAACTGAATTTTTAAATATTTCTTGCCTAAGAAATTTCTATAGAAAACCTATATAAATTCTTGCTGTAAAGGAAAACATCTAACAAATCGCCCAATAACGTCTTCCATACGTTAAGAATTCTGTATGAATATTTGGAATTTAATTCCTTTTATTGCTTACATAGTTCAGTATTTGTCCGTGTTGACGTTTTGCGATAAAAAAAATCAAAGGAAAAGAAAAAGTTTTATAGTCTGCAAATTGCAAATACAAAGAATATGACTTCAATATAAGTGCAATAAAATTTTCATTTTATAAAGAAAATCAAGCTAAGAAGCATTTAAAATTCTCGCTGCTTTCTTGCAAAGATAGAAGATTGCTGCTGAAAAATGTCATCCTAAAAGCATGCCACACTTATTGGCAAACACACAAGTCAAGTGAAGTGGTGGTAAAGTGTTAAAAAGTAAAGTAGAAATCTTTTAAATATTCATTGTCTGTTAAAGTCTTGAAATACTGGCAAAGAAATTGTCTCGAATTTTATTATATTCAAAGTGTCATGTTCTAATAAAACAAACAATAACTTTTAATTGCTTTTTAATTCTTCCTCTTTATTGTCTCAGCAATATCATCCACATCATATTTTATCTCTAATCTTATATGGAAATTATTGTGTGGTAAAACAGTAAATTAATTTAGAAATATGAAAAGAAAGTTGAAAATATTGCAGCAGTGAAGTATGTGAGAGCGAAGAACTACCTCCGAATAGACGCAATCAATCCAGAGGGTTGTCTGTATATCCTTAAAGTTAAGGATAAATCATAATAAAACAAGGAAATATATTTTTAATATCAATGAAATAACAAAAAAAAAAAAAAAAATATTCCATAAAGTGGAGGTACACAACCCCAGTTGCTGACAACGGCGACAAATTGATTGATTAGGATCATTTTCAATTCTTTCTTATAGATTATTCAGTGTGCACTGTTCAGCGTCTCATGGGATGCACATTATCAGTAACAGTAAATGTGGTCCGAAAACGATCAATTGTTCTTCGAATTAGCCGCTCTGAAGGAGGACAATTATGTACGCCATAAAATGGAGGAAAAGTGCACGATGAGTTTGACGAAAAGAATAGAACAATTATTTTGATTAAATTTTCACGCGTTGCTCGGGTGACACTCTAAAAAAACACGCTATAGATAATAGTACTTCGCCAGTGGATGGCAGATTTATGTATATCAGAGAAGAAGAAAGAATTGAAAAGAAATAGATTCTCAGGAGATAATAAATACAGATAAATTTATTCATTTCCGTTAAGTATGTCTTTTCATATCCATTAAAACCGCTGTAAAATATGCAATGCTATTTTCGCCGCTGAAGCAAGCGTGAAATTTATGTGTAATGAATGTTACACTTTTCTTTTTCTGTGAATTTGGACAAAAAATGAATCTAAAAATGTATTGAAAGTTTTCCATATATTTTTAATTATTTAAAAAATATCGAGATTTTATAGTTAATTAAATTGTTATTGTGGTATAGAGAAAAAATTAATTTTATAAAAAATTGTATTTGAATATCACAATTAATACATTGCCAGCGATTAAATTTTGCAGCGATGGATTTCGGAAATATCAAAAAAGAATACCTAAAAAAAATAAATCCCAAAATTTTTCAGATTTAATATCCATGGTATAACAAAAAAAAAGGTACTTCCACTGTGAGCTATTAAATTTAAAATAATTTTCTGACAATATTAAGGATTCTGACATTCCCATTAAAATTAAGTTACCATATTATTTTAAGTTACCCGTTTGTTTTTTCTTTTGATTTTTTGAGTTATTAAAATTTTTAATTGCATCGATGTCATAATTAACAATAATTAAAATCCGTCTGCCAATTAATTTATTATAAAAATCTTGTCGTGAATCTTGAATAAACATATATTTTGTTAAATTGTCTTATTGATCAATGTAATGGTTTCAATGTTTTTGGGTCAATGCAAAGCAACACAATGCCTTTATACGTTCAGTGTGTTTAAATTGAAAATGGGAGAATACACTGAAATATGTGAAAAGAGAGGGGATAAAATAATAGTTAAATACCATGGTATAATATAATATAATATAATGGTGGTTTGTCCGTGATTTCATGAAAATGTGACTTGGTACTAAAAACAGGCCATTATTTTGGAAGTTGCTGATCTGGACACCTAGAAATTTAAATAAGTTAGAGATCAATTAATGAAGTTTAGTATATACAATTTAATTAACGAAATTGCTAGACAAATGGGAAAACTTATATATACATATATATATATATATATATATATATATATATATATATATATATATATGTATTACAGATTTTATTTACAAATTTCCAAATAAAGAAAATTATTTTTTATAATGTGGCAACGTCATATTCAATGTGATATAGAAAAATAAACTTCAAAAATCCTTATTAAAATTTAATAAAAGCAAGTGGGAATACCTTGTATTAATATACCTTGTATTTATATACCTTGTTAATATCGGTGTAGTTTTTAAATTGTTTTATAAAACAATTTTTAAAAATTTAGAAAAGAAAAAGTTACACATGCTTGGAATTAAAAAAAAAAAAAAAAAAAAACACAAAAAAAGTGGTCAAAACTACTTATGTATGTGTACATTGAAGAAAACACTTAATTTCAGTGAAAAATAACCCAAAATGGCAACACCGTTGTCTGTTGCACTTAATAAATATATAATTAATCTTTAATTTTTTCAATTGTTAATTGGTTACTGTTAATGCTGTTGATATTCTCTGCAAGCAATCCTGCGTATGTGTTACATATATATTTTTGTATGTGTGTTGTTGGCATGCATAATGAGTCTGCAGTTTTCGAAAATTTTATGACAACAAAAATCAACATCAACACTTTTACCACCCGCAACAGCCAGAATTCTGCAATGAGCGAATGACAATAACAACATTTATTTATAATAGATATATGATGCAAAATGTCATAAACAGACAGATTTAAATGTGTATGAAGATAAATATGACGAGTTAAATAGGTTTTGACGTAAGCAGTTACGAAACAACATATTTACTCGTTTCTGTGAAGCTAAATATGTTATGACGTAACGAAATGACAATCAGTGAAGTTTATTGTATTAAAATCCATATTTAATGAATTTTTTGAGCATTTATAATAAAATTATATTACAATATGATTATAATTTATAAACTAAAGTCCCAAAACAGAGTATATTAACTTTTCGTGCATTTTATAATATTTGCATATCATCTTGTATATGATCTTGGAGCGACTTTGGCCCAAGTGGCCAAATCAAAAGTTGGCATGCACTGCCAGTAAATAAAAAAATGATTATGGGAGTGTCTGCTATCACACACAACAATTGGAATAGCTGAATTGAGTTTGTGAAAATATTTACAGGCCATGAAAGGTCAATTTACAGGCCATGAGAGTGTGTGTGATCTTGGGGGTATTTTGGCCGGCCGAAGTGGCCAAATAAGGCATATTACTCGTGTCTTCACACACATCAGATTTAATATTAATTGATGCACGAATGAATGAGTGGATCTCTCTGGTTAACGGAGTTTAATAGAAGAGAGAAAATATGAAATAATTTATTTTTTATGATTTCGAAAGGCAAGAAAAATGCCCATTGAGCGAAAGAAATCACGACATTTGCTCATCTGTAGTTAAAAAACAGAACGTTTTCTAAAACAATCTGGTTTTGTCTGCTATCTCGTGATTTCTTTTTGCTGTATTTGATGTGAAAATGTCCTGTACGTGTTTTAACTGGATATTCAATTCTTAAAGTTCAGTTAGCGGAGATTTGCAATACATTGTTGTTGACCTGCGGCTATAAATAAATGTACCTGCGATGGATATTGTGTGAGGGTGCATTGGAACAGCACTTTAAAGCTATTTTATGTAAACAATAATGTAAACATCAATGCTTTCAATTCAATTGCTGTAAAGTTGGCTTAAAAATTATCAACGGAATAAAATGTTCAGCAGAAATTGTTAATGAAAATATATAATTGATGCAAGTACTAAGAATAATCACTTATTTGGGGCACAAGTTATACCAAAACAGTTGCATTCTTGCATTTGGGATAAGTTATTGATGTCCCTTGCTGTTGACGAAATAAATAAAACTTTTTAAATACATATTAAAAACTGTGTGCAATTTTCGTTGAAATAAGTTTATAGGGAAAAACTTTAAATATTTTACTTTAACTCACCTCTACAATGCCACCTTGGCGCATAGGTAATTTTTATAGTGAATTCAATTTATAATGAATAAATTAATGGAATTAAAAATAAAAAAAAAAACTTTTAGTGCCTAGTGTTTTCGAAGATCGCTGCAACTCATTCAAATTTGCTGTCCAAAAATGTGTGAACGTTTTCCTGCAGTTCACTGTAAGATTTTTATGTTTCTTTTGTTGCCATTTTCCTCCTATTTGCTTTTAATTTCTGTTGGTTTATTTATATACGAACATGTATGTGTTCATATGTTGTTTTCTCCACTGAACTAAGACTTGGCTAATATGTTCCATTATTTTAAGAAAGTGGAAAAAAGTACAAAAAAAAAAGTGGTATTGAATGTTAAATAAAATTATTGAGTTTTCTTTTACTCACTCACTTATTTCTTAAAAAAAAAAAATAAGTAAATAAAAAGTAGTGTGAGGCGGGTTGCTCTTTCAACGTATTGTATCAGCACAAACAAATACGTGTGTTTAAATACTCGTAAGAAGTTCGAGGCTTTGCTATTAATTAAATGAGGCGTGGTGTGATGTACCTTTAAAAGAATGGTGAATTTAAAATCTGCTGGTGTGAAATTTGTTGATGAATTTTCATCATGATATGAAACATAACGCTGGCAGAGTAAATGTCAATTTTGATTTTATGTCATAATGAATAATTTCTATTTGTCGTTGCACAGTTAATTGTCTCCAAACATAAATGTGGAGAATTTTCTTAAATTCCTTGTGTTTTTTTCTTAGAAAATAATGAATTCAAGAAAAAACATATTTTTATACACTTACTTTTACTTATTTTTATACAATTTTTTTTCTACACTTAATTACCCCGAAAATTTACTTATTAAGTTTTTACGACAAAGGTGAGGTGTCTCCCCTACGGTCCTTCCCGGAGTGACACTGTATAGTTTTAAAATTGGGCGCAGAAACGTCTTAAAGGTACTCTAACCCAGAAGCTTAAGCATTTTTAACTTATCACAGTCCCTTTTTTGCAAACTTGATATAAAATATCAATACGGCAATTGCTTTTATTCTGACGAAAAGGTGTCTCAGCACAATTGGAAACGGTCCTATTAAAATAAAATTTTTTTGTTGTTCAAATACCATGAAAATGTAAATTTTAATAAGAATAAAAATAGAGTTTTTATTTACTAAACGTTTTGGAGGTCGAATATAAAGTTCTTACTTGTTTTTAATGAAACAAAAAAAAAATTTGTAAAAATAAAAAAAAATTAATAAAATAGTCGCCAAATAAAAATGACAGCTTAAATGGCATTCAAGATCATGACGAAATTATCAAGCTATGATGTCTGGTGGCTATATCATATCTCCCCCATGATATTAAGAAATGGAGTCTATACGATCATTTTTTATCATGACATCAATTTGATATTCATCATGATATACATAAATTCATTAGGTGTAGACCCTAAGTAACCTACTCCAATGAAAAGATTTCACTTGTAAACAACAAACTAATTTGTTTTTTTACTAATTGCCTGGCCCCCAATTTAATTTTTTATCTTTCTGTCACAAAATTACATTCAAACTGAAACAAATTCTAAAATTTTGTTTTTGTTTCAAATGTATTTACTCGACAGAAGGATATCTAGTGACATTTTGGGCCAGGCATGAAATGTTTTAAGCATAATAAGGAATTAAAAAAAAATTAAGCTAACTTTTAAACTTGAGTTCGATTGTAATAAAATTTTATACATATTGACTTTTATATCGTTAACGAGGGCGGAGTAAAGAGAGTCCTAACTTCATCCAGATTATGAAAAAAAATTTTGATCTGACAAAAAATACTTTTCTGGCAGATTTTTCTATCCAGATCAAAAAACGTGTGATGTGTGTATGGGTTTCCGTTCTAGTCGACACAAATGCAAAGAGTTATCCAGTAGAAATCTTGAGGAAAGCCTTGGAAAATGCAATTTGCCCCACTTCTTAATAATTATCCTTATTATCGTTGTCGTAGTCATTACGAAATAAATTATGGCAACGCTTGCCATAATTTTTACATTTAAAAAATTATTAGCCCAATTCACAATCCTGTACAAATGGTCTTGCATTATAGCATGTGCAAATTAAGAGAGTATTTGAGAGCATTTTCAATGTATTTTGTTGGTGTAGAGTAGAATTATTTTGCTCATGCTACGATACTAGACTACTTGCTCGAGATTGTGAACTGGGCTATTGTATTCTTCGAAACTTTTAAGAGCAAATATCTTATAACTAAAGGGTCCGCCATCTAAAGTTTTTTTTTCAACTTGTGCTTATTTCGTGAATGGTAACACTTAGCTCATGTCTGATTTGACAGATAATTAGTTTTATCCTTCCGCTGAACGAATATGGTTGTGTATACGCTTGAACAACGCTTCGCTAAGTGGGCCTGCGATCGACTTACAGAAGATGCCGATTTTGCCAAAAAAAAAAATCATATTTTCAGATGAATCTCATTTTGATCTTGGCGGGTATGTAAACAAGCAAAATTGTCGCATTTGGGGCACATAAAACCCGCACGCATACATTGAAAAGCCGACGCACCCAAAACGAGTCACTGTTTGGTGCGGATTTTGGTCCAGAGGCATAATTGGGCCATTTTTCTTCGAAAATGAGCAAATAGTGGTCGTTACAGTCAATGGCGATCGTTATCGGGCCATGTTGAACGAATTTTTGTTCACAAAAATTGAAGAGGAGGGTATTGGCAACATTTGGTTTCAATCGAAGCTACACTCGATGTTTTGCGCCCTGTTTTTGAAGATCGCATTATCAGCCGTTTGGCCACCACGGAGCTGCGATTTGATACCGTTGGACTATTATTTGTGGGGTGCCGTCAAAGATAAGAGTTACGCCGACAAGCCAGAGACAATTGACGCTTTAAAGGACAATATTCGTGAAGGCATTGGCGAAATACAGATGCACACAATCCATAATGTACTTAAAAATTGGACCGATCGTGTGGGCTACTGCATGGCCAGCCGAGGCAGCCATTTGAATGAAATTATTTTCCATTATTAACCGGAAGGATTCTACTCTCAAATAAAAAAAGCAATTTGAGAAAATATTCAGTAGTTTTTTATAGCATTTTCAAAAAAAAAAAAAAAAAGTTATTTGGCGGACCCTGTATAAATTTAATTCTACAATAATTTTCTGAACTTTTTTTAAATTAGAAAAATCTTTAATACTTTCAAGTTTAAGATCTCTTTATTTTATATAAAAATATTATTTATTTTTCAATATTTCGCCACTAGTGGCAAAATTGTATTTTTTATATAAATTTTAAATTTAAAAAATATTACAATTTATTTTAAATATATGTATATATTTTTCACAGTTTTTGTCTAATTCAAATTTAAGAGCGTAATAGAATTGAAAAACAAAAACATTGAAAAATTTTTTTTATTGCTCTGGTATTTCCTAATTCGTTTTAATGGCACCTTTTAAATCTCTCCGTTGGATTTTTCATTTCATTTCTCATTTATCTGCGTTTATAATTACTAATCCCATTCTCATCATCATCTTGGGGCTGGATTTGACACAATACTGAGAAATATAATTTAAATGAAGAATGATTTCAAACACTTCATAAGAAAACTTCAATTACAACAAGATTAAGAACAACTAAATCCAATTAACAAGCAAATAACTCGGGACAAAATGAATAATGAATTTTGGTTTTCAGATAAAAATCCAGTGTATTTGCAGTTTCTTTATTTTAGGGTACCCCACTGTATTAATTTCCCCCTGGTACAACTATTTGGTTGCCTTTCTTTCGAACATCGTTATTCTTTGTGTATAAAGAAGAGAATTGCTATTTCATTTCATTAAAAACAGTATGACGTCAATAAGTTTACTAGAATTTGTTTGATTGTGGTTTACATGGCATGAACATAATCACTCCAACACACATTATTAAAATTATATATTTTACAAATGCAAAAAAAAACTTTTTTATAATTACGTACTTGAATATAGTTTACTTAAAAGAAAAGTAAAGCATTGAAACGAAAAGAAACTAAAAACTTTTTCATTATCTAAGAACAATCAAAAATGGGGTCATAAATTTTTATTTGTTTTAAGATGCATAAACTTATAATAAAATCATCAGTTTGTTCTTCCTGAGATGATTTACAGATTTCCTTAAGCGACTCCATTCCCCATAGTTCGTTTAATCTAGCTAAACTACTACTCCAACCAAACAAAACACTTACTTGCAGTTTGACTGCAAAGAGAGAAAAGGAAACGGAAAATAAAGAAATCCCTTACAAACAAAATAATATTACTGTAACTTAACAAACAATTCAAATTTATTCGTTATGGCAATTTCTTGTTACAAAGTGAAAGAAACACTTGTTTTTGTGAAAGACTGAAAATTGTAATAAAAAAAAATGTTAAGAAAAAGGAAACAAAACCAAATAAAATTGTTGCCAACACACAAGCACTTAGTAAATAAACTTTTGCATACATGCCACGCACAGACCCACACACAAGTACTTCTATACAAGAAAAGTGCACTTGCCCCCAAAAGTAAACAACCTTATAACAAACTCCCCCATTTCGTCTTGGATTTAAAATTTATTACAAATACAATTTACCCTTACCCAAGATTTTCTGAGACTTGGCAGTCATTTCTTTTTTATGGCTCATACAAGCTTATAGGTTTTTTTGTGCTAAAACAAAATATCAAAAAAGCAAATTACCCTTGTCAAATATCTCAACAACAACAGAATATGTATATATAATAATTTTATTAGAGGAAAGAAAATAACAAAACGGGCTAGTGTTGACATATCTTCTGTGCTCTCTTCACAACAATTGCAAATATTTTCTCTTTGTGTTATATCGATATTTAAATAAAGGCCGGGTTTTAACTTAAATGTAGATAGAGACAAATCAGTCAACCAAAAATTATAATTCAAATTAAAAAAAAATCCCCTTATTCTGTAACTATTTGTCAACGTCACGTCAAGACAATATCAGAAATAGAACACTTGTCTACTCATTTCCTTCTACAATTGACAATTTCTAACAGACTTTTGTTATATCGAAGGTCCTAGAGAGTTCTTATCTGCTGTCAGAAGTGATTAATTGTTACTCAATAATATAATGTGAATGTCATTGTTTAAATGTTGTCTTGACGTGGACGTTGACAAATAGTTACGGAATAAGGGTCAATATCAAAAATAGAACTCTTACATACTCTTTGTGAGCAGCAATTAACTACTCCTGACAGTCTGTGTCTCCTCTCTATGGCGTCTAATATAGCAAGAGCTTGTTAGAAATCGATAATTGTTGAAGAGAATGAGTACAGAAGTGTTCTAATTTTGATATTGTCTTGGCGTAACGTTGACAAGAAGTTACGGAATAAGAGGGAATATAATTTGCAGATATGATGTTCAGTCTGGAAACAAATTCTTACCTTAATCTTAATATTTAGTTTCATTGATCTCTGTGCACAGCGCACTGAAAGAAAAAAAGTCAATATTGTAAGTCAATTGTTGTCGACAAAGACTAGTAAACGGGCAGCATTTTGCTTTTATATTGACGTGCCAGCCTTTATTATGGTTGTGTTAACACTGACGAAATCGTTAAAATGTGGCCACTCTTGCCATATACGTTTAACATTGGAGTCGTTTTTCCCTACAAATACGCCAACCGTAATAAGGAATATATCTAAATTTTTATTATGCCAAGTTAAATGAATTAACTTCCGTTACATTAATTTCAGTTTTAAGCGAATGTAAAGTGTGTTAGTACTTTTTACAAAAAAAAAAAAAAAAAAAAAACGTGTTTCTCTATAAAATGAACAAATTTATTATGTACTTGTATTCATTACCAGATTCCGTTTGATGTTGTGATTGTAAATAGCACTCACTCGTAACAACCAGATAAAACACAACCCACTTTTAAACTGAAGAAATGCCATAAATGAAGCGCTAAAAAAATTCTCTTAACATTCACATGCTGCCTTCGCTCGAAGTATATATTAAATTAAAGTTTTTCTAAAAACAATATTGTTTAAGTTGACTTTTCTTATATTTTCCCTATATATTTTCCTTTTCTCTTTTTCAACTTGTTTTGTATTTTGACGCCGTCGTCTGTACATGTCGATTTATTATAATTTTTTTTTTTTTTGAGGCTCGTCTTTGTTTTTGTTCTTTATCAGTGACGGTGATGATGAGGATTTTACGTGCGCAACCCAACGTCTTGACTTGACTGGGTTGCACATTGTACAATTTTGTTGTTTTAAAATGTGAAATAAAATATAAAAACAAATTTGTTTGCTGCTTTTTGCTAAAATTTTCATGTTTGTTACCAGGCGTTGCTATTTTTTACCATTAAAGTTTGTCGGTCTGTTTGTCTCCGTTCGTGTGTCCCTGTATGAGGAGTAGAAAATCTTACTTAACTACTGTGGGACGTAAACGTTCTAGAAATAAAAGTTTGACTTGCCTCATATGATGTGCACTAAAATAAAGATAATAATGCCCGTATTACGAATGTAGTTGCCGATGCCACGTAAAATGTGCTATTAATTGTTGTGAACAACGATTAGACAATCGAAAATTGTTTCTTTCGTATTGGCAACGCCTCACCTCAGTTTTGTAGTTGCCAGTAGCTGGTAATTGATAGTACCAGGCTGTCAGTCCTAAGGCCGTGGTTTCGATTGCCGCCAGAAATGTTTTCAGCGGACAAGTAAGTCGCTTCGCGTATTGTATTTGTAAAAATTTCAAAATATTCAAAACAGACATTCAATTTTATATGCAAATAAAAAAACAAAATTCCTTAAATTTTTTTTATAAATTCCTATATAATAATTTGTTAAATTACTTATAACTGATAAATGAAAAAGATATGGAACTACATATTTCAATTATTTGTTTAATAAAAGTATGACCTCAAGCTTATTATATTTTTTAAATTAAATATGTGCCCATGATTTTGAAAGTGGTATAAGTCATATTTTTTTTGTTTCGAGATATTTAGAGTTTTGCATTTTAAAGGATTAAAAAATATTCTTGCATTATGGATTATGATTTTTCGACATTAAAGTAGTCCCAACAAACAAGTATTTATTATGATTGTGAAATTTATTGCCATTTTTAAAAGAAAATGTGGTTTTGAAAGGTTGAAATGACTTGTACCACTTTCAAAATTAACTGCATGACTTTATAAATGACTTATACCAAAAATGAAACAATTTTATTAGTAATTAACGTTTTATTCAAACTCATTTCATTGTGACAAAGTAAATTATTCATTAGTTTTTAGGAAAATAAACTCATTTCATTGTGACAAAGTAAATTATTCATTAGTATTTAGGAAAAAAAACTCATTTCATTGTGACAAAGTAAATTATTCATTAGTATTTAGAGAAATAAAGTGTTTGTGAAAAATTGGTGGAATATAGGGTAGTAGATCCATCATATCTTTACGTTTTTCTTTTGTTATTGGTCTAATGGTTGTGTATAATGGAAGTAAATCAATATTTCCGTATATTCTAGGTCTTCCTTTTTTAGGTGAGAGGTCTAATACTTTGAATTCGGAGTTGTCATCCAAGGAAGTTTTATAAAACATCTTATATGGGGCATTTTTTAGAAATCTGATCCATTGTATTTTTAACCAAGTCATAGCTTCTCCATTGATGTTTTTCTTTCTATTATTCGTTGATTCTTTTAGTTGTTTTGTAGAAATAAAATCTTTTTGATCCATTTGTACTACCGAAAATGGGTTTCTCATCTTACATGATTCTATTAAATTATAATAATGCTCAGGGACGTATAAATAATTCGATTTTTTAATTTTAGTTTCTATCAAACCAAAATCCCGATCATTTGGCAAGAAAGAATGGCCGGATACCATAAATTTATGATCAATTTTTTCAACATTATTATCAGATGACTGAACAATTTTTAACCATTTTTTGTGATTTCTGAGGCGTATTTGTTTTATTAATTGTTTTGTATTCAAACCACACAGAAACAGATTCTGTTTTTCGAAATTTGCTAATTTCCAAAAATAATCAAAATTAGCTTTCCTGTCTTCGTATCCGATTCCATTTAAACACTTTTTGGAACAAAGACAATCTTTATTTTCGAAAAGTTTAGCACTCACGTGCTTAGAGTTTTTTGTTTCATATTCCTCTCCACTATTTCTCTTCATTTTTCTTATATTTTGTGCATAATTCTGTGGATTGCGTGTCCTCTTTCTTGATTTCATTTTGCGATCTTCCATTTGTATGGGTTCTGCATCTGATTCATCAGAAGACGATATCATTCTTATTCGTTTCCATTTCTTGGGAGCATTACTTCCATTTATTCGCCGTAAAATGTCTACAATTAACTTTAAATAGTAGGTTTTTACATTAAAAGTTTTACTTCATCCTATCTGAACCACTATCTGAAGACATGACAAAATTACTTTGTGAACACACTGACTTATACCACTATCAAAACCAACAATATCTGTATTTCAGTTAACAACTAAAAAATAAACGCATTTTAATGACTTAATTTGCATGGCATGCTGCTACTTTCTTCAGATTATATTATTTTATTAAGATTTGATAAGTAATAGCTGATAAAGTAGAATTTTAAAATTTTTGACTTATACCACTTTCAAAATCATGGGCACATATATATGTGTATTTTGTTTTTGGATCGGCGATCATGGTATGCTCCTTACTCTTGCAATGCACTGTGCAGCACCTATAAAAAGAATCGGAAAGTACTGGGAGGATAGATGATGAAAGTCGAAAAGAAAACAATTTGTGGTCGCCATTTTATTTATTTTATTTTTTACTTTGCGCGCAAATTCACCACAATATTGATGTAGGAGACTGCTTTTTAGTACATTATTGCATTGTTGTCAGTACTGTTCAGTGAGTGATTAGTGATATTAACAATTAGCAGACTCAAGCATTCGTGCAGATCAGAAAATACATATTATCAACAATTGAAAGAATTTTTGTGTTGTCCCACTGTCTTGTGCTTTGACTTGTATACGAGCAGCAGCAGTACAATTTGACTTCATTTCGTTGCGTGGGTCTTTTGTTGGTTAAAAAAGAAAAATACTGGGCGTTTTAAGTTGAATGCAGCAGTTGAATTTGTTTCAGTTGTTATACAACTGCAATAATGATTTGTGGTTTGTTTTCTACAAAACAGCACAAAAAAAGAAGAAAAATTAAAGCACAAAGTATGCAATAATGACATGTGAAAAAGATTTTACATGATATTTCTTTATAAGTGAACATAAATAAGGAAATAAGTGGGCCTTGGTGTGAGGTTCTTGACCTTTAAAAGACAAAATTGGTTCAACGATTACTTTTGATTTGCTGCAAGCGTTGCTTCATCTCCCATATTCCGTTTCAAATGTACAGATTCAGATTTTGCATTGCTAGTTCTTTTTAATAACATGCAAAATTCAATAACGGGTGTCACTTGCTGTAGCAGCTTTGCACTGAAGACGTCAAATATCATTTTCGGAGAACATGAAATCACAATTTAGATATTTACTACAGTAGTGTGAATCATTTCTCATTTTCGTATATTTCGTTGTGTGACATTGTCTTCTAAACTGTAACAAAATACGCGTAAATTTGGGTCACTTACGTCTTAGTGTATAGTACGTTTTCACTATAAGCAAATTTAGTTGATTTGAGGAAATTATTTCGAAGTGCTTCCATTATGTTGTAATTAATGTTGTTTTCGAATTTTCGAAATCAATTTGACATTTGTATTGTTGGTTTTTTTTTAACATTAGAAAAAAACCAACAATTTTGTTCAATTTTAACTTGAAATGGTAAATTAAGAGAAAAGCCATAAAAATGCAAAATAAAATAGATTTTTTTATATTCAAGAAATAAATTCAGCGTCATTTTATTCGTACCTACTTAAATGCCACTTTTTCGGATTTGTAACTCACCAATAATGGATGCCTCAAGGTTGTATTTGTAAGAAGAGCAGCTGCGCATTTTTGCACAGACAAATTTCGAAATAATTTGAAATAGATTAAGTCATTTGAGATAATTTGGTCATATGAAAAATGTATGGGAAATCATGTGGAAAAATAAGAAAAAATGAAATTATTTGGCCCAATTTACGTATATGGAAACGTACGATAAGGCTATTGTTTTAAACTCTAGATTTGCAGTCACAATGATTGCGAGGTGCTTGAACAGAACCAATCAAAATATTTAAAATTGACTATCTATCCTAAGCACTCGTATGTCTAAATCCCTGAAACACCAACAAAAACTTTTAATTACCAGTTATTGAGGCAGGACGTGTTCATACAAACACTTAGAAAAAGCAAATATATATTTTGTTCTGATTTTACATATCGTACATTCATGTGTACGTACGCTGTTTTATCGATAAATTTTTATACATAGTTGTTTATTTAACGATACTAGACAAGAAATAAAAAAGCTTTTTTGACAACAAACTTTAATCGAAAAATAAGAAAAAGAATTAAGTCTTGCGATTGATATAGGAGCATAATGCTGTAACATTGGAAGCATTGATTCCAAATCATATGCGAAGTACATTTAATACAAAATAAAAAATAGCGGCGCCTATCTAAAGGTCTATACTAAAAAGCGGAGATTTGAAATGATACCTTAATGTGATTTTAAAGTATGAAGTGTCATATAACATCTTGCATTTATAGGTCAACGGTCTCAAAAAATTATTTTCTTACTTCTTTTCTTCAATTGTTGAGGATATAAAATTTTATTTTTATACAGCGATAATTCCTAAAATCGACTTGTTACATAACTTGTTATATAACTTGATATTTCGAGTTGAAATAAATCTTTCTAAAAATTATACAGACACTTTTCAAAGTTTATATTTGTATGTACGTCTGTCTGCGCAAGTAGAAATAGAAGGATGTTTAATTGTTAGGCAATTGTCTAGAAATATTATATTATTTATATAGTACATATCTACATCAAAATAGCTTTAAACACAAATATGTTTTGTAACTGTCGATGGACGGCAAGATGCTGAAAAGTGTACCACAAAATATGTGTGGCGTATTTCAATGTGTATACAATTTGTAAAGAATGGAAACAACTACATCTTATTTGCATTTATCTTGAATTCTACCATAGTCTGAAATTAAATCTGAAATTAAAATATAAAAATCGATATCCTCACAGTGCTTCCCAAAAAATAAATAAATTATGTTATTGCTTTGCGGTTTCATCATTTCACTCCTTTCATGCCCTTGTGCTAATAGACCTTCATTGGAAATATCAAATGCTTCATATGCAGTATCTGCAGTTACTTATTTCTTGGAATCGAAAAAAAAACCGCATGGTTTGTGATATTCTTGGCCTTCAGTGGCGCAAGATATCGAAAGGAATTTTTTCCGTGGGAAATGAAACATGTGATATTTTTTTTGTATTATCCAACTTATTAATGTCTGCACTATTTTAAGTAAAATACTAGTTTTCTCCTTAAATGTTCTCTTAGCATTTAATATTTTTTATATTCTTTAACTCAGCGACGGCAATTGTTATTATTGCAATTTATTTGTTCATTTTTTTTTTTTAATAAAAAGTAAATGTGTTTGTGTCCTTTTAGTTGCCGCGTTATTCTTTAAGTTGTATAGAGAGCCTTTAAGGATAGAAAATGCTTCAAGGATTGCAAAAAACACTGGTACAAGCGTTTTTTTTTTTTTTTTTTTTTGAACATGACAACTCATATTATTTTTTGAACATACCTCGTACAATTTACGTACTCATATTCTGGTTCATTAAACTATTATTATTATGGGGCAAACGTTGCAATTGACGTTTAAGCTTAAACTTTTTTAATGTTTATCGATTATAATCAGTTGTGAGTTGATGGGAGAAGGAGAGTGAAAGATTAATAACGACATTTAAATATTTTACAATTTTAGTGAACACACAGTGGCTCGTATGCAATATTAATGACAATTCATGTGCTTAAAATTGTCAATATCTGGGGAATTTATATTGAGCGTAGTTATATTGATGTTTTGCGTTAAGGTTTGATACGATGATGGTGCGGAAAATTATTGTATGGCAAATTATTAAGTTTTTAGTTTTTTTAGTTATTGTTGCCTCGATGCATTTTGGGTTACATATTTGTTTAAGTGGGAAGAAACATCAAACAAAATGTTTACGATTTCATTGAATTTTATAAACGAAAATGAAATATTTTCCTTTCCCGTATACCTCCCATTGCAGCAGTATTTATATGTGTAGGTGCACATACATACATACATGTAAAATATATACAACATTTCCTAAATAAAAAACTAAAAATGCATTAATTAAAAATTGTATCTCCATTGAAATCATATTCAGCAATTTCAACAACAAAACCTTTCTATTCATTCTCTCTTGTCCATTTCATTTCACTTATAAACGTCTTCTTAGTTTATTTATTTAACGGAGTTCTAACCATTAATTTTGTACCTTTGCATATTTTTAAATATATATTTTTATTTTATGACTCTTTCAGACAAGTATAAAAATTATAATATTTCATTGTTCTGTTTTTTTTTTTACCAATTTTCTTTGCAGGTAAGTGTTGTTAATAACACATCATCTACAGCCACAGCAACTTGATTTTACCACCGGCACCTGGTGGTGACCACAATTAGTTTCAGTTTGGTAGTAAACCGAAACTATATAAAACGCGTGAGTGTATAAGTTCGTAATAAATTATAAAATATCACCCATTAAAGTTAAATCCTCAGGAACTTGAAACTTTTTAAAAGTACTTTTTGTGTTCACGAAAATTGCTTGAAAACTATTACTGCACTAACAGCAGCACACAACACTAATTGATATATAGACGTGAAGAGGAACATTAACTAGAGACGGCCACTAGAGTAAAGAAAGGCTTACACAGCATTACAAACATGAACAGAGTGCTGGCAAAAAACACATTAGAAACACTTGTAAACTGTTAAATTGTGTATCTGCGAGTGTATACGAGTACAATGTAATACAATACCAGGTTTCGTACATATTGTATTAATCATAATACATACAAACTTCAGTGACTGTAAAACAAAGGAACGGTAATAAAGTGTAGCTGTAGTAGTATTTAAATAGCCAGACTGAAAAAGTGCTGTAAAAGGAAGAAAAATTATGTTAATATTATTATTCCATGCATAAATTAAGGAAAAAGAAATTATTCCCTGAATGAAATAGAAAATGTTAAATCCTTCTAAAAACTGTTCAGATTTAAAGTTGTCCACAGCCAATACATACAGAGTACAACATATAAACATCGCGGACCCACATTCCTTTAGAGTACATATACATGATTTGGAGCAAATCATTTCATTTGTCCAAATAATCTGCCACATGATTTCCCATACATTTTTCATATGACCAAATTATCTCAAATGACTTAATTTTTTTCAAATTAAGTCGAAATTTGTCTGTGCAACACTGCGCAGCTGCTCTTCTTACAAATGTAACCTTGGGCATCCATTATTGGTGAGTTACAAATCAGAAAAATTTACATTTACGTACGAATAAAATGGAGCTGATTTTATTTCTTGATCATAATTTACAAAAAAACTAAATTTTATATTGCATTTTTATAGCGTTTCTTTTTTATTTTGCCATTTCATTTTTCTGATGTTAAAAAATAATTAAACAATACAAAAATCAAATTGATGTCGAAAATTCGAACACAAAATTATTTATAACATAATGGAAACACTTCGAAATAATATTCTCAAATCAACTTAATTTTCTCACAGTGGAAACGTACTGTTAACGATAAGTCTACCGATTTTTTTACGTTATTGAAACGTATGCGCTGTTAACAGTATGAAATCTATCAATTCCGAGTGAGTGATTGCTATCAGAGCACTCTATAACCAGCGTTGCCGGAAGCTTTCAATAGAAACTTATCATTTGGCGAAATAAAAATTATAATTTTTAAATTTAGTACTGAACAAAATATCCCAAAATTATAAAAAACTTTCTACAGCCTAATTTATGTTTAAAATAAAAATTCTGGTTCATAGGAAGTTCATAAAAGAAATTTTTGTATGAAAATTATAAAAAGTTATAAAACAGAGTTAAAGTTTTTTTGTATTCATATTTTACAACAAGAAACGTTTATTATTTTTATTTATTATATATTGTAATTTACAGATTCCTTTTGCCAAGTATTTCAAATTAAAAGGCCGACAATGAAATTTTTTTATGCCAGGTGATTTTTTTCGGGGGCATAGGAAACAAAAATTCGTGTACCAAGTGAATAATTTAGGGGAATCTCTATTCCCATTGTAGGATTCGGTCAGGTGTATCACGGATTCTCAAAGAATATAAGTAACACATAAAAGTTCGGAGTTATTAGATAATCAGAGTTATCAAACACAAAACTGATTTTAACTCGTTTTCCAAGCTGACACTGGATCTCACCATATATCCTTTGCCACCAACCCAATTTACTCTCCGATACTCTTAAGCAAATATTCTTTAAACTTTTAAATCACATTTCATAATACTTTTCTATAGCTGGTACCTTAAAGTTTAAGTTTCTTTTTTTTTATTTCTGCTTTAATATCTTGTTACCCAAAAATACATACATATTGTTCAAGTTTGGCCACAATGAACAACTACAACTACCACTATCACACTCACTCGTGTCGAAAGTAATAAACCGGTAACAAAACAGTGAAAACAGATCAAATATATATACACATATTTACTTACATACATACTTACATATCTACTTGCATATCCTTACGTTTATTTTCGTAACAGACACCAACACACGGCTATGACTAACAATTCCTGGCAATATGTGGTGTTGTGGCAAGTAGCAACGAAAAAAAAAATTAACCGCCGCCTGTTACGACGCCAGCCATAAAGAAAAAAAGTATACAAACAGATCCTAATGACGCCAACTTCATACTCCTTTTGTTTTTAATATTTTACAATAAAATTCAAAAACTACATGCAAAAAAATAAACTCAACAGTCGACAATGGTGCCATGTTTTCACTTTGCTTTTGGCGAATAGTTAGTGGTCGGCATAATTCTCTCTAAGTAGTTCTTGGCACGGAGAGGGAGACCTCCAGAAGATTATCTTTAAAATATATATATATATATATATATATATATATATATATATATATATATATATATATATATATATATAAAATATATTGTCTTCATTAAAAAGATAGAATTTTTTTTTTGTATTAAATAAGACCTCTATTTAATTATTATTATATTCTGATATTTTTAAGCTTAAGGTCTCTTTATTTTAATTTAGTTTTTAATTTCAATATTTCGTCACTCCTTTGTGTGACTACTTCAGGAAATTAATTATTTTATAAAATCTCAATATGTTGGAAAAAACAAGTCTTCTTTTAGGAATTGTTTTTCGGATTGAAAAGGAGTTTATGATGAGGTTAGAAATGTTGATTAACTGCCCGATCGGAGATGTTGCAACCTATCGTTCGATTAAATGAAAACCAAATTTTAAAATATATTTTTGTTTCAAATGTTATGCATTCGACCGAACGATAGCTTGCGACATCTCCGATGGGGCAGTTAATCAATTTTTCTAAACTCCTCATAAACTCTTTTTCAATCTAAAACAACAATTTCTAAAAAAATTATATTTCTAACAGATTAACACATTTAATAGTCAATATTTAAAAACTTCTTTTTTTTTAATAAAAAAAAATCTATATTTTTAATGAAGAAAATATATATTTTTAAAATAATCTTCTGGATATAGTCGAATAGGAAGTATTTTTTTTTGAAACTTACAAAAAAAAAAAAAATTAAAATTCAAAATTTAATGTAAATAAATAAGAAAAGCAGTCGGTCTCAAAATCCAATGATGCCACCTTTTCAACCGGTTCGTTCTCGCCTAATATACAATTGGAGACATTTTTCCCCCGGAAAAAAGTATTTTGCATGAGAAAGAAATTTCTAGGGAATAATCATAATTGCGCAGACAGAGAAAAATTAATAAAGGCTTTTAATATGCTTATACAGTTTGTCGAAGAAATCTTTGTCATTACAGAAAAAAGAAATTTATATTTGAATATACAAATGATATAAAAATTTGAAGTCGTTTCGCAAGCAAATTGTAGTTACTGTTCAACGTGGAACAGTTACATTAAATTGAATTAAGATTCATAGGCTAATTGTTCGAAATTTGTTTTTAAATCTCAGTAAGACATGATAAATATTCCAAGGCACAAAGGAAAGTCAACATCAGTTTTATTCAACAGCAGAGCAGAACAGCTGTTTTCGAAAGCCGCAACACTTTCATCGTTAGTGCTCATGTGTATTGTGTTTGTCGCCACTTCTTAGGTGGCTTAGTTGAATGTGATACCAGTTTCTATTTACACAAATTTTATTATGAAAAAGAATCCGAGAACTGTATCAACCTGATGTTAACATGTTATTGTTTTAATACCCGTGTTACCGTTTGATTAATTTCTTCATATCCCATTTTTAGTTACGTTTCAGCTTTTGTTTCCCAAAAATGTAAAAGTATTTTAATAAATAAAGAATTAAAAAAAAATGTTGTGAAGCAGCAGGCTTTCCATCATATTATGTTTTCCTCTTCTTCATGAAAAAAACTTGTTGATGCTATGCAAATATTTTTAATGAAAATTACAAAAATCTCTGTAAAATCAATTGATACCCAACTCTGGCAACAGCTTGTAACTTAAACAGTATAAAAAAATCAAATTGCAGTAAATGTGCTACTTCGCACAACGTTATGTACTAGTCCTTTGGAAGCCACAAAAAATAAATTCATTTGAGTGTACTAAAACTCATATCAACAATTTTCGACTATTCGGACGATGTACATACATACATACATATATTATATTCCATTTTATTCATTTCTTCATTTTCCACATTTTCGCCATGATTTAAGAAACGAAATGATTCATCCTTTATACATATTAAATACAATAATCAACAAATAACATAGAAAGAAGAAGAAAGGAAAAAAACACGCAATGTAACGAGTCATACACAGAAATGACTTTAATTACTATAGAATGAATGGGTATGCGTTTATTTAGCTGGCGCCGCAAGTTTTTACCATTTCCAGCTTTTCCAATTTATTTTTATTTTATAAAATGTTTCACTACTACACATATCCTTTATCCTTTTCAGTAGAACTATTATAAAAGTTTTACTTTGCTTTGCTGCTGCTCTTGGCTTGCATTTAAAATTAAAAGAGCCGTGTATATTTTGTGTTCTCTTTCATACCATTGCGTCTGTATTTGTATTTTGTGAACGTAAAACTTTGACCGTGGGGTCGTTTGAAAAGGAGAATGCCAATAAAGTTAGAATTCTCTATTATTAAATCGATCGATTTAACAATTGGTTACAACAAACCAGTTTAGTAGTAGTTGACAATTAGTTTGTTGTTTACAGTGTTTCAATATTGAAATATTGACTGAGACAGTTTGCCAATAATATAAACCTGTATGTGCAAATAATAATAATTATTAATAATAACAATAGTAATAATAACAATAATAATAATAATAACAATAATAATAATAATAATAATAATAATAATAATAATAATAACAATAATAATAATAATAATAACAATAATAATAATAAATAAAAAATTATATAAAAAAGAATTTATTAATAAACAATACTATTAATAAATAAAAAACATTTAAAAAACGAAAAATAAAAACACAAAAATACTTAACAAACAAATTTAAAAAATTGTCTTTGTTTTAAATGTTATTTATTCGATCGAACGATAGCTTTCGACATCGGTGAACAGGCAGTAAAAACATTTTTAAAATAATAAAAATATATAAAAAATAGAAATAAACAAACACAAAAGAAAAATAAAATAAATAAAGATGTAAGAAAAATTAAGAAACAAGACAAACGTTTCAGTTGCTTATCATAAATTTCAACGTTTCCACTGTCACCCAAATCACATGGTGATTTAAAGTGCTGTTGCTTTTATACCACGATTTTTAAGCAATGATGTTTTTTCACGACGTTGACTTTTTGGTGTTGAATTGGTTAACATTCTTTGAAAATTGAAAAAAATATAACATAATAACAAGCACGAAAAGGAATGTAAGAAAGTCATGATATAAAAATATCGTATTAATCGGGTAAATTTCGAAGAACATGTTTGTGCAAATCTAATCAGAAACCATTTTATTAACAGTAAACTTTTGAGAAATGGCTTTCCCTCTCCCATCTCGTAATTGATTTTTTGGGAGTTTTTACTGAGTGACGGACGGTCCCACTGTGCAGTTATACCTTCTCATGTGATGAACATTGGCGATGGAGACATTTAAACAATTTCGAATTTCTCACACTTTCAAGTGGTTGACATTTTCACTGTTTAATTTATATCAGTTCTATTGGAAAGCTGATGGATTTGCTGAATGCCCGCCAGACATCGATTATATACAAGAAAATTTTGCTATATTACTCATGCTTGGTGTGATTTTTGTTGTATTGAAAGGATAAATAAATTTATAGTCGTATCATGTGCTTTAACACAAACAAAGGCAAACGTACAAACTTTAAAAGGATATTAGTTGATTCACACATTTGCCTGTGTTTGTACGATTTTCTACGAAAGTGTTTCTGTTCTATTGTCTTAATAGGATTATATTTCATTGTTGCTAAATAAGGTTTTTATATATATAAACATTTTTTGAAAAGCATTTTTCTGTCAGTATTTACAGGCGCCATAATTTTAGTCCTTTGATAGAAGTATTTACATTATAACGAAAACATTGTCATCGAAAACGGCCATTGGTTAAAATAAAATTTATTTCCATTAAACGATTTTGTGTGTAAATACTAAAAATATGACAGTGTAAAGTGTGGAATATTACTATTGATAAAATTACTATAGATTGTGGATTGCAAAATGTTTGTTTATTTATTGAAGTTTATTTTTTTAACACAACACAAACCACAAAGCGATTTTGTTGTCTGCAGAAAACCTCCAGGGTTTCCAACGGGAGTGGAACCCACAATCAATGAACTGCATTGCTACTTAGCAATTTTAGTCCAGTGGAAACTGCAATTTTTTAAAAAAATTTTATATACATAATTATAAGAAATGCTTAATACGAAAAGATAAACTGCGTTTGTTCTATTCTTAAAGTGTAACACACTTTACATATTTTGCAAGTATTGAACAGCGTACAAATCCTCTTTGCTACTATTTCAGTATGTTTCATAAATATTTTTCGAATTTCCAAGTGCTGTGCTGAAAAATGTTATAATTAAAAAAAAGAAAACATTTTTCCGATTCCTTGCCATGCCTGCTTGCAATGTATGTCATTGCAATTACTTTCATTGTATACATTTTCAATTACCTTGAATTGTTGTCATAAATATTTCTCTAAGCAACTGAAATATAACGTTTTGACATTATTTTTTTTTATTTATTTTGCTTCTTCCAATTGGAAACAAGCAAGAAATATAAACGAACAATTGCATTCTGCTAATAATGATGTCGAGGATGATGATTCATCCTTTGGCTCATTTGCATGATCAGCTGATGTTGTTTTTCCATCCGGTTGTGTCATCATGAGTAGAAAATGGGTTTTATAACTTTCATGGAGCTATTGGTTAGTTGGAAAAAATGTTTTTTTTTGTTTTGTTAAATAGATTACGAAATAGCCGGCTTTTTGCTGCAAAAAATGTGAATTTGTGTAGACTGCAAGTGCAATAAAAAAAAAAACTTGACTAAGAAAAGGGTGGCTATTAAAAAAACTTTTCTTTGGGGGAAGTTATTGGATTAAGTTCTTTCAAACTCATTGAGCGCAAGTCATTGGCTTTTGTTTCACTTATAGGAAAATGAGAGCGTTACAAAAAATAAAGAGATATAGAGAAGAGACAAACATGCCAGACCGAGTGAGTCAAGTAAACAACCCTTTACCAAACAAAAAAAAATACATATATATATATATATATATATATATATATATATATATATATAAATTTAATAATTCATGCACAATGATAATAGTTTTTGAACTTTATTAATTTTTTACACACATTTTGTGAAAATACTACAAATAAATCAATAAAATATTGTATTTTGAGACTGAAAAAAACAAATTATTGGGCATACGTATATCAAAGGAATACTGCGTATTTGATTATAAAGTACTTACAAAATATATACGAGGTCTGTTTAATAAAGTTAATTTAAAACGGGATTTTATCTCTTTAAATTTAAAGCATACAGCTGCTTGCCATAATATCATATTTTCCTAAAATTCCCAAAGCGCTAGTCCAATTATACAAAAAGTCCACATTGTCGTTATTTAAGTCTTGTTTAGGGGTATTAAGAGATTTCAATACAACACTAACAGCCAACATTGCCAGATTTCGCTATGACTACGACAAGTGTAATAAAACTGATTATTTCTTAACTTATGAGATTATAATATAATTTGAATTATTTAGCTCCCCCATTACAAGTACTACGTCGTCGTCTTTAGAACCCCCTTTAATAGTTAAATGTATTTTGCTGGTAATACTTGTAAGCTCTTTCCTTACTCTCGCTCATTTCATTTTACGAATACAAGTGTCCTTGCGTATTCAAAATTTGAAAAAGAAGAGCTATTTGAAAAATATTCCCTAATGTTTATAAACAGTTTGACTTGGTCTTTCGTTGGGTTTATAACGCACGTAACTTTCTTTTTTGGTCAGAGGAATACAGTGTGACATTTAAAACTGCCGTTTTTGTTTAAAACTACGAATACTGCGAAACAAAAAATCTCTACAATTACTAAATTTCTTAACTCTCTTGCTTGCTTTGTACTCACTGAGCATACAACCGACAAGAAACGGAAAGAAGAATAATAAAAAAATAACCGTTAGATGTTACCTGAATGTGTGTAAGGGGTTGTACAGTGAAATCAACTGCATCCAACTTCAGTTACATTTAGAACATATAGAACTGTCAACATAAAAGCATAAAGACAACTAACGTGTATAAACGTCTTTGCGGTAGTAGAGAAAAACGTATATATATAAAAAAAATATATATTTTCAAGAGAAACAAAAAAATAAGCAAATTTATTAAAGAAGCTGATTTTTTTTTCAAAAAATACAGACCATCCAAAAAGTTTACAATAATAATATACAATAATATTTTGTAAAAGTTTTGTGAAATATTACAACTACAAAAAGGAAATTCTCATACAAAAAAGCAAGTAGTTTTAAAACCAGACACCGCCCTTTAAGATTATAACGCAATAAATTTATAAAGTTTAAAGAACAAAAATTAAAGTAAAAAGAGAAATAAAAATAAAACAAACAAATTAATTTAATTATCATTACTCGAAAAACATATCGCCAGTTTAACTTAACAACAATCTCTGCTAAAAGTCTAATATTAAAAATAATTTTGGCTTAATTTTTTTTGGGAAGAACTTTTTTGAAGTTTGTCGTCACTTCTTTACAAAAAAAAAACGTAAAAAGAAGAAAATCTAATAAATAACCCTAGCAAATCTATTCTTTATTTGAAAGAAGATTATAAGAAGCACATCTAAAATCAATAAATTTTAGCAATCATGTTGATTGGATTAGTACGCGATTCTGTTATGCAGTGTTTCTGCCACACATGCCGGGCTCCCATTTTGCCAGCGGGTAAGAATTATGCTATGATTTTTTAATACTTTTTTGTAATTTGTAATAATAATTAACCTCCTTAATTTGTCATATTGTTATATTGTAATTAAAGAGTACATTAGAACTACTAAAAGCGAAAACCATTTTCTTTTATTGACATTAAGTAAAATTTAAAATAAATGTTATGTCCCGGTTTACACTATGCAACTTTTGTTGCTGCAAATCTTATTTTATGTGAGAGTGCTGAAATAGGAATATATACCATTCGTATTCCTTTCTCGCTCCTCCTCACTAAATACTCAAGAATTGCTGCAACAAAAATTGGAAGTGTAAACGGGGTGTATTTAGTTTTAATACAGAAATTAACTTTATTTCTCCAAATTTGATAAAAGAAAAAAAAAACAGAACTTATCAAGTCTTGTCCTGAAGTCCCTTTGCCTTTGGTCTCTTAGGCTGTGGTTCAGAATGAATTCTTAAAGCTACTGATGGTCCCTCGAACCACCAGAAAACAAAATAACAAAATCAGTAAATTCTTTGCACTTAAAAATCGGAAATCAGATTAAGTTTTTTCACTGAAGAAGGTTTTTTTAATCATTATGGCAATTGCTACAATATTCAACAACACTTTAATGAAAAACATGAATAAATTATGTATCGGGGAAATGCATTTTGTTAAAATAATCCCCCTGATTATGTAAGGCGTTGGCGTTTACGCCTCCGGAGTTTTTCGTAGTAGATTAAAGAAAACTGCTTGTGTGTTTCTTTAATCTCTTACAAAAAACGTCATGGTCGTAAACGTCAAACGCCTTACACAATTAGGCAGAATATACGTTCCTACCGAATTGTCAAACTTGCAAATCTATCATTGAAAATATAAACCATGAGAATATATCATGCATATATGTACATGTACATATGCGTATGTATAGAGTCCGCCAAATACTTTCTTATTTTTTTGAAAATGCTATAAAAAACTACTGAATATTTTCTCAAATTTCTTTTTTTATTTGAAGGTACAATCCTTCCGGTTAGTAATGGAAAATAATTTCATTAAAATGGCTGCATGGCGCGATAACGATCGCCATTGACTGTAACGGCCACTCCTGGCTCATTTTCGAAGAAAAATGGCCCAATTATGCCTCTGGATCAAAATCTGCACCAAACAGTGCCTAGTTTTGGGTGCGTCGGCTTTTCAATGTATGCGTGCGGGTTTTCTGTGCCCCAAATGCGACAATTTTGCTTGTTTACATACCCGCCAAGATCAAAATGAGCTTCATCTGAAAAGATGATTTTTTTTTTGGCAAAAGCGGCATCTTCTGTAAGTCGATCGCAGGCCCACTTTCCAGCGTTGTTCAAGCGTATACAAAACCATATTCGTTCAGCGGAAGGATAAAACTAATTATCTGTCAAATCAGACATGACTATTCACGAAATAAGCACTAGTTGAAAAAAAAGTTAGATTGCGGACCCTATATTTATTTGTATTATTGTGACATGTATATGATCACTCTACAAAATGTAATATTTGTTTGTCCATTACATTTGACCATTTAATTAGCTTCCATAACAATTGCAAGTACAAGCGACCGAAATTTTATTAAAAATCAAAATGCTTGTATCACTAAAAACAAAGCGAATACGTATTCGACTTGTCAAAACTCATGTACAATAAACTTAAGAGAATGTTAAGAGCTGTCTTGCATGATCGTAAAACACATTTAAGGCCGAGACACATAGAATCCGTCATACGTTATACGCCGCCTTTTTCAACTGACATTAACGTACTGACGGAAAAGGCTAGCACAATGACGGAAAAGGCTGGCACAAAACTTTGTTGACGGATATTAAATCAATTGTATGTACCCCATTTTATTTATTTATGTTAAATTTATATATTTTATAAAAATTTTTTGTATATTATTTCATTTTTCCTGAACACACAATACAAAAAATTGATTAAAACAATTTGAAAAGCTCATCGATTTCTGTCAAAGTATTCAACGTACGTCAAAAGTTGGCCAACTTTCGTACTTTGCTTTGACGCAGAAGTACTGAATGTGACAACTCACATAAGAAAGCATGTATTTCAACTCAGCTGTCAGTTGAAAAAGGCGACGTATAACGTATGACGGATTCTATGTGTCTCGGCCTTTATACTCATTAAGCTTTCACATAAGGAATCATGGCGCTTATACGCACTTTAAAGGAACTATTGTGAGGGCTTAGTAAATTTGTTTCATAAGTTTAGTTATGAATTGATGATTACTTGTACTTAAATATGCATATTTGGGAATTTGTTGTTTCACACAAAAGTTTTAATATCAATATCGTTGATTCTTTTTTTTTTTTTGCCAAATTTACTTCTTCTAATTAGCAGTCGTTTGAAAAATGTAATACTTGTTTTCTTCGAAGCCCGCCATTTAGAGGACGTTTTGGATAATTTTAGCTATATATCATATATAAAATGTTAATCAAGTTAGTTATTTTAAAATATAATTGTTTTTATTTTCTGCGTAAGATTTTATTATTTAATAACTTAGACAGTTCTGACAAAACATTCACAGCATACAGGGAACAAAGTCCGCTCGAAACGGACGAAAAGGATTCGAAAGGCATATGTCTTCTATCGATTGTTGAAAAATAATCGACGTAAAGTCGACAGTAAAAAATTATCACTTGTCTACAAGTTGTCGATAACAATCAATTACGCTTAACAATTTCTTAGCATTCTCTAGGGCATGTAATATCAATGGAACATGTCAATAGTAGTCAGTTGCTGTCGCAAAAGAGTGGACAAGTGACAATTTGTTGCTGTCGTCTTGATACGACGTTGATGTCGTCATTCACAATAGGAGCGAATATGTGAGTGTCCGTTTTGAAACAGAAAATATTACAAAAAAAAAATGTTATTTTTGCATTTATTTCATATATAATGCGATATGACAAAAAATTCTCTACATTTTGGAGAATATAAAATATCTCTCCGATTTCCCCTACGCTTTCATTTTAGTATTAAAAATACCAACATGTAAGGATTTTCTCCTACTTCTGGTAACACTGTTAGTCAGAGTGAGCAGCGTACGTAAATGTCCCACTTGCGATATTGTCATCACGTTGACGTTGACAAACCGTTACAAAATAAGACATTAATTTTAATTTATGTGAATGAAAACTATTAGATTATTTTTTAAGTTACTGCTTCATGCTGTAATATATATATATATATATATATATATATATATATATATATATATATATATATTTAGTACATATTCCCTATTACATGAAATATATTTTATAAATATTAAAAATTATACATGTGTATAATATTTTTTTAAACTGTCATATTGTTTAGAAACAAAAAGAACGACATTGAAATAATGATGATTCAAGGACACTATTGATATTTCTGCTCATACGAAAAGCTAACTTAGGTTGTATGTATTGTCATGTTACACAGAGAAAAATCAATATTTTCTTATTAAACAGAATTTGTTTCTATTGCAAACGTTTTGTATTGCTGAAGGTGTGCTTAAAAATGTGGCGTCAATAAAATACCTTAAAAGTAGAAACCATAAAATATTACACCTGTTCCTTCTTTTATAATAAAACTTTAAACTCCCGCAAGTAGGCTATAAAAAAGCGTTTTAAGCATGTGTGTGAACAAAAATTTTTGTTGCTATATGGTGACTTACGACACGACCCAAAGGCGCCAAAATGCTGGCACGATGATTGAATAAAAATGAGTCATACGATTAAATTTTAAGGGAAATGGTCAACAAATGCAGACACGAGTCATTTCGATTCGCTAAAGGACATATAAAAAAATGTATTTAATGATTTTAATATAAAAAGTGGAAGTATAATTTAACGTGAATTTTTTAGTATATTTCTTTGTTTAAAATATAATAAACTTATTTTACAGGCCTTTAATTTATTCATGTACAAGGACATAAACATTTCCAAGATGCTTGTATATAAATGGTGCAATAATTTCTTTAAATATGAAATTTGTGTAGAATTTTAAAAAGTTAATTAAATATTCTTACTAAATTTTTTTTTTAATTTTCTACACATTTTTAAGAGTAGTTTTAAAAAAAGATATGTGGTGTCGTGGGACACCGGATAGGAATGAAGTTCCTTATTATAAAAATATTAATTTTAAGTTCTCTTCGAGGTATAAAGAAAATAATTAATCGGGTATACATGTTTTATAAAGATATTTTTTTTTCGCCCACCAACGAAAATACAGAATCAATTTTGTTCCCAAACGAAATTGAATTCTGTCACGGCACGGCTGCGTATGATTAATATTTGTTTGTATGGAATCGTATTACTCATACGTCTTAAACATTGATTTAGAAACAAAAAATCTTATGTTACGGACGTTTTTTTTCGGTTAGGGTACCCCTCAGGATCGTCCCATAATTAACTTTGTTCCAATAGAGGCCGCGAGATTTTAAAGAACTGAAAAAGCAACTAAATGGAAATAATACTGTGGACACAATAAAAAAGTCCTAAGCGACCAAGAATGTAACATCTCATCATATTTATCTGAGTTGATCTGAGCAATATCAAATATCGGATGTTAGTTTTAGCTGCATGAGAAGGTCGAACTGTGTAACAAAAAAATAAATAAAACATGAAATTAAATTTTTATTTTTCGAGCTGATCAATTTTATTATGCAAATTATTTTTTAAGAATTTTTACGATCATAAAAAGTGGAAAAAGTTGAACAAAGAAGGCTGATGAGATGGTGTAGAGCTCTTGAAATCAGTACTAATGCGTTGAGTAATTCTTGCAGTTATTGATAGTTTTTGCTATAATTTTACTCTTCTGAATTTAAAACTAATAATAAGACAAAGAAATATTAGTGCTGTAGCGCGCGGTATTAAAGAAGGCGCCGAAATGTCGTTACGGTGAATGCCGAGCACTATAAGCCATGCTGAAAACTAAATGGGGCAACTTGCCATACAGTGTGAAATCGACAATTTCAAAAATTTCCTTTCAAAAAGTTATTTTCATATGAATGAGCAAAATGTTATTGAATTATCCTAAAGCCTACCCGTACATCGGTTCTGATTGCCCATTGTGATCGGTGCACAAGTGCCCGATAAAAAAAAAAACAAAACCTCGGCGCATATGAAATTTAACGAAAAACAGGCGCAAGCCTATAGTGTGATCTTAGCCTTAACTTTTATTGTTAGCAAGTTCAAAGATATTGTCACTTCTTTTGAGCAAGAAATTCGCATTGGATATTTTCTATGGTCTGAAATTGAAATACAACCAAAAGCAACTAAATAGGAAAATAAGGAACATGTGTTCCAATGAGGGGTTCCATTATTTGCAAAAAGCACGTTTTTATGTTTAAATTAACTTTTACTAATTTTTGTAGATATTCCCCCTTATTCTGTAACTATTTGTCAACGTCTCGTCGCGTCAAGACAATATCAAAACTAAGACATTCGCATACTCTTTTTACGCGAAATTTAACTACTTTTAACAGCCTCTAGTTATATTCTAGGCCTTAGGAAATAGTCAGAGACTGTTAGCAGTAATCAGTTGTTGCTCCCAACCAGAATGTAACTGCCCTATTTTTGCTACTGTTACAGAATAAGGGGAATTATTTCTTAAGAAACATGCAAATTATATTAACTGCTAGTCCATTATTTACTTAATTATATTTGCTCTAGTGACAACCTTCGTCGTAAACGCCAACGCCTTACACAGTCAGGCTGATTATTTATAATTTACTATTCTGTAACTGATGTCCTTACAATAACAAAAAAAATCATGATTACATATTTATTACGTTAACGTTCTCTTTATATTTTCTTATTATATTCTTGGTATTGTCGATAGTGTATATCAAGTTGCAAAAGCAAATAATACAAGGGACTTCTGATGTAGTTTATATATTTTATGTTTCCACCCTTAACAACAAAAGTTACTTTTATAGGGATAATTTATTTTATATTGAATTATAATAAAAACTTGATTTTGCCACAAGTCCTTTTAACATACATTATACTTATAAGCACAAATCAATTATTAACTATTTGAGTGTGCTTTGATGCAATTTGTGGTTTTCATATGGATTGTGCGTCATTTCCATACTTTGCTGGAAAATATTTGAAAACATTTAAAATTAACAACGGACTTGTACGCTTTGGAAAAAATTATTTCAAAACAGAGAGCATTTCACGATGATTCATACTGTTTCTTCGTTTTCTATAACAGAGGATGTGGTTAACTAAAAAAAATAAAAATTATTTTTAAGACTTGCGTCAGTTCTGCTAGACTTTCTAATATAAAAAGGAATTTTTTTAATCGATATTTTTATACAATTAATTGGCATAACAACATTAAAAATAGCAATAAAGCTATAGGTATTGAAGCCAACACGGCTTTACCTATAAGTATACTGTAGTTATTGAAATATAGCAGGCGCCTAAAAGTCGCGCATGATAAAATCAATTTTGTATTATTTTACATGCGGGTATTAAAGTAATTGTCCTTGTTCAGCTTTTTTAATATAATAAATTGTAACCAGCTGTTGCTACCATTTATTTTTAATTTGTTTGCACGGCAATGATGATAACTAATGCATAAATCATTACACTTTGTATGACCAAATGTTAGGCAATTTTAATCCCGGCTATTATTAACAAATTTAATCAACCGTTTTCAAATATCTCTCGTAAAAAATATTTTGTATGTAAATAATATTAACAAACAGGCGCAGTCACAACTCCATTGGATATGGATAGGCTCCGCTGGGCTGTACACAGCTTCGATCCGTTCAAGTCTCCGGGACCAGATGGAATAATTCCAGCGGATCTACAGAGAAATGCGGACATTGTCCTACCTTGGCTCACGGTAATTTACAGTGAATGCCTTAGGAGGGCTTATATACCTATATTTTGGCGTCCCGAAAGGGGGTAAGACGTCACACACTAAGCCTAAAGACTTCAGACCGATAAGTCTTACTTCTTTTTTACTCAAAACTTTAGAAAGAGTAATTGATATTCATCTGAGAATGACCATTCCGAATGAGCTTCTCTCCAAATCACAGCACGCCTACACTAAAGGCAAATCTGTGGAAACGGCACTACACTCTCTAGTGGGCCACATAGAAAAATCTCTTGAGTATAAGGAATTTACTATGGGGGCTTTTCTGGACATAGAGGGTGCTTTCAACTATGTCAACCCCGATTCCATTATCAATGGGATGGCAGCGGTAGGGATTGATGACAATTTATGCCGGTTTGTTAGAAACTTACTAACTTTCAGGGTAGTCAGGGCCTCGATTGGGGATGTCACTGAGTATAGGGCAGTCTATCGGGGCACTCCACAGGGATGTGTTCTGTCACCTCTGTTGTGGAACCTGACCATTAATTCGCTTTTGCTAAGTCTAGAACGCAGACAGATTATGACTGTCGCGTACGCGGATGACGTAGCGGTGGCGATATCGGGTAAGCACTTGGATACCATATCTCAGTGTATGGAGTCTGCGCTGGCTCTGCTGAGTAGGTGGAGCGTCAGCTGTGGGCTCGGCATCAACCCAGCCAAGACTGAGTTGGTGCTCTTCACTAGGAGGTACAAGACCGATAGCTTTATACACCCAAAGCTTAACGGCACCTCCTTGGAACTATCTAAAACCGCCAAGTACCTGGGTGTGATTCTGGATAGTAAGCTATCATGGAATCAGAACAAACAGGCGAGAGCGGAAAGGGCCTTAGTGGCTATTTATACATGCAAAAGGGCAGTAGGCCTCAAATGGGGTATCAACCCTAAGGGGATCAATTGGATCCTTGAGGCTGTTATTAAACCAGTACTCTTTTACGGGGTATTGGTTTGGTGGAATGCGATGGACAAGCAGGCTCATCGCAGGACCTTTGAAAAAGTCTTTCGGGTCGTAGCGAGACTGATGACAGGCGCACTACGATCTACACCAACGGGAGCAATTTTTGCAATGCTAAACTGGCTCCCGGTTGACATTCTGGCCAGACAACTGGCTCTATTCTCAGCGGTCAGGTTGAATACAATATGTCCATGGACTAGGACTGACTATGGGCATGCTAGGATTTTAAGAGAGCACTCGGAAATCCATGCCAACATTGACTACTGTGTACCAAGACCCTTCTTTGGTGGACTTTTCCGTTCCATTGTCGTTGACAGGGAACAGGTGGACAGGCTTTCCTTTCCCGAGGATTCAGTTAGAGTTTTCACTGACGGATCCAAAAGGGGAATAAGAACGGGCGGAGGCTTCTATGTGGAGAACTTCAATGTTAGATCTCCATTCCGGCTCCAGGACGGTTGTACTGTCTTACAGGCCGAAATCTCTGCTATTACTCGGGCAGCGAGGTGGCTAAGGTACTATAGGATATCGAATGATATCTTCATTGTTACCGATAGCAAGGCAGCCATCTCTGCTATTAGTGGTGTGTACAGTACATCAAAAACTGTGGTCGAATGCCGACTGTCTATCAACGAGATAGCGAGACATTCGAGGGTGACACTGGTTTGGGTGCCAGGGCATTCTGGATGTCCAGGCAACCATACTGCGGATGAGATTGCCAGACAAGGGACTGAATTGAACAGTTCAATGATCAGTCACTTCACTGGCATTCCATTAGCGCGATGCAAGTCTCTGATTCAAAGCGAATCATACAAACTAGCTCAACTTAGGTGGGATAGTGTGGCTAACTGTCTCGTGGCAAGAGCCACGTGGCCCCATTACGATTTGCGCAAAACGCGCGACCTTCTCAAATTTGACAAGGCGCGCATGCGTCAACTGGTGACTGTTCTGACAGGACACTGTAGCTTTGGGACTCATGCTAGGAGGATGGGTCTAATATACAACGACTATTGCAGAAGCTGCAATGATGAGGAGGAGGAAGAAACTGTCCTCCATCTTCTGTGTCAGTGTCCTGCCCTCGCTAATGCAAGGGCAGCGGCGCTGGGCTCCCGATTCCTGTCAGACTTAGACAGCCTGGCAAACATGGAGCTTTCAGGGATATCATCCTTCCTCAGGGGTACAGGATGGTTTGAAACGGCGGAGGACATCCCTTAAGAGGTCCTCTGCTTAAGGGCATCACAAAGGGACCGAATTGACGGACCCAAGTGGATTGTCCCGCCAGGGACAACGGCCCTCTAACCTAACCTAACCTAATAATATTAACATGTAATCAAATGTCAAAACAATATATTAACCCCCCATATTCATAAAAAAATAACGCGTATTTGAAATCTGTTTTAAGAAAATTTTGTATGAAAAAAATTTGATTAAAACACATTTCAAACTCATTTTAAATTTTATGAATACCGGGGTAAAAGTTGTTTTCAGTTATCGCAAGTTATCCAATCCAATTCAGCAACAAAAAGAATTAAAACAAGCAAGAACGTTAAATAACCTCCAAATATTTAGTTTATAAAAACTCTGTGTTGCCGGGGTCAGTAGGGAGGGCCGTGGGGGAGACATCTCGACTTTGTTATAAAACACTAAAAAGTGAATTTTTGGGCTTTTTAAGAGTAAAAAAATACATATATTTTTATGGGGTCATTTAGGGGCGAAAGAGGGGAGGGTAGGGCTTCATCATAAAAGCTTTAAAATTTAAATTAAGTTTTTAAGAAATGTGGACTTAAATTTTACAATTTGTTAAATACTTACACTATTTTTCCATGTTCAAAAAAATAGGTACTTTAAATTAGAAATATTTTAAAAATGCTAAAAATTTAATTAAACAACTCCACTTTGTTATGCCCTTTTGTCTGGATCTACTTATTGAAAATTAAAGCATACCCCGCAGGCAGACTTTGAATAAAATAAAATACTCACATAAACTCATTATCAATATTTTCAGTCTCTCTTCGTGTCATGTTTTTTTGTTATTGTTTTAATTAAAATCCTGCAGAAAAATACATTTACAAAGAAACCGAAAATATTGCATTTAGTTGAGAAATTCGAGATGAAAATTGTAAAAGGGGAGAAAAATGATTATTCTATTTTTTTTTAACATTTAGTTGTACATGGAAATTTTTTTTCCGTTATAACATTTTCCATATATTTTTCACACATTGGCGCAAGTATTTATTAGGGTGAACGATACTTGTGGTATTCAAACGGCGTGAAAACCGGTTCTTTGACATAATATGTTCAATTTAATAATTATAAATTATGAAATTAAATAAGAATTACCACAACACTAACATAATGAGTTAAAGACCTTAAAAAATACAGTGAGCAGCACGATATCTTTTTAACAGACAATTTTCTGTTTGTGTACATGTGGAAAAAAATTACCCATTAAAAGTATTGAGACAAAAAAAACTAAGATTTTGCTGGTTAAAATTATCTTCCTGTTTTATTCCCTGGATTATAAATATATCAAGTCTTTCTGAATATCAATTTTAATTGTATTTCATATAGCAGAAAATATTTCCAAGTTATCTAGAGTTTGTTTTTATTATTTATAATTTGAAGGCCACCTTATAATAGAAAACAATTTTTCTTCATTTCATATATTCTCAAAGTATCCGAAAACCGGATTTTTATATCCGTCTCATTTTTGAATACCGTTCTAGTTGCCTGGCTTATAGGTGTGTGTGTGTGTGTGCATATTATTCATTTGTAAATTCCCTCAAGAAAATTCTTTGTATATTTTACTTTGCGTGTATTTCAGCTATCCTTATCAACTCTTCAAGGTTAAACAAATTAATACATATTGCGTTTCATTTTACTTTTATAATGTGATGGAATAAGCTCACTTATTTGCTCTTATTTTTTATTTGTCTCTATTGCCACATATGTTTCGAAAGACTTTTGTTCTGCTTTGCGTGCATTTTTATTCTACTAAAACTTATCCCTTTACACCGCCCTCCTTTTATTTTTAATGTGTTGAGTTTTCCTAATATGTATAAATATGTTTTTGTTAATTTATTTTCTTCATGATTTTAATATCTTTTTTAGAGTTTTCTCTAAAGACTCTTGACTAGTTTTGAAATATGTAACTGGGAAATTTTACAATTTGGTATACGTTTTTTTCTTTCTTTTAAACATAAATTGTATAGTAGAGGGTACAAGTGTATAAGTAACACGGCATAATAAGAGTTATTGCAAAAGAAATGATTTAATGCAAAATAGTACTATAATCTCTTAGGAATATTTGTAAGTAAATATCGAATCATGGTAAGCGAAATATATTTTTTCTTATATAGAATAAATACAAAAAGTATTTAAAACTGCAAGGATTATTTTTGTTTGACAAAGAAGTGCAATTGTGAAAGTACAACTAGGAAAAAAAAATAAATCAAATAAACTGTATTAGCCGAAATAAACTAGATTTGTTTGACGAAAATTTTTATTTTTCAAAGTATATAAATAATGAAAATCTTAAAATAGCAATAAACTGTACGTCATAACAATCGAGGGATTAGTGTAAGTTTTACTCACTCCACAGATTTTATAAAAACTTTAGCATAAGTTTCCTTGTAAAAAAAATAATTTTATTTAATTGCAATAGTGAATAATATTGTCCTTAAAATGTTTTCCGATATCCAATTCAATGGGAAATAATATGCACTAAAATATCCCATTAAAAAATCGCCCAATCATGAAGGGCTTTTTTAAAGCGATTTTCCTCTATGTAACAATGGGAAATAATATGCACTAAAATATCCCATTAAAAAATCGGCTAATCATGAAGGGCTTTTTTAAAAGCGGTTTTCCTCTATGTAGCATTAGTTTGTTCCCTCTGTTTACCTGGGGGGACTGGAATTTAAAGTAATTTATATTTTTATTGTATATATAGATTATTTGAAATGAATTTTTTAGAGGATATTAATCAATAAAAGTGCAATAGGATGGAAGAGAATAGACTCTGTTGCATGTGACTTTCTAAAGGTTTGCAAAGATTTAATGGCCGAATTTATACTGTTTTACTGTAAATTTGATTAATTTTCATTTAATTTGTAATTCGTGTTGCCTTTTTTATATATATCTTACCGATTTTACCTGCAATATGTTCCCATTTTTACATTTTATTTACCATAGTGGGGAATATTTCAATGCACCACGGTTTCGGGGTTATTCAACACAATTTTTCACAAAATTAATCATCCGTATTATGTACTTCGCAGTCGAATTTGTAAATACGACGAATTGTAATAGAATAAAGAAAGCAATTAAAGTTATTCTTTATTCCATGACAATTCGTTGTAGTATCAAATTCAACTTCGACATACATAATATGGGTGAATATCTAGTGTTAATGATTAATTTTTTTTAATAATTTAAAAAAATTCAAAAAGATTATTTTGTAGTTTTTCTTATTGATGAAGAACTGTTTGCCAAATTCATAAAACAATATTTAAAAGTATCTCTTAAAGAGCATTTGAAATAGAAATTAAGTTGGTATAGAGACAGTAGAAAAATTGAAGTTTTCAGTTTTATAATATCGTAAAAATAGAATTCTTTTCTCCATTCTTAAATTTTTAAAATTTAAAAATAGAATTTATGTTTATTTTGCACAAATATGTTCGGCCTTACTGTGCGCTGCACTGTGCTATTACAATGCATTTTTTTTATTTCCTGTAGCGTTAACAATTGTTTGTATTGTAAATGTTTTTATATACTTTTCATTATATCGATGGTAGAGTAGTTTTTATTAAACATGATGATTTTGCTGCATGTTGCTCAGTTATAGGGGAAAAGTATTAAAAAGCAAATATGTGCATTGTTTGAATAACAAAACAAATAGAAACGAATTGATAAACATGCAAGGCAGATGCTTTGAGCTCGAAAGTAATTTCAAAAATATTACAATGTGTTTACACATTGAAATGTGATTCTACTTAAATTTAATTGAAATTAAACAGAAACTTAAAAATATATTAAATTGGATTCGCAAAAAGAAATGGAATAATCACTTTCCCATTAAAGACTTATATTGAAAAGCCATGCTATAGATTTCACCTTGATTTCGTTCAAAATCCTGGGAAAAATATCTTGTCAACTGTTTTGCACTTAGTTGTTATATAACTGGTGATCTCTGCTATCATTTTTAATATTGTAAGAATTTTATGGGGAATCTAACGAAGAGCACTTTTTTTTGATCGTAGAAGATTCCTCGCAGGAGCTGGGGCCAAATTACCGCATTCGATATCAATCGAAATTTCCATACAATTTAAATACAAATTTCGATCGATATTGAATGCCTTAATTTGCCCCCTTATTCTTCTGTAAGATAGTTCTACAACACAGAGGAAGATGCTTGTATTAATCGTAATATTAAAACAGTTTTCGTATACAATTTTCTCATAATATTTTTTTTTTACAAACAAAAACTTGTCACAAGCAACTAACACCCCTACTAAATAGTGGGAAACAAAAATGTGCAGAGTACTGATGATGGAAGTATAGCGACTTTCGAAAAAAGGAGTCTTATTATGTAATTCGATTCGGTAAAATCGAACAGTTTCGTTTGCGAATCGAATTATATAATAACCCTCCAGCGTTATTCTGCTCGGCTTTCCTTGCTGCCCGGCATGTTTATCATCATTTTTTTTATCTCGGACCAGTACTCAGGGGATGACCCCTACATATGCAGTACATTGCGCCGGAACTAGAAAGGAGGGGGTAATATTGTCAACCTGTTTAGTTCGCCGGGTAATTTTTGCTACAGGACTGGCGAAGGGGGGGTGCTGCTGTTACTCTGCTGTTTAGTACATGATCGTGTCAGTCGCTGCCAATTATGTTCAGTGATCATTGACTATGCCTCCAGCATTGAAACAGGCTGGCAACAACTAACACAACCACGAACTAATGCTGATCAGAAGAATTCAACACAATAATCATGACTAAGCGCGGGGTTGAACTCAGGACCCTCCGCTTCATAGTCTCGTTTTTTACTACTTCACTGAGTGACGTCCTGCAAAGTCAATCGTATTCCATGTACATTTGTCCAATTCGCAAGGACCGTTGTAGCGACCAAAGTTGTATTTGAAAAGATAAAAATTGCAAAACGAAAATATTTGAAAAATTATTTGTTTTTGTTAGGAGAAATTTTCTCTGACAACAAGTCTTGTGAATAGAGCAATTTATGCTTAAAAAATGAACTACTAATTAACAAAGTGATTTAATTCGGTTTTTAAAAAAGTGCACTTCATAAATATATTATTCATGCATAAAAAATAATTGCTCGTAAAGGCAAGTCGTGTATATTCACATACAATAAATAAGCATATGGCGAATATTCGCTATAATTAAATGAAAGTTTGCAATCAATAACACTTAAATTCTTATTTATAACAAAAATTATTTGATTATTTCTATACTTCACTTCTAGTCTCCAATTATTTAATTCATATTTTCCTCCCAAAGAATAGAAACCATTCCATAATATTCTGCAATTAGAAACAGGAAATAATCGAAATGACATGCCGTATGCGTGTCGCACGAAATGGCGCAGTAGGCATACAACAGCAGACGACAATTTCAAGAAAATAGCCAAGAACGGATATTCTCCCACCCCTCTCGTCCCTCAACTGTCACAACACATGGATGACTCCATATTGTTGTAAAGCTGAAGAACAAAAATAGCAGCAACAAAACTTTCTTTTAAATTAACGATGGTTATAAAAAAAAAACTTTCTAAATACGGATGTTTGTTTACATCAATATCAAATTAAAATCCTGTTCTTGTTGCCAGGGCATCTAACCACAAGGAAGAGCCCTGCTTGAAAATCACGGATGCCGTTTGGTTATATTTGTTAAATATCTTGTAACTTTTCAACTCTGTGGGCAACATGTATAAGTTTCATATATTTACCACACAATGCACTGTGGAGCCAAAAGTCATTTTTTTCGCGGTACAATTCATGTCTTTACAAAAGCTCACTAAACTTAAAGTGGGCAGTTTAATTACAATGCGTCGTTATCTATTGCACATTGATTTTTTAAACTATTTGACTCTATATAAGTATTTCGTGAGGCGGATATTCAGCAGACTTCAATTCTGTGTCAATAAGGAAAAAGTGATTAAGTGTTTAAGTTTTTAATTAGACTTAAGCACTTTTTCCTTATTGCCACAGAATTCATATTTCTGTGGAAAGAGCAACACAATGGCGAGGAGGCTTTTTTCTTTCGCCGTTGCATGACAAATCTGCATGTGGTACAGAGTGCTGAAGCGGATTACTTTTTCAAGATCATTGCTGAAATTCAATTCGGACCAGGAGATTTATTTTTGTTGAAATGTGTACCCGAAATTGCTCGGCTGCCTGTGAAAAGGTGCCCTTAGGCACATGCTGCTCCTGCTCATTCATGGTCATACAATAATTATGAGTTGAGAAATTTTGGAAATGTTTGTTTATGTATGTGTCACATAGCCAGTGCCGTATGAAAAAATCAAAATAGTTTTAATATGAAAATGAACTCATTTTTAAAAACTTCTATTCGGCATATTCCCCTATATTTCGTAATTATTTGTCAACGTCACGTCAACGACAGTGTTAAAATTATAACACTTCTGGACTCATTTCTTGTCAACGTCACGTCAAGGACAGTGTTAAAATTATAACACTTCAGGCCTCATTTTCTTCAGCAGTTTGGAATTTCTATCGGGCTGTTGCCACGGCCTTCGAGAGTTGGCATAGAATATCCGAAGTAGTTAATTGTTGTCCAGAAAGGGTAGATAGGTGCCGTATTTTTGATATTCCCCCTTATTCTGTAACTATTTGTCAACGTCACGTCAAGACAATCCGCTTTATTCTGCTACTATTTGTCAACGTCACGTCAAGACAATATCAAAACTAACACATTTTCATGGCCATTTACTTCAGCATTTAATTACTTTTAACAACCGCCTATTATTTTCTAGTTCTGGCGGAATAGTCAGAGGCTGTCGCATTAATCAGCAGTAGCCCATAACCTCAATATATAAGCTCTACTTTTGATATTGCGTTGACGTGACATTGACAATCAGTTACAGAATAAAGGGGAATATCAAAAATAGGACAGTTACATTGTGACTGATTATTGCTAACAGCCTCTGACTATTCTAAAAGGTGTAAAAAATAATAAGAGGAAATATTCTTTTTGATATTGTCTTGACGTGGCGTTGACAAATAGTTACATAATAAGGGGGATTGTGTCAATTAATATATTAATATTAATGCGACATAACAAACAAAAAGCAATTAAATTTCAATTTGTCATTCAAAATAAAATAAAACAAAGTAAACAAAGAAAATATGTTTAAAACATTTTTAGCAAAATAAATGCAAGAATTTTAAAAATATTAAGAAATTTAAGTTATGATTGATGAGTGTGTGTGGTAAAACTAAAAATTCACACGCATACAAAGAGTTCATTGACAATATAAACTAAATCTGGCTTAAAAAGTAACAATAAATTGAATACAGCCACAGTATGCCAGTGTCGTTTCTATTTTTAAAACACTTAATTTGTAGAATAGTTACACAAACTCTGCAGGGTCCAACTTAGAACTTGTAAAAAATTAAGACCATGACTATTAAGGATGACAAAGTTTTACTATTAATAATAACGACTATTAGGGTAATTTTTGTTTGTTAATAGTTTAGTCTTAAAATAAGGATGTGGGTATGGAAAATGTTCGCTATAAAAAGCAAGAAAAGCAAAAATTATGTTAACCTGTTTTTCAGTAATTTCAAGCAAAAGCAAACATTTATTTTAATTTAGATTAAGCAGCCAAATTACAGGACCTGATGTTATGCCGGTTTTAAACCATTTATTTAAAAAAATAGATGTCTTTATTATTTCGTAATTCTCATTTATAAACTTCATATTCAGTTTACTAAAGCTTTCCATGGTCCCTTGTGTGAAATTGCATTTCATAATTTATCATAATTATTATTTTTTCATCTTTATGATATTTTTCTCTCTTCATTTTTTTTTTTTGTAAAATAATAATTTGTAATTTTTACGCTGTATTTTTATTAAGAATTTTCTCTTGAGTGAATTCTGTATGACATAAAGTTAATGATAAAGCTAATAAACTTGTTACATTTTCTATTTGGGATTTAAAAAGATTAAAAAAGAAATGATTATAAGTTTGATTAAAATCAGTCATTAGAGGATGCGAAATATTGATTGAAATTATTGTTCATTTCGCCAAGAAAAAATAAATTATAACTGCAGGTCAAAAGCTATTACATCCTGAGGATGATTAAAAATAATGACAGCGATAATAAAATATAAACCAGACTAATAAATATTGAAATTAAGAATTAAATTAAAATAAAGAGACCTTAAGCTTAAAAATATCAGAATATAATAATTATTAAGAAGAGGTCCAGAAACCAGAAGAATTTAACAGACTAATAAAATTAATAACTTCTTTAAAAGTGATGGAGTATAAATCTTGCTCAAATGCAAACTATTAAATCGATAACTTGATTGCATCTTTTGCTATAACAAAAGAATCCAAAATATCGTTGCAGAGCTGGAAAGCTTAAACTTATTTTATTTAAAAAACTTCACTAGTAAAATTATTAATTATTTTTTATTAATTCAACCTATTTTATGCTTTGGAAAATGTTAAGTTTGTATTAAAAATTAAAAAAAAAATATTTATAGATAAAAAATAAAAAAAATTTTATTTCAGGGTTGGAAAATCTAATATTTTTTTGTACTTATTAGAAACCAAATATGTTACCAGTTGTACTTTTTTTTGTGAACTCAACCTATTTTTATTTCAGGGAGAATTAAAATTGTATCAAAATCAAACAGGCGACATCAGGGTTGGATAATCGAAATTTTTTACATTAAAGTAACCAATTTTGTTTTTTCCTTTTGTGAGTTAAACCTATTTTATTCATCAGGAAAAATAATATTTGTATTATAAAGTTTGTTTGTGAATTAAACCAATTTTATACCTCAGGAAGAATAAATTTGGTATTACAATTCCAAAAAGAAAAAAATTAAAATACGATTCCAAGGTTGGACAATTGAAGAATTTTTGGTACATACAGTAACCAAGTGAAACAAAAATTTTTTTATTTATAAGTTCAGAAGAAGTTCATTGTTATTAAAAATCAGAAAAGCGAAGTAAGACACCTTCAGAGCTGCAAAATTTAATTTTTTTTTATTGAAATGTTAAAGTAATTAATTAATATAAATCTGTTGTCTTGGTAATAAAAACTATTTTGTATTTTAGAAAGAAATAAATCAGCATTGAAAACAAGAAGTACGAAAAACATTATATACCCTTCGTGAAGGGTATATAATGTTCGGCACAGCCAAATATAACTCTTTCACTTGGTTTTTTTTTAGAGACTGGGCGCGGCAAATTGAATTCGAAGCTTATTAGAAATAATTAATTAATTTATGCTACGAATTCCATTAAAAATAAAAATGTTAAATGTGGATATTCGACATTTTGCTGCTTGTTTGACTAATTCAGTTTAAAAATGTAATTTACAAAAAAAAAAAAAAAAAAGAACTGCTCTAGACATACAATTGTGTTCTTTTCTTATATTGACCCCGAATAAGCACATCCCTGTAACGTAATTTAAATTCAAAACAATTCCCTTAGAGCTGAATGTCATCACGTTGTAGATAAATTAAAATTCACTATAGAACTAAGAGTAACACCGAACTGAAGCAAAAAAAAAAAAAATTATTGCGAATGTCAGTGTCTGTGTCAGCATCACATCATATTGTCATGAATTGAAAAGAATATGCGATGCGGTGGAACTGTTGCGATTTCAGTTTTATATTTTATGATGACACAATGGCTTCATATATTTTTACAATATTTCAAGTCATATTGTACAGAGTACGTCTGTTTAGGAATGTTATGTTCTTTTGTCTTTTTTGCTATAAATAATTTATGTATTTTTCAATACATTTTTTTTCGGTTCTGTTTGCCTTATTGTTGTCTCTTTTTTTATCCCTTAACCAAGGGAACCCTCAAAACAAAGTTCATGAGCGTTCCAGCCAACTCAACCATATATAAAATGTATCTATGTTATTTTAAAAAAAATCGTCTACAAACCGAACAACTAATTGACAAACTCATGTTAATGTTCATTATCTTCATCGTCATCATTATATCCGGCAACAAACATTTTTGCCAGCATCTGCACATCCATGCCTACACCGTTTTTTGTCTCGTTTTATTTGCCTTCTTGTATTTTCCGCGTTTTATTAAGTTCAATATGTTTTAGTTTAGTCTGAACAGGCCTAACATAAAAATAATTCTTAATTTGCTGACTAGAAATACAGGAAAAGCTGCTAATGAACAAAGTAGCAAAACGTGACAATCTATGTTTTTAAAAGTCGCTACACAACAATTAGGAATATGAATAATAAAACTTTTAGTTTTCCATATCAATATCAATCCCTTCAAGAATAATTTAAAAAGAAAATTATTTAATCGGAATCGATTATTTAAAATCTCTTTCTTCTCATCTTTCTTCATCTGTCCCATTAATACTACCCCCTCCTTTCTAGTTCCGGCGCAATGCGCTGCATATGTAGAGGTCATCCCCTGAGTGCTGGTCCGAGATAAAAAATATGCCGTTAAAGAGCAGAAGAATACCGCTGGACTTAGTTCGAGTGTTAGAATAGAATGAAATAAAATTAATGTATTAAAATAATATCAGGGGATGACTCCTATTCATACAAGGAATCCATTGTGTTGGAACTATGGAAATAAGGGGATAGTGTTGAGGGGTGCTAAGACCTCGCCGCTGCAACATGTCGGCAAGAATTAACAGAATATATATTTAGATCAGAAAAACTCGATCCCAAATAAAATCTTTAATTGATATCATTTGCAAAAAACCCCTTTAATACTACTGAAAAGTTTGGCCAGCTCCGGCTTGTAGGTCACTGACTGCTATCCATGGTCGTTGCATCCATTGTTTTATGACATTTAACCAACCAACATAAGAAATTTAACACAAGAGTGATGAGATTTATTTTCAAAAAAAAAGGTTTCAATGGATAAAAACGAAAGAAAAAAAAGCAACTTCAGTATTGTCACAAGGACAATAAAGTTGGACGACCAAAAAAAAAGATCTATAATAAATTGACTTCACTAGGCAAAAAAAATCCAATTTAAACGTGATTGCACTTGCATAGTTGCACATTTTTAGAAGCTATAAAAGGTAATAAATTTATGTTTAAATTATGGAATTAAAATGAGAAATAAACTCAAACTACAGCTCATATCCTGTGTACGTACTACTTACTCGCATATGGTTCGCATCAATGCATTCTTTAGTGACAATTATTCAAAATAATTTTCGAACTCTAAATTTATAATTCCTACAAAACCTAAAGGATAGTCCGGATAGTAATAAATTAAATTTCATACAGTATTTAAAGAAGTGCTTCTGAGCTTAAGTTTAAAGTTTCATATCTCTAAATGAACGGAACCACTCAACGCCAAAACGGACCACCTTGAGGTTACACAAAATTTAATTCTATGCCAAGCTAGCTGATAGTTATGATGGGATAAAAATTTTTTTATAGATTTTTTTTATATACAAGTTAGGAAAAAAGTGAAAAACATGAGTCTGTATGTTTAGGAGATATTTTGCTAAAAATTTTAAACTATTTTGTCTACGTTGGTCCCCTGTTTTGCTAATAAGGAGTTCATATCTTGTCCGCTTGGCAAAGATAATTTTCTTTTGTAGATTAAAAACGAAACAAAATTTTTAAAAAGGCTTATTTCATTAAATTTTGTGAGCAATTTAAGCTCAAAAGTTTAATTTTTTTTTTTTTTTTTGTAGAAAATATTGGCTTAATTATTTTGTTATTTATAAAATTTTTTTAAAAATAATATAACGAAAAGCAAACCTCGCTCGCTTTTGAACGAAACAGATGTTTTCAAAATAGACCATTTTTTTATATCTTGTAGATATCCAGTTTAACATCTGAGGGCAAATTACGCCATCGATATCGATCGAAATTTCCATTTAAATTGTATTGAAATTTCGATCGATATCAAATGCGGTAATTTGGCCCTTGGCTTCCAAATCGTAAGGGTGCAATTAAAATTTTTTCGAGTCACCTTAAGGTCTATCAGGAAAATAATGAAAAATCACAATTATTAATTCTGAAAAATTTCTTTGGAAATTGCTCGGATTTCAAAAGGAAATCTTTTTTTTCCTCCTCATTAATTACAACATTTTCCACAGCGTAATATTTCAGAAATAAAATTTTAAATACATATTTTTGCTTAAAATTTTTTTTGTAGCTCTTGTATGAAATAATAAGTCGAATTCCGTTGTTATTTATTTAAAAAAACGGGCATAATAATGAATAATTAATAACAATAATAAATCATGAATTCCTGAAATTTTGAGTGATATAAACAGTTTGTGACCCAAACAGTAAACTATAATTTTTCAACTTAAAGTTCACTGGAAAAATGTGGCGTCTTAATATGGCGTATGTAATTTTATTAACACCGTCAAGTTGAAAATTTTTTGCTTTACTGGCTTCATTCTATCCACCTCTCTGAACCCACCCTTATTTATTTTATTCTTTGCAATACTATTCCGTCAATATTGACCACAACATTGGCTAAGAAAATGTCAATACTTCTGTCTGTCTGGCTTTCAGTCTTATCAATATTCTATACTGCTTTCTAAAGTACGAGAAGTATTCAAAGTAGCCACACCTAAATGTATGCTTTGGAAAAATAAACATGTTACAATACACACGCACACACACGCACAACAAGACTGCAGCTATCATTTAGTTGTGTTTGTTGGTCTTGTGTGCGAATGTATGATTAAATGGCAGCAAACAAGTACGTTCTTGCGTAAGAGTTGCCATTTTGTTGTAGATATGTATGCCTGAGTGTGTGTGTGTGTGCGCGCTTACTTGTGTGAGGAAAAATATAATACCTACATATAAATTCAGTGAAAAAGGATTTTTAAGATTGATTTAGGAAAAAAAAACTCGTTTAATATTTAAATGTAAACAACTTTTCCCCAATAGACTGAAATAAACAAAGAAATACAATTTTCTAAAATTGTTGAATTTTATGAAACAAAAAAAAAATCAACAAAATTTTAATTAAGACCATAAAAAATTATTAAAATCAACATAGATTTATAATGTGTATACATTTGTGAATTTTATTTGCGAAAGTACATTTCAAAATTATTTTTATATTTGAAACAATAATAAAAAATTATAATGCGATATGCAAAAAATAGCAGCATCTTGCAATAGTGTTCTATTTATTTATTTGTAGAATACTTTACAAAGTAAATTTGCAAAGTATGGCGCACAGATGCCGACGGGGTGATTCAGACCATATGACGGCGATGTCATAACATAGAACCTGTTCGTAAATGCAATATTGCGCTGCATAATATCTTACTCGTTCATTGCATTTTTATGTATTTATTTGTGCCTAATATGATTCAGTGTTGCATTTTCGAACAGTTGACATATGCAGTGTTGCCAATTTTTGCATTTTCGAACGTTATGCGCATAACATGCAAAACAATGTTGCATTTACAAACAGACCCATATTGTCTGACCCGTATTTTTAACCGTCACTGTGACGGACTGTACACGATCTATGCCTTCACATAGGAAGTAGCAACATAGTTAACCACAGAATATTCTTCAGAAGAACTGTAAATCTATGCAGTTATCTGAAGTGTTAAAATTAACTAGTGCGCGTGAGACGCAAAACTCTCGAAAGAAAGTAAACGGTCAGTGGTCTGGTTGCAGTTAAAAAAAAAATTGCCAGCTGGGCTTGATGTTGACTGACTCAGAGCTGCTTTGTGACTGATCACCGCTTTTTTAAAATGATGTGCCTGAGACGGTACATTAAATTTTACCGTTTGTGCGGCAAGCAAGCAACTTGATAACTGACTGGTTGTAAAGTGTGTGGCTTGCTTTATACATAAAATGCTAATCCTTCTAGCAGTATGTCATAAAAATATTAATATACATATGTACATTGTATATGTATGTGTGTACAGTTTTATACAACATATGTATTTGTTAGTGTATTTTAGTTGCTGCTAATGGCTTTAGTGTTGTTTAAACATTTTCAAATTTTAACTTGTTTCGTTTTTTCGTCTTTCTACTGTTCACATCAACATTTAAAACGTTTTAATGTTACAGTAACTATCAAAACCATAAATTTTGTTGTCAAAAGCTGCAACCATATTTTAATTCACACACACACACACACATGCAAACCTAATGTATATAATATATTATACTAAAGTTTGTCAACTGCTACTGGTTTGCAGTCAAAATCTTTTTTCTTCTGGTTTTATAGTGGCTTTATTGCATTTTTCCCCCGTCTTCTTTTTCACAATCTTTATTGGAAAAATGACAAATATTTCTATTTAACACTTGAATTTTAGATTGGTTTTTTTTTATAGTTGCATTAGATTATTTCTTTTTTGCAATTCTACTGCAACTAAGCTTCTTTAAATATAGACAAATTTGGCAACAGCTAACATCTAGATAAGCATTAGTGTTCCTTTTTTATTATTATATATATTTTTTTTTTAGAATCTATTGACATGGCCAAAATGATTAAATGTTTCCTTTATTATATTTTCAATTGGTTTCTTGTCAAGTTTTAAGGCAAAACAATTTTTTAAGATATGATCTTTTCATAACACCTAAAAGTTGGTTACAGGCCATTGGCTATTTGACGACAACTTAAAATATGCTACAAAATTTTTGAAAACATATATAGACTACTAAACAATATTTTCTCTTGTGATGTTTGACTTTTTTTTAATTTGTTTCAAAATACTGCAGTGGAATTCGTTCGTGGTTAGGTCACTCAGAAGGCTGCAGTCTGTCCGATCCTAGGCTGGACTGGTAATAAGGAATCTGATGTTCACATCTAATGTACATGATTATTAGATTTGCATATATATTATTATTTTCGCTATTAAATTCGTTATTAACTTATAAGTTGTTTGTTAAGTTAAACAAACAATGCTAACCAATTTGGTTTTGCCAACAGCTGTGGTCTGCTCTGGCTTTCCGTTTATTTCAGAAGGTAGGCGGACATTCAAGTGCTTTTTATGCTCAAGTAGAAGTACACAAAAAAAAAGTATGTAAAAAATTATTAATTTAAATAAAAATGAAAAGCTCTTATGGAAAGTAATTTTTTGATGGGTTTCCTTACATTTGCTTTACTTTTGTTTCGTTAGAAATTCAAGGTAAACGCAAGCATATCCTTAGGCTGTATTACAGCGAAATTAAAGGTGTATACTTTAAGGTAAAAAATATATAATAAATAAATAAATAAGCACGTGTCTTTGTTTGTCTTAAAAAATGAAGGTAAAAATATGGTTTTCGCTTTTAGTATCTACATATATCTCACTCTGTTTTCGTATACAAATAAGTTTTATTTTTTGTATAGTATTGTAAAATAAAACTTGTAAATGTTTGTGCAAAAAATAAAAAATTTGAAAAAAAAAATAATTGTCAATAACATTTTTAATTAACTCTAATTTTTCTCTTCTTGCGATTTGCTATTTTTCCCCGTCTTTTTCTCTTACCATTTTTTTGTTATTTTTAATTTGGCTTTATAAAAAATGCGTCTTTATTTAAAAAAAATTAATTGAGAAACATAGCATCAAGGAGACAGGCACCAATTAAAAAGGCCAACAAAATACGTTCAAAACAACCCAGGCTATCCAAGAAAGTCAAATTTATAAGTAAGTATTTTTCTTGAAACTCTCCATTAAGCTTCATATTCCTTCGCATATTTCCATGTATTGTGTTCTATCAATTTCAATGTACATACATATTTATGTACATATGTAATATATCAAGTGGATCAGTGGTAACTAAGAGTGACTGTAAAGTGAATCAGAAGTTGATATGGGCCATATAATAAAAGGCTTGCATCTACAAAAATCACTTTTACATTTTTATCGCTCTAATTAAATGAAACAGAGTTCTTGCAAAAATTGTAAATTTTATTATAAAATCTGAAAACACATTCAGTCTTTTTCTTGCATTTAAATGAATGCTTTTAAAATCCTTCACACAAAATTTATCATTTACACATGAATAAAAGGAAAATTAACAACCAAAAAATTGCTGTGGCATAAAATCCAATTGCCCATTTAATAATATTATCTGTGAAAAAGACTACAAATATAAATGCACTCAAGCAAACAGACACAATGTAATCGCAAAAATAAATGTCAGTCAAAATATTCTACTAAAAGAAACTCTAATATTACAATAAATTAAATAATGCATATTTTATACTGAATGGCAAAAGTTTGCTTACACATGTTTGGCGTTTTGTGAAGAAAATCAGTTGGCTCGAATCGAACTAGACAACACCAGCATACAAAATCTGTTTACTAAAACAAAGATGCATATAAAAGATTTGTAAACTAACTAAAAGTTTGTCGGATTTATCAAAAGACGTGAAACCTTGGCTACTCACGCGACATAACGCACGTTATGTCTTCTCCAATTCATTACTGAAAACAGTTATTGGTCTCTTATTAATGTAAATTAAACTTCAAAATTTAAATGGGAACATAAAAAAGCGAAATGTAGCTCCAAATAAAAATCAAACATCTTATGTGAAAGCTTACTAGATAAATAATTTTTTAATCTTCAAAATAATTTTATGTTACATTTACATGAGTGAAAAAAAATTTTTGGTGGACTCTTTGTTGGACTTTAAATCATTTATTTATTTATTTCTTTGTAAGTACAAGGTTGGGCCAAAAGAAGACATCCGATGACTCCTCCAGCGTGAACAGGGCACTATGCAGTCACTTTGAGCGTGTGTGATGGCTCCTCGTACATCACTCGTGGATTTGCGGTGCTCCAGAAGCGATAGTTTTGCTAGTTCACGTACCCGCTGAGGTGGAAATGAGCCTCACCGCTCATTATGATTTTGGTCGAAAAATCGTCCTCGAGATTGAGGATGGGGAGTGTATCGCTCCATGTCTTACTCACTTCTATTCTACATCTGTCTAGTTCACAAATGTCAAAACAAATTTGACATTGGCCGCCATTTGCAAAAATAAGAGCATCTTCCAATCGGGTAATTTCTTTTGGCCCACCTTGTAGAAACAATATTGCGTTTAACAGAGCTACAAAGGAGAGAATAGTATTGAGAGAACAACTGAGGAAATATGAGAAGATCAAAAATTTTTTAGCTATTTTAATCTTCACTTCGCCGGCGAAGTTTTGCTGCAGGGCTGATGAAGGAGGTAGCTCTTGTTGTGCTCTTCTATGCCAACGACTAACCCAACCATGACTTAATGCTGATCAGAAAAATTCGAGCCATAAAGCTTTTCAATTAGAATTAAAATACTTGTACGTAGACTTTTCTCAACCAGTGTATTTATTTAATGTGTTGTTATCTCACTTACGCAACACAATATGTGTATATAATTCTTCTTTTATTTCAAAAACCATTACAATACCATAAATTTAAAAGCCAGGGAAATTAAATTTATGAAAGTTTTCTGCAAAAAATGTAACTGATAGGGAAACAAACATGTTTAAACATTCAAGTGAATTTATAAATACGAAAATGGGTATTGAAACATTCCAGCGAACAAATTCCATCGACATGTTCTTGTGTATTTCATAAGTAACCCTAAGGCTCAGTTAACCGACAGGTCTGAAAAGTAACTGTAACGCAATGAATCAGCTGTTATTAATTAATTTGCACATAACAATTGCGATCGGCACTTTTCACCCTTTTACGTCCACATGCCGTTCCGAAGATTAATTAGTTTTCAGCACGTGGCTGCAAATCATTTGATTTTAGTTTTTGTAATAATTCTATCAGCAAATGATAGTTTTTATACTTTTTGCCATAACCAGGTTCGTTACAAAAAGAATCACAAGTGTTTTTAAAGTTTTATAATTTTACGTGCAAATTTAAAAAAAAATATTTCTGATAAAATTTCTAAATGTATATAAAGTTTTTCACCGGCATTAATATGAGTACAGCTTGTGTATCAGAAACGTGGGAACAGTTTTTCATGTTATATGTAGTAGACATTGCCCAGATATCATTGGTTGCAAATAATTTCCTTATCAGTTCTTTGACAATTTATGCGAATCCTTGCAGAACTATTAGATATTTCGGAAATATTTGTTATGTTCTTGCATTCCGAACGACTTTTCATACGAACTCTTTTAATAAAATGTTCGCTGGGTTATCAAAGCAATTTTATGTGCTAGTAACAAAATAACTACATCAGCAGACATATGATGGTGTTAAGTTTTAATGAAACTGCATATGTTTTTATGTTGAACAACAGCAAAAACAGATACAACAGGAAATGCACACAAATACACACTACAACAATGCACATACCGTGATAAATGAATGCAGATTGGTTAAGGGAAAAAATTATTTCGAAAATCACTACAATTTTTGTTAAATTTTCTTATGAATTTCCATATGTGCTCATACAAGAGAAGTTCGTTTCACATTTCGAGTACTATACAAAAGGAACAAATAAAAAGTCTTTTTCCATTCTCTTTCCACTCTGTTTTGAAATCTCAAGAGACCTGACGAGTCATTTGTGAAGTATGTGAACCATCATTAACTGTTTTTAATACAAAAAATTATATTCTCTTGGCATTAATCACGACTTGAATAATTTTAACTTGAATAGAAATGTTTCGAAAAAATATACTCGATAAAAACAATTCTCGTACATACAGAACTATTATATTCCTGTGCAGCGTTGCAGCTCCAGGCACATAACCAACCGGCTTTAAATATTTCACTAACACTGTGCAGTGTACACCCGTTCTGCTAACCGGCACGTTTAACGAGAAGCAATTTTTAATATAACGCATTCAAACTTAACCTAAATGTCGTTATTATTGCACGTGGTACTACTCGTCAAATAATTTTGTTAAAGCCAACTTAAAATCTTTCTTAAATTTCAAATGTAGTGCTGCCAAGTTGAAGAAGCATAACAGCTGATAATGGCAAAAATGTGGATATTGTTAAATAAGTAAATTCATATTTTTAAAGTACTAGTTCAAAAAATATAAAATAATTTTCCTTTTAGATCGCATTAAAAAAGTGTTGGAACACAAGCAAAATAAAATTTTCCGAAAATTTCTAGTGAAACTCAGTTGTAAACCAAACATTTATTTATTTTACGGGATGGGAGACAAATTCCTAATAAATTCAATGTATTCAAAACACGTAATATGGTAATTTTTCTTTGAAAGGTACAAAAAATATTGCTCTTTTTTTGTTAGAAAGAAAAAACAAACATTGGATTGAAGAAAACCTAACGTTTATGTATAAATAATAAAGACTTCTTTCAAGTTAGCGCTAACAGCCACTTCAGTTTGCCAAATCTAAAAGCAAAAAAATATTTTTCCCTTATCTCATACATAAAAATAATGTAAAATGACAGATCCCATGTGCCATTTCCACAATGCAGCGACAACGTGTGTGTGTGTGCGTTCCTTGTTTTGTGTAGCAACAGCAACAATCATAAAAATCCTTGTTACTCCTTTGTTGTTATGAAACAGCGACCAAAAACGGAAACAATGAAAATATTTCAACAGTAACTTAAAATGCCCTTACCCTGTTGCACTATGGGAGCAGATCTAAGGATTTAGGTCTATGACAAATCCATTCAAAAATATTAATTAAACAAACAGTCCAATCGGATTTATTTGACGACATGTGTTGTTGGAGATTCTCGGCAATGCCACATAAAACAACCCATTTCGACCAAAATTGTTTTTAAAAGATGAAAGAAAATCTTGTAAGAATAAAATATTTTTAATTTTTCTTTTCCAAACTTATGGAATTTCTAGTTGAAAAATGTCAATAAGTATATGACTTGCTGTTTTGCCCACTGTGCGCCTTCAAACACTTACACAAACTCATTGCAAGTTAAATAACAACAGTTTTCCGGTGTGTTGTACTCGTATATGTATGTATGTGTATGGTAATGGCTGTATCTATTTGTTTGTGTAAGGACATGTCGTTCTGTGCACGATCTCGTTACTCGTATGACTCTTTGCTGTATTATTTTGCACTAAATGTTTGTTGTTGTTTACTTTTACATAAAGTGCTTCCTGTTTGTTCATGTTTTTGGCGTTTTTATTGTTACTGTTGTTAAAGTCTTGCTATCACGCTTAAGTGTGTGTTGGAGAGTGTGTAATTTCCTTTTCTACTTGCTGGCTGGTTTTGCTATTTTTGTCCTCTACTTTAGACACTTTGTATATCGCAACATTTCTTTCTTGTGGCTTATTACTAGTACATAGTGTATGATTTGTTTTAAAAGTGTTTACTTCATATGGACGATACGTATAACCTTGTAGTTCCTGTATCAGTTCCTTAAATAACAGTTTCATTAAAAGTCATCTGATCATCTCTGCTTACTAACGTAAATTACATCTATATCCATGCACTAGAGAGAGCCTTCAGTGGTATGCTATTTGTGTGCAATTTATAAAACTTTTTTATGATTTTTAACAAGGTAATAAAACAAATATTCTTACAAAAATTTCTAAAGCTGCGTTCATATTTATTACATAGTTGGCGAAATAAGTGTAACCACTATTTTTTCACAAACGTTTTTTTTATTATTTCGTGTGTACGACCGACTAACGAAACGGTACAAATCAATACTGATAGTGTATTGAATTTTTCATCAAATAGACGCTTGCTTACTTTGAAAATCTTTTCCTAAAATTATAAAAAATTAAACTAGAAATTATTAAGCATCTTATGAATAAAAATTTCTTTATAAATTAGGCTGTAAATATATATTTTTTTAAATTATGACTATATGTTTTAAGTAAACAAACCGGAAACCGGCACAGGGTATGGCGAGAATTGAACCTAATGCTAGCTTCCAGCCATAGTCGCACCCTTATAGTGTTTTCACACTGAAAGTTAAAACTTGGTTTTAGCGCTAAAATCATAAACAGCTAATTTTAGGTTCACACTGAAAATTGTGGTTTTAACATATTTCATATTTGTTCAAAATAAATTAAAACGCTCATAGAAATGTGTGAATATGTTGCTGTATTTGTTCTCTATTTTTACAATAATTAATTGGCAATCTGTACAACAGAAGTTTTTGTTTAAAATAAAAAAGAAAAAATTGTACAATGCGTTTTAAAATAGAAACTATTTTACATTTTGTGAATAATTATTCTAAAATTATGAAACTACTTAAACAAAGTGTAGCACTTCTTGGAAATCAAATTGCTTTATATAAAAAACGTAAGCGGGTTCGGAAAGAAAATATGCACTCGTGTAAACAATACCAGCTGTTTCCCAAGTATAACTTGGCAGCACTCAACGTAGCACAGCCAAAAGCAAAAGGTTGAATTTCTTAAAACCAATTCGAAAGTGGTTTTAAGTAGGTTTTAAACAAAATCATTCTGTAAAGTAAAAGCAGACTTTAATAATTGGTTTTAACATTAAAACCAGAATTTATTAAAATCACGTCAGTGTGAAAACACTATAACATGATTTGATTAAAATAAATCTGTAGACATATTCAATTTTCCAAGCATTAAAGGAAAATGGAGATTCATTAATGTGCAACCCACAGGGCAGAACAGAACAGAATAATGTTGTTGTCGAAAGTTTCCATCATGCAAAATTGTTATTTGGTTTTTGCAATAACCACAAAACATGCAAAAATAATAATTACTAATTTGAATACACATGCACATGCACATGTTGGAGTAGATATTTGTTGTGTGCTTTGTTTGAAAATGTAAACAATTCCATGGCTAAATATTAGATTTTGGCAAATATTTAGACAGGTGTTGTAGTGTACAACAGAATTATGCTAAAAATTTCAATCATCAAATAATTAACGTAACGACACGACCCAGCTATTAGATTTTAAATTTCAAATGATTTAAAAAAATAACAATAATAAAAAACTAATATTTACCAATAATCAATTTAATTTGAATTTAAGAAATGGTGACAAAATGCAATTTTTCCATCGTATGCGCGTAGTCGTATTATTGATTTTTTTCACTTAACCTCATTCTTTAATCAAACACAATGCTAGATAAAAATAAAGAAAATGTGGAAAACCTAATTAAAAGACAAAAGTTGACGTCAACAGTAATTATTGTAGTTAATAGGTATAGAAAATAAATGAAGCTTATTAAAATTAAAATAAGGTATTGTCCATAATGAGTATGGGGCAGGGGCCATATTATTGTCAAGCAGTGATTAGTACAAAAACAGTTCATACGCTACGACCAACCATTCAAGCAGAACGTTAACAGAAGAGAACATAATACCTCCTAAGGCTCCAGTCATAAAATGAGATTCTCATGGAAAAGACTGAAATTGTAAAAAAAATTTAAGCCAATTAAATTGGAAAATTTGTCCTGAAAAGAAAAGAATAAAAAAAGGTTACATTCTTAGACGCTTAAAGAATTTTTTTTTCGTTTTCTTACACCAGTAGCTTCTATTTTCTATATTTAAGTATAATTCATGCTTGACTAGACACTACTTATCTCATATATCCTTTTGATATAAAACAAAAAATTAGGAGATAAATTCAACACGAAAGAAATATCAAGAAATTTGCTAAAAGTTTTAAATGTTTCTATACACACAAGTATGTATTTGGGTTTAAGCAAAGTTAAATGAAGTACATAAAAATTTTAACTTAATTATAACTTAAAGGCAAACACATAAAAATGTATTCAAATAAAAAAAATCGCTAAATGAGGCTTTAATTTAAAAAGGTAGAGTATAATAAATGAAGCAATATTTATGTATATCTTTAATATTTTCTAAGAAGTTTTACAACTAGAAAATGAAAGAAAAAAATACTGCCCCTTCCTTCCACGACTTTGAAAGAATTTGTTTTTGTACAAATCGATAAACAGCTCTGTTTTGTAATACGTTTGCCAAGCATCGAATTCTTAAGAATTTTGCTTGAAATTTTTGTACTAGCGATTATTTTATAAAAGTATATCCTAAAAATACAATTTTAAAACTACAGAGTCTTCAAGAAATCTGTAAGCAAAAATAATCATTAATTATACAATTACCCCCTTATTCATAAAAATTATTATGAGACTCTAATTAACAGCGTAATAAAACTAAATTTCATATGAAATTCGCTCTATTACGCTCTTATAAGCCTCTCATAATGTTTAGGAATAAGAGGGTTAGAATATAGTAGTTTTATTAATTTAAACTAACACACATTTTAGAATATTAATTAATTCAAAGCTTTGTAAAAATATATGTTTGCATTGTAACAAATCGACTTCACTTCGTTGGTTAATAATAACAACATGAAACGAAAACAACAATAAAGAAATAATAATAATACTTGTGTAAACTTACAAGCGTAAACAAGAAGTACAAATACAAATATAAAAGAATGAAATAGTTATTGTGGATGTGTGTTCATCTTCCTGAACAAAGGAAATTTTAAATGTTTAAACAAAGGTGAACAACGAAGCCGTTTTGAATTATTTTCGCTTACATTCACTGTTAAATCTCGTTAGAGTTTTACTACTCTTTCCTTCCCTCTCTTCTTAGCATTTGCTTTTTACATTTAACGTATATTCAGTGTTACCATATCTTTATAAGGTATTTTTGTAGCGTCGGAAATGTATATGTAACTTAGAAAAATGTATGTATTTTTATAATTTTAAAGATTTTTCGTTTTTTACTTAGTGGAAGGAAGTCTGTTATCAATTGTGCTTAATTTGTTCACTGCAATGTGCATGAAAGGAATCGTACAAAAATCAACAGTAGATAATATTATGTGTTTTCAAAGACCCTATGTCAGAAAAAATTGCTTTCTGGTTATTTGTTAACCACAAAAAAAATTTAAGGTGGCTTCTTACACATTTCTCCAAATATCAAAACTGGGACACTTTTATAGTAAAATTTTTATATTCAAGACCTTGGAGAGAACAAGAACTTGAAAAAATATGTTTTCGTGAAAAAATGGTTAAAGAAATATTGATAAAATGATGAAAATAAAAAAATTTTAAAATAATTGCAAATTTGAATTTAGTTTTATTGACCTTATCAGTTTATTGTAATATTAATCAAGCTTGTGGGCGTTTTTTATAAAACATGTATTATTTCTTATAATTTTTATTTGATATTTCGTTAACAGCTTGTTAACATCTTCAGGAAATAAAAATTATTTTTATATTTATTTTATAAAAAACGACCACAAGCTTGATTTATATGACAATAATTGTAAATCTGAATATATAAAATTTTTTTAATATCCTAGAAATTTATCTTTGTTAAAAAGATTAGTCATCCTATTGGATAACAATAGGCTGTGCAAACTTCTGCTTTAAAAAATAATAAAACTTAGAAGATCAAAGAACTGGCAAAATGATGTGGTGTTTTAATATTTATACCATTAATAAGAATGTAAAACCTTCTTGGCTTTCCCTCGTGTATCTACAATCTTCCAGTTTTATGCACCGCTAAGTAAAAATATTTTCAGTCTTCTTATTATGTGGTGCTCCTTTTGACAAAAACATGTTCGTGACAACAATTTAAGGTTTTATTTCTAAAATTTTTAGTTTTGCCGCATTGTAGTGGCGCATGGTTAGTAACTGCAATACATATAGAAAATTGCCGGTATGTTATGTACTAGTTTTCCATGTACATAAGTAGTTAAATAAATCAGAATTACATAAGAATGTTTCTTATATACTTCTTGCACTTATATTATGCTGTTTTTTTTACGTCATGCAAGCAATGAAGCATACTTATAGGTGACTTCTTGCTTTTCGCATATTTTTGTACAAGTATGTATGTATGTAAGTTGTATAAATGTTTTGGTCGCGTTTGGTGTCTTATTTGTGTGCGATTTATCACCGTGGTAATATTATGTATGCATACACTATATTGTAGCATACCTTGAAGCGGAATTCTTTTAACTGAAAAGGCTAATGCACTTGCTATTGATTTAATTTGGTTTTTTTTCTTCTTATAAATAAAAAATAATTTTATTTGTAGTCTACAGCAAACATTCATTGCATGCATGCATTTGAATATTTGTATTAGAAACGTCCATTTGTGTGTGTGTATACACATATAGCAATACTGATACATACATATATACACATGTATATCTGCATACACACAGACCAATTAAGACGACATAAGGTATTTTATTTGAAAATAAATCATAAATTCGTGGCTCTTCTCGTTACCTAATTGAAAAGTAAAATGATTCATTTATGTACTTATGTGTTTACTCTTCTATCTTAAACTCGAATTTCAATAATTTTTTACCATCTCCTCTCTTATTTCATTTTCTCTCTATTTTAGGTAAGTTTTCAATGTCTTATTGCTCTCATATAGTAAAACATGTGTATTTATTTTATGTATGGGTGTATTATCTCTAATAACGGTAGTACTGGCTTAATAAAATGTCTGCATTGTACCGTTATATACAACAGAATTTTTTAGTCTCCATACGATGATTCATCAGCTGCAATAGGAACAACTTTACAGCTGTTTTTCTTGGTTTCTCTTTTGTTTCAGCTACATACGTACATACAGACAGACAGACATACATATAAAGATATTTAGAATATATATATTCTGTTTGCTTTATGTTCTCTATTTCTACTTGTTTTACCCTTTTAGCCGATTGGCGTCTGTTGGTTTTTGGTAGTGAATGGCAACATGCATTAACACACTTAAAAATTCACTTGCCAATTTTTAACAAGGCTTCTAACTTAATTCGTATAATTTGTAAATAAAAAATTCTATTAGAAGCACTTAACGAACTACCTACATATTAGAAAGAACAAGATTCGAATAATTGTATGTAGTAAATATGTATTTACCTATTATTAATTTCCTTTATTAAAATACAAATTTTAAATGTTGGAATTTTGCTGATCACGTGACGCGTTAAAGTTATATAAAAAGGGTATCGTAAGGGGATACATTTTATTTACGCTTTTCAAGCGAAAACTAAAGGTTAAATTTAGTCGAGCCATATCCATAAAATCAAAAAAAAAATCAAAATTATGAAAAATACTCAACTCAGTCTTGCAAGATAATCACAATAAAAGAAGAAAGATCAATAAAAATTTTTTGTCATTAATTTTATACTTTGAAAAGGCAGAAAATTTTAACCGGGTAACAATTTATCAAAACTTCTACAATATCATTCATGCATGTTCAAGTTTTATCATGCATGACTTAAATAAATCACTTGAACGGTTCATATCTGGTTACATACGTGCAAATGTATAGCCGAAATATACCTATTTACATATCGTTCTCTCAAGTTAAAATTCCCTAACTCAAATAATTGTAAAAACGTAGGCAAAAACGTAAGAGAAACTGTAGACATCATAATAGAAAATTTAAATAGTTGTTTACAAAACCGCTAGTTTTGATACTTATGCGTAAAATTTTTGTGAGGAAAAACTCAATTTCGTAAAAATACAAGTTACGGCATATCTACTTGAACCATCGATATAAAGTAATGCCGTTTTTGTTTTATTAATAAGAACTTCCTGTTTCATATGAACATATTTAGAACCACATATGCACATACATATACATATGTCTGTATGCATATAAATATGTGTGTATGTACATGTGTAGAATATAATTGCATACATACCTACATATGCATGACTTGCCCCACCCAGGACAGGGAAGCAAACACAACAACAACAGCCCTTTAGCTTTTACCGTTTTACTAAACAAATTTTGTAATTGTCCCAGCAACAAAAGCGTTTTAATGAGACTAACAAAACAATCGACAAACAACTGATTGGTATGTACTTCTTCTTCTTGCTTGATCAATACCTAACTTCGTCTGCATATGGCCAACATTATCCAAAAAAAGTAGACTTAAAAAAAAATAGTATATAACTTTATTATTTTAACATAAAAATGGTAATTTTATATATCTCGACCTATCCAAACTAACAAAATACATGTGCATTCGTATGCATGCACATAAATACCTACATACAATTTGTTTGTACGGTAAACAACCACTAAAAAGCGTTGCAAATTAAAAAAAAGACTGTGTACACATTTTCATAGTTGCCAAAAGAGAAAAACACATGCCTTGGTCAGAGTTTAAGTAAAAGCAGCAACAAAAAATATGAACACATGCCAAAAAGTATGCAATATATTCATAGATTACTATTTTTGTTTGTGTTGTTTTCAGTTTGTGTTTTTTTCTGCTTTTTCGTTTTTCAAAATCCTTTTTGCTCTTACCGTAGACGTTATGTCGTCATCGTCACACAACCAGCGTCGTTATTGTGTAGAACATTTTGCTGTTCAAAACCATCAGTTCAATTGCAACAGTCTCGTGGTTACCGTTTGTGCAGCAAGTATTTTCCTTTTATGGAATTTTTAATCAAACGAATTTGTAAAAATTTTTAATCTTTTATCTTCAACATTTATTAACAATTTTATAATAATAAAAAAACATAGTGTTCAAAAAACTAAATTAAACCAAACAGGATCCTGCAGTGCCTTTAAACAAAATACCAGTTACTAATATAACAAAAAACGTAAAACTCTCAAAATGGTTGCTATTAATAACTGTGAGTTTGAAGAAATTTATTTATTACTTTATTAATTAATAGTTAATATCAAGATTGGCAAACGGCAACGTAAAACTATCGTTACCGATTCAAGTATCGTAACAGTATCATTACCGATACCGAATTCCGTTGGGATTAGAAAATAATGGTATTCACAGTACCGTTTGTGTATATGCCGGTATGCACCGGTATACCGATTCAAAATAAAAAATGTAAAATAAAACGCCAGAAATAAATGTCAATTAGCTTTGAAATTACATAAGAACATTGTTCTTCCAGTTTATTAACCAAAGACTATACCATATAAGTATGAATTGAAAGTTTAAAGTTTCTTTTTTGATTTACCTTTTTAATTAATAATAAGTTAAATTTATATATATAAACACACTTCTATATATACGAAGCTTATGTGTAAATAATCTATGCAAGCAATGAATGCTTATATATTGATGTTTAGTAGAGGGTTTTTTATTTAAAAATTCTCCCTTTTTTCAAATAATTTAATAAAAAGAGCTTTTTTGGCAATGTACACTGTCTGAATTAATAAGCTTCACAGTAAAATTGGTATATGAGAATTTTATTCTCGGTAACGGTATATATGTATATAATAAATACTCATATTTACATACAGACATAAATTATTGAGTAATATAATAATTTAACTACTAATTAACTGATTTGTTTATTAAAAACATTAAATTATGCCTGTGCCGGCAGGGTGTATCATATAAGTTTTTGTTGCAAAATCAATACTAGACACTTGTCCTTTTTACACACATACATACAATATGCATATGTATGTATGTGTGTATAGGTATACAAATGTTTTAGTAGATTTTGCATGCAACGGAATTTTTTAATATTTTTTAACATGCACAGTTATATAAATCATGCAAAGAAATTTTTAACACGTGTCTGTTGAACACACATACTAAGGGCCATTATTACAATTTCATGTTAATTAATAGTAGAATTTTGTCTGACGTTTAAAAAGTGTTCTATTGTTATAATTTCACTGAAACCCAAAGGGGAGGATAAGTCATAACCGCTAGGTAAAAGCAACGTTGTAATAATGATAAACTTTTTATTCATCCGATAAAACGTCTCTTTTAACTAACATGAAGTTGTAATAACGGCCCTAAAACCTACAACTCCCTCCTACAATTAAGCGATTTTTTTTTTTATATCGCAACACTGATTTTTGAATGAGTTTCGAAATTTTTGCAAAATTCCCTTATTTTGTTGAAAACCCATTACTAGATATAATACGAACTAATGTGCATTTAATGGCCTCATTCAATGTTAATATTCAGCTACAAATGAATAAACACACAATAATTGTTGTGTGCATCAAGCAGTTTAAACTTTAAAACTTGGAACACGATTCGCTAATGAGACACAATGAGTGATAATAAAATCATGTCAATAGTAATAAATATCACGGTCAATGTAGTAATTGCAATTTTGAAAATACTCGCAACTGATTCAGTGCCTGACTGACAAATTAGCTAGCCCTCAAAAATAAGAAGAATTATGTAAGATAATGGTTATCTAGTGTCCTTCTGTTAAGAGTTCTCAAAGTTTTTAATAAGCATGAACCAAAGGCCTCTTGTGATTTGTTAATGTGCCTTTCATCTTTCTGCTGGATTTTGTTCTCATGCATTTGATCCGATTATGGTACTCTAACTCAAATGATGTACTTGTACATCAATCTGGGTGAAAATTTCCTCACTGTGTTTTTCACTTGTATCGGCCCCGATGCATTGCAACAAAAACAAATTTTATATCATCTCGTATGTACATACATACATACTTTAACTTTTCCAAGTGTTCAAAAATTCCCTTTCTCAGTAGTAAATTCTTAAAGGAACAACCAGTATTTCTTTTCTCAGTAGAAAATTTTTACAGGACAAAACCAGTATACGATATTTGTACTCAGTTTTATACAGAATTACATTCATAAATTCATGTTTTCTCCAGGATTTCTTCATAAGAAGTAAAAGATTGGGAATTAAATTTTTGTTAACTTATCATTAACCCTACAGCATTTAGTTGATTAAAGCGTGAAAAATAAGGGTGTGGGTTTGTTCAGTGGCCATTTTGCCGACATTTTTCAAAGCTCCTGCTCACAAAATTAAAATGATAGAATGCACGACAAATGGAATATCCATGCAAGTTTGCCGTCAAAGTGTATTTATATTGTTCAAAAAAATTTTATGTAAAATAGCTACTCAAAGCTATAGATACAGAGGTATATGAAGAGGAAGACATGTAATCGCTATACAAAAAAAATTTTTAACTTTCATATATAGCCAGATTTTCAAAACATAATGTAGATTACACTGAGAACAAATATCGCTTCTAAACAAAACTCTGGTGATATAATATAATGGTATGCATAGATGAATACAACTTACATTTTTTTGTAGTACACTTTTAAATATATTATCTTCTACCAATATTGATGAAACTAATATGTTTTAAAAGATATTTTCATGTAGATACACATGCACAGAATAAATATTTGTGTCTCATGTTATTTTTCTTAAATTTCAGTTAGTCTATGTTTTATGTCATAAATATTTTTATAATACAGAATATCACATATCTACATACATACATATGTAGAAAAGAACTATCACTACTGCATTCTTCATAGGCACGAAATCTCCGAAACCGGTCAACCGATTTAAATTAAATTTTATATAGAAATATTCTAGGTAATTTTTTAAATTTTTATACTCGTGTTTGGACTTTTCAGTAGATTAAAAAAAATAATTAGGGGTGTTTTAAATCCACATGCACACACATACATAACATAATTATTTAATTTCTCTTTATTAAAAAATATTCAATTCACTCTGAAGCATGAAAATTGTTGGTAATGACTGTTATAAGTTAAATATACATAAACGTTAACTCGAGCATTTCTCGTTTTTTTTCCTCCCTCCTACACTTGACAGTTACATGTGCTTCAAAGTTTTTCACTTTTAATTATTCAGTTCCATTTTTTCGCTACATGAATCGCTATTTTTGCTATTTGTAAGTCATTTGAATTTATGTGCACATGTTAAAAACTCTGAAAGCATTTGAAATGTTTATGTTTCTTGTATTCCTTTTTGAATAAAATGCACAACTTTTTATTCGTTTTTTGTTTAAAAAGTTTATGGTTATGTATGTGTTTGTGTGCGCTACTAGAGTTTACATTCGAATAATAATTCGAATAATTATATTTATTCGAATGAATGGCAGTTGTAGCTGCAAGAAAATTAGCAAGAACATATTTTTTATAACGTTTTAACACTATCTAGGATTGGGAATCTGAATGAAATATATACTACTTTGTAATACATCTATATATGGCATTTTCCAACATTTCTCCCAGAGATATTGGTAGCCACTAAAGCTACTGTCTCGACTCCGGAAGAGAATCTGATTCAATATATTTGTTCACAGAATCATGCAACTTTTTGTGGAGGAAATCCGCCGCACAACAGCACCAAAAACCTGTGGTAACAATATATGGTTTACTGCTCAAGCCGTGATGGGAAACCCCTATCACATTCAACCAGACTATTACAGACGAACCTACTTCGTTTCAGTTGTTATATGCACGGCTCTGGTGCTCTGTTATTTCTGTGATTGGGTAGTAAACCCTAAGTTTTATAGGTAGCCAAAGGTCCAGGCCTGGAAAAGGTTAGTTACAACAAGATTTGGTTAATCATCAGTTGCGAATTGTGACATAAGGGAATAAAAATTATAAAGTTATCATTTTTTTTCAATAAATATTTTTTTTTAGCTTCCTATCGAATTTTTAATGCATAGATTTTCTATATGTTGTTTGAAAAAATTCGCAGACAGACTTATGCGCTGCATTAGTTAGGTACGTCGACTCTCCCCTTTCCAACATAGACAGACTATTCGATCTTTTGCGGTATTTCTAAAGCGATCTTTTACGGTATTTGGTGCCATCGCAAGCAAACGCAATAACCCGAACTAGTGGCAATGTTTAATATTTTCGAATATTCGAATTCAATAAAATCATACCCAATTTTACTCGACAAATTTCAAACTCGAATTGTGTTTGTTAGCACTAGTGTGTACATTCCCACATGCACTCATCTGTATGTAGTATGTATGTGTGTAATTGTTAGAAGCGGAGAGTACCAATTTATACGGAATTTTGAGTTTAAACAAGTAAAAGTGCTATATTCGACAAGTAAAAGTGCTATACCGAATTTGATATACACTTCACCGACGTACGGCTCCTTTCGATCTTTCTTGGACCCATCACATTTTTCAAAACGAAAGAATAAGGTTATGTGGTCAATTTGCTTAAAATAGTTTGCGAAAATATGTGATTCACCTTCATTATATCAAGCATATTTGCACAACAAATAACTCGAAATATTGTAATGAAATGTTAAATTTAAATACTCGAAATGATCGACTGAACTGTTTACGGTTCCAATTCAAAAAAATAATGTTTCCTTGCATATATGTATGTATGTATGTGTATGTATGTACTACATAGATATGTATGTCAACAAAATAGTTCGCCCTCTCTATAGATTGCAATAAAGAAATTCTACGAAATGAAACTATTTTGTGCCTACAATTTTTAGTCAAAAAGTGCAATATTTATAAATTTCTAAAGATTTATTGTAAACAAGAGCATTTGTTAAACGAATAATTAATTTTTGCTCTCAATATTTTATTTTTCTATATTGCATAGAATGGTTTGGATATGTTTTGTAAGAAAAATTTAACACATACATAAAATACATACATATGTACATAAGTATGTATGTACACACATAGGCAAAGTAAGTTTGTGCAAAAATTTATTTTTATTTTTTAAATAAAAATATGTCACCTAAATTCATACATACAAAGGATAGCAAATGAAAAGGCCCTATTGAAAATTATTTTTTATAAATTCTGTACTCGTTTATGAATAAACGCGAAATAATTTCTTTAGTTAGAAAAACAAAATTTAAATTTAATTAAAGAAATATTCTTATCGTGAAAAAAGCATAAGAAAAATTCAAAACGATAATACAAATGTATAAATGAGATATCAAAAAAGTTAATATAACATCATTGTGGGTGATGTTGGCTGAAGTAGTAGAACACGAGACTATGAAGCGGAGAGTCCTGAGTTCGAGCCCCAGCTGAGTCATGAAATATTGTGTTGAATTCTTCTGATCAGCATTAGTGCGTGGTTGTGTTAGTTGTTGCCAGCCTGTTTTCAGTGATGAAGGCATAGTACTGATCACTGGACAATTACTAGCAGCGACTGACCCAATCATGTACTAAAAGCAGAGTAACAGCACCCACCTTCGTCGGCCCTGTAGCAAAAATTAGCCGGCGAAGTAAAAGGTTGAAATAGCTACAAAAAAAAAAAAAAAAAAAAAAAAAAAAAACAACTGTCTATCTTCTCATCTTTCCTAATCTGTCCCCTCAATACTATCCCCTCGTTTTCAGTTCCAGCGCAATGCATTGCATATATAGGGGACATCCCCTGAGTGCTGGTCCTACTCCTAAAAAAAAAAAAAAAAATGTAAACATTTTAAAATGAAGAAATGAAAATAATAATATGTATATGAATTTGAAGATATTAATGGTGAATCGCCCTATAATCTATGTGTGTATATATGTATGTGTTAGTCTAGTTTTGTAAATTAAATGTGCTACACTATCAGTATCAGTCTTAAATTTAATAGTACATTTATTTCCTGCAAGATTTCTAGCATATAACGAAGTTTATACTTATCTTTAGAATTTAAAATAAATATGTTTTCAAAATTTGGATAGTGATTGGTATCAGTAGTAGACAATGTAGTGTCTTCTTGTAAATATAATTTCTATATTTTAAGTTTGATTTATGCCCATCTAATCTGGTCCTTGATTTATTTTGTGTTGTACCCACATAAAATAAACATTCGTGTTATTTGATAACAAGTGACCTCAAGCTCAATCATTTATATGTATAGAAACAAAAAAAAAGTTGAAAAATTAGCCAACAAATTAAAGCATTTATGAAAAGTTAATGTTTTGGAATATAAAAGGTAATGAATAATAAAAAGGAAACTTGTGGAAGGAAGGAAAGAGAAATTCACATCAATTAACATGAAATGGAAATAATTGGGATTGCATAAAATATACAGCAAAAACATAATAAATTAAAAATTGTATTCTATAAGTATTTTAATATCATAACCCGTAGACGTAGCAAAACTATAATTTAAGATCTGGAAAGATTATTTTTTTATGAAGCCATTAAAGAACAGCTCTTTAAGAATACTAATTATTATTCGTTTCAAAATAAGTTTATTAAAATAACTGATTTTTTAAGAGGTTGCTTTAGTTTTTCTGTAACGGCCCATTTTGTGTCTTTCATATGTTAGGCAAAATCTCCATATGAAACATACCTATATCATGTTTTCATCATATGATGAAAAGCGCAAAATATATATATAGCTATTAGCAGCACTTGTTTGTTTTTTCTTTTGCTTTGATCTTTGTGGATCTTGTTAAATTAAAGTACGTGTTTTCTTTTAATTCATATTCGCTCATAAGGAACGAAATAAAAAAGTAACGGGATTCTCGTCTGACTTTGTCAGAAGAAAAAGGAATATAAGTTAACGAGTGCAAGTAAAAAGGTGGTTCAGTCAGAGTCGAGTTTGAGAAAGGAAAAGAACTGCAGCAACCAAAAAGCTTTATTATAGACTATAAAATATATTGAAAAAATATTATAAATCGCATACGGCAAAGAAGTACAGTGAAATTTTGAGAAAGAAAATTTGTGTCGAATGTTGGCTAAATGAAATTAATATTCATTTGTAAATTATCAAAAACTATATTACATGTGTGACGGTAAGAGATTACCAATTCGATACAAGAGAAAATGTTCGTCAAGTATCATCAAATAAGAAAAATAACATAATTATCCTGCTTTATAAGAAGTCATAAAATTTAATAAAACAGCAAATATATAAAATTTTAAGATTCTTGCAAAGAAGACAGCCACCCAATTTTTGTTAAAATTAACCGAAAAGAAATTCACCCAACTCAAACTACGCAAATGAAAAACGTAATTTAAATTGTTAACTGAAACAACCAAAAGAAATTAACAAAACTAAAACTAAGCAAACGGAAAAACTAAATTAAATTGTTAATGGAAAGAACCAAACGAAATTAACAAAACTTAAACTAAGCAAACGAAAAACTAAATTAACGTGTTAGTTGAAACAATCAAAAAATTAAAAAGAAAGCAAACTAAGCAAACGAAAAACTAAATTAACGTGTTAGTTGAAACAAACACTCAAAAATTTAAAAAAGATCAAACTAAGCAAACGTAAAACAAAACCTAACCTAAATTGTTAATTGAAACAACCAAAAATTAAAAATTACAAAACTCAAACTACGAAAAAGAAAAAACTAACTTAAATTGTACAACTGTACTAAAATAGCTAACTGCGAGACCAAACTAACGGGAACCAGAAAAGTAACCGAAAACAAAAGTCAGTTATAAGATACCGAAGAAGAAAACAAAAACGGGAAAAAATTACGTACACGTGGAAATAAGAATTTCAGAAAAGAAACAGAAGTGAAACGAAACCGAAGAACCGTGGTACCCGTCAACAGAAAAAAAAAAGGAATCGAAGCCGATATCTCTAAATTATATGTATATATATAAGCATAAAATTTATTAATTCCCCCTTAATTCATATTGTTAAAAAACAAAAGAAAAAAAAAAATCAAAAAGAAGAGAAAAAGAAAACCCCCCCAACTAACCTAAACCCCGTTTGTTATTATTATTATCATACCTATATATCTATATTGTAACAAGCCTGCCCACGTGCTATACGTTGTAATAGACAAAAACTTTGTCTTAAATTTTTAGTATTATTAATGAAGCAAGCAAAAACTCTTTCGTAAGGTTTGCTGGGAAACATTGTAGACAGCAATCATCGGTGAAGATTTTGTTTTTGTTTCACGCATAATATTGCTTGGTACATAGTCGTAGTACAACCACAAAATATTGAATAAAAATTCGGTTTCTTTCAATATTTTGGTGTTTACTCTTCCTTAATAAACTTTTGGGCACCCTTGTAATGTCAAAATTAAATAAGTAAATTTATACATTTTGTAAAGTATAACCATTGTAATATAAAAAAACAAATCTATATACTTGTATAAAACGTCTTAACCCCAATAAAATAAACAATAATTATTGTATACAAACCAAACCAAGAAAAAAAAAACTAACCTGTTAATTTCGAAAATAGTGAGAGCAAAAACAAAACAAAAGTGCAACTCTAACCCTAGCGGGCTTATAGGGTCGTTTTGTATTAATTTTCTTTTGCAGCCAATTTATCCGTACCTGTCATCACAATCCGGAGGCCTTCGCGAAACCTGATAGCAGAGTAAGGGTGAGTGAAAAACTTTACTTTTATACTTAATTGGGAATCTACCCACATTTTTAGAAGCCAAATTTGTTTGTTATCTTGCTCCCATTATATTCCCGTTAAACTACTATAACATCATTTATTTTGGGTTAAACCTTGTAAAACTAACCCATTCAAACTTGTATTTCACCTTATTCTCTTGTAGAAATTGTTTTTACTATGTATAGTAACCCTTTTCGCATTATTTTAAAAGCCAAAAACCATTGTATCAAATATCGTATAACATTTGTAATAGTACACTTGGTACTACCATCATTAACTTAAGTTTAAAAATCCTATAAATAAATACTAAAATGAACTGTTAAAAATTCTATTTTCTTTCTGAGGTTTGGTAGGGTAAGAAAGGGGAAAGTTTCGGGGTTCCTGGATACATATTTCAGTCACCAGGACCATTGGGAGGTAGGGTAAAGGACATGCTCGTCTACCACACCTGACGTAGCGTACCAACAGGGTACATTTCTACCGATAAGCTCTTCATCACATTATTCATTGTTCCACTTTTCAGTCTCCGTTGCCGTTTTAAATTCTTTGAATATTTAACTGTCTGTTAGTTAGCAGCCCCGCGTTAAAAAATAAATAAATAGGGAGTCTATAATAAATATACGACTCGTTGTTGCTGAATAAATCCACGATTATATGCCTTCTGAGGACCGAATCCCCCTATGCCGACTGTTAGCTACCAATTGTAAAATCAATGGCTCCCGTAGTCCTCCAAGACATCGTCGTCTTCCTATACCACCTAATATGTGTTTATTCATATTCCTTCAGCGCAATTCATATCCAACCTTTTAGATACCACCTAATATGTGTTTATACATATTCCTTCCGCCTTGTAGATTATAACATTTAAATAAACTATTCTCTGAATATTATCCTATAATCCTTACAAATAATTTAGTTTGGATCAGAATTACAATTTTCCATTTTCCTTATATAATAAACTGGCTTCTGGTAAGTCATTAATATAATTATTTATATTTAAAATTGGTATATGACCAGTACATTATATAATAAACTGGCGGTGATAATTTAACGTGGATATGTCACAATGTAATAAAGTCCACCTCATATACCCTTCCATCTTTCCAGAATATTTCATAACATAAATAAACTGGCATGGGTTTCTTTATTTACAATAAAACCGTAACAAAAATAAACTGGCTTTATTTACATTTAATCATAACATAATAAACTGGGTTTCTTTACTCCTTTATTAGATATGTGAAGCATAACATTAAATAAACTGGCTTCTTTATTCCATTACATTAACTTAACAAAATAAACTGGCATTGGCTTTATTACATGTGAACCATAACATATAAATAAACTGGCGCCCAACGTGGGGCCAAAGAAAAAATAAGCCCAACGTGGGGCCCAAAACAAAAGCCCAACGTGGGGCCCAAAACAAAAGCCAACGTGGGGCAGGAAAGGGTTAAGCAATTTGCTGCCTGAATACTTAAATACATATTTCACTTTAAATATTTTTTTTTTACAATTTAATGAGTAAATTCCATACTATGCGTTTGGATATTTGAAGTACAGTAGTATTATCGTATTTTCGGAGGAATAATAATCAGTCCTTTTATGGATTTTTCGTTTACTTGAATTTTAATCGAGTAAAACGACCTTTAAGCCAACTGGTTGTCTTTTCTACTGAACATGTGTGTATCGGTGTACCAAAATTTTCAAAAGCGTAAGATTGTGTATAGTACTATTGGTGTAGAGTCTATATAGTTGATTTTGCTCTTGGATAATAAATTCTAGGAAAAATAGATTCTTGCAAAGAAGCGAAAATCTATCCGAAGTTGTTGTCTCGGACAAGTTGTATCAGAACTTGAAAGAATTAATTGGTGAACTTGCGCATGAATAGTATTACACATAACCATAGTTAAATAGCCCAGTATTTGTAATCCCACTTATCGTAGTAGAACCTTATTTGTCAAATGATTTCAAATTTGTATGGAGATAGTAAAAGGAATCTTCTATGTAGTAACTCCTGGTAAAACAACTCGTTACAGAACTGATTTTGTTGAACAAATAAGATGTTAATGTATCCTAATAAATTGAATTAAGTACCCTTACCTACCAGCCTCAAAGAAAGAAAAATTTTGTTTACAGAGTGTATAATAATTTCATAAGCAATTAATTAAAATTTTGCGAGATAGAAATCGGAATTCTTTTTTTTCGCTAGTTAGCAAACCAAACACAAATATAAAACGTAGTGTTAATATAATAAATCTTATCGTCGGGATAAATATAATTAAATTCCGATAATTTTGAAAAAAAAAAAATTAATATATGAATAAGCAATTAACGAAGAAAGCAAAGTTAATATTAAATTTAATACATTTGTATGGTGTAAGTAAATCCATAAATAGAGAAAAAAAAAAAAAACAAAAAAATATCATCTTAAATAAATTTTGAAAAAAAAAAACCTATAACATGTATAACTAATCAAATCATTCCTGAAAGAACAGGAAAAGAAAAAAAGACCAATTGTAAATTTGAATAATCAAGTAAACCGGAAATGTCACTTCCAAGAACTCCGCCTAATGAAGCCTCCGCGTCAACATCGTCGTCGGCAGGGGAAAATATTTGTAGTGTCTGTTCTACGGAAATGTCAGGAAAAGACCGTTGTCTTATAATCACAACTTGTAATCATAGTTTTCATCAAACTTGTATTGAAAATTATTTAGTTAACACGGCTCAATGTCCGATATGTAAAAAACCATGTGAGTTAGGTGATCTTAAAAGAATAAATTTTTCGCAACCAGACATTCAAACTAAGCAAGGTTTGAAAGGTCGTGGTCGTGGTACTTCAACTATGCCATATAATACTCGTAGTCAAACTAGGTCTTTGTTTTATGATAGTCGACGTAGCTTAGGAGAGAAGGATCAGGATGTTCCTGAAGAAGATGATTCAGAGGTAGCTCAGCCTTCTAGATCCCCTAGAGAAAATTTAAACACTCCTATTAACTATGATCAATTGAATCAATTGATAGAAACCACTATGGCTAGACTTTTGTCTAATTTTAATTTTGTGCCAGCGTCACAATCACAACCCAATCCTGTGACGAACGAAAGAAACCCAAATAATATGAATAATAATGCGAATCAATCGACTCGGTCACGTGAACATTCAAATAACCCTACTAGGCCAAATAATGTAAATTATGATCATAGAAGTCCTCTTAGATCATATACGCCTATTCGCTCAATGTCTAACACATCAGCATATAATCCTGACAAACTTACAGCTATAATCCAGAGTTGGAATATAAGATTTGAAGGATCCCCTACTGGTTTAACCGTAGATGAATTTTTATACCGCATCAATTCTTTGACTTTTGATAACTTTGAAGGAGACTTCGCTCCGATTCTAAAGAATTTAAATGTGCTTTTGCATGGTAAAGCCAAAGATTGGTATTGGAGATATAGAAAGCAAGTAAATATTATTACTTGGCAAGGTTTCAGTGATGCTATTAAGTGTCAATATAGAGATTTTAGGTCCTCGTTTGATATTATGGAAGAAATACGAAATAGAAAACAAAAAGTAGGTGAAACTTTTGATGCCTATTTCGATGTTATATCCTCGATCATGGATAGGTTGCCTTTGCCTATGTCCGAAATGGAACTTATAGGAATTTTGACAAGGAACCTTAGGCCAGAAATTCGCCAAGATATTCTCTATATTCCCATACATTCAATATCTCAGTTAAGAAAACTAGTACAGATGCGTGAAACATTTTGGAATGAAGAACATGTACGTAAGAATTTATTAGCTCGAATGCCCAATCATCCGATAGTAAGAAGACAAGTAGCTGGTTTAGATTTTGAAGAAGCCCACGAAGGATTAGTGTCAACTAACGAAGAAGTTAATGCCATCGAGGCCAAAGCAAAAATATATTACTGTTGGAATTGTGGTGATCCAGAACACTTTTGGTACGATTGTCTGAAGGATAGAACAATATTTTGTTACGGTTGCGGAGCAAAAGATACATATAAACCGCAATGTCAAAAATGTTCCAGTAAGAAATTTATTTTTTCAAAAAACTCGCAACTGAGTTCAAAAAACTAGAAACGCCCAAATCTGTCGTAAACTCTAGTCGTATAACTAGTAAGGATGAAGATAAGGAAATTATTGTTTTGAAGCCAGAGACACCAAGCATAGTAACCGAGGAAAATCCCTCTAAAATAATTTTTCCTAGTCTACCATATCATGTTCGTTTACAGAATTACCTAGATAAGCGAAATAAAATTTTTAATGTTGATAATTTTCATCATACTATTAATAAGCCAAAAAGATCGACTCTTCGAATGAGAAAATTTTATAAGCTGCGTAAGCAATGTAGAAAATTTCTTATACACGCTATTATTAATAATCGACAAGATAACCGTTTTTATGCGAAAGTTTCATTTTTAAATTTTTCCGAATTTGGACTCCTTGATACTGGTGCAAATATTTCTTGCATAGGTAGTGATTTAGCCCAGATAAACTTTTCAAATAACCCTCAGTTTCATAAATGTCGTTCAGTAGTAAAAACCGCTGATGGTCATTCCCAATCCGTTATTGGTTGGTTATCGGTTGAAATTACTTTTAAACACCAAAAGCGATTATTAAATCTGTTTATAATTCCGTCAATCTCACAACGTCTTATATTAGGAATAGATTTTTGGAAAGCATTTAATTTGATTCCTAGTTCAATTGAATCCGCTGATATAATCGATCAAAGTAAATTAACCCAAGTCGCCTCTGCCATAATGGTAAACCCCTTACCCGAATTAGAATTAAAAAATCCTAGCAATTCTGAAATTCAGTCAGAAGAACTCGTGTTTCCGTTAACACCGACTCAACGTCAACAATTAGATACCGTAATAGCTTTATTTCCAAATTTTGAACAACAAGGTTTATCGCGAACCAGTCTAATTCAACACAATATTGATGTAGGAAATTCTAAACCCATAAAACAGAGATTCTACCCAGTTTCACCGGCTGTAGAAAATTTGATGTTTGCAGAAATAGATAGAATGTTAAGCCTGAACGTAATAGAACCGTCTCAATCCCCATGGAGTTCACCCATGCGTTTGGTAATTAAACCTAACAAAGTTCGTCTTTGTTTGGATGCTCGCAAACTTAATAGTGTAACCCTAAAGGATGCATATCCTCTTCCGTCTATTGAAGGTATATTTTCTAGACTTCCAAAAGCTAATATAATCACTAAGTTGGATTTAAAAGATGCTTATTGGCAGATAGGTTTGTCTGATTCAGCTAAACCGCTGACAGCGTTTACCATTCCAGGCCGTCCCTTATATCAATTTACAGTAATGCCATTCGGTCTCTGTAATGCGCCTTCTACTATGTGTAGATTAATTGACCAAATTATACCACCCGATTTACGATATTCTGTTTTCGGTTATTTAGATGATCTGATCATTGTATCCGAAGATTTCTCTTCACATTTATCTACTTTAGTTCGTCTAGCAGAAGAGTTTCGCAAAGCAAATCTAACATTAAACATTTCGAAAAGTAAATTTTGTGTTACTAAAGTTCCTTACTTAGGATATGTAATAGGTAATGGAGGTATTTCCACTGACCCTGAAAAGGTGAGTGCAATTGTTAATTGGCCAGTTCCTAGAACTATTAGACAAGTAAGAGGATTTTTAGGATTAGCAGGATGGTACCGCAGGTTTGTGGAAAATTTTTCTACGATCGTATTTCCTATTACGGAAGTTATTTCTAAGAAGCGAAAGTTTTGTTGGACAGATGAAGCTAATGCAGCGTTCAAAGAAATTAAAACACTACTTACTACTACTCCCGTACTAATTAACCCTGATTTTTCAAAGAAATTTTTTCTTCATTGCGATGCAAGTGATTTTGGGATAGGTGCAGTGCTAGTACAGCTGGATAGTGAAGAAGTAGAAAGACCTGTAGCATTCATGAGTAAGAAGTTGAATAGTGCACAACGAAACTACAGTGTAACCGAAAGAGAATGTTTAGCCGCAGTAGAAGCTGTGAATCGATTTCGTTGTTATCTTGAATTGCAAGAATTTGAGATCATAACTGACCATGCAAGTCTTATTTGGCTCTTACGTCAACCAGATTTGTCAGGAAGATTAGCCCGTTGGGTATTAAAATTACAAGCTTTTAATTTTACGATCAGTCATAGGAAAGGAAAGGAACATGTTGTCCCAGACGCATTGTCACGTTGTTATAATGGAGAAGTATCTGAATTAGATTTTTCGGAACCCGAGATTGATCTCGACTCTAAACACTTTTTTGATCAAGAATATTTGAATTTAAAACAGAAGATTCAAAGTGAATCAAGTAAATACCCTGATATCAAAGTTATGGATAGATTTGTTTATATTCGAACCGAACATAGCATCGGGGAGGAACGACAAGATCAATTTAATTGGAAACTTTGGATTCCAGAGAAATTACGACAAGAGGTCGTAAGAAGAGCCCATGATGAACCTATTAGAGCTCATGGAGGCATGGCTAAAACTATTAATTTGTTACGCCGTAATTTTTATTGGCCAGGACTAGTAAAGGACGTTAGAACATATGTAAGAAATTGTGAGGTGTGCAAGACTACTAAAGCCCCAAATAGAATTCTAAAACCTGAAATGGGAAAACAAACTTTTTCCTTTAGACCCTTTCAACGTCTATATATCGACCTTCTTGGACCATATCCACGTAGCAAATCGGGAAATATTGGACTCTTAATCGTTTTAGACCACATGTCAAAATTCCTTTGGTTATTCCCATTGAAGAAATTCACCTCTAACATAATTCTAGAGCAATTACAGAAACAAATTTTTCATGTCTATGGTGTTCCTGAGACTATTGTTAGTGATAATGGTTCTCAATTCCGTGCGAACGATTTTAATGCATTTTTAACTAGTTATGGTATTCAGCATATGTATACGGCTGTGTACTCCCCTCAAAGTAATGCATCCGAACGTGTAAATAGATCGGTAATTGCAGCCATACGTGCTTATTTAAAGAATGATCAGCGTGGTTGGGATGAAAATTTATCTAAGATTAGCTGTGCGCTAAGAAATGCATATCATCAATCCATTCAGAATTCACCATATCATGCCCTTTTTGGATTAGACATGATCACTCATGCTAGTTCCTATTCCTTGCTCAAGAACCTAAGAGTGCTTGATGAGCCTTTATATCCGCTTTCAAGAGATGATAATCTGCAACTTATTCGTACTGACATTCGAAACAATATTCGAAAGGCATATGAGATTAGTCGAAAACAATATAACCTTCGTTCTCGCCCGGTAAATTTTAGAGTAGGACAAGAATTATACCGTAGAAGCTTTGTGCAGAGCAATGCTGAAAAGAATTTCAATGCAAAATTGTCCCCGCTTTTCATAAAATGTAGAGTGAAAGAAAAACTCGGTTCTCATTATTATTTAATTGAAGATTTACAAGGTCGAACGGTCGGAACTTATCATGCTAAGGATTTACGCCCTTGACATAATAATTTTCTCTAGCCAATCCTGTTGTGAAAGTCACCATTATTGTCTAGTTTGTAACGGCCCATTTTGTGTCTTTCATATGTTAGGCAAAATCTCCATATGAAACATACCTATATCATGTTTTCATCATATGATGAAAAGCGCAAAATATATATATAGCTATTAGCAGCACTTGTTTGTTTTTTCTTTTGCTTTGATCTTTGTGGATCTTGTTAAATTAAAGTACGTGTTTTCTTTTAATTCATATTCGCTCATAAGGAACGAAATAAAAAAGTAACGGGATTCTCGTCTGACTTTGTCAGAAGAAAAAGGAATATAAGTTAACGAGTGCAAGTAAAAAGGTGGTTCAGTCAGAGTCGAGTTTGAGAAAGGAAAAGAACTGCAGCAACCAAAAAGCTTTATTATAGACTATAAAATATATTGAAAAAATATTATAAATCGCATACGGCAAAGAAGTACAGTGAAATTTTGAGAAAGAAAATTTGTGTCGAATGTTGGCTAAATGAAATTAATATTCATTTGTAAATTATCAAAAACTATATTACATGTGTGACGGTAAGAGATTACCAATTCGATACAAGAGAAAATGTTCGTCAAGTATCATCAAATAAGAAAAATAACATAATTATCCTGCTTTATAAGAAGTCATAAAATTTAATAAAACAGCAAATATATAAAATTTTAAGATTCTTGCAAAGAAGACAGCCACCCAATTTTTGTTAAAATTAACCGAAAAGAAATTCACCCAACTCAAACTACGCAAATGAAAAACGTAATTTAAATTGTTAACTGAAACAACCAAAAGAAATTAACAAAACTAAAACTAAGCAAACGGAAAAACTAAATTAAATTGTTAATGGAAAGAACCAAACGAAATTAACAAAACTTAAACTAAGCAAACGAAAAACTAAATTAACGTGTTAGTTGAAACAATCAAAAAATTAAAAAGAAAGCAAACTAAGCAAACGAAAAACTAAATTAACGTGTTAGTTGAAACAAACACTCAAAAATTTAAAAAAGATCAAACTAAGCAAACGTAAAACAAAACCTAACCTAAATTGTTAATTGAAACAACCAAAAATTAAAAATTACAAAACTCAAACTACGAAAAAGAAAAAACTAACTTAAATTGTACAACTGTACTAAAATAGCTAACTGCGAGACCAAACTAACGGGAACCAGAAAAGTAACCGAAAACAAAAGTCAGTTATAAGATACCGAAGAAGAAAACAAAAACGGGAAAAAATTACGTACACGTGGAAATAAGAATTTCAGAAAAGAAACAGAAGTGAAACGAAACCGAAGAACCGTGGTACCCGTCAACAGAAAAAAAAAAGGAATCGAAGCCGATATCTCTAAATTATATGTATATATATAAGCATAAAATTTATTAATTCCCCCTTAATTCATATTGTTAAAAAACAAAAGAAAAAAAAAAATCAAAAAGAAGAGAAAAAGAAAACCCCCCCAACTAACCTAAACCCCGTTTGTTATTATTATTATCATACCTATATATCTATATTGTAACAAGCCTGCCCACGTGCTATACGTTGTAATAGACAAAAACTTTGTCTTAAATTTTTAGTATTATTAATGAAGCAAGCAAAAACTCTTTCGTAAGGTTTGCTGGGAAACATTGTAGACAGCAATCATCGGTGAAGATTTTGTTTTTGTTTCACGCATAATATTGCTTGGTACATAGTCGTAGTACAACCACAAAATATTGAATAAAAATTCGGTTTCTTTCAATATTTTGGTGTTTACTCTTCCTTAATAAACTTTTGGGCACCCTTGTAATGTCAAAATTAAATAAGTAAATTTATACATTTTGTAAAGTATAACCATTGTAATATAAAAAAACAAATCTATATACTTGTATAAAACGTCTTAACCCCAATAAAATAAACAATAATTATTGTATACAAACCAAACCAAGAAAAAAAAAACTAACCTGTTAATTTCGAAAATAGTGAGAGCAAAAACAAAACAAAAGTGCAACTCTAACCCTAGCGGGCTTATAGGGTCGTTTTGTATTAATTTTCTTTTGCAGCCAATTTATCCGTACCTGTCATCACAATCCGGAGGCCTTCGCGAAACCTGATAGCAGAGTAAGGGTGAGTGAAAAACTTTACTTTTATACTTAATTGGGAATCTACCCACATTTTTAGAAGCCAAATTTGTTTGTTATCTTGCTCCCATTATATTCCCGTTAAACTACTATAACATCATTTATTTTGGGTTAAACCTTGTAAAACTAACCCATTCAAACTTGTATTTCACCTTATTCTCTTGTAGAAATTGTTTTTACTATGTATAGTAACCCTTTTCGCATTATTTTAAAAGCCAAAAACCATTGTATCAAATATCGTATAACATTTGTAATAGTACACTTGGTACTACCATCATTAACTTAAGTTTAAAAATCCTATAAATAAATACTAAAATGAACTGTTAAAAATTCTATTTTCTTTCTGAGGTTTGGTAGGGTAAGAAAGGGGAAAGTTTCGGGGTTCCTGGATACATATTTCAGTCACCAGGACCATTGGGAGGTAGGGTAAAGGACATGCTCGTCTACCACACCTGACGTAGCGTACCAACAGGGTACATTTCTACCGATAAGCTCTTCATCACATTATTCATTGTTCCACTTTTCAGTCTCCGTTGCCGTTTTAAATTCTTTGAATATTTAACTGTCTGTTAGTTAGCAGCCCCGCGTTAAAAAATAAATAAATAGGGAGTCTATAATAAATATACGACTCGTTGTTGCTGAATAAATCCACGATTATATGCCTTCTGAGGACCGAATCCCCCTATGCCGACTGTTAGCTACCAATTGTAAAATCAATGGCTCCCGTAGTCCTCCAAGACATCGTCGTCTTCCTATACCACCTAATATGTGTTTATTCATATTCCTTCAGCGCAATTCATATCCAACCTTTTAGATACCACCTAATATGTGTTTATACATATTCCTTCCGCCTTGTAGATTATAACATTTAAATAAACTATTCTCTGAATATTATCCTATAATCCTTACAAATAATTTAGTTTGGATCAGAATTACAATTTTCCATTTTCCTTATATAATAAACTGGCTTCTGGTAAGTCATTAATATAATTATTTATATTTAAAATTGGTATATGACCAGTACATTATATAATAAACTGGCGGTGATAATTTAACGTGGATATGTCACAATGTAATAAAGTCCACCTCATATACCCTTCCATCTTTCCAGAATATTTCATAACATAAATAAACTGGCATGGGTTTCTTTATTTACAATAAAACCGTAACAAAAATAAACTGGCTTTATTTACATTTAATCATAACATAATAAACTGGGTTTCTTTACTCCTTTATTAGATATGTGAAGCATAACATTAAATAAACTGGCTTCTTTATTCCATTACATTAACTTAACAAAATAAACTGGCATTGGCTTTATTACATGTGAACCATAACATTTCTTACGGGAACTTTCTTCCTCTGACCCCGGGCGACGATATCTAAATAGGGAATAAGTGTTTTTAAAACTAATAAATATAAGAAAATATCCCAAATAAATCTCATGAAGTTATTTTTCCAGGTTTCATATTTATGTCGTTTATTTCGACTTCTCAGTTAGTCTCTTAGTCTTAGTTTTCCAATAATCAAATCCTTACTGACCGCAGATCACACACATTCGCTTATGTGTTACAAATCCTGTGAAATCTTTTTTACTACAGTTACAACATAATTAAGAAAAAATATTTAATTTGAAACTATTTGCAAAGTAAACAGACTTGCTTTATGGCTATGGATTTTTAAATTTAATGTTATTTCCATTATATATATTATTTGTTCTGATTTCTCTTCTTAGCTACTGAAATCCGCTGTCAGGAAAAATCTCGTGGTGGTTTGAGTTATGAAGTTATTTTGGCTGAACCAGCCCCTAATGTTGCTGTACCCAAAAAGCCAATTACTCCAGGCAAAAATGTTTCGGCCGAAGAGATTGAACAAAAATTAAAAGCAGCCGAAGATAGACGTATTGTAAGTTAGTTTTATACAAATTATCGAATAATAAATAATACTATATATTTCTGACTTTGTAAACAATTAGTCCTTGGAACAGAAGAAAATGGCGGATTTGTCATATAAATTGGCTAAAATTGAAGAGGCCACACGTAAAAAGGATGAAATCACCAATGAATTCATTAATCAAACTAAGGAGCAATTGGAGTCAAAAATGGAACAACATGTTGAGAAACGCGAAGCCATTATTAGTGATTTAAAAGAAAAATTAAAGGTAAAAAAAAATAAAGAAATGAAATGATTGTTATTCAAATTCTTATCAAGGGTTTATAAAACCAATATTTTATTATATAAAAATACATTTTCATTTAGATTCACTCTCAAGAAATTGAAAAGACTCGAGAACAATTGGAACAACAAAAATATATTGAAAAAATTGCTATTGAGGAGAAGTTAAAAACTGCTCAAACTTTGCGGGATGAAAATATCAAGAAAATGTTGGAACGTCTAAAGGAACACGTAAGTTTCAAATATATTTAATAATTTTGCAATTCAATAATAAAGGCACTTCCAAAAGCACCATTCCATAAAAAGAATTCTAACAGTAATTTGTAATTAATCAAATCTTGTGTACAATTTTTTATTATATTCATGTTCACTTCCGTATACATAATTAACATATTTCTTAAATTTAATAGCTTAACATTATTAACATATTTTTAAAATATTATTGTTCAAGTACTTCTTACATTTTTTCACTTTGCTATATGTAGTTTACAGTAATTTATTATTTGAAAATTTAACTTTAAAATGTAAAATGAATGCAATAAAACGTTGTCTAAACAAATATTTGACGAAATAAATATATTCATTAACAATATTTACATACTGAATCTTTTTGAAGTAATTTGTCTCTAATTTGAAATTCATTTGGCGCCACTATTGCAATTTACATTCCACTTACTTTAATTAAGTTCGATTAAAATTTTAAAGACTGGTTTTGTGAAAATGTTTGAAAAAATTATGAACTAGGCCTTAATGATTTCAAACTTTTTAAAAGTCTAATAAAATCCTATTTTTAACTAACATGAAATTCAAATAACGTCTCTTAGAAATTAATATAATGGAACTTAACGTTGTGTGTAGTCAAAAGTACTGTTTATTTTATCAAATATTTGTTAAGTAGCCATACAAAACGATTACTTTATTTAGATTAAAAAAATTTCCTCAATGTCGAAATTCACATCTATCTTTTTCACTTTCACACATAATTTTATACACACCTAATCCAGTCATACACACAAATCTCTTGTAAATGTTTCATTTCGAATTCATATTTTCATTTGTTTTCTTTTTTTCAAATTTAATTTTAATATAATTTTAGAACACTGTCAAAATTGCTGAAATCAAAAATCAAATTGATCAATTGGAATCACAGAAAATCGAGGAGAAGGCCCGCATTATTGAAAATAAATTATATACCGCTGAACAAAATCGTGAAAAGGAGATACAAAAGAAAATTGAAAAAGTTCATAAACTCGTATGTTTTTTATTTATGTTTTTTACTAACTCCCATACTATTTAAAAGGCCTAATTCATAAAAAAAAATATTTTATATTTATAAAATGCTTATTTAGCACAATTTTGAAAGAAATTTCTAAAAAAAAATTTTATAAGTATAAAATATTTTTTATGAATTAGGCCTAAAGCATTTAAATTCTTGAAATTTTTGTAAGAATAGTTTTGCTATTGCTGTTTCTCAAACTTATTTGTTGTAATTTGCTGTAAACAAAATTTATTAGAAAACATATTTTCATTTTTATCATGACTTATTTATTTTATTTTCATCATATGCAGTTGACCATAATTGTAAATCGAAGTCATCCAATTTATGTGTGTGAAATGTAAATACATATTGATTTTTTAATTGCTAAACAATTTTATTAGAATACATTACAGACGTCCATTGCAATAAGATTTCACAAGTTTTTGAATTGTACTGGTTTCCGGGCATATTGCAAAAATATTTTGACTTGCAAATAATACTTTTCAACATAAAATCTACTTCTGTTAAGTTAGAAAAACTGAAACTTTGACAAATAATATAAGAAGGGGCATAATTTTTAATAAGCTTGATCTCAAATGTTTCCCTTAAGAGTAAGAGAGTTGTCACAGAAATTACGATATCTATGAAATGTAGGGCCAATAAATAGTTGTACATGAATTGCCACATTAACTGCTAGTCCATCTGAAAATCGTTTACAAATGACTTTATGAAAGGAATATCATAAAATTTTTTGGAATAGCGATATCAAATTGAGTTGAAACTTAACATTAGTTTATATAAATAAATATCACATTTAACAAATGTAATTTGGGGAAAATATATATAGTTTTGGAAATGAACGAACAATTATCAAAAAATTTCCAATTCGTTCTATAAGTTCCCTTGTATGTAATTCCTATTATAAATGGATAACAACCAAACTCATAGTTTACAAAGTTAATGTGGTAAGCAACCAAAAATGCTAACCACCACCAAAAGTATAAGTTAGGTCGATAACCCATAAGGAATTGTATGAAGTGGCTAAATTGTATGATATCATAATGACTGATTTGCCGCATATGCAACTTTTAATTTTTAAGAATTTTCGTCGCTTTCACTCATCCAAGGGAAACATTTTGAGGACTGACGAAAAATTGTTAGCTGGCAGTCTGTCCAATAATTATAATTCAGGCTTTTTACTTTGGCACCATCAAACAAAGGCAACAGTTGCAATTACTATGCATTTCGAAATATTCATAACCGTTCCATTTTTTATTATAATTTTACTGGCTAACATTTTGTAACGCGTAATGTTGTTATTGTTTAAGACAGGGCGTAGTTTAGTCAAAAATAAATGCCAATTTTTATTTAAAACATTGTTCAAATGTATTTATGAAAGTTTAATTCACTGTATTTCTCTAATTACGTTGTTTATTATTATTTATTTATTTTTTTATCACAGGAACGTCGCGCTGAATTGGTTCGTCAAAACAAGGCTGCTGCACAGCCCCAAGACTTGAGCGAGGATAACACTTCAGCAGCTATTGCCTCATCCGACTAGAAAATAAACTAAATTCCCAGCTACTATAAACATAAGAAGAAGAAGAAGAAGAACGATTAATGATTATTTAAAATATAGCACTACGAAAATGCTTCAAAATAAACAAGAATAAATATTAATATATAAAAAATTAGAAAACTTTTTGAAAACCAGAGTTTTCAAAAAAGAAAAAACACAAAACAAATCAATTAATTGCTAAAGAACATCAACAGCAAAAAATCCGTTTAATTAAAGTTTATAACAAAAACTATATACTCAACAAATTCAAAAGAAAGGCAGCATGAAAAAAACAAAGCATATAACCCCCTCTCTCTCTCTATCTCTCTCTAACTACTAATTACTACAAAATCAACAAAAAAAAATGAAATAAAATAAAAAATTTAATTATATTTTCATTATTATAAAAAAAAAACTTCAACTATCTTTAAAAAGCCTAAACTATTGATAAAATAATTTAACACTAACAACTGGAAGAAATCACTTAATAAAGAAAAACATAATATTGATATAGTTTGTGTTCTTAAATGTGTTTAAAAAGTGCATACATATATACATAAAAACTTTTAATTTACTTTTGTTTCGACTTTGAAAATAAAATATCATTAAACAAAAAACGACTTGATAAACTAAACAACACTACACAAAAATAACTAAAATAAATCATTTAAACAAATGCTTAAATAATAGGTGGTTTGGCAAAAATATTGTTAAACAAAATAAACCAAGCAACACCTAATTAAAGCTTATTATTTATCATAAAATTATCAATTAGTCGTTTTAATGTTTGTAAATCACTTTAAAATTACTAAATTAATAATGAAAAAAATATGAAATTTAGCACCCATGTCTTATCCAAATGGCCTGGCTCCTTTATATTTTATGTGTAATTTTAACTCACAATTTTTATTTTCTAATTTTAAGAAACACTCTTCATTGATTTTATATTCTAATTATTTTTTATATACATTTTGTGTAAGTTTTTTAATAAGAAATCTAATACAAATGCTTCAAAAAAAAAACAAAAGTAAGTTTTTTCAATAAGAAATCTAATACAAATGCTTCAAAAAATAAAAAAACAAAAATCAATAAAAATATTATTTAAACAAAACAAATATTTGAGTTTTATTTCATAATTTCATTAAATTAAAAAGTAAAACTAATGAACAAGTTTTTTCTAGGCATTTAAGGACTAAAATGTTTTAATTTTTTATACTTTTTAACAAATTATTAAAGGCGAAAAATAAGAATTTTTGACAGAAAAAAAGTATAAGTATATGACTTGATAGTAATATAAAGTAACAATATTTTGTATATTTTATTTTATATTACAAAAAAGTTGATATTGATATTAATAATAAAATATAAGCAAATATGATAATAATTTAAACCGAAATTACTTTAGAAAATATTAGATATATACACACATATACAATAACATAAATCGAGATATTGGTTTAATTACTTTTCTAAATGTTAGTATAATTTGCTGGAGAGTCATAACAGAAAATAGCTTAATTATTAACTAAATGAAATTTGCATAACCATAAACAATAATGCAGAAAATTTTCAATCTCTGTTAACTCTTATAACAAAATACTAAGCTTTAAAACAAATATTATTTTCCAAATCACTAAATAATAAAAAACAATTAAATTGTTAAAAAGGAGTATATAAAAAGTATATAACAAAAACTTGTCTCTAGAAACGCTTTTGCATAAACCAAATATTTATCACTTATATAACATATACCTTCTATATAAAACACTATAAGCCTTAATATTTAACAAATATAAACCCTTAAAAAGAAGATGTATCCCTTAAAGTTTCTCAATTTTAACTTCCTTCTTTATTTACTCTTACCTACCCATCTACATGCCTCCTCACATTTTTTTAAACTAAAAATCCTCTCTTATTAAGTATGTACTGTGTTAAACCTCCGCTAATTCGTCCTTTTATCATTATTATATTTACACAAACAGCTCTGCAACGTTTCATTATCCCTAATAAATTCAAGGGTAAAATTTATTATTAAGCAAAAATTATTACTTAACTATAAACAAACAAAAAAATATATATGCATATACATACATACATACATAATAAATCAAGCGTATTTATAAATGTGTAAAACTCATTTCGTAATAATAATGAAAAACAATAAATTACTTAAATATATCAAATAAAAACAAATAATGATAAAAATTCAAATAAAAATTTCTAACTTGAATGCTAACGATGACTTAAAAGCATTTTTCTTTTTATTTAGATGTATATCTGTAAGTACATACACACATATCCTTAAACCTAACAATATAACATCTATTTGTATTAATTATTGCATATTAAATCGAAACCCAAATCCATAAAAATTACTAAAATTTAATGCAACGCAGATACGGACATTATTAACAGAAAAAAACATAGTTAAATTTCGAAGGGTTTTAATTTTGGAAATTTTCTTCTTAAGTTGAATTTAGGGTTTCCAAAGGTTTAAGCCTACATACATACATACATATTATGTACATATATGCAATATTGGACCGAAAATACATTTGACTTGACACTGCGGATAAGAGTGCAAGTTCGCCAATGCTCTTTATAATAGTAGTCACAGTACACCTCAAGGCAGAGCTTAACCTTTAAGCTGCCTTGGTATACCTCTACTTGGAATTTGATATGTGAATTTAGCAGCCAACCTAGTGATGTCAAATACACAATATAACAGAATCATTAGGATGGCTGGCCTTGGCATCGTAAATATTGTTTTAATATGTACCCACTAGTATACATGGAGCTGAATAACATATACATATGTACATTGCATTCTTAATTGAGAAGAGTATTCTACTTCCTTGTTTACTAATTGATAAGGTTTATAAATTTATTAAATTTTTAAAAATGTACAACTAATTATGTGCGTATGTATAGGTCTGTCTGCGTACACATATTTTGCATTATTTTGTGCAAAATGTTGCAAAATCTTGCAAAATGTTGTCTGCGTACTCCAAATCTCTTGCAGCGAGAGAGCCAAAAAGAGAATTTTTTGACAGTTGGAATTTAGAGAACTTGCAAAATGTTGCTGGAGAAATTTCTGCTTGCAAGATTTTGCAACTAGTTTGAACAGCTGTTTTTATTTACTGTTTGAATGAAATAATTTTTGTGAAATAAAAATAAAAATTGGAATTTAACAATGCAGAGGCAAGTAGTTAGAATTGTGTTGATTTTTAACGTTTATAATAAATTATAATTAACAAAACATTTTACTTCGTGCTAGAAACGTCCAAATATACAGTGCGACCGTGATGACCAGCAGAACTTTGTGAGACAAACTTTGCGTACACATATGCTAAAATTCTTTTGCTTTGTTTTTTCAATCGTTTACTAACCGATCAGCTGTTTTCTTGCAAGATTTTACTGGATGCTGTCTGCGTACTTTTTCAGATATTTTCAGCCGACAGAGTAAAATTGGTCTTACTCTCCCAAAAAAAAGTTACTGAGTATTTGCTACTGGAAAAGTACGCAGACAGACCTTATATAGAGTCAAGTATGTACATATGTAAATATAACTTGGTGTCTTTCATGTACGTATGTGTGTACATCTTACTTTTAGGATCATTTTAAGGAAGAATTATAATTGAATTTGGTTAATGTTTTCGGAAAGGTGTGTTTAATTAAGTAATGTGATATATCAAATAAAAAGTAGGAAATTATATTGGTTTGAGGGTGCTTACATATTACTAATGTCATTAAGAGGAATGTTACGAGTTTGTTTGTCTAAGAAATTATTTTTTGTATTCCAGACGGGTGGCGCGCCCATTATTGAATTAAGGTACTCGCTAAAAAAACCTAAAGGTATATTAAAATTCAAGGAATGTTACCACACTGTTTTTAAATTTATATACGGAATATTGTCAATAGCTCGACAATTTTCTGCGTTGCCTTCTCATGAGTTAACTGTGTATAATCTTTACAAAATCGCAATTAAAGAAAACTTGTTAGTTATGTGAGAGTTTCACAAAAAAATGTTATATACTAAAGCAAGTGGAATTAATAGGTTTAAAAACTGAGAGCAAAAATTCCTTCCATGCTATTTTTCGTTACCGTAAAACTGTTAAATCACACGACGTACAGTATTATGTCTGTGGTACAGTGTGAAGCTAAAGAACAAAGGGATGTCGAATTATTGTACACCGTTTTATCAACAGCATTAATTTGTATCTCCCTGTTGTTTGCAATGCAAATGCTAATCATTTCTGGTAGCAGTGTGATATTTTATAAATCTAAACAATACTGACAGCCATAACACAAGTGAAAAAGACCGGTGTCATATACGCGAAGTAAATAAAATTGTGAAATACTTGTTAAATATATAAAATCACAAAAACTTTAACAAACAGAAAGATGGTTGTTAGGCCTTATAATGAAGAGTTGAAATATTTGGAAAAAATTAGCGATTGCTGCTGGCGGATCAAGAAGGGATTCCAGCCCAATATGAAAGTTGAAGGTTGCTTTTATGTTAATGAGAAATTAGAGAGACTAATGTTGGAGGAGCTGAAAAATTCGTGCCGACCAGGTGCCGTTGGTGGTTTTTTACCGGGTGTCAAGCAAATAGCCAATGTAGCAGCATTACCCGGCATAGTGGGACGCTCTATTGGTTTGCCAGATATTCATTCAGGGTACGGGTTCGCCATAGGTAATATGGCTGCTTTCGATATGAATGATCCACTATCTATTGTAAGTCCTGGAGGTGTAGGATTCGATATTAACTGCGGTGTCCGTTTGTTGAGAACTAACCTATATGAGAAAGATGTACAGCCCGTTAAGGAACAACTGGCACAAAGTTTGTTTGATCATATTCCAGTCGGTGTGGGCTCAAAAGGTATTATTCCAATGAATGCGCATGATTTGGAAGAGGCTTTAGAAATGGGTATGGACTGGAGTTTGAGGGAGGGATATGTTTGGGCAGAAGATAAAGAACATTGTGAAGAATATGGCCGCATGCTTAATGCTGATCCCTCGAAAGTCAGTTTAAGAGCCAAAAAGAGAGGTTTACCTCAGTTGGGTACTTTAGGCGCTGGTAATCATTACGCTGAAATACAAGTGGTTGATGAGATATATGATAAATGGAGTGCATCGAAAATGGGTATAGAAGAGAAAGGTCAAGTATGTGTGATGATACATTCCGGCTCCAGAGGTTTTGGTCATCAAGTGGCCACTGACGCTTTAGTTCAAATGGAAAAAGCTATGAAGAGAGATAATATTGAAACAAATGATCGTCAACTGGCTTGCGCGCGAATCAACTCCCCCGAAGGTCAAGATTATCTTAAAGCTATGGCTGCTGCTGCTAATTTTGCTTGGGTCAACCGTAGTTCTATGACTTTCCTCACTCGCCAGGCATTCGCCAAAATGTTCCATACGGCACCTGATGATCTCGATATGCATGTAATATATGATGTTTCCCACAACATAGCTAAAATCGAAAACCATATCGTTGATGGAAAGGAGAAAAAACTATTGGTTCATCGCAAAGGTTCTACTAGAGCTTTTCCTCCCCATCATCCGTTAATACCTGTGGATTATCAATTAACTGGTCAGCCTGTTCTTGTAGGTGGAACCATGGGAACTTGTTCTTATGTTTTAACTGGTACTGAAAAGGGAATGCAGGAAACGTTTGGCTCCACTTGTCATGGGGCAGTAAGTTAACATAAGATAAATTTTATATCGTTAAACATATTGAATTAACACACACATTTTTAGGGTCGTGCTTTATCTCGTGCAAAATCCCGTAGAAATTTAGATTATAAAGATGTTTTGGAAAGATTGGAGGATATTGGAATTGCGATTCGTGTGGCTTCACCCAAACTTGTCATGGAAGAAGCTCCTGAATCATACAAAGATGTAACTGATGTGGTGAACACTTGCCATGCTGCTGGTATAAGTAAAAAATGTATCAAGCTTCGACCAATTGCCGTAATCAAAGGTTAAAATGTGTGCTTGAATTAAGAACGTTCAGCTTCTATTACTTGAATTGTAAATCATAAATTTATATTTTGAAGTTACAGGACGTGAAAATAAATCGAGTATTGATTCCAGAGTAGTTATAGTCTCTAAATATCATTTCAATGTGAGACTTTTTATTATTTCTCAACTGATCTATCACATAAAAAGTGTGCAATCACTATATGTTAAGATTTCCACCAACACTTGATTGTGCAAGCACACTGGCGTCATGCAATGGGCCTTTTACTAGACTGCATTTCTTTCTGTTAAATGGGGGGTATAAGTTAGACACTAATTTAGCTCTCTTGCAAAAATTACTTAATGAGTGGCATCCTTATAAAAAAATATATAGTGTTTGTAGTCACCCTGTTATTTTGTTTTTACTGAAAGATTACAAGAAGAATAACTATAAATACAAATGTAAAAAATATACGAACAACAAAAAATAGACATTTCTATAATTTTCTGTGGAAACTCAAAAATTTTTGTGAATTTAAAATATAACTTTGTGGTTAGTAATATTATGAAATCTCTTAAAAACACATTTATAAACCAATTCTATTTTAAATGTGTATCTAAAGTGTTAAAATAGATTAATTGCCAACGCACTTAAATATGTATATGGCCCCATACATGTAGTTTGTTGTAGCAAAGTACGGAAAAAGGCGCCACCAATTAATAGGCGAAAAGCTACAAAGTCCAGGAAAGGAAAGTTATAAATTAATACCGAACACAAGGTTTGTGCTTAAACGGACTAGTTTCGGAAATGCCTCGCCTGCAGCCCCCAGAGTACGTTAACTCTGCTGCGATGGATGACTTTTTAACCAACTGTATAGCTCCTCCCAATGCAATTCCTCATTCAGCAACTGACGAAAATGGAGTCGTACAAAATCAACACGATCTAAAAGAGAGTGCCGTGAAATCGAATGAAATAAGCAATTCTTCTAAAAGCTATGGACATGGTATTACAAATAGCGACCATAAATTCCAAGATCAACAAATACACACAATATCGTCTAGTGATGAAGATTTTGTTATGGAAAAAAGTACTGTTGAAGAAGAAATTGCAGATATCTCATCCGATGAAAATAGTGATTTTGAGGGATTTGATGATTGTTCCACTCCAAACAGTAGTAGTGTTATAAATGATACTAGTCAGGAAGATTTCAATATATATAGCAATTATTTAAAGCGTTTTTCACATATATATTTCAATGAATATCAAGCACATTCTGAAGACAATGAGGAATCCTTTGAAGTAGAGGATGATGGAGACGAAGACATTTCTATAAATGACGATAAGATAATTTACAGTTCTAGAGGACTAATATCTTCAAAAAGGTCACAAACATATCGATGTGAGCCTTATACACCAATTAAGCGTAAAAAATATTTAAAAGAGGAAAATGATATTGGTAGGTTTTTTTTACTGTTACCTATAAATTATATGTATCAATATAAATGAACTATAGCTGAATTGGGACTGTGAAATGTAAATTAAAATTTGAATCATAATAATGACTACTGGCGAAAATGTTTTTCTTTTCTTCAATCTTTACATGGTATTTCTTGAGTACCTATCTTTTTGTTCGTGGAATCGTAATACCTTTGTGGTGTTATTTTCACCCCTGTTTTACTTAATTAAATTTAGGGTCATTATTACAACCTAAAGTTAGTTAAAAGTAGGATTTTATCGGACGTATAAAAACTATCGTTTACAAAATTTTACTTTTACCTAAAGTGCGCGATAAATTACAGGTAAGTTTATCCTACCTGGTAACTTAAATCCAATTTGCAATATTGTAAAGCTTTTTATACGTCTGATAAAATCTTACTTTTAACTAACTTTAAGTTGTAATAATGGCCTTTAAAGTTGTATATATTTTAATATCTACTTTTCTTTACTGACAAAGTCAAAATGTAACGTTCTTAAACTGAGGCTGAACATCGCATTTAAAATAAAACGTTCATGAAGAAAAATTTTATAGTTTTCATGAATACATTTTTCAGTTCTGTAATATCAATTAGGAACTATGGACTTTAACGAATTTCATTAATGTAAATTTTAGCAAATTCACCAACTCAATTAAAAACACCACCTGATCAAATAGTTGAAGTCAATTCTGATTCAACAACAAATTCTCTAAAAGAGAAGCGGCAGCAAATAAACAACAAACTCCAATTGAAGTTGTTTCAACAACATCATAAGCCTAACAATAATCCCAACAAATGTTCAACTGAATCAACCAGCGAGTTTCCTGTAAGTTCACCATCAAATCCGCAACAAGCAAGAGGGGGAAAATATCCAGTACGACCTCCACTCTTAAAGAACACACTGCCAGCTGATTCATTTGAACGCCAACTGGCTATGATTACTGCCTGCAATCCGCAAATGACATTGGCAGAAAAAATTCAATCTTGGGATGTTGAGGAAGAACCTAGTGATTTGGAAGACGTTAAAATGTTTGATGAAGAATTTAAGCGCATGGAGAGACAGAAAATGAAACAAAAGGAAAAAAGCTGCCGCATTAAAAACATTGAATGTAAAAACTACGATTTTTTTACATTTCGACAAATGATACTCAACAATATTAAAGAACAAAAATATACAAGTGGTCAAGCTGGGAGTAGCAATATTGGAGCGTGTGGAAGCAAATGTATTGAATCGTCTGGTAGTGAATCAAGTAAAAGTGTTGTACATGTCGATGATAGACCGTCAACTTCTGCTATAGCGCAACAACAATTACAGCAACGACGTTCCAAACACCAATTATGTTTCGATACGGGAGAACCTAAGAAACGTGCTACGAAAAAATCCCAAAAGAATCAAAACTCCACAACCCCACCTCAAACTTCATCGTCTGATAATGAGGGTGATTGTTTTAAAAGCTCTAAAAATAATACTGGCCAACGTCAAATACATACATTTGATACATTATTATGTGCCAGCAGTTCTGAAGAAGCCATCAGCCAAGAAGAGCCTGCTCATGCGCCACTGAAAACCAACAATAAACATCCCCAACTTACATTAAAAAATTTACGCAAAAAATCACCTGGTCGACAACAATTACCAGATCCTCCTGCAAAACGAAACGAGAAAAATAATATACCAAAAAACTCTCGAGCTATAACTGATGAAGAAATTCAATCGTTTTTTCGTCCACACCGGGTTAATCGAGAAAGGGATAAATATAGTCGGTCGCCCATTACTGTAGTAGAACAGTCCACTAGTATTATTCAGATGCGTTTGGATTGTGGAAATGAAAATAAGGAAAAACTATTTGAGGAAAAGAACAAGGAGGTTTTTAAGACGCCCATTATACCCCAAAAGTATTTAGCGAATACTTCAATAACAGCAGAACATCAAAGGCAACACAACTATTCACCTACAAAAAATGAAAAAGCAAATGAAGAAATAGAAACCGATCCTCTTAAAGAACAAACTATGCTAAAACCAGATATTTCAAAGAGTGAAGTTTTGAAAGACAATGTGCAAATTAAATCTGTAGTCGATGATTCTGATGGTGTTTATCACCAGCAGCATGAATTTTGTAATTATTTGGGCTTAACAGGTATGTCAACGGCCACCGCTATGGCCAATGCAGTAGCAGAATTGGCACAATGTAATTTAGCTAGACGATCTATGCGTGTTTTGCGGCAACAACAACAGGAACGTCGTGATAAATCCGCCAAAGAGGAGCGTTTATTGGAAGCGCTTAAATTGAAACAGCTTAAAGAAATTCGTAAACGTGAAAAAGATGGCTGTGATATGATACATGTGATTGAAAATAAACAAACTATTATTTTAAAAAGTGAAGAAGGGTAAGTTCGAAATTAACTATGATACTTACTATTATTTTAATTATTATTGTTATGAAGATAGTAGTTTTATAAAAATTCATATTTGAGCGACTAAAAATATTTGAATGAAGTTAAAATAAATTACAAATCGATCTTAAAAGAAGAATGTTAATGGCATTTTATACAAAAATTCTTCAAATGAAAGCTCTAAAAATCAACAATTTGAAACCATTTACCTACCATACTGAAATAGATAATTTAAAAAATAGATTACTGAAAATTATAAATTCGTTATTTGAATTTAAAAATTGTAATTCTTGGAAAAACAACGTATCTAAAACAGCGACATACCTTTGCACCAAACAGAAAATATAAAGTTCACTTAACAATTATTTTTTTTAAATTTCGCATGAAAACAAATTTATTTCTTCAATACAAATCTTCGAAACAGTGCCCCAAATTACCTTTGAATGAATTGCGATTTCCCAAATTTGTAAAATTGAGTATTTTATAATATTTCTGTTCAAAATTTGCTTATTATAATTTGAGTTATAATCTTTATACCATTCTATAATTTGGTTGCCTAAAATTTTCTTATAATAATTATTGTTATAATCTTATTAGCTCCCACTCTCAAGTTTCTGAACCAGAAACATCCGTAAGGGAATCCAAAAGGAAAACTAGCAATAATTCTACAGCAAAATCATCAACAAAATCTCGCAATTCTTATACAACTGCAAAGAACGACCAAGAAATTAAAATACTTTGTCACATCGCTGCTAAAAATAAAAAAGAATCTGAAAAACTTTCTTCCGAGTGTAATAAAGAAATTACACAACCAATAAGAGAAACATCAATGCGTCAAGCAAGAAAGCGCAAGTCTGGTAAACTAACAGATGTATATGAAATTGATAATGATATTGAAATTGAAATAGTTGAACATAATAAAACCAAAACGGTTGATAGTATTCAAGAGACGCCTTTAGTAGAGAAAGGAAAAACAACAACATCGCCTATGTTGTCAACTGACAAATCAGTACTAGAGAGAGAAAACATAAAGATTTTAAGATCACCTTTATTGCCAGCCGAAGAACTTGTAGCAGAGCAAGAAAACGTTACAAGACTTTTAAAATCGCCTACGTTGTCTACAGGTAAATCTCTTTTGAAAAATAACCGACGTAGATCACAAAACATTTATCAACAAAACGACACAGTGCAAAACCGAGGAGCTTCTATTGTGTGTAAATTTGAACCAGTGGGCGATACAAGTTCACTATCAAAGAGCTTAGACATAAAATGTGCCAGACCCACCTCAAGAATAGACGATTTGAACAGAGTTGAAATTTTGAATGAACATTCTAATGTGGACGGAATGTGTTTATTTAATACGGGTATACATTTAATACCACCAGCACCTAGTACGATACAGAAAAAACTGCAAATAGCCTTAGAGGAGTCACGCAGGTCCAAGCCTAGTATTTTCATAGTACAATCTTTGGAAACTAAAAAAGAAAAAGTCAATAATTCAAATATGAAATGTACAATCTTACCGAATAATATGGAGGATGTTAGCTCATTAACAGACATATATTTAGGCGAGGAAATTAATAATGACATGAAAACATCCCATAAGACATGTCCTAATAAGTATAATAAAAGTGATAAAAAGAAAGTTTTCAAAACACTGAAAGGTAATAAATATCCAAGCTCTAAACGCAAATTGCGTAAACGTAAAATAATTGTTATAAAAGCATCAAAACCTAAGGACAAAACTTGCGACAGTTTAAATGCAAGAGAACTACGTTCATCACCTAGAATTAATGAAAATCAAAAGCATAATTCTATAGTTAAAAAAACCGAAAACTTGAAACAAAATTCGAAATCAGATAAAATACCTACGTGCAATGAGTCAAAAAGTTTTCGAACTGTACACACAGAAACCAAAGATTTGGAAGTTTACCTAAACAAGCAGAATAATCAAACCAAGACTCGTTTAATGGCTAAGGCATCGGCATTATTGGAAAGATCAAGACGTATGACTTTGCGCGGTAGTTGTCATTTGGTAAATAACAATTCTAAGCTTAAGCCGAAATTGCAAAGATCTAAACTGAGTTTACGAGGTGCTAAAAAACAAACTTATAAGCCTAATTTGGTTAATAAAACAAATAATGGAAAAAAAGTCAGATCATTATTAAAACTTCAGCAATTTTCTTCAACAGCGCAAAAAGAAACAAAGGCAATTACAAATAAAGCAAATATATCACCAACTTTAAATTTGCCAGAAAGTGAAAATGTGGTTGTATCCTCAACCACTAGCACATACGACGAGAAACCTTCCTACGAAGTCTTGGCCACTCAATCGCCTATCACATTAAGATCTCTACATAATACAGCGCCATATGGCATTGCTTCTTCACCAATAAAAACCAAAGATCAGGAGTCACAATGCGATGTCAGCTATGGCGTACATTATCTTAATATGCCGCCTCTACCCATACAAACTATGCGCAATCCTTTAAAATCTGAGCATGGCGTTGTTCTTTACATTTATAGTGAATTGGATATATTAATTGTAATACAGGAGCATTTGATTAGTTTTTGGAAATGCTCAAAACTGATAAATATGTTAATAACAAAGAAAAGAGCTACTTGCACACGATCTGATGAGTACAAGATGCAGCATAGTGGATCGTTACTAAAACAAAATGTGTCGGAGAATTGTTGTAACAATTTATTAGGACACAGTCCTGCCTTTTTATCAACACTAAACGAACAGAATACCTGCAATGAATGGATTCAGTTGGGGGAGTTACGTCGTTTGAATCTTGGTAAGTGAAAAATTTTATTAAAATTCAAATATAGGTATATGTGTTGTTTTACTGCCCAGACGGGACATATATATGTATATATAGTATATATAGTATATATATATATATATATATATATATATATATATATATATATATATATATATATATATATATATATATATATGTGTAAATCTTAAGTTAAAATATTAATTATATGTAAATCCTTATAATCATATGCAAATTGCTATCGGACCATCCATACACATGAAGCACATAAAAGAAAAATCTACTACTTCATCCAGAATGATTGCTATTGAATATAAAATGTTTTATTTGAATAATATTGTTTGGTTTTAATTGACGAAATGAAATTTCCACTAATTGTTATGACAGGGATGTCATAACGATTAGAGAAAATTCTGCAAATTCTTTTTTCTTCCCAAAAAGAAACTCAAATTGCATATTAAAGTTTTAAAGCCTGGTACGCGCCTCTGCTTCAGATATATACGGTCATGCAAATATATGATTAATTTTTATAATTTCATCAATAATAGTTTAATATGTAAAAACTTGGAATATTTTTGTAATCATTTCGTTTACCTTTTATATTTTATTTTTACATTAAAAGATTTCGAAATATCAGTACCTTATGCAAATCGTATATGTCTACATAATTCAACACCCATCTATCTAGAAATGCGTGCTCAACAATTGCCCAAAAATCAACGTGAATGCAATTTGATATCAATGTATATAAATATATATTATTATCATGATGAAGATATGATTGCTAAATGCAATTCAATACCATTAGATTCAATACAAAGGTAAGTTGTTCACACCCTCCTCCATTTATTGTATACATTTCGACATATGTGATTTAACACTGAAATTTATGTTTACTTTTTATTTGACAGTGATATAAAATCAGTAAATTATACCACTTTGACGGATTCGCGGTATTTTATTATAACATGGCCACAGGAAAATCTTTTAGGCAAAACGCGTTCCGGATTATGTAAATATTCCTTAACTCCACAATTAGACACTTTAGCCAGTATTAGAGAATTCAAAAGTATGCGTCATACCATACGATATTTGGAGTGTATGAGTGGTAAGTTTCTAAAACTATAGGGAGTGAAATTAAGTCAATAAAAATGTTATTTCTTTTATTTGGGAAAACTCAGTGTTTCAAAAGTTAAATTAAACAATAGGTCGATATATTTCGACTTGTACAAAAAAAGTGCTAAATAATTTTATTTTCTATTAAAATCTTTAAATGTATACTTTTAGATGATAAATTAATCGGCTTCGGTGAAACTCAAGTTTCAATATGGGATTATCGTAGTGGCGATGTTTTAATGAATTTCGATTTTGAAATTCCAATGGGTAGAAATCTAGGCTCCATTTATTTCTCCAGTCAAGACATCGAACAAAATAATGTTTTAATCTTACATCAGTTTCGCGATGTATATAACAATGGGAAACCCGAATTAATGACCTTAGCATGCACTGTAACACATAACCAGCCGTCATATAAGATATTACTGGAAACAAATTTACCTACGACGTCATTTAAAGTTAATAAAAGTGCAATAAAAACTGGTGATCATTTAGTGGTAACCGGGCAAAATGACGACGAGCTTTGGATCAGTTTAACTAACCCAGGAGTAATGACAGTTGTCCCAAATATACAAAACACCAAACGGTTTTATAGTCGTGAAAGATCACAATTGATTGAGATTACTGAGAAAACGTTAAATGTTAATTCATTGGCCAATCATATGTTGCAACTAGCTGCTGGTATACTCTTAAATTGAAGTGCAAAATACGATGTGAATAATGTAAGTACAGTATATTAACCTTTGGCAAAATCAAAATTAACAGGACGAACTTAACCAATCTTATTCTAAAGTTTTTTTCCCAACCAAATTTTGTATTGGAAAAATATTTCGGATCAGTTTGGACAGCTTCGTCCATCTAAAGCAATATCAAATAATAATATTTGCTTTGAACAACCAATTTTTAACTATTTTTTTTTAATTTATCGTGTTTTCTTTTTGGGCATTTGTTTTAATACATTTAGAATATTTCAAAGGTGAAATTTACAAAACAAGTAATAAATATGTATTTGGAAACTTGTGTGTAAAAGAGTACTGAGTAGAATAAACATCTAAAATGTATGTATTTGAAACACATACAAAAATTTAAAAAAGATGTAGAATATGAAAAGTTTCCTTTCAAAAATTAATAAGTAATGTATGTACCATGTAACTATCAACCCTAAATAGTTTTTAAATATTTTTAAAACCTGCAATTTTTTCTTGAAAAAATACGGTGTCTGAGACACTATTTTAATTTTCTACTTCATTAATAATATTTTTAGTATATAATATATATATAATGACTTGAATGGATTTCAAGCAAGGAAATTTAAATATAAACTAAAATGGAATGTATTATAGGTTTCCGAATTATAACAGTCTCATTTATTGTAAATATGTATTTATGATTTCTAAAACATTTATAGAGCAAATTTTGTGTAATAACATTTCACAATATTAAAATGTTTATATCATACGATTTAAACTGCCTATTTTACAATGTCGAATAAATTCTTTCTTTCGCACATATATTTGAAATAAAAGCAAAATTTTATGTTGTATTTGTTTTATTTGTTTGAAATTTATTTATACAATAGAAAGAACTCTGTGGGCATTGTGAAATCGGCAGAAACAATTTATGATATATAAGACTGTAATTATTCGCAAAGTTTAAAACTTAAGCAATTAGTTTTTCCTTAACAAGAGTTTTATTCCCAAAAAAATATAATAATAATAATAATAAATAAATAAATAAAAGAATAATAAATAAATAAAAATATGTACTTTAGTCCCATGACACTATATTTTTTACAATGTATAATTTATTGTAGCCTATTTAAAAAGATAATTAATTATGCTACTTTTTTAATATTTTGTTTCTTATATTCCATTAAGGAATTTAATAATGTATTAGCTGTTTTTTAATACGTTTTAATTTCATGATTTTTTACCAAAAAATCTTACCATTAAGCCTTTCTTTGTTTATATACCGTAGACATAGACATATATATACATATATGTATATATGTATGTATATATATATATATATATATATATATATATGTGTGTGTGTGTGTGTTATTCATCTCACTTAGTTTTTAACGTCTTAAAAAGTGCTTATTAAACAAAAAAGTGCTTATTAGATTTTAACGTCTTTAAAAGTGCTTAAACACTTATACGGTGTTCAGACATGCACCTTAATTGAGTTTTTCACAATTGAGCTCAATTAACCATATAATTGATATATTATGGAGTAAAATTTCACTAAAAATGCAGCACTATTAGGAAGTGTGTTTAGTGAGCAAAACAATACTCACTGAACAAAGTTCTTTTAAACTTTGCATCTAAATTGCGGAAAAAATAAAAAGATAAAAAAAAATATGCCGAGCCTTTTTGAAGTTAAGTTATTGACATTAAATTTAGTATTAATTAGAAAATAAAAAAAAGTTCCCTGATTTGAACTTGAGGTTCTTGCGAATATAAAACTATTTGCTTTTAGTTGTAATACGATAATTGAATATTAACTCAATTAAAAATGCAAATCTGAACACCATATTGGTAATATAATGTTAGAGAAAACTCATGAAGTCAATAAAATTTAATGTGTATGTAAATGGAGTTTTATGTGTTTTTAAGGTTGGGACTCAGTAGAATGAGTGTACGAGTATATGATCATACTTATCAAATTATAACGTTTCGTGTTGCTAGTGAGATCTGACTTGTGGAGTAATGCTGCGTGAAGGTGTGTATTAGTAACGTAAGTGGCAAATGTTTTTTTATTTAACAAAAAGGGTCCTCAGGGTTAAGGGTGGTTGCGACCAGCAATCGCCAATTCCTTCAAGATTTACCTTTAACTGCTGTTAAGATCAGGTGGCAAACTTTTAAAAAGAACTGATTTCTCTCTTTCTTTTACTTCTCTTTATTATTCTTTACTTTTTCTTAAAACATAATAATAATGTATTAATGTTTCTAATATACATACAAATAGTTTTCTAATAATTTGTATTCAATTAAAAAAATGTATATGTACATACATACATATTAAATTTACAACTATACCTCTTGTACTTTAGTAGTATAAACTTAAATTCAGTTATTTTACATAGTTTATCAACTATTAATATCCTATAAGCTTAATGATTAAACTACAGTTACTATCATTTTATTGATAAATTCACAAATATTAATTGTGTTAAGATTATTTTTTCAAAAACTCATTAAAAAATTGCAACAAATTGAAAAAATAAATTTATCTGTAATCTTTAAATAGAATTTATAAAGATTAAAGCTCTGTGTAATATAGTTTTAAAGACAGCCGAAAATAGGTTAATTACAAATTTTGACCTTTAATTCTTTTGTTAGTTGTTTTTGGTTGTGCAATATTCTATCAGTAACAAAATAACAATTTCCAGATTAGTATTTATTTAATAATTAGCTTAATTTTTGTTATATTAAATCTAATAAAAGCTATTGTAGGCAATTTTGGAAGGGTGAATTTACAAAATTGCTTCATGATAAAAACACATTTAAAGTTAAACATAATATTTTATTCATAGCAGACAAAATAAAAATAAGGAAATCATTTTAGGTAGGATTTGATAATGTTATTTAATTTATCTAAACAAAAGAAGAAGTTATATAGAAAACATTAATTGCGAAATAATTACTACAATTCTTTATCAGGTTTCGTTTTTTTCGTTGGCGTCATTGAAGTCTTGGTTTCTGTACTAGTTTCATTCGCTTTTGCATCCCTAGCTAACTGCCAGCGTTTAAATTCAATCATTTGCATTAATCGCACTTTTAATTGTGGCTTTCTTTGCATTACGGATGATAGTTTGGAAAATTCTTGTGAGTACATAAAGACTACTGGTATTTTGACATCGTTGATACCATCTCCAGACATGGCAAACATAGGTTGAGTTTCGCCCGATGAGCCAGGCACATTATCACAGACAATTAGTGCTAAAGCACCCGATTTTTGTGCCAAACGTGCTTTACTTACGAATGTACATTCACCGCGTTCAGCTACTAATATTTTACCGCGAACTTTCTCCTCATTTTTGAGTATGTCTTCGCAAGCTCTCACAGGATCCGACATAATAATTTCGCCTTCCACAAATTCATCTTCGACTAATTCGGGTGTGAAATGTGATGGTCCAGCCATTAAAGCAGTCCATTCGGTCGATTTATCATCAACAGTATATGCAACTGCCTGGAAAAATTACATTTATTGATCACATTTAAGACGTGCGTTTTAAAAGATGTCTATATATAAATGCGTTACTATTAAAAATGGCGTCCTAAAAGGTGTTGTAACTTAAATACATGTACAAAAGTAAACTTCAGTTATCGAACTAATGCCTGAACAACTTTCAATTTGAATCTATGCAATATATTAAATAAGAAGTACTTGATTTAAACAACTTCCTTTGAGACCGTATGTACATATCGATGGTCACAAGTATAAAAACCCTAACATAAATAACTGTAACTAACAGGAGAAGTCAAAAACGTAACAGAAACTTCTAGTGCTTGTAAAATTGTGCCAAATGTATTGGAATCACTGAAAAATTCAATTTCCTAAAAGTATCTACGTGTTAGGGCCATTGTACTTGTGACCATCGATATATTTAATTATCTAATATGTGGCCCACGATGCAAACAACTAATTCGGTTTTAAAAGAAATATTTTTATATAGAAATCTTAAAAAAGAGAATATGTTTAAGAAAGCGGATGTTTGCAAGGTTTTCATTAACGAACATTGCGAAATAAATAATTCTTACCTGTAATTGTGCCAATTGATTCATTGACTGTAATTTAGTTAAATCTGACATTTCTTGCATAAATAATAAACCCATTTCGCCATCTTCAGGAGATTTGGCCTAAAAAAAGATAAAATAATAAGAAGATGGTATCTGCAGAAGCGTATACATTTAATTAGATGTTAATGAAAAACTAGACTTAAAGTAACAATAAATAAAAAATTATGGTAGATCAAAATATCTCTTAAAAAGCAAGCCAAATAATAGTTGATATGTACAAAAATCAACAACAAACTCAAAAGAAAATGATAACTCACATTATAAAAACTATGAAACAGTCGCACCTTTCCATCGCCTAATGAAACCATTGTGATACCCATGTCATAAACAGATCGCAAATGATCAGAATTACTTGCTTGAAAGTCCAGTGCTCGCAGCCGTTTTGTCGACGGCGCACTCGGGCACGACCCGATAATAAAGTTTCGTAAAGGCTTGCGTACTTTCTCTGAAAAAAATCTATTTGAAGAGGGACATGTACGCATGAAATCCAACACATTGTGCTCTTCAGATTGGCGAAAAGCTATGGAAAATGAAAATAAATAAATTACATTTACAAATAAAAGCCTAAAATATATTAACTCACTATAAGTTGAATTTCCTAACTGAGCAAGTGAAAGCGGCAGTAAATGAGCTTCAGTTGTAAATACAAATTCATCAACATTCAATATTAAATCCTGCGGATCAGTAAATAGGAGATAGAGATATTTGAATGTTTCTGAAAGTACAAAGGAGTCCATGCGATCCTCATGCTTTCCTGTACGTATATCGTTGACAGCAGCATAACCACAGGGAACTTTCGCATATTTCTGTAAAGCTTTTAAAGCTTTCTTACCAACTTGGAGATAATGATGATCACCTGTAGCTCGGTATAAAAAATATGTTGATTCAATAAATTCTGGTCTTAAATGATGTTGGCCCCAATGTATTTGAAAGTCAACTGTAAATGCTTCCGGTATAAAGGTATGCATTTGCATAACTTGATATAACATTTCATGAGTTTGTACAGCTGGTTTGAGGTCTCCTGACAACACTTGTAAGCCTGGCCAAAAAGCCAATAAGGCATCCATGAAGTTTCGAGATTTCGCATGAGGCCGATGCATAAGTACATCCAAAAGCATAGGTCCTTCACTCACATACTTCATGACTGCATTATAGTGTCGATTGAAACGTGCTAAATATTTATCGTCACCCAATAGCACGTAGGATTTGAAAAGATACTCATAATAGGAATCTATGCCTGCCCCAACACCTGAATCACGACGCACCCAGTCGCCAGAATGAATATTTAAAACGGTTCCCATTAGATCTGACCCTCGATGCCGCAATTTCCACAATGCATCCATAGCGGCATGAGCTCTTGCCTCAAAAATTGGATCACCTTTTTTATAATATATAAATTATTTAAATTATAGATTAAAAAAAATACTGCGTTATTATATTTTACCAGTAAGTCGTGATAAAGCTGCAAACTCAAGCAATATTGTACCCGCACAAGCTGTACAAGTCTCACGAGATTTTTTTAACTTTTCGTCTTTTATGCCATAGCGTAAATTTACACGTGCGTGTGGTATACCAGTTGAAGTATTAAATGCCGGCAATAACCGGTAACCCAAATCTCGTGCCATTTCTAAAAGTTCGTCTTTATACCATAACATCACTTGGCTTTTCTTTTGTATATATTCAGCTAATATATGGGCTGATAAGAGACCACCCATCATACGAATATTGGTTTCGAATACCGATACAATAATATCACTATCAAACTGTACATCGCGAATTACACGCTTAACGCTATTTTCAAATTCAGCAAAGTCTCCCAATAGAACTAAGGTGTCAAGCGAATCAACTAGAGTCATTGAAAAGCTAAAAATAGAATTGAACAACAAGGATTACAAAAATATTTTAAGCGTATAAATTCTTTCTTTATTGCAAAAATATTTTATGATGTGTTTCTTTTTAAGCAAATTCATTCTTAAAATGCGCTTCACTGAAGTTTTTTTTAAATATTAATGCTTTTATCAAATAGATGTAAATACTAACTGCAATTTATTTCAGTTATTATCTCAGTTAAATTAAAAAACACATGCTTTGTTTAATAAATTAACCGAGACAAAATCTCTACTAATCGTTTTAACGGACGTGTTCTTTTTATATACAAAGTATGTAGATAATTTTTTTCAGAAAATATTTAGTTTCCAAATATTTAAAATTAAAGTTACAAAATAATTCCGTGAAAAGTTGTTTGTTTGTTTGAATGAAATACTTTACAAAGTAAATTTGCAAAGTATTTGGTGCACAGATGCCGACGGGGTGACTCAGACCATATGCCGGCGATGTTATTAACCCGTATTTTCTTCCGTTACTGTGACTGACTGCACACGACTTATGCCTTCACATAGGAAGTAGCAACGTAGTTAACCACGGAATATTCCTCCGAAGAACTGTAAAACTATACAGTTATCTGAGGTTCCGTGAAAAGTATTTATGATGCAATATACATTTTAAGAATTAAAAAATAATTTAAATAAAGAGTGTTTCCAAGAATATTCCTCTCATATAAAAACGAGAAACGTTACAATGAAGCTCCGTGGAAGCAGAACTTAATCCGCAAAAATATGCTGACTAGTAAAGCAACCAACAAATTTTTCATGTATATTACTTTTGATACAGGTAAGTAGATACGCAACATTCCAGACATATTTTAATCCGTAAAGGTTAATATCCTAATTTAAGACGAATGCTTTTTAACTTACTTTCCTAATATATCATCCATATCACCTCGAGAGGGTGTAACACCTCGGTATCTACCCTTACAGGATAAGGGCATTAACTCATCAGCCGGATAGGCATTATTTATATATGCATGATAAGCATGATAAAACATCTCCCTGGATTCTTCTCTGTAAAGGGAAACATTTCAATAAGCAAAACTTTTTTCATATAGTCGTAATATACCGTAGAGCTTCTCGTTCTTTATTTGACATGGTCTGTGTTGGAATGGTTTCGCATATAACCATGGCGCTAAAAACTGAAAACAATATCGTTGTAGAAATAATGAACTTCATATTCGACATTGTGGAAGACGATTTATATCTTTTTAACCTTGATATGTTCATAGTGTCCGACAAGAGATATATAACAGTTCACTTATAGCAAATAACAACAAGTTTTAATGCACTATCGTTGTTTATATTTAATTTCTGCATTTAATTATTACAGATAGTTGCATTGACCTTCACTCTAAACCAGTTTTTCTTTTCTTAATTTAAATTGTTAAATAAGTTTTTTCTTTTAAATTTGTGCACTTCTGTATTAGAATTACGATATTCCGCTTTCCGATGGTATCTTTATTCAATCATATTCAAATGATTTTATACATCGCAAAAAAAAAATCATATCTCGAAAATTTTAGGTCCACGTATGTATATTGATATAAATAGTTATTTGTTTGTTATCTGTAGGAAGTTCATAATAACATAAAATATGTACGCATTTATCGTACTAAAAGTTTTATCAAGCAAATATTTTTTTTGAGTTCATTTCTTCATGGATGTTTTCGTTCTTTTCGGAAATATGTCAAAAACAATAGTTCAGGTCGCAAGATGCTATTGCTTATTTTTTACTTTGGAGGTTGATTTAAACAAATCTTTTTTGTATACGTCAGAAATTAAATATAATACTAATTTTGTTAATTAATCTAATTGTATTTTGATAACGAAACTTTTTTGCTTTATGACAACTCGACTAGTTTTGATAAAGTTTATGAATGGCAAATATCATTTGTTTTTGCAATTAACAGAGTTGTATCTGGCTTGAGAAGAGCTAGTGATGGGCAGTGTCGAGAGATATGACAACTTGACGTCATTTTGACGTATGCAAAAAAAAATTACCTAGCTTTGTATATGGTATTTGTGAACAAACACATTTTTCCCAACAAATATTTTTAAAGTAAGTACGTCCTTAGAACTTTTTTCTCGCAAGTTTCAATGCTAATTATCAAATCGATTTTGATGTTCCAACTTGCAGCGAACTCGGCAGCGAGTCCATGTATCTGTTATTGATGTGCCGTGTTCAAGGAGAAAATAAGGCTGAATTTGTTTAGGTGGCAACTTATCTTTCTCCTTTTAGATTCAATTAAGCAAGTGTCAAATATACTATTTATTTTTTATTATGTATTTGTGAGCGGGGTTTTTAAAACAATAATAAAGATTGTATAAAATGGTAAATATTCATAAAAATTAATTTTGTAATACTTATTCTAACTGTTGTTCATGACAGAGACGAAGTTTGGCTCCTAGCCAGATCCCAACGAATAAAATCAAACCAAGCTTAAACTTCACAACACCTTTTCAAAATAAACGTAAACGAACTTGTGTCCAAGAAAAGATTCAGATACAAAGGTTTCCACAGCTTTCACAATCAACACTATTAATATCTATGACCCAAACTGATTATGAATTGGCTATTTCAAAAATATTTGCTAAACCTTTCAAAGTGCCCATAGCCAATTACATACCAGATTATAATAACAACAGATGTTTGGGTTTGAGAAGAGCAACAGTTAGGAAGGCCTTACATGATCCATATGCTTGTAATGCCTTGATATTGTATACACCACCCAATTATACAGAACATGAACGGCTATCTATGGATCCTAGTAAAATATTAGTTCACGTCGTTGTTGACCCTGTGTTGAGTAATGTTTTACGTCCTCATCAACGAGAAGGTGTGCGTTTTATGTACGAATGTGTGGAAGGCAAAAAAGGCCCATTTAACGGTTGCATAATGGCTGATGAAATGGGGTTAGGCAAAACATTGCAGTGTGTTACTTTATCCTGGACATTATTAAGGCAAAGTTCCGAATGCAAACCTACAATCTCAAAGATAATTATAGTATGTCCATCTTCTTTGGTGAAAAATTGGGAAAAAGAATTTCATAAGTGGCTGCAAGGGCGCGTGCACTGCTTAGCTATGGAAGGAGGCTCTAAAGAAGATACTATACGTTCCTTAGAACAATTTGCCTACAACACTAGTCAGCGTTGTGGTACTCCTGTACTAATAATATCCTACGAGTCATTCCGCATCTACAGTGAAATTTTGTGTCGTAACGAAATCGGAATGGTTATTTGTGATGAAGGTCATCGGCTCAAAAATAGCGACAATCTTACATATCAGGCGTTAATGGGGTTGAAGACTAAACGGCGCGTTTTATTGTCAGGAACGCCCATACAGAATGATTTAACTGAGTACTTTAGTTTGATAAATTTCGTAAATCCCGATATGTTAGGCTCAGCCACAGAATTCAAACGGAGTTTTGAAAATGCGATATTGCGGGGCCAAAATGCAGATTCTAGTGATAAAGAACGACAACGGGCTGTTGAAAAGACGCAGGAGCTAATAGCTATTGTAAATCAGTGTATTATCAGAAGGACAAATCAAATTTTGACAAAATATTTGCCCGTTAAGTTTGAAATGATAATTTGTGCCAAAATGACCAACTTACAATTGGAATTATACAGAAACTTTTTGATATCTGATAAAGTTAGAAAAAGTTTGCAAGGTAAAAGTTATAAGTTCTTTATTTTGTTTTCACTTTCACATAAGTTTTGTTTCAGATTGCTGTGATAAATCGTCCACTTTATCGGCTCTAGCCGATATAACAACTCTAAAAAAGTTATGCAGCCATCCAGATTTAATTTACGAAAAAGTTCAAGCTTGTGAAAATGGCTTTGAAAATTCTCTGAATATATTACCAGCTAATTATAAGACAAAGTAAGTGAATTTATTAAATAAAACCCCTTTTTATAACGTCAGTTATTGAGAAATCGGCGTTTGAAGAGTTTTTGCTGTTTTGTTTTATAGTTTTATTTTAAATTTAAATTTTGTACACAGAGAATTTAATCCAGAATTTAGCGGTAAATTTATTTTGCTGGATTTTATGTTGGCTACTATAAGGGCTAATACCGATGACAAAGTTGTTTTAATCTCGAATTATACACAAACCTTGGATTTATTTGAGCAATTAGCAAGGAAAAGGTATATAAATTAGAAATCATTATCTTATTTGATATAGATGGAAATTTGTTTTAACTAAATGTTTGTATTATATTTTTAGAAAGTATCCATTTGTTCGTTTGGACGGATCCATGAGCATAAAAAAACGTAGTAAAGTTGTAGATCAGTTTAACGACCCCAACGTTGATTGTTTTCTTTTTATGTTGAGTTCGAAAGCTGGCGGTTGTGGTTTAAATTTAATCGGTGCAAATCGACTATTTATGTTTGATCCAGATTGGAATCCGGCTAATGATGAACAAGCTATGGCCCGTATATGGAGAGATGGGCAGAAGAAGGCCTGTTTTATATACCGCTTAGTAGCCGTAAATATTTCTTTATTTTGTTTACAAAAATGTATTTGCTGTTCGTTAACCTAACTATTATGTCTGCAATTCATTAATAGATCAGCCACAAGAAATTACTTTTTTTCCAACAAGTTCATGAGAATATCTCGAATGAAACTAATATGATTCCTATATCTATTTCTTTAATGTTTTTTAGAAGTAGTGATCCATATAAGCATACTATTTATAATGAAATCATTTTTCAGACTGGTTCAATTGAAGAAAAAATTCTACAACGTCAAACACACAAAAAATCATTATCAAGTACTATTATTGATAATAATGAAAGCGAAGAAAAACATTTTACAAGAGATGATTTGAAAGATCTATTTAGTTATGAGGCTGATATTCTGTCAGATACACACAATAAGTATGGAAACTAAAATATATACATATATTCAGTCTTTGATGATTTTTTAACAAATTTAGACTAAAATGCAAACGCTGTGTGAATAATATACAAAATGAACCACCACCAGATGATTCTGATTGCACTTCCCATTTGTCTCAGTGGTATCACTGTTCTAACAACAAAGGCCTACCAGATAGTACATTAGCTCAGGCGTGGCAAACTAGTAAAAGTATATCCTTTGTATTTCATCACCGTTCTCAGGGAGAAATAAAAAATAGAACTTCGTCTCCAGAAGATGAAAAATCAAAAGCGGTATATGTAGACAGAGGTAATAATAAAATTCATACAAGTTCAAACGAGATTTCGAAGAATGAAGAAGAAGAAAATACTGAAGATGAAGAGATGGATGATAGCAAAGATAGCGATTTTGAATAAAAAAAATATTAAAGTGGTGTTTGTATTAAGTTTTTGGTTAACAAACTATATAAGAAAGTAAATTATTTAAATTTTAATTGAAATGTATCTCTAAAAGATTCTAAACTAGTTTGAATCCAAAATTTGAAACCCTAAAGATTTTTATAAGTTACTCCGTTATTTTTTAATTGGCGTACTTATGAAATTTACTATATATCTATATGATGATTTGGAAAATCATCAATGAAATGCATATAGACATTGCTTAACCATCAACAAATAAATTACATTTAAAACAAAATTATGACAAAATGTGAAATAGTAAATTTCATAAGGATTTGCTTTAGATTCTATTTTTCATTTTACCTTATAAATACTTTTACTGGAATCCAATGGATTTCTAATTGTATAAAGGTGTAGAAAAATAAAATGTATTCTTCTTATCGAACATAGATTATTTGCTGGGTTGGTTTGATGTGAGTTTCAAAACCTACTATACTTATTCTCATCTCATGTGATTTTTGAAAATAATAAAAAAAAAATTTTTAATTTTTTTTCCAAAAATCAAAAACAAATATGTACATATATAGCTTTTGAAATAAAATTTTTTTTTCTAGATGGTAGGCGCCTAAAACATTTGGCTTCTCAAACAATTTCCTACTTAACAGTATAACATATTTTTTGAAAATAATTTTTAATCTCCCTTATTCTGTAACATTTTGTCAACGTCACGCCAAGACAATACCAAAACTAAGACATCTGCATATTATTTTTCCTTCGTATTTAATTTCTTTTACCAGCCTCTTATTATTTTATAGGCCTTAGGGAATAATCAGAGGCCGTCAGCATTAATCAATTGGTGACCACAACTAAAATACAACTGCTCTATTTTTGATATTGTCTTGACGTGACGTTGACAAATAGATACGGAATAAGGGGGGTTATATCAAGGACGACCATGGTATGTGGAAGGTAAAAATATTCTATCCTGCAAAAGTTGACACCAATATTTTGCACTAGCTTATTTATAGTCAGTTTATAATTGAACATTCAATAAATATTAAGTGGAAAAATGGATGGGCTAATAAAGTCTAGGCTGCGCTTAGAACAAAATACCACAAATTTTAATCCTTAAAACAAAATTTCTTTAAAGAAATTTTGAAGAACCAAATTATGGAACTCAGATCTGAATTTTTTTCTTATTTTGAGTCTAGCAAATTTTCCATATCAAACTAAATAAAATTCATACACAAATATTTTTAAGTTTCCTTAGATAATTTTTTTAAATTTATTAATCAGTTTAAAAAAATCTCGATTGACAATATTATTAATTAAAAAATTAAATATTTACATTTTAAAGCTTCTTTTAATAATAGAATTTGTTTAATGATTTCCCACAGCCTCTCTCTCTTTAATTTTAATTAACATTTTTTACAATGAAATATTTTCTATCATTTCGTTTTTTATTTAACAAGATAACATTAATTACAACAAAATAAACTTTTTGGCAGCTAGAATATTTAAGCATAAACGATTAGATAGGTGTGTTTGGAAGAATAATTTTACAGAAAGATTTATAGGGTTTAATGTTGACATTGTGTACCAATTTAATTATATAAACTTCTAAAAATAGTATTAAATAAAATTCAATAAAAATGCGTTAAAATTCTTATTTTCAAAGATTAAAAACTTAGGTTGTTTTATATGATAAGATCTAAATTAAACATCTTGGATTTCATTCCATACATTGCTCTTTTCTGGAGGCTTCTCCAAAGGTGGCACAATATTTTGACATTCATTTAAAAAAGTTTTTATACTCTGGTAATACCTAAAAGGAAATAAAAAAAAAAAAATTCTTGTTCGATATATATATATATATATATATATATATATATATATAAATATATATATATATATATATATATATATATATATAAATATATATATATATATATATATATATATATAAATATATATATATATATATATATATATATATATATATTTATAAAAGCATGTATATATGTATACATATGTTTATATATATATATATATATATATATATATATATATATATAGATAGATATATATATATATATATATATATATATATAGATATATATATATATATATATATATATATATAAATATACATTTATATATATATACATATATATACGCAGTTATATATATATATATATATATATATATATATATATATATGTATAATCCCCCTGATTGTGTAAAGCGGTGGCGTTTACGTCTCAGCCATTTTTCGTAGTAGATTAATAAAAACTGATAGCGTGTTTCTTTATAGCACAAAAATCGGCGTCGGTGTAAAGGCCTTACACAATCAGGCTGAATATAATTTTACCTTACCCATCTACTATCCAGGTGTCATTATGAGAACCACCAACAAATTCCAGTATGCGTTTACGATCGCTACCACATGCTGTATATAACGCTCGCATCATTCGCGGTGGCACTAGATTATCCGCCAAACCGGATACAAATAAAAATGGCACTGAACATTTCGATATCTTTGACAATGAATGGAACTGGAAAAACGATATATTTGTGTATGTTGAAATTTGAATTTTTATTTCTTAATGTAATTCTTTTAAAAACCTTATTTTTATACAAAATATGCGGTATAAATTTAACAGAAGAATGCACTAACTCCACAGCCATTTCAGGTATACTTGTGAATGTATTTTCCACAATCGCACACATAATTTTTTGGCCGTAGATTGTATCAGCGGCAACATCGATAGCAACTGCTCCACCCAGCGATCTTCCGAAAATGACAATTTGTGTATGATCTAAATCGTGACGTGTATACAGATAGTCTATAGCTGCTCTGGCATCAATTGCAAGGCCTTTTTCACTAGGAGCACCGGTAGAGAGACCATATCCCCTATACTCAACCATCAATATATTGCAATTAAGATGGTAGAATATACCCCACACATTTTGCATACGATGACCCATATTACCTGCATTTCCATGAAAGTATACAAATGTGGGAACATTTTTCGAGCGTTCTTCTGGTTGGTTTACCCAAAACGCATGTAATGTAACTTTATCGGGGGTACGAATACTCACAGTTTCATGAGGTAGATTATGCATAGTAGGTATGGGTATGTAAACACGCGAATTAGCTGGCAAATCCGGATGAAATAATAAAACATCTTGGGCATAATAAAATATACCTTTTTTTAAGGAAGAAATCATAAATATAAGTTTTTATTTGTAATCATCAATAAACGTACCCAAGAAAACGGAACCTATTACCGCCATGGTTAAATAACCACCATAAAAATAATAAAATATAAAGCATAAGAGAAATGAGGCCATACATATTGCCCACACACTACGGGATTGTGGCAACTTGACCATGGTGATTTCCTTATTTAAAGGCATGGCTTTTATTTTTATGACTTGTAATATAATTTTTAGTTATAGTTTTGTTTATTCTATATAATTCTATTTAGTTGTTATATGTAAGAATACTTTATTACAGGCGCGTATATTTAGAAAAATCATTTTGAACACTTTTTTTGCGAATTATCGATTCCTTTCACATATCATTGCAAAAATCGTTGTATACGTTTAGTGTTGATTTATAAAAACAGAAATATCGCATGCATACGATTGTTTGCTATTTTGGTTAAAAACGTTTACATACATATGTATGTGCAAAACTTTATTTAAATTTGATAATTTTAGTATTTTCACGAAAGTAGGTTATTTTTATTTACAATTTAGTTCTAATCAGCTGTTTGATTTAGTGTTGCCTGGTTTTGGAAGACTACTGCGAATTGGTGTTAATAGATTAATCATGAACGTATAGACATTCAAGTGTTCTAGGCACAGAATACGCCTATGTTAGCCTATGGTTCTAGGATTTCACTATAATTGTTTGGTTGCAGGACAGTTAAATACGTTATATAAATGCCTTTATAACATTAAGAGATTTTAATATTCCTCCCCAATAAATTATGTGTGTGGACACCTTACATATTACACGAACACTTATTATGTATGATTTATTTTTGTTCACCATACTTATAATATTTAATTTTGGGTCAATAATCAGGTTATTGCACTTCTGGTGATTTCCTACAGGGTTGTGTTATGACTGTTAACAATCGACAAATATATCTTGATGAACGAGTCAGCTGTCTTTTTTAAAAGATTAAAATATTTAAAAAAATATGTAAATGTTCTATCGATGCAGTTATGAAATGCCTATAGGTTTCATTTGATATTATTTGTTAAAAGTGGTTAAATGTACGAGTAAAATAAATATATATAGATAGTTTTATATCCTTCTTTAGATAATCTAAGCCGCCGCCGAATACAGTGGCTCATTTGCAAGCCGATATAATGAATTAGATAGAAAACTAAAACATTGAATTTATTTTCTGTTTAACTACTCCATGAACTTAAAAACTTTGTTCGAACAACCAAAATTTACTTTGCTCTGAATGTTAAGTGATGTAAGTTTTATAATGGGTGTGTTTGGGTACTTGATAGACTGCAACAATTTGTACATATGTATTATTACTGGATTGTGTTGATTTACTAATACTGATTCAAGTTACTAAATAATTGTTAGAAGAAAAGTACTAAATTTGCCTAATAAGATATGTTTTTTATATAAAATAAAAATTTCCGGAGAATTTATATTAGTTCTGTAACATTATTTTATTCAGTTTTGAGAAAAACTGAATATAAAAAATACAGGTTTGTTCTATATTCTATATATGGAATCAAATTTTTCGAAATCATCAGAATTGTTAGTTTTTCAATCAAATTTAATATGCAAAATCACAAGAGATACGTACGAGAAAAACAAATTAAAATTGATGCTGGCAGCCAAGATGCCGCCGCTAATAACTTCTCGGCTTGCTTGCATAGGTGCACTGTACTGTAAAATCATTTGTGTGCTAAGAAAGTTCTTTGCGTACGGCAATAAAGAAAATCTGTATTTGGGTGGTATGTCTGGTTGACATTCACAATTATTAATTGTACAAAATGGCAGAACAAAGCTGAAGAAAATCAGCGAAATAATTATTAAAACAAAGCAACAAAAGTATAATTTTAAAAGAACTGTCATAATACGTATTAAAAACTGAAAGACGTTAACATAAGTGAATAATTGTGTTAAAGATTTCGTGCAGCATTAAATATTCATCACCTAAAAAAGAAATAGATCTCGCACACATGCATATGTACATTCTATATGTGCTATGTTCGAAAAACTCTAAGGTAGTGCTGGTGACCCTGAAATTAATACCGTAAAAAATGTGGCAACGTCTCAATGTACTGTACTCTTATTACGAAAAATCAAAATGGCGATTTTCGACAAATGACTTGTGAATGGAGGACGAAGACGACGTGAAAATTTTTGTATGTGCTGCGTTGGAGAAAAAAAATTTTCAATACCTTCAAAAGTAAAATATTGTGATTAAATATTAAAAAATAATTACTTTCATTGTTAAAAAAGTGAATAATTAATGTCTGCTTCAAGAAAAACTATTTTAAATATTAAAATATATCATGAGCCAGGTGAGTGTTGTAAGAAAATTGTGGAATTGTGATAGTTTTTTATAATTTTGGCGCTTAAAAATGTAAATATTTTGTTATATTCATTGTTTTTCAATAAAATAAACATTGTTTTACAAGATTTATAAAACATTTTGTGTTCCCCTTAATGGGTGTGGCTGCAAATGGACTTAAAAATGCAAAGCCAGTTTTGAGACTCCAGTGGGTAAAATGAGTTGATACCTATGCCATAAGGGGCGATGATGAAAATTTTCAGAATTTTCATCTTAGTCCTGACTGTTTCACAGTTTTCTTGACTGAAATATATTCTGGAGGAAATTGTGGTCCGGAAAATCTAAAAAATAATGAAATCCATTAGGGACCCATTTTAGTAATTTTAACTTAAATTTCAATAAATTTGTTTATTTGTGATGGATTCCTTACAAAAACGTAAAAAAAGAGTGGATAATTGAGTTAAAATTACTTAGTTTTAAACAAAATTTATAGATTACGTAATCAGTTGTAGTATGGAAAATTTTTTTAAAGTATTCCACATTGGATTTTCCTAGGATTTCTTCAATTTTTTACACAAAATATGCTATTTTTGAGTCATAAGATGCGATTTTCCTAATTTTTTTAAGATAACAAGAAGTCTAATGGAAATTTAACAGTTTCGAATGTAATTGAGGCAGTTTCCAGCTTTTAGACCACATAACGTGTAATAATCCTCGCCAGAATCATGATATAGCATTACATTAATAAGCACCAATAAAATCATAGACTGGACTGAGTTTGTAAACTTTTCTTGCATTCGTCGGAGTTTTGTAACGGGATTACAATGCTTTAACAGATAAATAAGAAAGTGATATGTATATATTTTGGAGTATTTAAATAAACCTTTGGTTTTCTGGAGAGGATCTTCTCTTATAAATTCTATAATGCTATGTCTGAAAAGTTAATGACTAAGGAATTTATTATAATTACTTTGTTTTGTAATAAACAGTCGCTATAAAATTAATTTGAAGTATTTTTGTTTCATTTTGGCAAAAAATCTGATATAAGTAACTACAGGACATGAAATTTTTGAATATTTTTGGTTTTAGCTCTTTAATTGTAAGTACATTTAGTATTCTTTGTAGTTAGCAGCTAATTTAGAAGATAATACAATTGTACACTAAAATATAACTATATTTTGTTTGGAACTATAATATGATTTGGTAGTTATACATTGTGTTAATTCTGATCCGTCCCAAATATTTGTTTAGAGTATTTATGCAAGCCACAAACTCTGTAATGTTTCTATATATTTTAACTATCTCGCAAGTTGTTAACGCTACCGATGTGTAAAATTAAATTGAAATTTCGGTTCCGGAGATCGAAACCTGAATATTGTATCTAAAGTATTAGATATTCGTTGTTAAAAATTAATTATTGCTGTCCGTGGTATAATTTTTATAGTGGTGAATAATACTAATAATTTTAAAAGTATAACTTTCAAATTACAAATATACATAATATACATAGATATTTGTTTTTAAAAATACCTTGATCTATCTTCTACTTCCTCAAATATACCCGATTTCGAAGTACATATTTTAATCTTTTATAAAAAGAGAAAATGCCTACTTTGTTAATTCTAATTTTAAATAAATGTTTTCAAAAAGAATGCTCTTTAATATTTAAATATACCTTATCACTATAAAAAGTGGCTTTTTTAACGAGAATTTATTAAATTGTGTTTTATCACTGCATCGTTGAAATGCAAATTGTTATTGAAATAAATAGTTGAAAAAATGTAATGTCCATGATGAACGACAAATGCCGAGCGATTTCTTCGTATTCGAAAATTTTGTTCAGGTAGGCAACATTCAGGAATTGTGGGTGACATTATATTCTTTGGGATTATGAACTGCGTGATGCTGGTTGGAGATTACTTTGTATATGTATTTATGTATATACATATATTTTTATAAATTTGCTTTTATTTTTTAAATTATGTTTGACTGTGGAGTTGATCTTATATTATTGATTTTAGACTATTTTTTATTTGTTAATAAATTGTTAATTTTTATGCAATTTTTTGGAATGTTATTCAGTACTTACGGCATTATTTTTACTGTTATGTAACATTTTATAAATAAACGCCGACCCATCGAAGCGAAAACTGTAAAATTTGGGTAATCAAAACCAGTTAATTGAATGTTTTATATGTTCCTTCTTATGTTTTAGAAATATATTTTCTAGATAAATTTTAACTGAAAAAAGAAAAAAGTGAAAATTATGATTGATCAAAAAATTATATACGATTGCCCATTTTTTCACACTTTAATCTAGCAGAAAGACTGGTGTGGGCGAGTTAGTATACGCGTTGCACAAATCAGATCCATTGTAACGAAGATATTGATATTGTGTTAACAATATATTTGTTTGCGATAATACTTTTTAAATTTGAGCTATTCTTCATGAGAGAATTTAACAATTTTAGCCGGGCCGTTTCAACTGGTTTTTCTAAAAAAAATCTTAAAGGGCGAAAAGAAACTGAAAAATCAGGACGTGGCGTTGAAAATAAATATTTTCGCCTAAATATGTTAAAACGTGAAATATATGTATATGGAATGACCAACAAAGGATAGGTAGATAATATGAATACGTTTTTGGGTGAATGTGATTTCAAACGCATAACAGGCCCAGAGTTGCAGTCAGTATGGCCGACTTCGTAAAGGTCAGTTGCTTTGTTTTCAAACAATGTGTAGAGTTTCGGAACGCCGCAGTTTGTATTGATACGTTTTGGAAGTCAACCTATATTGCAAATTACCGCTGACTTTTTTGTTTAATAGAAGTGAGAAAGTAACTTTAGTAAGTAAGTAATTTCTTTATTTAGCATTTATATTGCTATTTTAAGTACAACTTTTTATTTATTGTTACAATTTTTTACATTAAAGCATAGTATTCTGTTTAAAATTTCAAGTGAAATTCTGACAGAACCCATACAAAAAATATTCAATCGAAATATTTGTAGAATGAAACAATTGATCGGGAAATAATAATACAGAAACTTTACATGTACGGTATAAGAGGTGTCGAATTAGGATGGTTTAAATCATATTTGAGAAATAGAATGCAGAAGACAAAAGTAAATGGTGCCAAATCTTATAGCATAAGAACTGATTATGGTGTCCCACAGGGTTCTATCTTAGGTGCACTCCTTTTCATAATATACATAAATGATATGCCAAATGTTGTAAGAAAATGTAAAATAGTTCTATATGCGGATGATACTCTAATATATGCGGAAGGCGAAACTGAAGATGAATGTAGAGACGATCTAAATCATGATATAAACAATATAAACAATTGGTTAAAGATGAACAAACTAAAACTAAATGAAAATAAGACAAAACTTATGGAAATTAATATGAGCAGTGATATATGTACATTTTAAAATTAATGAAACAATAGAAAAGGTGAAGAAAATAAAATAACTTGGTTTTATAATAGATAATGAACTAAAATTTAAAGATCATATAGAACACGTTTGCAAAAAAATTGGTAAAAAGATTGGATTTTTCAAGACAATAAGAAAGAAACTTTCGATAACAACAGCATTAAATATATATAACACCATAATTAAGCCACATTTTGAATACGGGTCAACGATTTTATATACATGCTGTTTAGAGTCACAAATAGAAAGGATGCAGAAATTGCAAAACAAAGCGATGCCGATGTATTTTAAAATGTAGTCGGTATACACCTATTAATTTTATGCTGGACTCACTAAGATGGTTCAATATAAAACAACGGTTGCAGACAAATACTTTATACTTTGTACAAAAAATGAAAACAGGAAACGCGCCGGAATACCTATGCGAAAATATTAAATATTTGGGGAAGTACAACCATATGGTCTACGAAACTCCGAAAACTTCAGGCTGCAGAGAACAACATCAACAGCGATGCTAAGATCACTATTTTACAAAAGGACTAAAATTATATAATAGAATGCCAGAATACATAAAAATAGAACGAAATTATTATACATTTAAGAGAGAATGTGTACAATTTGTAAAAAACAACCTCATATAATGGAAATTGTAAAATTGAAAATGGATATTGAAAAGTATTTTGAATACTAATAAACTTTATTAAAAAATAAAAAATTATGAAAAACATCTGAAATAATATGAATGTTATTTATTTCGTACGAAATTTTTTTGAAACTAAAAGTTTTCTTATTGAAAATGGAAAACATAATTTCAATTAAAAAAGAAAAAAAACTGATACTGAATTAAAACCTCGAAAACCCATAATAATTTATTTTTTAGGAACGCAATGAATCCTTTAACAGCATAGGATCGGAAGATGATACTCGCGAAGAACATAATGGCTCCGGCAGTGGTAGTGGCAGTTCTTCAGAATCCGATTCCGATTCTGACAGTTCATCATCATCCACAAATTCAAGCGACGAACACACATCACCTGAAATAGCAGACCCAGAAGAGGAAGACGATGATAATGCAAGAGATGGTCATCGCGACCATCATCAGGAAAGACAACATAAGCAAACAACGGAAGCCGGACTTCCACCATCAGCAATTGATGCACAAGAAGATACAAAAGCCAATGGATATTCCGATGACAATGACAGTGGGAGCGACAGCTGTAGCAACTCTGATTCCAATTCATCAAACGATGAAGAAGATGACGATGAAGACGAGAATTCAAAGAATCAAGCGGCTGAAGCTGATAGTGACTGTGAGGAGAGCACTGGCAAGCAGCATCAACACAATTTCACAAACAACACCGCCACAATTTCTGCCACTACAGATAAGAACACCTCACATACAACAAATGAACAAGATGATATTTCCAACGATTCAAATGATGAAGATTCCAACAGTGACCAAGGAAAAAGTCATTCAGACTCTATGTCTAAAGAAACGTGTGAGGTGGCACCACCTACATCGAATACCATAAAAAATCAAAGTGATTTCGATGACGATGATGCATCTGATTCAGCAGGATCTTCGAAATTATCAAATTCTTCTGCACAATCAGCCTCTGAATCGAGCAGTAGTAGTGTAGGTTTTAATATCACCTTAGTATAACTGCATAGAAAACTTTAGCAATAATAAAAATAATCATCTACAGGATAATACTGAAGAAGATTATCAACCGAAAAGAACCTCTGCGCGTCAAACTCGTAAACCAGCCCCTGCCGAAAAAGTTAAGAAACCTGTTAGAAAGAAGAAGAAAAAACAGAAGTACGTAGCTTGTTCAATGTACTTACGAATCTACTAAATGTTTTGTTAATGAATTGCAAAATTATTTTTGTCAATACAAAAAAAACTTGTTTTTTAACATTTCAGTTGGAATTCCGATGGAAGTGATGAAAGCGATGCCGACAGCGCTGATTCAACGCCTCCAAGACGTAAACCACCTGCCTCTAACCAAAATAAACAAAAACGTTGCAAGAAATCAACCACATCCGATGATAGCAATGATGATAAAAGGTAAATTTATTTTAACTATTTTTTTTTTTGTGTTAGATTGTTTTCTTTAAACCTTGCTTTATTAGATTCGGAACTCGGCGGACAGCAGCTGCAGTTAGCTACAAAGAAGATTCGGAAGATGATAAAACCGATTCTGAAGATTTGTTAGAAGTGGAATATGATGAGAGTCTAGCAGAAGCAGTAGCTCAAGCTGCGGAAGAAGACGAAAAGTGTGAAACGATTGAACGCATTTTGGCGAAACGCCAAGGCAAAAAAGGTTGCACAGGCAATCAAACTACCGTTTATGCTATAGAAGAAAGCGGCTGTGATCCAAACGAAGGTGTTGACGAAAATGACCTAGAGAATACAGAACTTCAATATCTAATAAAGTGGAAGGGTTGGTCTTACATACACAACACTTGGGAATCTGAATCTACTCTTAAAGAACAAAAGGTTAAAGGCATGAAAAAGTTGGATAATTTCATTAAGAAAGAAAAGGAACAAGAATATTGGATGCGTTATGCTGGTCCCGAGGACATTGACTACTATGAGTGCAAACTAGAGCTACAAAATGATTTAATCAAGTCCTATAATAGTGTTGATCGTATCATATCCCGAAATGAAAAACCTGAAGGCGACAGCGAATACCTATGTAAATGGCAATCACTACCCTATTCCGAAGCCACTTGGGAAGATGCCAATTTAGTTCTGCGTAAATGGAAACATTGCGTTGATCATTTTAATGAGCGCGAAAATTCTAAATGCACGCCTTCGCGGCATTGCAAAGTGCTCAAATACCGTCCAAAGTTTTATAAAATAAAAAACCAACCCGATTTTCTACAAGCAGGTTTGTCACTTCGTGATTATCAAATGGACGGTTTAAATTGGCTTTTACATTCGTGGTGCAAAGAAAACTCGGTTATTTTGGCCGATGAAATGGGTTTGGGTAAAACCATACAAACTATATGTTTTCTGTATTCTCAATTTAAAGTACATCATTTGTATGGGCCATTCCTGTGTGTAGTGCCTCTCTCTACAATGACTGCTTGGCAGCGAGAATTTGAATTATGGGCTCCCGATATGAATGTAGTGACGTATTTGGGTGATGTTAAATCAAGGGAAATGATACGGCAGTATGAGTGGACATTCAATGGTTCGAAAAGACTGAAATTTAATTGCATTCTGACAACATATGAGATTGTACTGAAGGTAAGTACATAAAAAACATCATAGTACATAAGATACTAAATATAAGAATCCTCCAGTTACATTTCGTGTTAGTAAACCAGAGCTTTAAAATGTTCTTTATAGGATAAATTATTTTTGGGTACACTGCAATGGGCAGCATTGCTTGTTGATGAGGCTCATCGTTTGAAAAACGACGATTCTCTTCTTTACAAATCGCTCAAAGAGTTTGAAACTAATCATAGATTACTTATTACGGGTACACCACTACAGAATTCTCTTAAAGAACTTTGGGCTCTACTGCATTTCATAATGCCTGGGAAGTTTGATACGTGGGAGAATTTCGAAGTGGAACATGGCAATGCCGCTGACAAAGGCTACACCAAACTACATCAACAATTGGAACCATATATTTTGAGACGTGTAAAAAAGGATGTGGAAAAATCTCTACCAGCCAAAGTTGAACAAATTTTACGCGTCGAAATGACTTCTTTGCAAAAACAATACTACAAATGGATATTAACGAAGAACTTTGATGCGTTGCGCAAAGGGAAGAAGGGATCGACCTCAACATTTTTAAATATCGTTATCGAGTTAAAAAAATGCTGTAATCATGCTGCACTCATTCGACCTTCAGAATTCGAATTGATGGGTATGCAACAAGATGAAGCCCTTCAAACTCTTCTCCGAGGATCAGGAAAACTTGTTCTTTTAGATAAATTGCTTTGCCGTCTTAAAGAAACAGGCCATAGAGTTCTGATCTTCTCACAAATGGTGCGAATGCTGGATATATTGGCGGACTATTTGCAAAAGCGTCATTTCTCATTCCAACGTTTGGACGGCAGCATTAAAGGAGAAATTCGTCGACAGGCATTGGATCATTTCAACGCCGAAGGCTCTCAAGATTTTTGTTTTCTTTTATCAACGAGGGCTGGAGGTTTAGGTATAAATTTGGCTACCGCCGATACAGTGATTATTTTTGATTCGGATTGGAATCCTCAAAACGATTTACAAGCCCAAGCTCGTGCACATCGTATTGGTCAAAAAAATCAAGTGAATATATACCGTTTAGTTACAGCTCGTTCAGTGGAAGAGCAAATTGTGGAAAGGGCTAAACAAAAGATGGTCTTGGATCATTTAGTTATACAGCGTATGGATACTACTGGCCGTACTGTTTTAGATAGGGGAAATACGGCGTCTTCCAACAACACTGCGTTTAATAAAGATGATCTCTCTGCTATTTTGAAATTTGGTGCTGAGGAGTTGTTCAAGGATGAACAAGAAAATGACGAAGAATTGGTATGTGATATTGATGAAATATTACGAAGAGCCGAAACACGTAACGAGGATCCCGAAATGCCTGGTGATGATTTACTTTCAGCATTTAAAGTAGCAAGTATTGCAGCATTTGAAGAGGAGCCCGACACCTCTACCAAAGATAACGAAAATCAGGCAATTGAAGAAGACACAAAAGATTGGGATGATATTATACCTGAAGATTTTCGCAGAGTGGTGGAAAATGAAGAAAAAGCTAAGGAAATGGAAGACTTATATCTGCCACCTAGAAGAAAGACGGCTGCGAACAATCAAAATGATACACCAATTAAAAGAGGAGGTAAAAAGGGACAAGCTGACGATTCAAATGATTCTGATTACGATGTAGGATCAGACGCTAGCAATGAGGCCGATGGAAAATCTAAATCCAAACGTGGTAGGCCGACAATGAAAGAAAAAATTGTTGGTTTCAGCGACACTGAAATTAGACGCTTCATAAAATCATATAAGAAATTTCCTGCTCCCCTAGAACGGCTGGAAGCTATTGCCTGTGATGCTGAGCTGCAAGAAAAACCTTTAGCTGAGCTTAAGCGTATTGGAGAAATGTTACATGACCGTTGTGTACAATTTTTGGAAGAACATAAAGACGAATTGGCTGGAACTGTTGCAGGTGCAAAGAAGGCAGTCGATTCAAATATAACACCAAATTCAATTGAAGAGACTGTTTGTAAGCAAAAACGAAGCAGGGCTACATTTTCAGTTAAATTGGGAGGTGTATCGTTTAATGCTAAAACCCTTCTATCGTGTGAAGAAGAACTTAAACCTCTAAACGACGTTATGCCAAGTACAGCATCTGAAAGACTTCATTGGTCGCTTAACATTAAAACAAGACCCGCCAATTTCGATGTTGAATGGGGTGATGATGAGGACTCCAAACTACTTTGCGGTATATACCAATATGGTATTGGTTCTTGGGAACAAATGAAAATGGATCCAAGTCTCAAGTTAACGGAAAAAATTCTGCACAATGATGACCGGAAGCCACAAGCGAAGCATTTGCAATCAAGAGCCGAATATCTGCTTAAGACTATAAAGAAAAATGTGGATACTAAAAAGGTTGGAGAACGCAAGCAGCGAAAACCGAGAAAGCCCAGAGAAGCAAAAATTCACAGTTCCAATGTAACACATATTGCTACACCCGAACGCAAACCTCGGCTCATTTCCGAAGCTGAAGATGCATCCCAAACAGCGGATAACATTTCGTTGACAGAGAAAAAAAATCGGAAGGAAAGAAAAGAAAGTCAATCAAAAACCGAAGCTGTTGAGGATGGGGCTTCGAACGAAGTAGATATACAAAACTCTTCCGCTAAGAAAAAACAAAAAGCGTCAAAAGAAAAGGATTTGGCAATGAAATCTTCGGGTAAATCTAAGAAGTCATCAGGAACGGATTCTACAAACAAACCTATGCATTTTACAGCGAACAATGAACCGAGAGCTTTGGAAGTATTGGGTGATTTAGATCCCAATATATTCAACGAATGTAAAGAAAAAATGAGACCAGTTAAGAAAGCCCTAAAAGCTTTGGATCGTCCAGATTCCAGTCTTTCGACACAAGACCAAGTAAAGCACACAAGGGATTGTTTAATATCCATAGGAAGGCAAATTGATGTTTGTTTAGATTCATATTCAAAAGAAGCGGAGAAAAAAGAGTGGCGGTCGAATCTGTGGTATTTTGTCTCCAAATTCACAGGTACGCAACAAAAAACTTTTAGTTAAACGAATATATACCTCTATATCATTTTTAGAATTTGACGCTAAAAAGCTTTTTAAAATGTACAAAGCAGCAACGAAAGATTCAAAAGGATCGAATGTAAGTAAAACTGCCAGTCCAGACAAAAACAATAAAAATCAGCAGTCACCGGTTAAAAAATCCAAAGAAATATCATTATCTCAAAATGGCGGCGATGAAAAAAATAAGTCGTTAAAAAAAAAGAAAAAAGACAAAGATAAAGATCGTGAAAAACCAAAATCTGAACGATTTATGAAAATAGATCAGGGCACTAATAAACGTCCTATGAATAAACATAACCCACTTATAGGTGGAGCCTCAGGACTTTCGCCGGGTAATAATAATTCGCCTATGAAACGCAAACGTGATGAAAATGATGTTGCTAGCAGTGGTGATATGAAAACGATGTCATTTAAAAGATTAAATATGGAAAGTGGGCAAGGAAGGTAAGTCAGCACCTTAAAAAATTAACTTCTATATTAATATATTATGTATTTAGAAACCGCGATGATCGTAGCAAACAACGGCAACGTGATGACTTCTTTGGAAGCGGAAGTAGCCATGATGCTTTAAATACCAGCAGAGGCGGTGGTAACAATTCTGATCGGCGCAACTCAATGAACTCCCCGTCTACTCCAAATAATCGTGTCCATTCAAATAATCCACGTCTACCGACTGGCACTACAATATCACCTTTTGGTGAGGGCGGCGGAGGTGGTGATCGATGGGGTCATAATCGCGATCGGTAAGCTTTTGTTGTTGGCCTTAGTTTAATTTTGTTATAAACAGCAATATAAATATTTTATTTAGATATGGTAATTCCGATTACAAACGCGAGCGCTATGACAACTATAATAATCGCACACCTGGCGTTGGTTACCATCGTGACCATAGAGATCGCGACAGAGATAGACGAATTGATAAAAGAAGGTAAGATCAACCGGCAATAAAGCGATATTCGTCTGTAATGAAAATATTAAAATAATTTAATTTCAAATTGAATGAGGTGTTCCTTTCTTTTTCAAAATTGTAGCTATTTGGTGTATATAATAAGTGGTTCTTTATCAAACAGAACAATTATTTTTCCTTATTGTTGCAGATATCCTCCTTCACATCCGCCACAGCATGCTTATCAAAATCATTATATGCCTCCGTATTATAATATGCCTCCAAATGGAGTGATACCACAAGGAATGGGTGGTCAACATGGTGGTTATGGTCGAACTGGAAATGCCGGTGATCCACGCTATCATGGGGATTGGTCTCGCGAGTATCCCCCCGAAACCTACAGACGAGGAGGCAGTGGAAGCATAGCGCCACCGGGTACAAAAAATTCCAATGCCACAAATCTCGAATATGATCGCCGACCACCACCGCCACAAACATAATACTTGGCAAAACAAGCCTAAATATGGAAACAGGTTATAAACTAATAATAAACATGTGTTATATCAACCATTTATCATAATACATTGATACATTCTCATCTATTTCATTTTACCATTCTCCTCCCACCATCATAAATAAATTCTCAAAATATGTGCATATAAAAAAATAGTTACCAATAACTGTACTTTGATCTTTATTATGTAAATCATTATACATATTTACTTTGTATTTACTCTAACATATTTAAACAACAAAACTGTGTGTATGTTGTTGTATTTAGTATAAATACTGCTAACAAATCCTTAAGAATATAAACTTTGAAAAAGCTACACTTTTTCATCCACTTTGTTTTAAACTGAAATCTTTGTTTAAGCTTGTGTTCTACCTTTTAATTCTACAATTAAGCCCTTTTCATATGAGTTTAACATCGTAATTTAGTTTTTTATATACGTTAACAATAAATTCTTTACAAATATAGAAATAATTTTACATACTGTATAAAGTACATATAAGTTAAGATAAGGACATTTCTGTTAATTACAAAAAATAAAAAAGCTTTTATTTATATTTACCAATTATTAAATTCCAAATTGGAATTTTAATACTTAATAAAATAAAAAATTAATTAAAAATTTGGTCGTTGTTAAATTATATGCCCTAAATGTAAAGAAAACGATTAAAAACATTGAATTAAAAATAACCATGAAGGCTACTCTGCATTACGTTAACTAATAACTTAATATCTTTTTTTACGGCTTTTATGATTTGCTAAACACTGAAAATAAATATACATATGAATTCTTTTTGTTACTCTAAAGATCAACTATTTACCTTCCTGAATTTAAAACAAAACTTCTCAGTGCTACATACATATATATTGCCAAAATGTACATATACCTTAATCTTTTTTTATGTGAAAGAAATTTTTCAAAGATATGAAACTAATGCATCTTTTTTTTAAGGAATGTCATTTATTCCTTTTTTTTAATTCGAGATCAAATATTTATTTAAACAGCAAATATACACATATTCCTTTACTATCTAATTTTAAGTCATAATTTCTGTTAAATAGTTAAGTCATAATTTATAGTTTCCTCGTTGTAAATTAAAACCATTCATTTTAGTGTTTATCTTGTACAGTCATAAATTCTAAGCGGTAATATGAGTTTTATAAATTAAAAAAATAAAAAACTATATAAAATGTAATGACATTGATAACCACATTTTTAATTTAAAAATAAAAGTATAAACAATAAAAAAGTACTTTATGCGCGAAATATAAAATAAGATTTTTTTCTGTAGTTGATGTGCATACACGTAACTGTCATCATTTGGGAGCAGGTGGAAATTACGGCATTCGATTTCGATTGATTGTATTTGAAATGCATTTAAATACGGGTTCCAAGGTTAAACATATTCACATATCTCCAATTATAGCTCGATTTAATTTTTTATTGAAAAGGTATGATAACGTTTTCTCGTCGAATCTGTTCGGTTAGCTTTTTTCTTTTGAGGTCGATTTTTTTATAGTTATCTAACAAACATCATGAATAAAATAATCACAAGAACATTTGAATTTCTTTTATTAAAATTAACACAACTGTTTTTTAATGATAGAAATTTATAATTTTATAATTAAATCAATACATATGAAAATAAGGATGAAATACATAAATATGTTAATGGACTAATGAAACATTAATTCGAGTTTCAATATGGCAATCGATTAAATAAATTTAGTCACAAAAATCTATGGAAATAGTATCTTTTTTCAAAAGTTATTCTTCCTGGCCCTTTTTGGCCGACCATTGCAAATAGTTATGTTGCGTTGCTGCTTCATATTCCTGTACCAAGCAATCGACCACATCGCGTGAATCATCCAATTCGGAGAGATCATCTTTAAAAATATCTTCCCGACGAAATTGATCTAAAAACGCACCCCGCTTTTTGAGTTTATCGTATTGACTAAGGGCTCGTTCAAATAAAGAACAAATACTTGTGTGATTAGCCAACATTAAACCTGATACACGGTGGCTGCTTTGAACATACGGTGATGATCTTGATAGAGCAACTTGTATGCTTGTCGGTCCCCAGGGTATAAATTGTGCTAATTTACGTTCTCTTATGCGCTGCAAAGATTTATGAACCTGCGTTGGATCAACTTCCCCCTGTATAATATTTAATATAGATATATAGCAGTGATGATTGGTCTTATCTGGACCTGTAGAGACCATCATATTTTTCGGTTGCAATAAACGACGCATTACATCCAACACCGTGGTTTTGCGAACATTGACTGTTTGCTAAAATAAATATGTATATCTTTATTAAAGTAAGTCCTCAAGTCGTTTCATAAAAATAATTTTGTGATTATTTTGGAATCGATATCGATTTTCTTATAAACAAACTATCGTACAGTACAGTTCGAATTATGAATGGCGTAATGAAAATATAATACATTTTTCCAATAGTATATATCTCCGATCGATTTTAAAAGTGCGTATTAATGAGTTAAAATTAATGTTACTTACATCATTGTCGGTTGATAATGGTGTATAGCCTGTCATTAGGAAATGAAGTTGTGGAGTCGGTATTAAAGGAGCCGTTAGACCAATCAAATTATTGTTCATGTATGAAGGATAACGTAGTGTTGTCGTACTAACTGACATTATTGTAGAGACCAAAGTATTAATTTGTGAAAAGCTTGGATTTTGTAAGTGCAAACGATCTGTAGCAATGCGATTAAGAGCTGTATTATCTAAGACTACCACACAATCAGCACAACTGGTAAGACGGCGTAACGTCAGCATCGAATTGTAAGGTTGTACGACTACGTCACTTATTTCATCTTGATTAGGAAAGACACTGTATGTTTGTATAAGTTTTTTAGGAAAACGATCTGACAGACGCTCCATTATATATGATCCCATACCGGAGCCAGTGCCACCAGCTATAGAATGGCATAACACGAATCCCTCTAAGGAATCACTTCCATCAGCCTCTCTATCAATAATATCAAATACTTCTTCTTGCAATTTTTCCCCTTGGCTATAACCAGAAGCCCAATTATTGCCTGCTCCTCCGCCATGTTTAGACAAGTAAACATTTTCTGGATTATACAACTAAATGAAATACAGGAGTTTTCATTGATCAAAAAGCCAATACCATGCAAGATTTCAACAAACCTTGGCATAAGGGGAACTCATTATAGTATGAATTACCCTAGGCTCCAAATCCAAAAGAACGGCTCGTGGTATATAGTGATCATCATCGGCCTGATAAAAGAAAACGTCTTTGCGATCTACACCATCTGTCGCAAAATCTTCTAATACCCCACTTGGTGATATACCATGCTCCAGGCACAAACGTTTCCAAAATTCGAAACCAACTAATATACATGTAAAAGTCGATTAGGGAACGTCGCACCCGACTTAAGACGTTCCTTCTTGTTTTTACAAAATATCAAGAATTAAAATATGGAACTTACTTTGATTGCCACATTGACCTAGCTGTAATGTAATTATTTCGCTTGGCATTTTGATTTTTTCAATTGTTAAAAAAATAATAATTAAGTTTTCTTGCCAACAACTTAATTAATTGATTATTAACAAAATGAGATTTAAAAACAAACGACAATGTTAATTAATTATTGCAATATTAATGCTCTTGTGTGTGAATTGCGGTTTGTTTTAAGCTAATTCGCTGTAGTTTTAATGAGTTTTATGCAACGTTATTCATGCATAGTGAATGAAAAAGTTCCTGGCACATCTGGTAAAAGAGGGTGAATCAGGAAAATAATTAAATAGTTTAGGAGCCCGTTAAACTCAAAATAACTACATAGTTTTATTGATAGTAAGAACTTATGTCTATTTTATCTATACACAGGCTATGAATCTATTATTTATATTCCTTTACAGTAATACAAAGCTTATTAACTATTCCGAATAACACAATATATATGTTATGAAACTAACTTTTCGTTTTAGCAACACATATTCAAGTCAAAAACAATATACGTGTTGCGTCAAAAATTGACCAATAAGAAGAATACATATATTGTATATTTAGTGTCGGGATGTATAATCTAGCACAAGATTGAATATCATAAATGCATAGACGAAATGTGTCGTTGTGTTTATATGAGTCTTCCTGTTTAATTTGCATATGTTTCAGTTGGCTGCAGTGATAGTACCAATATCATGGGCTATCATTTTAATAGGAATGCAAGTAGTTTTCTTATGAAATTCTTGTTTTTTCAATTCTGTTATAATATGTTAATCGTAAATATATGTTGTTTTAGATTCATAGTTTTTGTATAAAGAATGTCTTGTGGAGATATTAAAACTTTTGTCGTTCTTGATTTGGAGACAAATGGATTACCTTCGGAGCAATTTAACAATTGCTCAATAACAGAAATGTCTCTTTACGCCTTCTCAGCAAAATGCCTAATGGATAGAGACGTAATTATTAATAAGCAAGTACTAGAAAATGAAATTGATGAAAGTATTGATGGCTTTTATCCATTGCCACCAGAATTGCCGCGAGTTCTTAATAAGATGACGTTAATGATTAATCCACGTCGCATGATTAATCCTATAGCGGAAAAAGTAACAGGTAAGACAGATTTTTCGCCGTCATTCGAAAAAATACAGATAGAACTGTCTAAAACACAAATAAAATTTCGTGTCGAATTATTGAGAAACATTTCAGGTTGTAATGATAATGCACACACTTTTACTCATATTTGCTTAAATTTTTTTTAATACAAAATCATTGCTAAAGGGCTTTCTAATGAAGTGCTGGAAAATGAGTCACCTTTTGACGAAAGAACAGCAACATGCTTAAATCTGTTTTTAGAACGTCTTGAACAACCAGTATGCATGGTAGCTCACAATGGATGGTCATTTGATTATCCAATAATTCGCCATGTTTATGAGAAATTAAAAATGGTAATGACGCACTTCTTCAAATTCATACCAAAATTAAATAATTGTATAAAATATTTTATTTTGTTTGTAGTCTATGCCTTCATCAGTATATTGTGTGGATTCTTTGAAAGCATTTAGAGAACTTGAAGAAAAGTCTGAAGAAATAGAAAAAACTAAAAAGCTTCTGACAATGCTGGAAGCCGATGAAAATGATATCAAAAAGCTTCAATTGAAACCTGAAGCAATAGAGCCTTCCAACACAACTATTTGCGATCCATTGGAAGAAAATTCTAAAATAGATTGGAAACGTAGAAATGAAACTACTCCACAGAGGAAGAATAGTACTCTAAAAATTGATGCATCAATTTTTACCGGAAAAAATTTGCATGTTAAAAAACGATCAGCTTCGTTGTCAGTTCGGCGTTCTTTATTTGCCGATGATTTTAAGCCAAAGTCAAAATATCCGCCCAGAGGTGTTTTTAAATTGGGTAAAATTTATCAAAGATTGTTTAATCGTGAAGCCATACATTTGCATCGTGCCGAGTCAGATGTAGAAATTCTAACAAAATTAATTTTATACCACGGTTTAAATTTTCTAGCTTATGCTGAGGAGCGTAAACAACCGTTTACAAGTGTTCCTAAACTAGGTTCTTCAAACTAGCTCTAAATTTGAAAAGCTATAAATTTGTTTTTTCAAACGTTATTGTATTATTGTATGCATGTAATTTTATGAAATTTACTATTTGACATAATTTTATTTTAAATGAAATGTTATTTCAAAATAAATTTCATTTAAAATAAAATTATATGTCAAATATAAGAGTTTAATTTAGATTTTATTTTTATTTTGCCGTATGCCTGCATACTTTTAATGAAAATTATTTGTTGGGTTTTGTATAAGTTTCGAAGCCTGCTATACTTATTCTGTGATTTTTGGAAATTCTTTCGTAAATTCTCAAATGGTTATTGAAAGTATGTACATATGTGCATAAGTTTCGTAACTTTTCAATACTATGGTTTGATGATTGGCAAAGCACCAATGAAATGCATAGACATTACTTAACCATTAACAAATACATTTCATGTAATTTTATGTAGTTGATTTTTTTACAAATACTAACTTTTATTAAGGCATTTAATATATACATAAATATTTTTTATACAAAATAAAAATAAAAAAGTAATTATTTATTTTATGCAATAAAAATGTTGAAACGTGTTAGTTTATTTGGCAAATAGTGCAGCACAAATTGAAAGAGTCCAATGCTTACAGGTGATATAATAATTGTGGATTAAAATCGAAATTTCATAAAAATTCAGAAGTTTTGCTCAACAAGACGAATGTGTGGATAAATTGATTTGTTAACTGATAAGTTCTGCCTTTGCCTGAACCTTCTTTTCTTCTTTATCTTCGACAGCTTTCCACAAACCCTTCATCTGGAAAAGAGTTTGAGTTGCAAACTTCCAGTATTCAAAGTTTTCATTCCCTCAAAGTTTTTCAATTTTAATGCTTAACGCCATTTTCTCTGTAATTTAATTGCATTTTCACGAGAGCAAATGATAATGAATAATGAAATGTTAACGTATTAATTTGTATTTTGAAACTGAAATAAAACACAAAGATCCAAATATTTTTCAAAATATTTTCTTTTTTATTCAATTCATTCATAAATTAGTTTGGTTTCATTTCTTTAATTTTTTAATTATACTATGAAATTATTTATACTTAAATTAAGTTTTTTATTTCCACTTTGTTTATCATTTAGCTTTCATTTGTTATTATTAATTAATTGTAATAATTAGATTCGTCAATGTGACGAAATGGTTTTAAATGTCTGTTAATAACATTTTGTATATATCGACAACAGACTTATTTTTATTGTTATGTATTAATATATTTTCTTTACTTTTCTTATTATTCTTTAATTATTTAGTTACATATTTTACATGAAAAAGAAAAAGATTAAATGTATATCTATATATATATATATATATATATATATATATATATATATATATATATATATATATATATATATATATATATATATATATATATATATATATATATATATGTATATATATATATATATATATATATATGTATATATATATGTATATATATATATATATATATATATGTATATATATACATATAATTATACGGATACATATCGATAGGCGTATGTGCGGGTTTGTATGAATGTGGGCAGAGGTGATATGAAGGATAAGTTGAATGTATATAAAATAGAGATAGAGACAGGAATGACAGTGAGATTCCGAATTTCTCCAAGGGACGGGATAAAAGGGAAATTATTTTGTTTTTTTTTAATGATTAGTACAAGTATGTAAATCTTTGTTATTTTTTAGTTGCTTTATTTATTTCGAATTTGTTATTAACTATAATTTTTTCTATAAATAATAGTTATCATGCAAAAAATAAAACAATTCCTTTTTCTTTTTGTTTAATAACTATAATTTTTATATATATTTATAATTATATCTATAATTTTATGTTTTTTTTTAGTAACAATAGTTTTGTTTAACATTTTTCCTGTTGTTTATTATATTTTTAACATGGTTTAAATTTACTTTTTATTTATTTTTGTATTGTTGTAACTTAATGATGTGTGTTTTTCTTTTAAAAATCCTTTATATGCTAAGTAATTGTAATAGAAAGCTTAAAGTAAGTGGCGTTAAAATTATATATAAATTATATATCAAAAGAGATTTATAGCAAAATTTATGTAGTTATTACAAAAGTTTCTTATATTAAAGAAAAAAGTCGTTCAATTTTCTTTTGTATTAAAGGTTTCCTTTTAAATTCGTATTTTTCAAATGTAATATATAATAAACCAAAAAGATAATTGGGATCATTTTTAAACTTTAATATATAGATTCAGATTGTAACTAAAAATGGCATAAAACTTTATTTTAACTAGTCTTTTCGATACACATTAACTTCGAGTCTTATCGACTTGAGACTGATCAACATCTAGTTTAATATCAATCTTATTATATTTGACATTTTTAGGCTTCACCTTTGACTCGATTAAAGGAAAATGTAGCCTTGGAACTAGTGCAGCTTAACTGTCAGTCAGGTGATCGCGGATTAAATTCCCGCCGAGGAACCTGGGTACTTTTCGTAGATAAGCAAATTGCTTTGAGGTTTGTGTTAAAAAAATGATTGATAAAAAAGGAGAATTAATTAAAATAATAATACAATAATAGGCTCCTACATGCATACACACATATGTTAGTGCATAAAGAAGTATGTATGTATGTAGGTAGATGGATTAATAGTACCATATAATTGTTATTGTTGATTTTTCTAATTACACACAATTCACACGACGAAATTTATGACGTCTACATTTCTTAATTTTTTTTTAAAGTTGCCTTCAAAAATTATTTCTGTTCATACCATAAATTTGATTTCCATTTCTATTTTTTGTTATTGCTTTATTTTTATTTAAAAATAAAAAAGGAACAAAACGTAGCAAAAAAGAAAATAAAATTGACATTACTGTAAAGAGAAATATGCAAAAAAAACATGAGAATAGAAATCAAGTCTATTTTACTACCCTCTTGCTTCACTGTACCTTTCACTACCAAACAAATATGACGTCGAAAATCACTCGCCATAAAATTCATCGTATGAATGGGATGTTAGTTTTTTTTGATTTTCTTTATATTCACAATTAAGTAGAAAAATTTAAATCATAACAACAATATATTTTTAAACACCTATTCTAACTACACCGTGAAAAATATCATATTGAAAGTGAAAAAGTGTTTATTAGTTAATTGCTTTTTTTTTGTTTTAAGCTATAGAATAGTTTTTAAGTTTCTTAATTTTCTTTTAAAATTTTCTTTAAAGTAATTTGTGGTTTACGTTTTGTTTTAACTTCAGTAATAATATCCACATAATTAATAATTGTTGTCAATTAGCTTTTGTGTTTTTCTTTGATTTTTACTTTTAGTGATGCTAAAATTCGATTTTAATAATGCACAAAACAAAAAAGAAATGTTTTATTGTTTAGTTGCATAAAATTACAAGAATGGAAGAAGTCTATGTTAAATTATGTAAGGGGCGCGTCAAAATGATAATGACAGCTTTTCTATAGCCAAACATTTTGTCATGTCACATTTTGTAACATAAATTTTGATAATATGAAGTTTTGCCAGGGATTAAGTATTGCACGGGCTTCGTAGTCCCGTTCGCCAGTTTTTATTTCGTATTGCGGACATTTTTACACTTTCTTATATAAAATTGATAAGATTTTATACTAATTTCGACAACTAACTTCGACAACTTTATAATTAAAAGTAAAAAAAATAAAAGATAAAAATAAACTTTATTATAAAAAGGAAAATTTTTTTAATCTATTGCAAATTGAAGAATTTGAAGGCGAAAAATGCTTTACTATTTATACTTTGAACATTTTTAGATTACGAAGGATTTCATGAAATATGTCCTTTCATTTTATGTAAGCACACAAGAAAAGCCAACCCATTATTTTGATGCGCACCTATCGAATTTCACACAAGTAATATTTATTAAGTTACTACTATGAGTATTATCCTTTCAAAGTTATAAAACTGATTGAATTTGTTTAAAATCCATGCTTTTGGTTTTAAGTTTTCTGTTTAAATTAAACAAAACTCATAACGGCAGTGTTTATCTTTTATAACATTTTTACATATTCTTGTTTTATTTAAGAGGTAGGTTTTTATTTATTTATTTTTTTATTGTTATATTAAAAAATAATACTTAATTTGTTTTTACAAAGGGAATCTTGTTCTTAAAATATGTATGTAATAATTATATTTTGTTATTTTTTTGTTTGTTTTAATTATACACATTAGGTGGGATTCAATAGTTGGGAAGCTTTTTTTTTAATTTAGTAATCTGTATTAATTTGTGATAAATTAAAATTAAAAGAAACATAAATATTAAAAAAATTTATAAAAAAGCTTTGCTTTTTAACAAATATTCAACGACTTTATGAAATATCACATTTTTAACTTTTAAAATAACTTTACTATAAATTGATGATGGTCTTTTTTTGCTGGAATATATTTTAAGACAGTAGTGCTTTTATCTCTTCCCAGATAAGTTTAGTTAAAGAGATATTTATTTAACATTGGAATTATATTAGCCCATATATAACACATACATACATACATATGTTCATATAAGCTATTGCAATGAAATTGCGGTACATCTTAACCACAGTTTTTTTAATCGCCCGCTGCACAGTAAAATTATCCAAAGCCCAATTAGTACCGCTGTCACCAGATACGGGTATATGTATATTTTGAATATTGAATACGAAACCGCAAAATATGGGCAAACAATTTTAAAATATGTATGTGAAAGCAACAGAATGCATTGAAAACAAAAGGAGGCAGATACTCATTTCGAAGACCATGACATATGCAATGAAATTAAAACTTTCTAAAATTGCTCACACTTATTTTATTATTCTTATTAATGCCGATAATAATTTAAAACTTGGAAATAAAATAAAAAAGAAATTGCTTACGGTCGTGTAAAATTTTATTTTTTTATATCTCGAAACTGTAGATAATATTGCACATTCTTTCGCAGCTTCACCTCTGCGTGCTAAGATATGGTAGCGTATGAATAATTCTTGTAGAATAATTGAACAATGAAATATTAATCATGCGTACCGTTGACCGATTTTCCATTTATTAATAATCCTCCGAAGGTTGCTTATTGTACGTACAAGATTGTAGTAAGTAAGAATTAAATGATTTAATTCTTTTTAAGATCTGATAGCCCAAAAAACTTGGAAGAGATTTGTTTTATAAAAGGAAACCAGATTGTAAACACATTTTGTCATCACGTAACTATATTTTAGTACTCTGCGGGTAAAGGAATTGAGTTACAAATCCCGAAAACCTAAACTTAATTGAAAAATGTGATTAACTTCTATTAAGCTTTTTTCATTTTGTGGTTATTAATAATTTTAAGTAATATTTACATTAGTATTTTCGTTACCCGTTCATTAATAAACGAGTATGACCGTCGATATACAATCTATAGTAACTTAGTTTTATTATGAATTAAGGATTGCATTGTAATAAAAGGTCTTTAATTAACATTAACAATAATGAAATTATTCAAACCTCAGCATGGATTTTTTAAAAACAATTATGTTTTGTTACTATTTTGTTTTTGTTCGAAAGAATTTCTATTTATCTTTTTAAAAATTTTTCTTATTTGTTGAAAAAATAATTAAATTTATATTTTTAATTTATTAATTGTAATTTAATAGAACTAATAATAAATACATGCAAGTATATATATGTATGTGTGAATGTATGTGCGTGTGATTTAATTTCAACAATTGTTTCAAGTAATTATTTTTGTATTCTTTGTTGTTACAAATCAATATTTACTTTTAATTTAACTATAATTAAATTTTTTTTTGCTTACTTTTGAGTTTTTCTCTTGTTCTTTTGACTAATTAATAAATATTGTAATTTTTCGTTTTATTGTAGTTTCTTTCATAGGGTTTTAACGTTCCACTATCTCTCTAATATATTAATTTTCATAATTATATTTCATATTGCACCATTAGAGAATGTACTTATACCTATGTAATTTATACTTATTTAATATTATATTATTAACAATATTTAATTTAATTTAGTTGTTTGCTTTTATTTTAATTAAAAAAAATCAATATAAATATATGCTCATAAAAAATATTTTTCTTTTTTGTTGTTGTGTATTTCATTTTGTATCATCATTTACTTTCTTTGTTACTCTCTTATTTTTCATTTACTTTGCTGTCTTTGACTTTCTGTTAGTGTGTTTCTAAGATCGAGTTTTTATTTTTTTTTATATAATTTTGAAAATGAAAATAAATGTTGGATCCTATATTTGTCTCTTTCCACCTGTTGGTTTTTGTTATTTAACTATATATGTATGTATGTATGAACGTATGTACGAGTAAGAATAAGAATAAAGTAGTTTGCCTTGTTGTTGTTTGTTTGTTGGTATTAAAGTGAATTTTAGACTTGTTTTTTGTTTATTAATTTAATCGTTTTTTTAAGTGTAGGAACAATCACTGTCTATTTTTTTGGTATTTTTTAAATTATTTATTTTAAAATTATTTCATAATATTACATAAATCTTTGCCTTAATTGATATCAATTGTTTTCTTAATGTAATTAGTTTCAAATGTTTAATATATTTTCCTCACTTTTTAACTCTATTTTGAAATTTTAAACGGCAGTTGTAAGAATTATATTTTGTTTTATATATCAATAAACCTTTTGTTTATGCCACGTGTATATAAAGCAGGGTGTTAAAGACAAATTAAATTTTGCTTATTTAACACACCCTACTGTGTTTTTTTTGTCCTAAAAACTATTTAACAGAGTAAATTTATTTTATAGCTATTTGCTCTTTTAATTTTTCTACTATAATGTATAGTAATTTACTTTTTAAACTAGATTTTCACATTATCTGCGTTTTCTTCTAGTTGCTATAATATACATATATATGTATGTGTGTATATATGTATATATGCATATATATATGTATATATATATATATATATATATATATATATATATATGTATATATATATATATATATATATATATATATATATATATGTTATACACATATATGTATATGTATATTTATTTGTTTATTTATATTTTTTTTATTTTAACAAAAATATACCAAGTTTCATTAAAACGTATCTAGAACTTATAATTAATTTGCAGTATTTTTGTCCATTTTTGTGTTTGTGTAGTTTTTATTGCACGATTATGTGCGGAGCTGACAGTAAAACCGTCACTGTTGCAATTATCGTAAATAGTGTAAAAACAATTAAACAAAATCTGAAAGAGAAGTAAAACAAGTTCAAATTAAACGTTTATTTTCATAAAGTCATTAATCAAATGAAATGGATATATCAATATATGTACATGGAAAATGTCCTGTTCATGGGGCTATTGTGTAATTCCATTCGGAAATGTAAGTCATTTTTGATAATTTACATATTTATAAATTCTATAATGACATTTAATTCATAGTATCGGATATTTTACTCATATAAGAACCTAAATCTCTGCATCTCTACGAACAGAGTGATTGAAAAAGTTTTTCCTTATACAACCATAAATTGATAATGTACGTGTTTGATTTACGTAAACAAAAGTGTTGTAGTAAATTCGATTACCTTTTCCAATTAAACAATACAATTGTTGACAATAAATTGTAATACATATAATATCAAGAATAATTCTGGTACGTGTCGTATAATTTTATCAATTAGTCCGCAACAATGTCAATGACATATGGAAATGATACTTCTCTGTCATATAAAGTTCAAGATTTGGCATCAGCCAATTAAGGCCATCCACCTGATCAGTTTAGGAGGTTATAATTTTTGTTTTCAAATGTATCAAAACCATTTATAAAAACATCTATATAAACAATTTTTTAAGATATTAATTTCTAACTGGCCTTCCTCAATAATTCTCAAATAAAGTATAAAAATATTTATTTTATCAACTACATAGCGCTAAAACTCATCACATCATATCATAATATCTAACTAAAACAAACTTACCTATCCACAACCATTGCCGCGAATTTCCAATCGCTTATTAGCTCAGCCTCATCGTCTGCTTTACGCATGCGCGCAGTTATAAATTGTAATTCTTTAAGAATTAAATGTAAATCCTTATGGTTACAGCCTATGGCATTATGATGCTCTTCAACCGTCGTGGGGCGACCAAAACTCCTGTTTAATTTATAAAAGATAAAATTTCATATATATATTAATATTAACAAAACAATGTATCTCCAATAATAATATTCATACGCCGATGAGCCAATAGCCGTCTGAGACCCCGAAACTGTATGCCGGAAATCATCATCAATGTCTAAAACATTTGCTAACAGGGATTTGGAAGAACGTTCCTTTAACTCTAACTCTTTCATGCGATTTGTTAATAATATATGTTTCCTAGTGATTTTACGACCCGGACGACTCATACGTAAAATCCATGGCAGCCATTGCAGAAAAACCGAACGTATCTAAAGCATACAATGGATTTAATGATTATTTCTTAGATGTTTTTGAATCTGTCTAACACTTCAACATACCCAAGGTGGCATTTCATGTATATCCGCCGTACGATGATGATAGTTTAATACCACCACCGTCAAGACCACCGAGGACGCCACCATAAACATAATACAATTGAAATAGGTACCTAAAGGGAGTAATGTTTCAATAGAAGGCACCGGCAAGGTTTGAAAAATAAACAAAACAAAAGTTGGAAAAGATGAGGGATTATTAAAAACATTTGCAAGTTTTTCTGCAATTAACACACAACAATTAACACACACAGAACTTGTTTTTGTTGAAATGAAATAGAGTCTCAATAATTGTGTGATATGTGTTTTAGGTTAACGTATGTTTAAAAAATTTTTTAAAATGTTACTACTACAGATAAGTTAAATAAAGTGATAGTGATGTGTTTTGGCAGTGAGTTTTTAAAATTATATTTGCTTTCAGCTTTTATCAGATCTTGTGATATTTTTTTATTTTTATTTATTTTTATATAACATTTTAATAAAATATTTATAATAAAAGCATGCCCATGACCGTTTTGACTTGAAAATTAACATAAAAGAATTAAAACTATTTAGTTATTTACAATTTAAAAAAAAGTTTATATACTAAAAATAAATATATTCATAAATACTTGTGTGCTGTAAAGTACTGTTTGGAAACTCTTTTCTTATCTTAGCTTTTATATAGGAAAAATCTTTGTATAACCAAACCACAAGCTTTACCATTTTATCATAACTTTAGAGCAACGGTTTCAGAGTTACTCAGGCCGAAATACTGGATATTTAATATATACGAGTATATACAATTATTTAGGAATTCATGAAAAAACTTATGTGCATTAGACCATTTCAAAAAAAAAAAAAGTTTGAAGTGTCAATGGCACAAGTTGTTTTCTAATTTTACTTAAAAAAAATCAAAATTTTGGTATATTAAATATGAAATTTTATCAAGGTTTGGGGGTCGCTCAAAATCGATAAAGGTTTTTGGCTAAAAAATGGCATGTTTCAAGAATACGTTTTTACTTGGTTGATAACAGCTTTTGATACGTTTAACCGATTTTGATCGAAATAGACTTGTTTTAAAGGTAACAATATTTCACTTATACCTTTCAAACTTAATAATTTTCAAATATTTCTTAAAAATTTTTTTTTAATTTTGGCTAAAAGTTTTGTGCATCTTTAAATGTACTTTCAACGACGGCTTCTTTACAAAACTTTTGATGTATGACAATAGCATTTAAATGACATGTGTTCAGTAGCAGTAATATTATACAATAACGATAAAAATGAAACAAAAATTGTTTTATACATATTTTTGATAAGAAAAACCATTTATTAAGTTAAGAAGAAGATTTTATTTCAAATTGGACACAATAACACCTTTATTGTTGTTTTTGTACGTTTGATTGCGTTGTTCGTTAACTTGATCCTTTGCCCTTGATTTTTTTGTGAAATGGTCTTATGTGCAAATGGCATTAACAATAGATTTTAGCAATAAAAGTTTATTCAACGAAACTTAAAAAAAAGTTACCAAATGTACTAGCACAAATTAAAATGGTTTTAAGAAAATTGATTTAAGCTGTTTCCATTACAACATGCTGTTAATTCTTTAAAGAGAATATCCTTGTATGAATAAGTATGGAAATATATGAATGAAATGGCAAAATATACTAAAGTGAATGGGAATAATTATCATAACTGAAATAAAAAATTCGGTTTCGTATGAAATAGAAACATTTTATTCAAATATTCTATATATCCTGATAAATGAGAAAAAAATAATAAAAACTTAAGTTCATTTAAATGAAATTTTCATATCCCAGACGGCAGACGCCTGTAAAAAATTTCATGGCAGTCGTTGAACATCCGAGCGCTGTTTTTAAATAAAATTTCTAATCAAGTCTACCATCTGGATTGTGTAAATAAAGCTTGTGATATATGCACGATTTCTTATATTTCAAAAGCTACTTTTTATGTCAATGTTTCAAAAGGCAGTGTAAAATAATGATCTATTGTAAAAAAAAATCTTAATTGTTTTTTAAGCGTTGCTAGTCTTAATGTTTTCATTTAAACGCTAAATGAATTAAATTAATAGATGATTTAGTTAGCTCCAAATTATCGGTGATATATGTTTTATTTAGTTTTCAATTTGGGTTTAAGTTTTGGTATTAAACCTTGTTTTAAATTTCATTTAAAGTTAAATTGTGTTGCAAAGCTGCAGTTTATTATTGCCACGGCGGAAGAGAAAATGAGAAAATTCATATAATACGTTAAAAAATTAAACAAAATAAACAATATATTATATTGGCAAAACTTAATTGCATTAGCAGACAAGTAGTTAACAATTTTCGATACTGCAAATTCATTTATAACGAATCCTCATTTGTAATAAACTACTTACGAAATAAATTTCATAAACTTTGCACCTTTTATAATTAATTCATTAAAATGTGTATCAATGGCAACAGCAATTAATCTTACACTCTTATAGCACATGGTAATATTTTTAATAATTGTGGTTACTATGTAATTCGATTCGAAAGGAAAATTACGAAACAATTCTCGTATGCAATTTCCTAATAAAATTTTTATAAATTAAAACTGTTATCATATTAATCTACGCCACCTAATAAGTGGTGACAAACAAAATACACATGAGTACTGATGATGAAAGTGTAGCGGCTTTCGGAAACAGTTGTTCTGCTCTGTTGTGTAAGTTGAATAATTAAAAGCTGATGTTAACTTTGCTTTGTGCCTTGGAATATTTATCCATGTGTTTCTGAATTTAAAACAAAAATTTCGAACAATTAGCGTATAAATCTTAATTGAATTTAATATAGAAAATTTTTTGCTTTTTCTTTCAAATCGAAATACATAATAACCTCTCAGCTAACATGTATAAAAAGTAACCAGAGTCTGAAGGCCTCAGTTAAAATATACATAAGTGAAAAAAGCAATATTGTTCTGGTTTAAACAAGTCACTTTTAATAAGTATTTTATTAAAAAAAAGGCTCAAGTTATCTAAAATAGGTTTTTCCCTTAAGGAGCCCATAGGCACATACTGCCGATGAACACTTCATATAAATGGGAATTCATAGCTTTCCCATATACTCACTCATCAATCATAATTTTAGTTTCTTAAAATTTTAAAAATTCTGTTAATTTATATTGAAGTGAAACGTCTTTGCGCCCAGAGGTGCGAAATTTTTAAAGACGAAACGAAAATGTAGCACGTTTTTGTTTCTAAATATATGTTTAAGACGTATGAGTAATAGGAATCCATACAAACAAATATTAATCATACGCAGCCGTACTGTAACAGAATTCAATTTCGTTTGGGAACAGAATTGATTCTGCATTTTGGTAGGTCCGCGAAAAACCAAACTATTTTTCAGAACAAGCTCATTTTTAATATTAGGCACGGAATTCGCTAATGATATCAAAAATGATGTAAATCTTTAAAAAAAAAATTTTTTTTTAACTTTTGAATAGTTTCATTCTCTGCCCGCATGAGGCTAAAACGCGACATGAAAATGAGGGACGTTTTTGTCCAAGAGGAGGGAGAAAGCAATTGAGAACGATTGAGGGAGAGTGAGAAAAGGAGAACGTAGCACGAAGCACATAGAAATGGAGGGTGAGTTGGGAGTAACCGAGTGAGAAAGATTCATAGAGAAAGGGAGATCGAGAAAAAACACACACAAATTGTGTACTACACAGACTTGCCAATACATGCATAAGCAGGAGCAGTATGTGTCTATGACCTCCTTTAAACTTGTTTGCTTAAAAATTTTGGATTCTTATAAAATTTAAGTTATACCAAATAATAATTTCAACATAAAATATACATATATGTACGCAACTCACATAAGATATTATTTAATTTTTTTTTTCATACACTTAGAGAAAAAGGTTCATTAAAGCTTATTACATATTCAAATACTCTATTGCTGAGTATCCAACACATGCTAAAACTCATTAATATTTTAAGTTAACATTTTTTATAACTGTTTTTAATACGATTACAATTTTATTAATTTTTTCCACTGTTTATTTGAAAGGATCATTATTGAGTTTGAAGGTATGCTTTTCTAGAGAGTTTATTTTGCAAACCAACTTTGTTAAATGTCTGGAGAGCAACTACGTATGTTTTCAATCTCTTATCAAATATTTTATTTAAAACTAGTATATATATAAATATATTTTTTTTGTTTCAATTTACAGAAATAGTTTTAGAGTCTAGGAGTAGAAGAACAGATTTGTATGTTAAAGGTTTAAAGAAGAATTTATGTTTTATTCTAATTTAAACGTAAGTAAATTTTGAATATGCAATTTGAATTTTTAGTACCTAACAATGGCACGGCCTCGCTAGTTTTTGTGATAACGTTACCAACCAATAATGAAAAAACGGTTTGTGATAATAAGATGGTAACACCTGTAAAAAAATAATTATTTAAATATATTTCTTTATTCATTTCTTATGTATTTTTAAACAAGTTTTTAACAAGCCACTTGTTGCTATAGACTTTGCCGGTTTTTTTTGTTGTTTGTCGGAAAGGATTTTTTGTTTCGATTTAGTGCTTGAAGGACTTTTATTTAAAATATATTTGAAGAATGTGATGTAGCAAGGTTCTGCATATGTGTATCTTAAAACCGTGATTATTACTTTTTTTTTACATACTTTGGTAACGCTAATGTGCTAATGGTCATCCCTCAGTAAAATAACTCGCTTCGAGAGTCTTTTTAAAATTGCTAGTAGATTTTCATATAGCCGAATTTATAAATTTATATTTTTCGTTTGGAATTTTTCCCTTAGTGAAGCTATAATTTTACAACTCTTTTCTTAATATGCTTATGTCATGAATTTCTTGTGAAATTCATGACATTTTACAATAGTGTTGCATACACTAGTGTTACAGTGTCGTGGTTCCGCCTCTTTTTTGATTGTTAATTTTAATTTGCTACGACTTATAAGTTTTGTATTTTTGTATTTATTCCACACTTATTTGTTGCCCTCGAATAATAATTTCTTTTGTGCTGCTTCCAGTTTTACAGATTTTTATGTGTCTTAAAATAATTGGAATTGTTTTGTGGCGGCATTAGAATGTGCGCATACATACGGAATTTTATTCATATTCAATTTTGATTTTGTTTCTAACCTGAAGTAGGTTTTTCTAAGTTTACTTCTTTTTAAATTTTAGCAATTGGCTTGAGCTTTAAAAAAATTTGTATGAGAAAAAAAGAAACACTACGATTAAAATTAAAGTTTTTTTTAATAGATTTAGTATAGTTTCTCAATTATATGCAGCCTTATTCTGGCTGGCACAGTCTCAATGAACACCCAGAAACAGGGTGATTAGATTTTTAGAATCTTCTGTAGGTTCAAGACAAATTCCTTTATTATACATATGAATTATCTTTCTTCTCTTAAACTTGGCTTGTAGACTGCTTTCAGATGAAATGAGTAGAGGGATTGAGCCACATATGGAATATTAGACGGAAAATTATCCGCACAAATGATTCTTTTTGAATCCGGAGATTTTTCAAAATCAACAATTTTAGCAACTACTTTATTTTTAATTTTCCATGCGAGTAATATAATTAAATTGTGAAATTAATTTATATATATTTATGAAATTCTTTTGAATATTGAAAAAAATTGCCTTTTTATCTAAAGTTAGAATTAAAATGTTTGGGCGTTTTTAAACATATTTTAGCTCTCTTCTCTAAACGTAGTTTGTTGCAAGTTTGTCTCAAAAAATTTCTTTAAAAAAAGCTTTGATAGTTTCATGATATAATTTGTTATTTCCCATATTGCTTTTTGCAACTACAGTCAACTCCGCTTTATTGGAAATAACCGAAACCCAATTTTTTTCAATTATCCTATTTTTCTCTAAAACGTAGTTCGGATTAAAATCAATAAAACATACACATGCATATGTGCACATTTTATTGTTGACATTTTTTACGAATTCCTCGAAAATGTCTAGCCACTTGCATTGACAATATAATAGAAAAATACTGTAAAGTACGTAAGAGCGAAAGGGACAAATACATTTTGCCATTTAATTTTTTAACGGACAAAACATGCACAATTTTTTCAGCCTTAAGTTATGCAATCGATTTCTAATAAATAAATTTTGTCATTGTTTATTTTTTCAATAAAGCGAAGTAAGTTTCATGCAAAACGTATTTGTGGGCTTGCTTTTGGTTTTCAGTAATACGATATTTTCAATAAAGCGATGTTTCGCTAAAGCGAAGTGAATAAGACAAGCTGCGTTCCAAATCAGTGCGGGTATTTGTGTAGCTTTCAGTAATCCGATTTTTTTCAATAAAGCGTGTTGCATATATATACTATATTTACAGTAACGAAGAGAAAAAAAACTGCAAAACATTATACCGAAAGAGTTTAAAATGATTTCTTCTTCGCAATTTTATTACTATTTGTTGAGTTTTTTTTAATCTCTAGTAAATGTATATAAAATACACAACTCAAAAATAGATTTTGAACTGAAAAATTATTTTTTTAGATTTCACTTATTTCCATTTTTTATATTCTATTAAAGTAATTAATAATGTTCTTTAGACAACCCTTTTTTGGAATAAATATTTGAATTCAAAACTTTAATGAACCATTTTCCGGTACAAACCAGTGTTTCGTTTTTTTCTTATAATAAAAAAAACTTTTTAAATTCAAAATTAGTTCTACAAATATGTAATGGCTAATGTATAAAAAAATTATTTTAAGTTTACAAGCAGCTTATTTGACATATATTTTATAGAAAATTGTCAAATAAGAATGTTGTAAGCATGAACTATTTTTTCGGAATTAGGCTTTTAAAATAGACACTAATAATTAAAAAAAGAAAAAATATTCAACACAAAAAACCATATATATTATTAAACAATTATAAAATATGGCAACCTTAAGCAGCAAGGCGTAAGTGTTAAAAAAAGCTACTGCGTGATAAAATACAACTGTGTAAGTGTGTAAATGTACAAGGTTGCATATTATTGTACTCATTATATTCTGTATTATTGTTAATAAGTTATTAAATTTTAGTTAATGGTTAAAAATTAATTTAAAAAAAGCTGAAAACGATTCACAAATACTAACAACAAGGACCCATTTTTTTTATAAATAAATATTCAGGAGGTGAAAAAAGCACTTTGTAATATTTGTGAACCGATATATTACGATAAGAAAATTTTCAAACAACAATCACACATTTTATAATAAAATTTTAAAATTTACTCAAAAAAAAAAAAAAAACAAATCACTTTATTCAGTTGGTTCATTAAATAAAATAATATTTATTATATTCCAAAAAATATTATTCCAAAAATGGGTGCTCTGTTTTTTTAAAATGAAAAGCAGTATTTGTAAAGGAATTTTGCGAAAAAATATATCCAAAAGTACAAATTAGTAAGTAAAAATACTTAATATGCGAAAAGTTAGAAGAAAAATACTGAAGCATTAACAAAGTTTTACAAAAAGTTTGGAAATTTATTACGAACATTTTTTAAAAAGATATTACTAAAATTTTGAAAAAATTTCTGTAGTTTTCGTGTTTCCATGTAATTTATGTACGTGTACGTGTACGTGTTTATGTAACAAACGAGGGATTTTTGAAGTGAATTTGGCATGAATTGTTTTTTTTTTTTATTTTTTACATCAATGAATTGTGCTGTAGTAATTAGTAATTAATGGCCAAAGTACATATAATAAAAGTTAATTTGAAAAATGATGACTATATCCTCTAGAAACTTCTCTCTCATGGTTTGTTTAATGCCACATGTAATTTCCCAAATTCACTTGTATTGAAATCTGTCTCATAAGTATCTTTTGTAATAAAATTAAATGTTCATTTAATTTTGTTCCTTTAATAAGAAAGAGTTGGTTTTGTTTTTGATGATTCCATTGGAAAAATTTTCTACTTTATAACACACGCAATTATTTTAAGAATGAATTTAAACTTGTGATATGGAAAGCGATCAAGAAGAATGACTAAATGGCAAATTATTAATGTCTAAAATGAAGAGTTATAAAAAGAGTATTAGAGTATGACAAATTTAAAAGAGTTCTCAAATAACTTATTTGCAGTCAAAAAATGTATTGAAGTCCTTGTAAAGCGCGATATATAATGCACCTTACGTTTGCCACAACTCAATAATAAAATTTTTAGGATGAGTTCTTAAATAATCTACTAAATAACTTCTTGGAGCTGATTAATGTAAATTTAATAGCTTTGATGCAGTTGTTGCTTTCAGTCATCATAAAAACTTCCTTATCTTGGTCATAATACTTAAAAAAACTTTTCAAAGTTAGATGGGAGCATGCAACAATAAGAAAGATAACAAATGAGAGCTTCCAATAGCCGCACACTGGCAAGCACACGTGTCTGGATAATCAACATATTTTTTGTTACATTTATAAAATTATACGGCTAGTCTTATTTAAAAAAAATCAAATTGTTGGTAAACGGACTGTTTCTGGAATTTTCCCATTATGTGCACCATTTTCTATATGTTTATGCAATTTTAATAAATTTAATTTTGTCAATTATGATGAAATCAGTAGTGCTCTCTTATAAATCATTTAGACAATCTGAATGACTATTTAGCAATAACCACTTGTAACGGATTTTAATGAATATTAAACAAACTGATTTATAAAAATTTTATGTGTAGTTTGCAATGTAATAATGTTTTCACACTGAGATTTAAAACCTGGTTTTAGCGTTAAAACCATAAACAGCTGATTTTGCGTTCACACTGCAAATTATGGTTTTAACATACAGGCTGTATAATAAATTTCCTCAAAATAAATTAAATCACTCATAGAAAGGTGTGAATTTATTGCTGTACTTTTCTTCTATTTTTAAAACACTTAATTGACAACCTGTACAACAGAAGCTGTTTTGTTTAAAGGCAAAATGAAAATTCTCAATTCGTGTATTTTCCCCCTCCTTCATATAAATGAAAATAGTTTAATTAATCTCCGTCCATAATTTCTTTTTTCTCTAGTATTTTTTAATTCTCTTTATGGCTGCATCCATTTTAAAAATGTTTTCATAATATATCAGGCGTCAGTATATATTCCTTTTAAAATAAACAATAACAGCTGTTTCCAATATATAACTTGGCACCACTTAACTTAGCACAGCCAATAACAAGGTTGCATTTCATAAAAGCTGCTTAAAAGCAATTCGAAAACAGTTTTAAGTTAGTTTTGACAGTTGGCTTTAACGTTAAAACCGGAATTTATTAAAACCATGTCAAAGAGAAAACACCATATTGCAAAGCTCGTTGACTGTTTAACAAAACGGCTAAGGAAAACACCAAATATGTTTATATTAACACGGTTCCAAAAATGTCGGTACTAAAATTAGTTTCCTGTGTTTCATAAAAATTTTAGTAATTTAGAACAGCACAGTAGTTTCTAAATTCGTAATTGTGTGCTTCTGAAGAGATTCTGATAGACACTCTTTTATAAAATAAAAATAAGTGCTACTTGTTGAGGTTAAATTAACACATTCGAGTAGAATCTTAATGCTCGCTAAGCTTTGAACGTCGTGTGCTTATATAAAAGCTCTCAAGAAACAAAGGAGAATTATTGAAATATATAATTAACAGTTTATAACAAAAAAAGAATCCTAAATATAATAAAAAAATTTTGTTAGAGTTCTTACTTTAAAGTAAGATTGATTATTCAATTTAAATTTCCAATGAAATCATCATTTATATAAGAAATTTTGATAACGATAGCATTTAGAAAAGTTGTAAGAAATTTTTTTTAACAATAATTTCCCAAACTTTTTTAAGAGGAAAAAAATAAAATAAAAGGTAAATTTTTTTTTAAAATAATAAAATATTTAAACTAAAAGTTACTGTCCAACTTTGCTTCCATCATTTTCCCGCTTTAATGGTGGACTGCAATAAAATCTCTTTATCGCGTGCTAAAACTAAGATATGAAAATGTTAAATGGCATTAGCTGGCCATCGAGCTGTCGCTGAAATTCTAGTTTAAATTGTAACGAAATAAAGATTTAAAAAACAAACATAAAGGTTGCTATAACGCACACTTGATAGGAGGATTACAAAATCATAGGCAGGATAATCTTTGTATATAGCAGGATTAGCTTGATTAATTTTGAACTTTCATATTTTAATATCAAAATGAAAATACATTAAAGTGAAATACATCAGTCAAGCGGAGCCTTAAATTAAGGAATTATTAGTATGGGAATATGTAGGACGATATATAACACATCGACGCAAGCTGGGATCACCACATTTGCCAGGCCTGCAAAATGCTGGAGTAACAATCAACTAATAATTCAATTAGGGCGTTCGAAAAAGGAACTCATGGCAGCTGTGGTGTGATGCGATATTTCCATGGAATTTATATAAGTAAATTAAATACATATTTCAAATGCAAAAAAAAAATACACACGAAATCAGAATCACTGACAAAAACATCTTTTAAAGTGTGTTTTTAGTTTGCGTTTCTTTTACTTGAACGGTCATTTTTTTTTCCAAAAAGTCAAAAATCCTCTTGTGTGCCCATTTTGAAAAGGTGATGTGCAAATTCTAAGATATTAAAAAAAAAAAAAAAAAAACAAAACAATGGCGGAGCGGAATGTTGAACAAGTGTCTAAAACTTTTTAAACTTAAAAATAGTTAGTATATAGCACGGGTAGTTAGAATAGGTCTAAGAGTTAGTAGTAGCAACAATCAAGGAGTTTTCATTTAGAAATTTGTCTTATTTAAAGTTTTAGTTACTTTGGAATATATTTAAAATAATGAAAATTTTTGTAGTAGAAGTTACAATAGTGTTACACACACAGCAACAAAAAAAAAAAAAAAAAACAATAAAAATAAGAAAGGAACACGTTATACTCTTTTAATTAAATTACTTTGTTTGTATATAAAATATTATGGAAATTAACTCCATAATTGGGTTAATTTACTTTTACAAATATATATAAATATGTAAAATATATAAAACAGTGGAAAGAATATGTATAACTGTTATATATTTGAATTATACGGAATATAACAAACGGGTTTTTTGTTTTATTTATTTTTATGTTTTAGTTTAATAGAAACAACAACAATTAATACAAATACACAAAGCAAATGAAAATTAATTTAAGGAAAAGAAAAACCGAAAGTATTAACAACTAAATTTGGAAAATAATTGAAATAAATTTGGAAAAATAACTTAAAGCTGGAAAACATTAAAGTATCTTTAAATGAGTTAAAATTTATATATAATTTGTAAGTATATAGATAGAAGTAGTAGTTGTATATAAGAGTAGTTGAGTAGTAGTAGTAGTAGTATATAATTTATTTTTGTTTAATATATATATAAATATATATGCATTTATTTAAAGAAAATTTTTAAATGCAATCGCTACCTAACAAGGGGATTGCATCAGATACTTGGGGCAATGTCTCAGCTACAAGGTTGAGAAACACTGTGAGCGATAGAAGAATTGTAACTCCTGCAAAAAACAATAAATAACACAAGATATTTTTTTTTGGTTTGTTTGTTGTTTGTCGCTTAAGAAAAGAAAAATTGTTTTAAATTCCTTTTTTTTCTGTTAACTTTTTCAAAATACTATAACAAAAGAAAAACTCAAATAGTTAAGAAAAAAAACAAAACTTGTTAATAAATAAGTTGGAAAATAAAATTCAGCAAAGATTTAAAGCAAGTAAGTAAAGTTATAATATCCTAAAGAGTTATTCTTATTATTTGTGTATTACCGGTGTTTCAATTGGCGATTTCAATTAAGTGTAAAATTGTTTTATTTTGTGGCTTGAGTTGAATGTGATTAATGTGTATTTATTTAATAAACTTTAATTGTTAATGGCTGAAATGTTGCCTGCTGATTTGTTATGTTTTCGATTGCGAGTATGTTCGATAATGTTGTTATGTTATTTTCATGTTACACAAATTGGTTTTATTGATTTATGGCTTGATTGTGTTTGAGATTTTGTTATTGTTGTGGCTGTTGATATTTTGAGCGAACTATATGTAGACGTGTGTATGCAAAGGCAGTCAGTATTTTTCTACCTTTAGCTTTTGATTTCGTAAGTAGTGCATATTTTCTTTGACAATGATGTATGTGGCAGGTCTCCAAAATTTTTATAACTTTTAACCGTTTTGTGGCTTTCACGATTAATGTGTTTGATGATATGCAAAGAATTGCAAAACTTGACAAGTCCTGCTGTGCAATTGTTTTCAATACAAATAAATTTCGTAAATGTAAACCGATATCCAGGTATTTCATATAATTTGCTATTTTGCCTATATTTAATTATTTTTTAATAAAATTTTTACGAATGAAACGAAAATGTGGCACGTTTTTGTTTCTAAATATCTCGTACATGTTTAAGACGTATGAGTAATACGAATGCATATAAACAAATATTCATCATACGCAGCCGTGCCGTTACAGCATTCAATTACGTTTGATAGCAGAATTCTTTCTGCATTTTGGTAGGTCTGCGAAAAACCAAACTATTTTTCAGAAGCAACTCAGTTGTAATATTAGGCACGGAGTTCGCTAATGAAATCAAAAATGATGTAATTTAAAAAAAAAATGATTTCATTTTTGAAGTAAAACTTCTTTGCGAGCATGAGGGTAGAATATTTACGCTTGAATCGCGGCACGAAAATGTGGGACGTTTTTGTCCAGGAGAAGGGGAAAGCAATTGGGATGATACGAAATTTTTTCTCTTTGCAAATAGTACAGTTACGAACAAAAGTTATTGTGATTACTTGTAAAAGAAAATTTTATTGTGATGAAAATTTTGTTGTTGACATTTTTGTATACTAAATGGAGACGCTTGCCATTTTCGTATACTTTATTGTGATCGGTTAATAGGTTTTCTAATTTATGGGCTTAATGTGGGGACTAACTTCAAGTTTTTTTTGGGGACGGACGACTGCCATCATGTAACATATTGTTCCGGAATTATGAAAAGAAGTGGATACCCGTTATATTAGGAGACAGAAAGAGATAATATTTCTACACCGTCCCCACACTTAATAATGCCGGCACAATACATTACATAAGTGGGGTTCACACGCTGATTTGTTAAGTAAAAAAGAAAAAAAAAAATAAATGTTATGGTATCAATTGCTTTAGGCCCACGAAACAGTGACCAGTGATTTGTTGTTGAAACAGATTGGCAATAATTAATACAACTATGCATTAATGCAGATCAGAAAAATCCCTTCCAATATTCGTGCAGGATCGAACACAGTACCTTTCGCGTCGAAATCTATGTATTAACTACTTCCATTAACAGCTCCCACTGCATAAAAAACTGTCTGCAATATATTTTTTCTATTTGGTCCCCCAAAATCCAAGTTCATTTCAAAAACATTTGAACGTTGCAAATGACAAGGAAAATTTTCATATATTCAAATCTATAAATATTCTTTTCACTTCCTGTCCGTTTAATGTATTCATAAATATTCGTAAATCTAAACTATTGAGTGGAGACAGTTAACAATGTAGTCGCTTGTGTAAAATACCAAATACTCTTAGTCATACTATAAGAAACCCAATAAAATGACAGAAAAGTTGGGAAAACTTGTATTTTGTAATTTAAACTAACAAGCAGTTTTTTGTTTGTTCATATCCGTTTAGGGAATAGCCAACCAACTAAAATATAGTGTCAATGTTGGACAAAACCCGTTAGGTTATATTACTAACGTATTTTTCAAATGAGAATAGAATTTATATAAAATTTTAGTGGAGTTTCATTTAGAGCAAAGTGTTATTTGCTGTAAATTTTTTCTTCGATAAATTAAAAAAAAAACTGATAATTGGAAGGCTATTTTGCTATTGAGAGTACGTGAAAGCTAGACTTTCAATCACAAATGAAATAAAAACCTATTTTGCCAAATAAATAAGGTATGGAACTTTTTTGTGGAATAAATTGCAGGGTGTGCACCGGGAAGGTATACCACTTTGTTTTCATTAAATGAAAGAGATTGGATCTTATATTGATAAATGTTTTATTTAATGGCGACAATTTTGTATGGAATACAATATCAGATAAATGTCCGCCTCACAAATGCGAGCCCTTTTGAGCACATTTTTCATTACATTCTCACACATTTCACGCGGTATTTCATTAATTTCATCACGAATATTTTCTTTCAGTTGCTCAGGCGTTTCTGATTTATTTGCATAAACCTTGCTTTTTAGATATCCCCACAATAAGAAGTCCGGAGCAGTCAAACCAGGCGACCGTGGAGGCCCATCAACATCACAATTTCTTGAAATAACTTGTTGTGGAAAGAGGTATCGCAGTAATTCCATTGTAATCCGATTAAAACACGTTGGTTTATCGAATATTTTTCCATAATAAATTTGCCACGTGTCTAGTTTACGATTGCCATATATCAACTGTCAAGACTAATGTTTAGCCAAATGTTGGCAAAATAAAGCAGTATACCTTCCCGGCGGACACCTTGTATTTTACTAAATATTGTTTGTATAAAATTTTTAATATAATAAAAATTTGTCTAAAAATATTTTTATTCGCGGACAAATTTTTGTAATAAATAAAATATTATTACAAATGGCTCGTATAAATATTTTTTGAATTAAAATTATTACAAAATTATTGATATAAAATTTTTGGAAATCTCTTATTTGACTAATATTATTCCAATCAAAATTATTCGAATAAATATTTAACAAATTGATGCAAGTTAAAGCGAAAATAATTAAAAATATTCTCTGCTAAAATTTTATTTTCGACAGTTTCAATTTCCTTGCAGCTCGTAGCCTTTTATATAAAAAAAATAATAAATTGGCTTATTTTGCCACGACGTTGGCCCAAGCTGTCCTACGAACTACAGGACAAATGTTGGCCATTTCTCTTTACTAGTAAATAAAGTTATAAACTCAAAAAAAAAAAAAAAAACCAAAACAAACAAAAACTTTTTTTTGAAGAGAAAATTTACATATTGCGTACCAGCAACAATATCAACATTGTGATAACAACTCTAATGACAGTCACAAGAGATTTTCGCCAGCCAACAAAACGACATAAAGTAAAAAATAGTAAAAACGCATAAAAAGTAAACTTGTTGGCAACTTTTCAAAAGGGCTTACGAATAAAACTGCAGAAATGAATGGATAGCAAAAACTGTGCTATAAAGCAAAAAAGCTAATAGGTTTTAACAGCAAAATCAATTAAAGTTTGCCTAAAGGATGTTGAAATTTTGTTTCTGCTGATTTGCAGAGCGAAACGTTAAAAATTAAATTTCATATTAAAATCTACATCCGCATATTCATAATGCAAACTTTTCCATATGCCGACCCTTTAAGTTTAGAAATTCTGTAAAAATTTACTTGCAATTTCAAAATAAGAAAATCATATAAATTTGCATTGCAAACATTTTGGGGGTTGGAAAAAAATGTAAATTTACCGTTTTTATATAAATATATACAATAGAATATCTAACGGCCTACAGTGGGCCCAAAAGCAACATTCTCGTGTAACAATTCATAAACTTAATGGACGTAATAGTGAGGCTGGCTGAATGTCATGCAGATCATTTTTAGAACAAACTACAATCTTTACGCCATTGAATGACATATAGAGCAAAATGGCACAGAAAAGTTCTGTTTTAAAAGTTGTAGGGCAAAATGGACACGATTTATCTCAGTAATGAGACGATATTTAAAAAGTTAGGGTCGAAAATCTAAGACCTTTTATCTCAGTAACGAGACGATATTTAAAAACTTAGGGTCGAAAATCTAAGACCTTATAATCCCTAACTCAAAATTGTTAAAATGGCATATGGAGCACCTAAGGCGTGGTAGACGATTTATATATCCGCTCTTACTGCCTGTTTTTGTAAAATGAATAAAAATTTTCGTTTGGGTATTTATATTGAAACAACAATAAAAAAACTCAAAATTTGTTTTTGTTTCAATATGAATACCCAAACGAAAATTTTTATTCTTTTTACAAAAACAGGCAGTAAGTCAATATTAATTTTTGTTTTCCCAGTTATTTAAAAATTTGCCAAAAAAAGAAAAAAAGCATGAAGAATTGTGTTAGTCTTGCAACGATTAAGATCGAAATGAATTTTCATGATTCTGAATGGTAATTTATTCCATATGTCTTCATCAGCCATTCACTCACTATTACCGCACAACTCACTATGCTGTTGCCACAAAGTGCTCGCACCATTTTAAAAACGCATGCACACGCACACACACACACACACATATGAACTACTTATTGGAGTAGATTAATATTCCTGCATGGCCAAACATGCACACACACACACACATATATTCTCACACACAGAACAGTTAGTTTCTCGCAAGAATATAAAATGTATGCATTTTGAATGGTGCGTGCTGATGTTTAATAGTTTTCGCTGTTCAAAGTGAATGAACAAACATTTGGCCATCTGCATTTGCAAATTTGTGCAGCTTTCACCACCAGCATCATCCACATCATGCACATCATCATCATCGTTCTTGCTACACGACGCCTGGTACACAACATCGTTCTATTATGTTGCAGGCCATGGCAGTAAACTCGTACAACAGCCAGTCATTTATTCGGTTCGATATTTAATGGTCAAAAGTTATGTGGGTGGGTAGCGAGTGATATTATCAAGTGGTACAAGAACCGTGCGAATGTGTGTGAAGAGTTGTGCATAAAATGTCAGGGTTTGACCAAATACGGACGTGTTATTTTGCACGTTCTTTTTTGCGGAGTTAAACTTTATAGCTTGTTAATGCTTGTTTGTAACAGCAGCAAGAAGAAAATAAGTAAAAAACAAGTAAAAACGTTATAATCGACCGGGTCGAATCTTGAATACCCTCCAAATATTTAGTAAGTAAATTTAAAATGCTTAACTTGGTGTTCCTTTAAGACATCTCTGTACCCGTATTTTAAATCTCTATTTTGACACAGTCATTCCGGGAAGGGCCGTGGGGGAGACGTTTCCCCTCTGCAAGATCAGAGAACATCTTTTTAACGCACAAGGTTAATAATTTTGCAAAATCGCTCATGTTCCCGGTAAAATTGTTGTTGAGTGTGAGAGCATACATCTCTCTATAGCACGTGTATGGATGCACATATCGCACACTAAATCCTAAAGAGTCACAACTCAAAATCCAAATGTTTGAAAATAAGATTTCTTATGTAATACATTATATTAAGTTAGTATAATTTGCGAAACTAAAAATTTATCGAAGGAAATTATTTTTATGCGCATAAGCAAGGACTTTCTAAAAAGGCTTTTTATTTTGAGTTTATGATTTAGTGCGATATATACAGGGTGTCTGCCGGGAAAGTATACAGCTTAAATATACTCTTTCTGTTATGTCCTTGATCTATCTTAATCGCTCTCTCAATTGTTGCAAACATCAGTCCTTTCATGGAACTCTTCAAACTAAAAATATAAAATAGTATGATGTGGCATGATTATACAGGTTGTCCGCCGGGAAGGTATACTACTTTGTCTGTTGTTTATAATGAACTAATTGAACCCGGTGTGCTTCGCCACACCCTCGTTATAAAATAAAATTAAAACCCCGGAATTCATAAAATTTAAAATCAGTTTGAAATGTATTTTAATCAAATTTATTCATATAAAATTTTCTTAGAACAGATTTCAAATACGTTTTATTTTTTTTTATGAATATGGGGGAAAGTATTTATATATTTACAAAAACATATTTATTTGATTTTAATTTAATTATTGCAATGCTTTAGGATACACAATATTTTTAGTTTGCCCATCAGGAGCATACACATATAAATCGGTGGGTTTTCCTACACGCCAGCATGCAACATAAAGCTGTCCATGCAAGAAACATGGAATATGCCCAAGATATGACGATTTTAAGTTTTAGGTTATATGGGCGAGGCCTCGCCCTTTTGTCCACTCACAACTTTATATAGTCAAGAATTTATTATTTCGTAAGAATATCTTATTTTGAAAATTTAATGACGATCGGTCCTATAGTTAAGACTATATTACGATTTTGAATTTTCCGAAAAAGGGGCATGGTCCCAACCACTTTTCTCCTGCTACGTATTCCTATTTATGCCAATAACATATGTACCAAATATTATCGATGTAGGTAAAAGAATGCGCAAAATATGGCGATTTAAATTTTTGGGTTATATGGGCGGTGCCACGCCCCTTTGTCCACTCACAGCTTTATATAATCAAGAATTTATTATTTCGTAAGAATATCTTATTTTGAAAATTTAATGACGATCGGTCCAATAGTTAAGACTATATTACTATTTTGAATTTTCCTAAAAAGGGCATGGTCCCAACCACTTTTCTCCTGGTACGTATTCCTAATTATGACAATAACATATGTACCAAATATTATCGATGTAGGTAAAAAAATGCCCAAAATATAGCGATTTAAATTTTAGGGTTATATGGGCGGTGCCACCCCCCTTTGTCCAAGCAAAACTTCATATAGCCTATTATTCCTTCCAGAGTCACAGTAGCAAGCTGTGAAAATGTCAGGATGATCGGTCCAAGGGTTTGGCCTCCTATAAAGCACAAGGAAACAAATAGACAGACAGACACACATTCATTTTTATATACATATATATAATGAATAAATGAAAGAGAATGGATTTTATATTGATAAATGTTTTATTTAATGTCGGCAATTATATATGGAATACAATATCAGATAAATGTTCGCCTCTGTTATCCTTACAAATGCGAGCCCTTTTGAGCACATTTTTCATTACATTCTCACACATTTCACGCGGTATATCATTAATTTCATCACGAATATTTTGTTTGAGTTGCTCAAGCGTTTCTGGTTTGTTTGCATAAACCTTGCTTTTCAGGTATCCCCACAAAAAAAGTCTGGAGCAGTCAAATCAGGCGACCGTGGAAGCCAATCAACATCACCATTTCTTGAAATACTTGTTGTGGAAAGAGGTATCGCAGTAATTCCGTTGTAATCCGATTATCGAATATTTTTCCACAATAAATTTTCCACGTTTCTACTTCACGACTGCCAACTGTGAACTGTCAAGACTATAGTAGTACATATACCTTCCTGGCGGACACCCTGTATTTTCTTCAGCAAAAAACTTATTTTGTGTTGTGTATATTACAAGTATTAAAAATCACGTATGGGCCTAACTTTTTGAATTCCGATCTCGTGATTTTAATCACTTATAATCACGATTTAAAAAAAATCACGATACTCGAACATCTCTAATATGAACCACTTGCCGGAGTAAAGTCACATTCCCCTTTTGAGAGACCCTTGAATTTACTTTCAGTGACTGCACTTTGCACATCATGGTCTACTTATATCCCTCTAATATAATATTCTTCGATTTATTTCACTAGACCATTTTGGTTTGTATAGTTTGATGAGTCTTTCATGTAAGTTTTGAAATATTATTGAATCGAAAGAGTAGGCATGTGCGAGTGTTTTATGTTTCTCACCAAAAATTAATTGTTTTTTGGATGTTTTTATTTGAATTTTTTTCTGTTGAAAAATGAATAAATTTTGCTTAATGATTCTTAGAATCTGAGATGTATAAACATGACATAATAGATGACAATGAAGCATCCTATTATGTGGAGTTGCAACTCTACCATCTACTGCGCGTAGTTTTTTTTTTGCTTTTTTTTAATTTTGTAATGAAATTTGAAATTTGATATTCAATTTCCATGATAAATATATTTTTTTTAATGTTTAAATTATTGTTAAGCTTAAAAGTGTTTAAAAGTTTTATTTAAAAGATTTAAGTTTAAAGTTTAGAATGAAAAGGCGTTTTAATTATGAGCAAAATGTCTTTGGATTTAGTTGTTCTTAAGTGAGAAGATATTTAAGTGCTTTTTCATTTAGTTTAATTTTATCTCAATTTTATTTAATTTATTATTATATTCTTATTACTTTGATGTTATGTTTTAAAAATTTAGCTGGGAAATGTTAGTTTAAAGTTTTTCTAGCAGGAAAGTTTTGTTTTTGGTTTTGTGTTTTTGTTCGCATTTTTTATTTTTGTTTTTCTGTTCATGCTTTATGTTTGCTGGGTTATTTAGATGGTTTTTAAGTGAGAAGTTGTTGCTAATATTTTTTTTTTTAAGATTTTATTCTCATTTTTTTTTCTTGTTATAATTTTGAATTTGTTTTTAGTTTTCTTTTAGTTTGGCTTTAATGTTTATGTACTTACATGATCATTTTAAATGTGTTATGATTTTTACATGTTTTTATTTACAGTGTTATTACATGTTCACTTGATGTGTAACATATATTTTGGTTACTTGGAAATTAAAAATGTTTAGCAGAAATTAAAAGTTTGTAATTTTTTTAAAACAAAAAATCTTTGGTTTTTATATATAAATTGATCTCATAACTTAGCATTTTATGATAAAATTTAAATGTTGCTGTTGTATTTTCAAAAGAAACTTAACAATTTTAAAAGCTGTATAAGCCGACTTAGGAGAATTTATAAAATTCACTTAGAGGAGTCAACAATTTATTTAGAGTGATTTCGAGATTTTCGCTTATGTTCGGAAACACGCAAAACAGTTAAAATCAAACAGTTGCTTTGGACGAATGCTTCACGTTCTTGTGCATATAAAGAGGATTACGAGTCACAAACTGTTGATATAAATAGAAAAATATTGTTCGAAAACAGTATATAAACTAGTAAAAACGTTATATTCGATCGGGTCGAATCTTAAATACCCTACAAATATTTAGTAAGTAAATTCAAGCTGTTTAACTTGGTGGGACAGAGTTCCTTTAAGACAACTCTGTACCCAATTTTAAATCTCTATTTTGACAGAGACATTCCGGGAAGGGCCGGGGGGGGGAGACGTTTCACCTCTGCAAGATCAGAGAACATCTCAGCTTCTTATAGGCTTAAGGTATACAAATTGTTAAATATATACACTGTTTTTGTGTATAATATCGTACTTCAACGCCCACTAAAGAGGGCGGGGACCAAAAATAGACTAGATTCATGGCATTGCTAGACCGTCTTAGACTTTATCACTGATCAAGAATATATATATATATATATATATATATATATATATATATATATATATACTTTATGGGATCCAATTCTTTTCGGAGGGTATTGAAACTGTATTTTGTGGGGGACTCTCTGGCTAGGGGCGTGGGGAAGACATTTCACCTTTGCCATAAAACTCTAAAAATAAAGCTTTGAGATAATTAAATGGAAAATTTATTAAAATTTTTTTTTGATAGGGCCAATTAGTGGCCAAAGGGGTGGAGAGAGGGGGCGGGGTTAGGGCAGAGGAGCACCAGGTTACGTCTCAGCTTTGTCATTAAAGCTTAAAAATTTTATTTTTAAGGAATGTAGACTTAAGTAAAACAATTTGTTAAATTTCTACACTATTTTTGCATGTAATAACGCCCACTAAAGGGGGCGGGGTGCAAAAATTATTATTTTTTTTTTTGTTTTATGTCTCCAAGTTTAATGCGTTGGACCTTCTCTGACATAAAAACAGGCAAAATAAAAAAAAAAATTTAAAACTTTTATTGTTTTTTAGAAGTTGGTTTTTTTTCTTAGGGAACTTTTTTCGCTCTGGTCCGGTTCAGCCCATTTCAAAACTTGACCTGTTTATTATTCAAAATATATTTATAGCAAATTTCGGGAGTCTAGCTCTTTTCGTTTGAACTGAACCGTGATTTCCACAGACGTACGGACGGACGGACATGCTCAGATCGTCTTAAGCTAAGATCACACTATCGGCGCAATGTACCGATTTTCGTCGGCTCACTGAAAAAAAGTTATAGGTAATAATCTAAATTTGTCTTATTTGCCAACTAATTGAAATATAAGGAAATAATTGCATCACACTGTATTGGTAATAAAGCCATATAGTCTTATTCCACAATTAATTGAGAAATAATGTAATTTTGGTTTAGTACTTATGACTTTATTGCAGCGAGCTGACGAAAATCGGTACATTGTGCCGATAGTGTGATCTTAGCTTTAGATTTCATCACTGATCAAGAATTTTAGATCTCTTGGGAGTTATTTGGATTGGCTTATGAATGAAAGGTTTTTAAGTAAAATGAAACGCCGGTCTAGAAATAGGTCTAGTTTTCATAAATTGCAAAAAGAAATAATCACCTTTTAGTTGATTGTAAATATCACGGACAAATTTTCGTATATCTATTTAATTTTTTATTTGTAAAAAAGTTTTGTTTTTTTTTCAAAGTTACGTGAATCTTTATGTTTTTTATGTACTCCTAGTGACTTCAGCTGACTCTCCAGTTTATTTATTTTATTTTATTTTTATTTATTAATACAAAATAAATTTATATATTAATAATTACAAAAAAAAGTTAGGAGCTGGCTGCTATGGCCTTCGTCCTTTTCTCTCTTCAGTTTAAATTTAAACTGCTTAAAGATGGTCGGTCGTCTCGTTTGCGGGTGAACGAATTAAGAATCAAAGGCCTAATTTATAAACAACATTCTGATTTATAACATTTTCATAAAAAAAGTTGTTTTATAATTTTTTTTTATAAATTACACTGCAAATATTTTAGTTAATTTTTTTTCACATTTATAACATCTGAGTCTACAGTTAAGTAGAAATATGTAAAGTTAAGGGCAGAAACTTTCAATTATGTTGGAAGGTGCGTTTTGAGTTTTTCTCTAAAGTGTGTAAAAGTTTTATAAAAGCTCGATTAGCTTCATGAGCTTACAGCAGAATTATTTCGCAACAGTAATTGAATTGTTAAGTTACAGTTATGATCTCATTTTATATACAAACATACATACATATAATTTAATGAAAATAATTGTGTTTAAAAATCAACAGAAATATAATATATATATTGCGGTTATATAAATATTAATGAGCATTAAAATGTTTTTCTTTTAATACATATACCTACCAACGCAGCTTTCAACACTTATGGAAATATAAATTTTGTTTAAATTTTAATCGAAAATGAGGTAAAAAAAGCCAAGTATTGATTGTAATTGAATTGTAAATGATATACTTGGATTTTTAAAGCATTTAGCAGTTTCAAAAAAACCGCTTTATTAATTATGAATTTTGTTCTAATGGCAATTCGAAACTGTTTTGAGTTGAATCTTGATATTTGTTTTTGATCTCAATGATTTGGTAGCGAAATAAAGGTTTTTGGATGGATTTTTTTTTTGTAGTTGTTGTTTAGTAGTTAAATATGCATTCAATTATTCTTGGTTTAGTTGAGCTTTTATAACTACTTATTAAACTGAATATGAAAGCAGCTCTACATTATTATTTGAATTTACTATTTTAATGTATATTATTTTGTTTTTTTTTTTTTTTTGAATTAAGCAAAATGCATTTCATTATAATCGGAAATAAATATTAAAAATTATATACAAAAAGAAAACGTAAATCAAGCTTTAGTTTGTAAAGGAATCCTAAAAATGGCTTAACTAACTTCGAAACCTGAGCAAGTGATTTAGTGATTTTATGTTTAAAATTATAATGTTAATTTTAATATGAACTAAAAATATATGAAGATTCTTTTCATTGTAAAACTAAAGATATAAGTGAAATGAAATTGTTCTTATTTTTTTTTTTTTGGGTGTGGAGGTTTAATTTTGAAACATAACATTTAGAGCACAAACAATCACAGATCTTCAATTCAAGTTTAATTAAAATAAAAATTTTTTCTTTTTTCTTTTAAGCACAAAACATATAGATCTTTCCGTAAATCATATGCAACTAAATTAAGAAAATCATATGGATATATATATATATATATATATATATATATATATATATATATATATATATATATATATATACATATATATATATGTACATATATTATCATATATAAAATGAAAACCAAAAGCAATCAAAAAATTTCTAAAACATAACAGCAAGAAACATGTAGGTTTTTCTTCAAGTGTTGGGAAATTTAATGTCTGCCATGTTGTCCTGTTTCAAGTGTATTGCCTATATGTATGTAAATGCACAAACACACACACACATATGAAGCGCTGTAAAATTCTTTTTTTTTAATTTTGGTTTGTAAGTTTGTAAGAAACGGACAAGTTTTTTTGTCATTTTGAATTTCTATTTCAATAAAAACTATTCTGGTTCTTTACTAACATTTTAAGAAATCTGGGTAATATTTTTAAAAGAAACGTATACAAAAACCTATACAAAATTCTCGTCTTTTATCAAATGTTTTATTAAAACTATTACAGAAATGCTTGTCATATTTTCAAAGCATTTTGCTTGAAGAAAAACAGAAAAATAAACTCTGCTTTAGTCAATAACATATTTTTAGCCCGAGAAGAGATTTAAACCTAGACTATCAGTCATGTCACAAAGATAAATTCCTTTCGGAAGTGGAATTCATTTCATATTTTGCTTCTATTATAATTAGCACAGGACAGGTGTTTCACAGAATCCACTTGCGAGATATCAAAAGTTTTATGGCCCCGCCTAGACTCTAAGAGGACAAAGGATCTTTTGAATTGCACAAAAGGTCATCTATGCAGTATAGTGGCCACATTTACTGGTCACTGCACCTTTGGGGTCTATGCCCGGCGCATGGGTCTCTTCTATAATGACTACTGCCCCAGTTGCAACGACGACGAGGAGGAGGAGGATGAGGAAAGCATTACACATTTCCTCTGCCTCTGTCCTGTTCTGGAGAAGCAGCGCCTACAGTCTCTGGGGCAAGACATGTTTTACAGATATTTCGGAGATATCAGGCTTAGAGCTGAAAAACCTGAATCTCTTTATTAGAAGCAGGAGCTGGTTCGGCAGCTGACTCCCCTGAAGCGTTCGTGCCCGACCAAAAATTTCTTGTCTATATACTTATCCCATCTTCTTACTATTCTTTTTAACTAAACTCTGATTATCTTCTTCCTTCCTTATTTACCTCTCTCACCTACACAGGTAGCGCAAAAGGATCAAATTAATTGGACCCAAGTGGGCTGGACTCTACTTCCCCTTCACCAGCAACCTGTTAGCCTAACCTAACCTACTGTGCTATGGAACTAAAAACAAAAATAATAAATTTTCTAATTGCAAATATCTATTATCTGAACTGTTTTTAAATTTCCTTTTGTGCATCTGTAATATCACATTTAAAAATGATTAAATATTTACTCTGGCATTTTTACAAACTCTACAAACCAAAAACAAGAAACAAAAGGAAAAGAAAAAACGTTTCTGTTCAAAATGCTTAAGTAAAAGAAGAACTTAATGGCAAGTAAAACATTTTAAAGAAACTTTAATAAATGAAATCTGAAGAAACAATACTGAATGCTTAACAAAAGAGTTCCATACTTTCTAATATTTTATTAGAATCATTTTTTTTTGCATACGTTTTTTTTTTGAAAGTAGTTTAAGAATGCTATACAAGTATTGCTTTAAATTGTTCTTCTTTGTGTGTTTGTTTGATAGTGTTGCCTTTAGTTTTGAATGTGGTGTTTGGAAACTAAAACAAGGAATTAAATTAAAACGTTTCTATGTATTGAATTTTACTACTTGTGATCTTGTGTGTACCTATAAGAGGAACAGCATCCGACGTTGTCGGCATGGACTCAGCAACAAGATTTAGAAAAACTGTTAGTGAGAGTAGTATGGTAACGCCTGAAATATTTATAAAAAAAAAAAAAGATTTTAATAAATAAGAACCCAACAGCAGTTTTAACACAAACAAATAAAAACTTATATTTTTTAAAAAAGGGTATCATTATTTTAAGCTATTTATTTAAAATATAAATATGTAATTTATTTTTGTTTAAAGGCGGATTCATTATTTTTTAGTTTTTTTTTATTTTGACATTAATTTTTACACTTTTAATTAATTGCTATATATTTCAAAAGTTCATTTTGAACATAAAGCAATTCCAAAAAAAAATGTTATTTTGACAAAAAAGCTGGGGCAAAGTAAGGCACGTTAAGGTGCAGTTGTTGCTTAGAAACATTTTAGACCAGGAGAAAATAGAAAATTATTGTATTAAATAAACTCCATTTCAGATTTGTTGCCTCTTGTGTCTTATTGTGTTTCCATAATAATGCTGTTGCAATTGTACATTAATTTGTTGTAATTAAATTAATTAAACAAAAAAATCCCCGCTCTTTTTTCCACACTTAATATTTTTGGAATTGTTTTGTTCTGGCTTGACTTTTAAAATATACAGCCATAAATTTTATATTAAAAAGGAAGAAAGGCACTTGGCATGCATTTTAATTTATTCAATTTAGCGTTGTAGTTGCTTTAGTTGGTTTGTTTTAAATAAATGAAAAATTTATGGTTTAGATAAAATACACAATCCAGCACTTCCTCATTTCGCTACCGCTAAATAAAGCTGGTTAGTTAATTTTTATATTGTATATATTTTTTTTTTCTTATATAACGTTGACATTTCAAATTGTTTCTTTTTTTAAACTTTTCATAACTTAGCTGCAACAAAGTAGTATTAAATTAACAAAATAATTTGAAATCAACTTATAATCAACTTGAAATAGCATTTAGAATTGTGGCAGAAGTCATACATACCTAAAGTAAGTTTTTCACCCGAATCGGGTGGCAAAGTAAATCCTAATAAAGCCATTGATGATATCAGCACACACGGTACAATTAAATTAAAAAAATAATATAACGTTCGTCTGCGTATTTGTATTGTGAATGTGACATCCACATAAGGTTCCGGACAGCAGGCATAAACGATGGTATTCTTTTTGCCCGGCATGGCTGCTCCAACATCAAACGCCAGTTGTTTAAGATTAATTCAGGCGTGTATTTGTTGTTGCGGGGATTTTTAAAGCGGAAAAGTAATATTTGTTTATATAAAAATTAATTATTAAAATTAAGTTGAATATATGTTTAATACTGTTTTTTTCCCATTTTCATTAATGGTTTAAATAATTATACATACATTCGCATTAAAGGTTTTATTGTTTGTAAATACACACACACACACATGCATATGTACTCTCTCTCTCTCTCTCTTTCTCCCAAAAGCACACAGCCAAGTACACTTTAACACACATGCATTATTGGATAATTTTTAAATATTTAACTGCTATGATGAACATTTTAATAAATAGAATACATGCACTCGAATAAGTCTTAAAATATTAATCCGAATATCTGGCTACTGAAATCCTTAAATATGGTCATTGTAGAAGATTTAATTTGCAATGGTGTCATTGTTTTCTTTTTTTACACTTGCTGCATGAGCACTTTTTTTATAAATATTTTACATTTCAATTACATTTTTACTTATTTAATTGCTGTTGCTGTTGCGGTTGAACGACATAAACTTTAGTTTTAAAATTTAAGTTGCTGTTACACATAATTTTTGTTGCATTTATTTCAACCGCTATTTAGTAGACATTTCCCATTAAGAGAGTAATAGTTTTTGTGAGCAGCCTATAGAAATTTTCTTGTTAGCTTTAGAAGCTTGCATTTCATTCGATCCTTAGCCAAGTCACCAGTAGACTCCAATAAAATTTGATTTCTTTAACAATGACCACCACAATTTTGAAATTTATTATATTACAGCTAAAAGTATTTTCTCTAATATTTAGATAAATTTCCCTGCCACAAGTCTGATTTCTTAACAGCTCGGGAAAGAAAAGTATACACTTTCATACTACGTTTTCAAATTTGCTTCTACGAAAAACCACAGTAAAATAACTAAATATAACATTTTCAATTACTACAACATGCATAAAAAATAACAAACATGCACTTATATATTTTAGTGATATTTGCCACAAAAATCTTGCAGCATTTGTTTCATGAAAACTGTAATCTTACCCCCTTATTCATAAAAATTATAAGAGTCTAATAACAGCGTAATAAAACAAAATTTCAAATGAAATTTGCTCTATTATACTCTTATAAGCCTCTCGTAATTTTTATGAATAAGGGGATCAGTTTTTAAAAAGCATAATATATTATCTTAATAGGTTAAATATACGCGCCTAATGTCAGTATATTCTTATTATTGTTAATAATTAATTATTGAAAAATTGTTTTAAATAAGTTTGGACAGGTTTTTCATCAAATTAATTTTTTTTTAACATGGACTTTGCGGATCAGAAAAAAATAAAATTTTCCTTTAACCTACAATTAAAACAATTTTAAATTATTCACCTCGATTTTAATTTGTTTTTATGCCTTTCCTACAATTCCAATCAGTTTCGAAAACCAAAAGACTTTCCTTTTGTGTTAATGATCTTCATTTGAAACCGAAATTACATCGCGCTGTTTCAAATGTAAATAACTTCACTAGTTAATTATTTAAAAATTTGCCTTTATAATATAATTATGAAAGGCATAATGAAAACAAATTGTTGTAGGAAACTTTTGCTTGGATAAATATTGAGCACTAGGCAATGAAACTTTTATATCAAAGATCTATGGCAGTGAGGTTATGTTACTGCCCAAAGAAACGTTTCAGCAAATTTTTTTTTGGAAATTCTAAAGCCTTAATATTAAATTTAGTATAGTTATTTAGCTAAAAATAAAGTAAATAAAGAATATTTCATATATTCATCCTAAAAGTATGCTACATTCTAGTGCACTTGGTGGGTATGAGTAATATTATGCACAACTGTATAAAATTTTATTGCTCATAATATTATGCCTTCTCTTGATGTGTATTTAATCAGTTAATCAGGCATAAAACACTAGATGGATTTATATATTTCTGTAGTAGCCAATATTCTTTGGGGCGTATATGCACGTATTGTTTATTATATTATATAACGACTAAAAACAGGAATTTTTTTTGGCCAAAAACAATAATATAATCATTGAACATCATACTATTTTTTACTATCAAGTTTGCAGACTTTCACGAACGGGACAGAGTTTTGCAACAATTGAGAAGATATAGGCCGAATGATTAAGAGAGCTCAAGGATATACCAGAAAGTGCATATTGAAGCTGTATTATATTTGAGGCGAGCGAACTGCTTTATGAAGTTCAAGGACAAAATATACGGCCATGTGATGGAAATCGCTTATCGCATGAAATAAAGCGTTTTCGATTTCAAGTCACAAAATTGGTGTGCTGGAGTTCGTAATCCCTCAAAATCGTTCAAAAGGAATTGGCGTTTATCAAGTCGCATGTGATTCGACAATCGTGCGATTCACAGCACATACATGATAAATTCATGAAAATTTTTTCAAGAAAACAAAAATTTCTGCTTATTTTTTGAGCAGACCTCGTAGCTAGTTATTGTCTTCATACCGCTATACTTATAACTAAATCATTTGGTTTTAATTTATTGTTGTTAGATATTAAATTTTTGTTATTTAAAAATTTTTCCTACATTTAGGGGCAATTAAAGAAGTAAAATTAAATTAAAAAAATTTTCCTGGTTTAATATTTCAAACATGCACCAAATATAACTGAAAATTTAAACTATTTATTATTTTACTAGGTGTTATGAAATAATTTCTTAGCTGTTAAAATAAAAACAAAAAAAAAAAAAAAAAAAATAAAGCCATTGTTTGAAAAATTAAAATATTTCGTGAAGAATTTAAAGCATGTGTGATAATGAAAACTTAAATGTGTTTGATTTTTAGTTTCTTTTTATTATTTCTTGTTAATGAGACTATGGAAAGTATCGTTTTTAAGGAAGACTTTAATTGATCTACCGTAATATTTATAAACAATGAGGAATTAATTAAATTACGCACATTTCACTGAGTGGTAAATCAGTTTTCTGTTTTCAATTTAGTTGATTTTTTTATTTATAAGCCGGTAGCTAAATAAAATGTATCCTTACTTAGCTATTGGCTTCGTTTTTAAAATTTGCTTAAATAAAAAATGTTATTAAAGGTTTGTTAATTTATTGCTATACCCTCCATTCTGTAGGTTTTTTTTTTGAGTTTTTACAATACGGCTGGACAATGAAAACAAGCCATCAAGCTGAGTATTTTTTTTTAATATAAATAAATACTATTAATTAAAGAATTTAATTTTGTAAAATTTTTTTGTATATTATTTTTAGAATTAATTATTATTTTTTTGTAGAATTTTTTTTATGCAATTTATTTGAGATATTGTCTCAGTTAATTTGTTAAACATTTGCTTTGTTTGTTGAGCTTTAAGTACGTCAGTATGAGTAGTGTTCACCAAATCATAGACTTGAACCAAAATATCGCAATACCTTTTAGCTTTTACAGAAACCCTTAAAAGCTAATTGTGTGAAGTTAGAAAAACAGAATTTGTTTGCTGTATCTGACTAAATAAAATTTCCGAAGCCAAGTATGTTTTTCTTAAATAATTCTCAACTAGTTTTTGAATTGTTGTGTTTTGACGTGTTTTTATATGTCAAAACAATTGAAAATGCCATGAGATTTGAAGCGAAATAGTTAAGAAATTTTTCGTCACACACAATTTGGTTGGGCAATTAAGCTGGAATAGTAAATTGAAATAAAATCAATGAATTATTTATTTATCTTAAAAAAGTATATATTTTGTAGGAACAGAATATTACCGAACCCTATTTCAACACAATTATTTGAATTTAAAATGCCATCTTGCGATTTGAACAATTAATATACAAAATTATTGGTTGAGTTTGTCTTTGTGTTCAATTCTATAAAAGCCGCCATTTTGGTTTTCTTTCTTTCTTAACAGCGTTGTCAACTTTGAAATTTTGAAAAGCACTAAAGTCGGACAAAAAACGCGTAATTTTTGAAAAAAAAGCACTAAATATAAATATTTTTTTTATTTTAATTGCCTTTTATTTAAAATATGACTTTATTTAATTTTTTTTCTATTTTACACATTTATTAACAAAAAATTTATAAAATAAGAGATCATTTATTACTATAGTATTCTATTATTTTTAAGTTTAAGGTCTCTTTATTTTTATTTAAAATATTTTATTTTTCAATATTTCGTCAATCCTCTGTGTGACTTCTTCAGGACCTTAAGCTTAAAAATAATAAAGAACAATAATAATTATAAAGAGATAAAAAAAAAACCAGAAGAAATTTATATCATATATTACTATTTTTAATAATTCATATATTACACTAAAAAATAACTCAACATAATATTGTTAATATCGCCATAGAAAATGCAATAAATTTTACATTGTTTTTATTCTCCTGTAAACTTTTAAAGAGATGCACTTTCTCTGCCATATTTTATTTCTTTTAAGGCAACAAAAGTAAAATAACGTTTAATATAACAAAATATATTCATATAATAACGAATGAATTTCAATTTGTATTTGTTAAAGGTCAATATCAATGTCCGTGAATTCTTCATGACTGTCATCTGCCCATAATACCGTTTTTATTTCATATTCTAAGGTGTTATAAACCATTTTTGTATTAATATGCATATTGACCTCATCTGGAATTTCGTACGTTTCGCGACAAGAATATTCTCTTTTTTCGCGACAAGAATATTCTCTTTTAAGTCCGTTTTTGATTTGTAAAAGCGCATTAACCGAATGCCGCGACATTCGGTTTTAATTTTTCTTTTTAAAAGATTCATTGAGCTAAAAACTCGTTCTACTTCAGCATTGGAATATGGTAAAGATAAAAGTTTAATAGCAAAATTTTTTATTGTCTAGTGCCACCGAATGAGAAAAAGAAGCACCAAAAAAAGCACTAAAAACCAAAAAGCACTGAAGCCAAAATTTTTCGCGTAATAATTTTTAAAAAGCACTAAAAACAGTGCTAAAAGCACTGAGTTAACTCCGTTTCTTAAGCACGTAAATTTCAAGACTACAAATTTTAAACAATTCCCTCTCAATTTTGAGAGAGCAGTATTTGATACGACAAAATCGTTCGTTTTTATGGAAAATCATTTTAATTTATAAAACAGTATAATTTTATTGAACTAAGAAAAATTTAACAAATTCTATTATTAGAAAATATCTTGACTCCTTTTACCCAAGCAAATGTCTATATTATAGCGTTGGCTCATGGCAGTTTCCAGAATGGAGGATATATTTAATTGTAGTAAAATAGTTTATATATAGTTTTTTTTTAGTTTTAGGTGAAATTTAAATATATACTTTTATTAAAATATACATATTTTTTAAATCAAACATTTAAAACACATAGAAACGTTTTTTGTTTTTTTTTAAATAAAGCAACATAGACAGAGAGTTAGTAAGAGAATATAGAATAGAGTTGTGGTTGTTAAACAGTTAAAGACAGTTAAAAGTTAGAAAGGAAATAAGTCAATTACTAACCGATTAAATACCATTCGCCATTTGTTATAAAATCGGAAAGATCCGCTCCATCTTCGGAATTCAAAACCAAATCCAACTGTAGTTGATATTTTCATGTACAATATTTATGAAAATCGTATCAACACAGGCAAAAACATATTTTCCAGTTTAATTTTTTTTTGTTTTTTTTTTTGAAAGGATTATTTTTTCAAGTTATGGGATTTTTATTTTTTGAAACCAAAGAAATTGAAGAAAATATGTTTTTGTTAGTTTTAAGATTAAAATAGAAATTTTATTGTGTGTTTCACTGAATACTTAAGAAAATATAACTAGAAATAAAATACTTTCTTTTTTTAATGAAAATTATAATTTTTGTAGAAATTATTAAAAAATTATGGAACTTAAAATTATTGTTAAAACTAAATGTTTGTTTTTCTCCTAAAAGTTTGTTAAGGTGAATCTCAAAGTGATAAGGTTGTCTATATATTTATATATTTTTTTTCAGATGCATTGAAATAGTTGTTGTTTTAAGAATTTTGACAAGCAAATTACATAATTTTGTCGACTACGAACTTAATTTTGAATAGAGTGGCTTATAGCCAATAGTTTTAAGTAGTTAAAATAAATTTGGAATTTTGTAAAAAATACGAGTTTGTTGCTTCAATAGTTTTTATTTCAACTCTATAGTGCGATAAGGACACCATACATTTTTGAGTGGCATTTTAAATCAAGCTGATTGATTGTTGGACAACAAGGTCTACAATTTAGTTGAAGTCTTGAAAAGATTGCCTTTCCAGCTGTAAATGAATAGTAAATAATCGTTTGATATTTATCTTTTTAATTGCCAAGGACTTGATAATTTTGTAGAGAAATAACTCATTGGACAATTTTTAATCTTCAGGGAGCACAGGCCGGAAGTATTTCATTGCCCTTCTTTGTGTTTATTAGACATTGTTTTGGTTTTTTATTATTTAAAAACTTTAAAATACAAGTTACCTTATCACTACGAGTCGCACCTTAATAGTTTTTTTTTCGTTGTGTATTTTCTCAAAAGTGTATTAAAGTGTTGTGTTTTTCAGTTTCATTAAGAGTTTTTACAAACGTTAAAAATTTTGTGAACCTTTTTTTGTAATGGAAAACATTTGATTTTTGTATGGTTGGCAAAATTTTTAATAGTGGTTTTGGTTCGTTCTATTTTCCATTTTTTTTTCTTGGTTGCCGTCATGCAAAATAGTTGAAATCAAATTTTTTTTTCATATTTTTCTGTCAATAGGAAAAAAGTGTTTCTCACATGATTCCAATCAGGACCTTGTTCAATATATATACATATATAGGTATATAAATATATATATTTTTTATATTCGATTTATTTGCAGTAGTTGTAGTAGCAGGCAGTTAAAAAAAAATTGATTTGCAGAATTTCTTTTGTTGCGTGTTTTTTTATTGTGTTGTTATTTCAGTGTTATTTAGTTGATGTTGAATATGTAAAATAAAAAAATAAATATTAATTAAAACAAAATTATTTTGCTTCACATTCTGTACAACATTCAGCCTGTTTGGTATCTGTTGGTATTTTGTTTATGTATTTGTATGTGTTTTTTGTCTACTTTTTTCATTTAAAATTTCAATTGAAAAATAAATCTGGTTTTGCAATCCACAAAAACGCAGTGAATTGTTATTAATTTGTTTTACATAGAAGTTAGTTTGAGGTAAATAATAAAAAACAAAATATTAAAAATAAAAATAATAAAATAAAAAATATGTATATATATTCTGAACAAGAGTATTCAACAATTTATGAAAATAATAGTATAAATCAGCTTGAAAATGATAAAAAAAGTATAAATGTTTATGTTTAGTTTGATCAGATAATGAAGGATGTTGTATTTTTTGTTTATTACGGATCAAATAATTGCAAAATAGCAATAAATGTTTTATTTAGACTTTTAAAATTCGCAGTCACAAAACTTTTCACAAAAATTGTCACGAAAATTCGTATGTGTTCGTTTACTGATTCTATAGACAAATCATGTGAAGATATACACTTGAGGTCTTTGATTATTTCTCTGCCAGAGAAGAATGCAGATTCGAGATTCCATTTTTTTAATCGCTGATAATCTTCCTTGTTTTTTACTATTTACACTGTGCAACAGAATAATTTTTTTTCTTGTAATACCTGATGATTTATGCTCATGTTTTTGCAAAAATCCCTGAAAGCATTTTCAAAATTAGTTTCTATTGATATTTTTAAAGTTTTTGAGGGGCTTCCTAAAAATTTCTGCTATATTCTTTTAAAATGCATCAAATAATTTGAACTCTAGACATCTTTAAGATATTAAAAATTTCTTAGGTTGAATGAAAACTATTTTAAAGCCATCATTTTAATGGTTTATAAGATTGTGATATGAAAACAGCAAAGTTTGAAGTTAAAATGCTGGTGTTAGTTAAACAGTAATTGCCAAAAATATTCACTCAACTCACAAGGCTTATGTTGATTTCTTTTCTAAAAAAGAATGCTACATATTTTGCACTTTTCAATAAAAAATGGAAATATTATGGCATTTAGAAATAGTGAATTGATTACAAATAAATGTAACATCACTTGCGAAAAATTATTTTTATTTTAAAAATGCGCCCAATTGTAATTTTTTAGGAAAACAGTAATAGAATGTTAAATTTTTTTCAAAAAAATATCACCATAAAATCATCAACAAAATTAATGTTCATACAATTTATATTAAATAAAAAATATTAAAAAGATTTTTTTTCTATAGTTCAATTGTTTGATAGAAACGTTCTTGCGACAGACAGTTAATAGTGCCTTGAAAGCCAATTTCAAATGAAAATTTAATTTACTCAAAGAAATATATGACTACTGTACCATTTTAAACCAAAAATCTTATCAATTTAAAATTGTTTAAGCTGATAAAGCGCTGACGCTTAAAAACTTGCAATACACTTGGTGTAGGCCAGCTGGAGATTCAGATTGCACCATCTACGACGGTCAAATTTGAAGCCAAATGGTTTTTTCAAATGAAGACAGTGTCATAAATACTGAAAACTCTCTTTGCATTTTTCTTTAATTTAAAGAATCACAGCTTTAAGAAAGTAAACAGAATTTTTACGAAAGAAATGTAAAAGGTGTAAGAAAAAAAGTAAATACTTTAATTATCAATAATAATTTGCAGGTCTTATATGTAAAAAAATATTTATGATTTATAAAAGCTTTATAAAACAGATGTCCACACAAAATATGTTTTATAAATAATTTAAAAAACAAAACCATATTTTATGAAGCAGACTGTATTTACTAATAAGTTATCGAGTGCCATAAGTTATCGCACTCATGTGTTGTTTTCTTGTTGCACAGTGTAATAGTTTTATGAAATAAATTTTGTTTAATATTTAGGCATCTATGCGAAATCTATTAATTAGAAAAAACGACGGAAATTGCAAATTTAGGGACAAACAAAAACTTCCGTAACATCAATTACACTGTTCCTACGCATTTGCCTTTTTCACAAAATTTGTACTCTTTTCTATGTTCTCAAACATGAATGTGTCAATCACGTCTAATAAACTGTGTGACAATAATAAACAAATATTTTTAGTTCAACACAATTAAGAATTTTCCTTTAGTTTAATATTTCTGTTGTTGTTATTGTAATACTTTTCAGTGTATTTGTTGGAATAAAAAAAAAACTGTTCATTGGCAATGTAAAACTTGTGTTATTTTTCCTTCTCTCTCTCTCGCTATTCCTGAGAGTTTTATAGTTGTCTTGTAGTCATGTTTAGTATAAATAATATTTATACTTAGACACACACACACACATATACGCACACTTTACCTGATTTCCATCATAAGTCCAACTACCGAATTTCATATCGCAGTGTTGGTCATCGAATGGGAACCACGTGATGTCTATCTTGCATGTGCTCTTGAAGATACCAGGGGGCACGTACAGACAACTGCCGTTATGTTTGACCACAATGTTGGTGTGATACGTGCCATCGAATCCCTCATCCGCACTAAAGTTTATAGTTTTTTATATACAGTTTTTGTTTTTATTTTTTATTTATTATTATTATAAATTTTTGATAAATTGTTATTTATTTTATGGTAATTGGGTATAAAGAGGGGAAATATTTGATTGTTTTTTACTTTGATTCATATTAAATATTCATAGTAGTTACTTAAGACTTGAAAGGATTTTATTTTGTCTAACATTAAAAATGTTTTATGATGCTTACTTAAAGTATTCACTTGGTGTTGGTTTTAGTATCATATAATAATAATACAGAATAATAATAATAATAATAATAATAATAATAATAATAATAACAATAATAATAGCATTTATTTTATCAAATACCTAAGATAACTTTTAATAGCTAAAACGTATTAAACTTAATTCTGTTTTAATATTAAGAGCTGCATTTAAATATGCTTGCAGTTTTATACCAACAATTGTACGAATTTGCATATATTAATTTAGATGTATTACAAGGAAGTCTCGACTAAGATATCAATCAAGATTCTATAGGGTCCGCAATCTAAAGTTTTTTTCAACTAGTGCTTATTTCGTGAATGCTAACACTTAGCTCATATCTGACTTGACAGATAATTAGTTTTATCCTTCCGCTGAACGAATATGGTTGACCATGCAATGCGTTTTCGCTTCGCTAAGGGGGCCTGCGATCGACATCTTTTCAGAGGAAGCTCATTTTGATCTTGACGGGTATGTAAACAAGCAAAAGTGTCGCATTTGGGGCACAGGAAACCCGCACGTATACATTGAAAAGCCGACGCACCCAAAATGAGTCACTGTTTGGTGCGTACTTTGGTCCAGAGGCATAATTAGGTCATTTTTCTTCGAAAATGAGCAAGGAATGGTGGCCGTTGCAGTCAATGGCGACCGTTATCGGGCCATGCAGCCATTTTAATGAAATTATTTTCCATTATTAACCGGAAGGATTGTACTTTCAAATAAAAAAAGAAATTTAAAAAAATATACAGAAGTTTTTTTATAGCATTTTCAAAAAAAAGAAGTTCTTTGGCGGACCCTATATTATTCCTTTTTTTCTGCACATTTACTTTTCAGATGATAAATAGCTACAGAAAGCAGATGTTGCAAGACAGACAAAATTTACTGTAAGAAGAAGAGCATCAAATAAAGTTGCATATATTGGGCGAGTCTTTGCAAACGTAAGACATATTTTGTATAAAATGAATTATTTAGACTATTTTTTGCCACTTAAGATTGATAGGTGAAAGGCCTGCAGTTTCTAGAAGCTTTAAAAACATTTTAAATTCCTTTTTTTATACTTTGTATTGACTGATAAAATTGCGTTACTGGCCTCGTACATGTACACAAATTGCTTTGTATGAAATTTCGTTGTTTTGGCTATTGGATTGTATTGCTACATTTATTTCCTGCCTACACACTCATGTGTTCAATAGCCAATAAATCATTTTTATTGCATGTACCATGTTAAGTGCGCCATATTGTTTCCTGCCAGTTTATTTTTTGCGGTCGTATTGTTTAAAATTTATCCGCAAGCCAAGACACTTAAAACATGTACATTTGCACTTGACCAAACACTTTAGTAAAAATACATTATCAATGCAAATAATACACAAGCAAATGCCCAAAATCTTTTTGACGTAAGCCGCATATCCTACAAATGACTGTGAATACTTGAATTTGTTAATTGAAATATAGTACGAGTACATGGATTTTACAATTATTGTTTATGAACCAAACGATTAGTAGGAATTTTTTTTCTTCTTTTTTACTGCATATAAAGTGGCAACAAATTAGCTGCATGATACGCTTTTGTATTGCGAATTATTTAGTTTTTATATATTCGCTGCATTATTAAACTATTATTGTTGTTGCTGAGTTTTTCATAGAGTTTTTCGATGCAATCCTATTGGATTATTTTGCTTGATTTATGTTGAGCTGTTGCCGCAAATTATTATTAACAGTTTTTGTTTAATTTATTAGTACATTTCGCAAAGAGGTTATTTTTGTAACCGTTTTGCTTCATTTGCATTTCCACTCATTGCATTTATAAATTTATAACCAAATTGTTACATTTGTATGTGCTTTATATTAAAGATTTATGTGTGATTTGGGAATTGGCTGTTTTTGCAATATTTCATGATATTTTTCATCAATCGACATTTGAATCCTTTTTGATTGTGTTGCAGGAAAACGGATTTTATTTTTGAGTTTCTCCCATGGTTTTGTGTGCTATTAATTAATTGTTAAACAACACCATAACGATTGTGCAGTTTTGCACATAAATCAGAAAAACACAAGAAACATGTTATGGCGTATGATGAATATTAATTTTATACACTTGATTTATATTGATCATACGAAGGAGTTGGGAAACATTAGCCGACTAACGGCTACAGTTGATTAAATACAAATAGAGAAATATATTATTTTGGTTTAATTGTGTAGATGTAATTAAGGAAAGTTGTATTCCACTTTAATAGGTGCAACGTTCCAAAGAGATTTTAATGGCATTTGGTTTATTAATTTTAAGAGATTATAATCATTCCGGGTCATAAATCAGTAAAAAGCAACGTGATGTCGCGTATAATAGATAATAATTTGATCTGTTGTTTTTTCTAACTAAAATGGATAATGAGATTTATTATGTTATTGAAACTATTTAAAACTTTTTGTTAGCGAGAGAACTAAAGCTTAAAGAATTGCAGTAACTTTTTTTTTTAAATTGTATTAAAAATATTTGAATATATGTATTATGTTCAAAGCCTGACATGATGTAAGTTTCTCTGCATATTCATAAATCTAATGAAATTCCACTGTTGCATTTTTTTTGAAACTCCTGTATGAGTTATAGGATCTCCTAAATTTCGTAATTTCTTTAGTTGCTTGCTAATCAGATATACATTGCTATTAAAATCTGAAATAAATATTGGTTAACCCTGGAATATCATTATTCGTCGTTTCGACGACTCATGTTTACATTTTGTATATCCCACAAATATGTGAATGGGTTAAAATATAGGGTTGGTAATATTAAGAAGGGGTTTGACTTTGATACATGGCATTCCATAGTTCTATTTTAATAAAATTTACAGAAATTAATATTGAAAATATTTAAAAAGTGCTAAATGAAAAGATGCTGCAAAAGATGGTGTTATAACAAGGAAGCAAAATCGAACAAGATTTGAAATCCCTTTTACCAAAGGAGAAGTAGATAAAATAGTTAAATATCAAATTAAATTAAATACCTTTTTTTAGCTTTTATTAAGAAAATCTACCTAAATTTTTTTATCAAATCTGCTTGAATTTTTCATAGCCACAAGGTGATCAATCACCTCCTTGGTCACGTGCATCTGTACCCTTTGAGGACTAATAAACTGGACAAGAATTATTTCCATTTGCTGCATCCTCTATTGTGCTAATGTGGACTCTCTTTAAGGCTGTGTTTTTGAGACGTGGTTTAAGTTTAAACTTAGTTTAACGTAGTTTGAAACTCTGATCTTTCTGGCAATCTGTAATTTTTTTTTATTATTTCATAAAAGACATACATTTTAAGCAAAACTAAGCTGTTCCGTCAAAATTTTGTATACGAATTCGATAATAGCGGCACAAATCCGTTTTCAGATTAACTAAACTTAGTTTAACTGAAATCCCAAAAACCCGGTCTAAGTGATTAATAAATCCCCCATTGAGGGAAACACGAGGGCGTATGATTGATATTGCTCATACGTTAGGGTGGCAATTATTGGCACGAAAATACAGTCGAATCCCCTTTAGCGCAACAAGCTTTACTGAAAGCGATACAAATCCCCGCACTGATTTTAAACGCAGCTAGGCTTATTCACTTCGCTTTAGCGAAACAACGCTTTATTGAAAATATCGTATTACTGAAAACCAAAAGCAGGCCCACAACTACGTTTTGTATAAAACTTATTTCGCTTTATATAACTTAAGGCTGAAAAAATTGTGTATGTTTTGTCCGTTAAAAATTAAATGCCAAAATGTATTTGTCCTTTTCGCTCGTACGTACTTTATTGTATTTTTCTATTATATTGTCAATGCAAGTGGCTAGACATTTTCGAGGAATTCGTGTTGCTGATTTTAAGCAGTAACAAATTTCAGTAATCCGAACTACGTTTTAGAGAAAAAATCGGATAACTGAAAAAATTTGGGTTTTTGTTATTTCCACTAAAGCGGAGTCGACTGTAATTATAATAACAATAGTTAGAAATAGTGCGAAATCATGCAGCTCTCTTCCACGTAGTTATTGTAGCAAATTCGTCGAATTAATAAATAAAATGGCTACCACATGTTCTCTCTTCTAAGAATTCGCCATCTGGCATCTCAACACTAACTCCTGCTCTCAGTATTTCTGGTACAATGCAATGCATGAGTAGGGGTCACAGCCTCACAATAATATTTTAAAAAGGAAATTTTTGTCTTTTTATACCCTTCACAAAAAAGTGAAAGGGTATATATAGGTTTGTCATTCCGTGTGTAATTTCTTCGATATGCACATGGGACCCCATAAAGTATATATATTCTGGATCCTTATGAATAGCGATGACGATTGAGCGATGTCCGTCTGTCCGTCTGTCCGTCTGTCCGTCTGTCCGTCTGTCCGTCTGTCCGTCCGTCTGTACGTGAAATCGGTTTTCCCAAGCTCCCAGAAGAGCTAGAGACTTCGTTCTTGGACCGTTGGATTGGAAATGAACTTAAACAGGCTGCTATTGAAATTCAGAAAGATCCGAATTATGGTTCCAGAGCTGGGAAGCTTACACCTATTTCTCGACGCAAAATTTTTACCAAAAATCAATTATTTTTTTTAATGTTTGTAAATTAAACCTATTTCGTGCTTTAGGGAGCCTCAATGGTCTATTAAAAACTAAAAAAATAAAAATTTTTTTCCAGGGATGGGAAATAAAAAAATTTTTTTTCGGCTTATTCCGTATTTTGTAGTACATGTAGTATCTAAAATTGTTAAAAATTTTAAGTTTTTCTTTAACAAAACCACTTTATACGTCATGAAGATTTGCATTGCCAAAAAAAAATTTTTGTTTTTAAATTCAAATTTTACTTCCAGGGTTGGGAAATTGCATTGTTTTTATAAGTGAAAGTAATGAAACAGGTCTAGCCAAGCCCCCAGAAGAGATAGAGACTTCATTCTTGGACCGTTGGATTGGAAATGAACTTAAATAGAGTGGTGTTAAAATTCAGATAGATCCGAACTATGGTTCCAGAGCTGGGAAGCTTGCACCTATTTCTCGACGCTAAATTTATACCAAAAATAATTTATTTTTTTTAATGTTTGAAAACTAAACCTATTTCGTGCTTTGGGAAGTCTCAATGGTGTATTAAAAACTAAAAATATAAAAAAAAATTTTCAGGGATGGGAAATAAAAATTTTTTTTTCGGCCCATTCCGTATTTTGTAGTACATGTAGTAACTAAAATTGTTAAAAATGTTAAGTTTTTCTTTAACAAAACCTCTTTATACGTCATGAAGATTTGCATTGGCAAAAAGAAAAGAAAATTTTAGATTCAAATTTTGCTTCCAGGGGTGGGAAATTGAATTTTTTTTATACATGCAAGTAATCAAACAGGCAATCGATGTTGTTGTTTTTTGTTTTTTGCCAACTAAAACAGTCGTATAATTTAGGAAGAACAAAATTGGTATCAAAAATTCAAAAATAAAAAATAAAATTTCGAATCCAGGGATGGACAAGTGCAATATTTTATGGTACATGAAAGTTACCAAAATGGTAAAAAATTTGCAATTTTTTGTAAATAAAACTACTTTATACTTCAAGAAGCATTGCACTGATAAAAAAAACAAACAAAAAAAATTTAAATTTCGTTTCCAGGGTTAGAAAAATTAAATTTTTTTTGGTACATGCAATATTTTGTAGTACATGTAATAACCAAAATGGTTGCAAAATTCGACTTTTTCTTAAACAAAACTACTTTATACCTCATGAAGATTTGCATTGATAAAGAAAATTTTAAAAAATTTAAATTTCGCTTCCAGGGTTAGGAAATTGAAATTTTTTTAAACATAAATGTAACCAAAAAGGCAATTGACGTTGTTTTTTTTGCTAATTAGAGCTGTTTTATAATTCAGGAAGAACAAATTTGGTATTAAAATCTTAAAAATCAAAATTTCGACTCCAGGTTTGGACATATGATATATTTTATGGTACGTGAAAGTGACCAAAAAGTTTAAAAATAGTATTTTTTTTTGTCAACTAAAGCTATGTTACGCCTCACTAAGAATTGCATTGGTAAAAAAATAAAAATTCGCTTCCAGAGTTGGAAAATCGAAATACTTTTCGTACATAATAGTACATACATAAATTAAAAATTTTGTGTTTTTAGTGAATTAAAGCTATTTTATATATCAGAAAAAATTAGATTAGTATTAAAAAATTAAGAATTCGGTTCCAGGGTTAGGAAGTTGAAATTTTCTGATTCATAAAATCAGCAATTTTATTTGTTATTTTTGATTTTTATGATGAATTATACATACTTTATTTATCAGAAAGAAGTAATCTGGTATTAAAAACCAACAACATTAAAAACCAAAGACGATTCTACGGTTGGACAATTAGAACTTTTTGGGGTACATGAAACGGATTTTTTGTTTTGTTTGTAAATTAAATATATATAATATTTTCGAAAGACGTTCATAGGTATTAGATATAAGAGAAGCCAAAAATTTAGCTTCCTAGCCGAAAAATTTAAACGTTTTCTTAAATATAAAAGTAACCGATAACATTATTTTGATAATTTAATTAAACCTACTTTCTGTTTTGGCAAGAAAGAAAGAAAGAAGAATTACATCTGTGAAGGGTATATAAGATTCGGCACAGCCGAATATAGCGCTTTTACTTGTTTTCATCTATACTTTTTTTAGCAACATATTGATTTGCATTTTAATCCAATATTTAGTATTCTTGTCATGTTCAGATTTATATAAATTAAATCTTATAAATTTATATTAAAGAATGTCTTTGCTTTGACAAATTTATATATTTTAGAATAATTTTAATACTTTCAGTAAATTCCAAACAATAAAATTATTTTTTATTGTTCTTACAGTCATACATTAATCTTTTGCCTGTTTACCAATTTTGGAAAATATTTTTTTGTAAGATATTATGTGAACTATATGTTTTTTATTGCTTCCCTTGTCTAAGCAGTGATAACTTGAATTTCTTTAAATTGCTGCTTGTTTGAATATGTTTTTATTACCAAATTTCCCCTCTTAAAACTGCATACAAATTTACAGTAACTTTTGCAGTTACATTTTTTTTTTTTTTTTTTTTTTCTTGGACCAGCACTCAGGGGATGACCCCTACATATGCGATGCATTGTGCCAGAACTAGGAAAGTTGGTTATGGGAAGGAGGATAGAGGGAGTAGTGTTTGTGGACGTTCGATTTGAACCTCCCCAAGTTAAAACTGACAGGAAAGACCTCTGCTGGAAGTTTGTTCCACATACGAACCGTTCGGCCAAAGAACGAATTTTCTCTGTAATGCGTGGTGCGATTCACTGACAACTCAACCACAAAAGGATGTGCCCTATGTGAAGAGCGGGTAGCTCGCAGAAATAAACGGTTATTCGGCACAAGCTCCCTTATTTCACCAGAACACATTCCGTTGTAGTATCGGTAGAACAGTGAAACACACCCCACGTTGCGTCGATGCTCCAGTGAGTCAATAGAGTTGGCTACCCTACTGTCACCGATGAGCTTCTTCGCTCTCTCTTGTACGCGGTCGAGCAACTTCAAAACAGACTTTGAAGCACCGGCCCATACATGAGAGTTGTATTCCATCTTTGGTCGGATGTAGGTGGTATATATATTGAGGAGATCAGTTGGGGTGAAGTATGTCTTACACCGTCTTAAAAAGCCGAGACACTTGAATGCTTCTTTTGATATATGAAAAATGTGATCTGTCCATCGAACGTCACACTGTATTTTCATACCAAGAACATCAAGAGCTTCTGATTCCCCAATACCTATACCACCCACAAACACGGATGGCGCAGAACCTTCGACCAGCCGCCTATGCGTAAGCACGCAGCACTGCGTCTTATGAGGGTTAAAGTTAACCCTGTTCGCGAGGCCCCATTCGGAGATTGACACGAGATCACTTGTGAGTGACTCGTTCATACTTTGTCTCCTGGCGTCAATCTCCTCCAGGCTTGGCCGGCTGGTGAAAGAGAATGAATGGATAATGCTGCTATCATCCGCGAAAGAGTAGATAGGGTTTGAAGTTTGACATAGAAGGTCATTTATAAAGATGAGGAAGAGAGTAGGAGATAGAACAGAGCCTTGCGGTACCCCTGAATTTACCTTGAACTCGTTTGATGAGACCCCGTCTATAACAACTCGTATAGTGCGGTCTCTGAGGAAGCTCGCTATGAAGCGAGAGAAATCATCACCGACACCAAAAGCAGTCAGTTTTGACAGAAGTGCATCATGCCACACTCTATCAAATGCTTTTGAGATATCTAGAGCCACCACCTTACTCTCGCCGAAATGGTGAATCGAATTGCACCATTTTTCTGTTAACAGAGCGAGCAGGTCTCCTGTAGAGCGAGCTCTGCGAAAACCATACTGCCGGTCGTTAAGTAAGGTGTTGGTCTCCAGATACCTTACCAGGTGGAAGTTGGTCATACTTTCCATGACCTTGGAAATTGCAGAACAGACTGCAATTGGGCGGTAATTTTCGGGGTATTGCGCCTCTCCCTTCTTAGGGATCGGCGTTACATTGGCTAACTTCCAACACATCGGAAATTTACCGGCATGGTACGATGCACTAAATAGCTTAGCCAATGGACGCGCTAGCGTCGAAAAACACTGCTTCAAGACCAGTGCTGGAATGCCATCCGGCCCAGGAGACTTGTTTATGTTGAGATTCGCTAAAACCTTTTTAACTGCACGTGGTCGAAAGAATATTCTTGGCATAGTAACTGATACTCTTTCCACCACGGGCAATTGCTGATTGCTACCTGGCAAGCAAGAATTATCTGCAAACATCTCAGCCAAAAGGTTAGCTTTATCAACAGGTTCAGTGAATATTTGATCATCCCTTAAAAGAGTTGGAATTGATGAACTAGCTTTATCCTTTACTCTTTTAACGAATGACCAGAAGCTTTTACTACCTCTCGTGGCGGTAAGAACTTTAGCACGAAGGCGCTGCTCGTATAAAGCTTTTTCGCGCCTTAGCACTCTGGCACACGAAGACCTCGCTTGTTTGCGCAGCGCATCAGTATTTGCGTTTTTGTTATTCCGCCAAGTACTGAATGCTTCCTCTCTGGATCTGATTGCCTCTTTGCAAGATTGGTTAAACCAAGATTTTTGTCTCGGCTTAACCGAAATTTTTTTGGATGGGATGAAGTATTTCATTCCCAGCAAAATTATATTTCCAACCATTTCCGCCATTAAATCGATATTTTTATCTAAGAAACATAGTTTCCAATTGAAAGTACGATAGAATTCGTTGAGCTCTGCCCAACGAGCTTTTTCGTATACGTATTTTAAACGTTTCGTGGCTGTGGGTGAAACGTTTCGAAGTGCCGAGAACGAAAAAGAAGCGGAGATGATACAATGATCCGAATTACCGAGAGGTGCACTGACGTTCACTTCATACTTTTGAGGGTGTGAAGTTAGGAACAAATCAAGCGTATTTAGTTGGTGCCCTTCAACACACGGTATATGTGTTGGTTCATTCACTAGTTGCGCTAAGTGATTATGCGCGGCGAATAACTCAACATATTGGCCCTCTGAAGTTGTGTGGCTCGAATGGCGAAGCCACGATGAGTTGTGGACATTGAAATCACCAGCAATAACAATTTCACTGTCCGGACAACTTTCGAGGATTTTTGCTATAGAATCGGAAAGGGAATCGAAGCCCGATAAAGTTTGTTCCCTTCCCGCGTTTGGACTTCTATAAAGGAATCCGAAATGCAAACTATGTGCCCTGATCTTGAATTTAGCCCAAAGGCAGCTAAATTCTGGATCATACAAGCCTAGTGATTGCTGGCTTTGGTACACAACATCATTGCGTATATATAATGCAAGACCACGATGAAAGTGAAAAAGGGACAGAAGTTGATACCCAGGCACATAAAAATCCTGTGGGTCAGCATCCTCAGATACCTGGGTTTCACTTAAGGCTAAAACATCCGGCCGATAGAGACAAACGTGAGCATAAACTGAGAAGAAGTTCGCTCTCAAGCCTCGTATGTTGCAGAAGTCAATTCTGAATCTACCTGTCATGAAATAAGTCAAGGGAAATCCAAATAGTCGTCTATTTTGTTAATATTGATTCCAACAATGGTGATTACTGCTTTTCAGTGGCTACCAGGTGGTCAGTGCTATACCTTCACCACCAGGCAGCCAAACAGCAACCTCCAAGCCGGAATCAACAATACAAAATTATTATTGTTCGATAGGGGAGGGGGAGAGGCACAATCGCAGAAATGGACATAAAAGCCCTGAGCTGGTCACTTTGTTCCACCGTGCCATCACTGCTACAGACGACCGTCACTGATTAACACAGAAAAAACTGCCGTTTATTTTCCTTTAATTTATTGGTATTGTGTTTTTGTTGTTTTATTTGGTATTAAATTGTATCGATATTTTTTTTTGTTTTCTTGTTTTAAATTTTAATTCTATTTTTTTTGATTTGGTATTGTTGGTATGTATGTATGTATGTTGTTTTTCTTTGTAAAATTGTTTTATTTTATTAATGTGCATGTAATTTTATGTTGATATTTTTGTTTTTTGTTTCAATTAAACACAAATAATTTTGGTAAATATAAATAACGAAACAGTAGACGTGCGGACTACAAAAAGGAAAACGCGTGCGGACGGGACGAAGCACAAACACTCACTCACTACATACAAAATACATATTCAGGCATTGAAACAAACATCCATTTTAATAAATTCCTATTTTTCCCCAAGTTTTTTCTATTACATATATCTGTGAACAAGTTTTTTTTCTTCTTCTGTTACTGGCAACACAAAGTTGAAGGCAATATTGCTTACATCTGTACACAATATTGTAGAATAACTCCCTCTTGCTAGCAAAACATTTTCATAGCAGGCATGGAAATCGTGTTGTTGATATATAATTGTTGGAGCTTTCTTGAAAACATGAAGTGTAATAAAAAAAATATGAAATTTTTTAACATATTTTTAACAAATTAAAATTTTTTGTTACTAAAATGTTGTGCTTACAATTCAAAAGGAAAAAGGGATGACATTAAAAGTATTGCTATTATCCCAATGTTTGGCAGGCAGCCAGAAACTACTGTAGCCAAACATCGGCGATATAAGTCGGCCATAGCATATATGATTCTAGTTATATATCCGCTAAAATATATTAAAATTCCCTACTGAGGAAAATTGGAATACTCATCCTTTTGAATAGATAAGCGGTACTTCCTAAAAATTGTTCTTGAACCATCAGACTAGTGTGCAATAGTTTAGTTTATGGTCTTACCGTCTTTATAATTTTTTGCCTACAGTCCCCAAGAAAATTAATAACAAAAAAACTAAAACTTTTTAAATAATAATTAGGTATAATTTTTTTGATTTTCTAAAATTTAAATTCAAAATAAAAATAAAGCAGCTTTCCATCCCTTCTGTACACACATGTGCTTTGGAGATAACAGAAAAACTCAGCCATATACACAAAACAAAATGTTTTGTAATTGATAGTAATAACATAGCATACCTCAAGGAGTTGCTGGAAAGTGGTAATGGAACAAGTATTTAAATGATGGTAGAAAAAAGCGTGTATACACAATTTAAAAATAAGTTTTCTATGTCAAGTACTAAATGGCGTACTGTTGTCATATTCTGGGAGAAATCTAATAGAAAATAACACTTAACGAAAATTGTCTCTGGTTTAAGAAGAAAAGCTTAAATTGCCCAAAAAGACGAAGAATTGAAGGGAAAATATGTTAAAGTAAGGGAAAATTTTAAGAAATAATTGTAATTTGAATAAATACTGGAAGTAGTGGAATTTAAATTTAATTAAATTTAAAGCAATAATTGTCATTTGAATAAATACTGGAAGTAGTGGATTCTTTAAGTCTGATTAAGGAGTGAGTATTATTATATTATTGTGTTGAAAATATTGAAGCAGTAATTTATCGATTTTAAATTTAATGCCTTAATTCATCGCCTTAACTTCTATTATATGAAGATTTTTTTCAGGGAAACTCAAAATAAATGTAAACATTTGAAGCCCTCTCAAGGGGGACTAAATGAAAGACTTTGAAAATATGTATGATATTATTTATCATGACAGTGTTATGCCTATATTTTATTTCCTACATTAACAACTATTTGGTTTTAAATATTTTTAGTAACTCAGTTTTTCTTATGCGCAATATCCCAATATTATGCTTAACCATATAAAACCCCTAAATATAGGCAACAAAAATAAATTTTCGTATATATGCGCGATATCGCAATATTATGCTTAACAATATAAAACTCCTAAATATAGGCAACAAAAATTAATTTGTGTATATATGACAAGTTTTTTAAATATTTTTAGTAACTCAGTTTTTCCTATGCGCGATATCCCAATATTATGCTTAACCATATAAAACCCCTAAATATAAGCAACAAAAATTAATTTGTGTATATATGACGAGTATTTTAAATATTTTTAGTAACTCAGTTTTTCTTATGCGCAATATTCCAATATTATGCTTAACCATATAAAACTCCTAAATATAAGCAACAAAAATTAATTTGTGTATATATGACGAGTATTTTAAATATTTTTAGTAACTCAGTTTTTCCTATGCGCGACATCCCAATATTATGCTTAACCATATAAAACCCCTGTATATAGGCAACAAAAATTAATTTGTGTATATATGACAAGTTTCTTAAATATTTTTAGTAACTCAGTTTTTCCTCTACGCGATATCCCAATATTATGCTTAACCATATAAAACCCCTAAATATAGGCAACAAAAATAAATTTTTGTATATATGACAAGTTTCTTAAATATTTTTAGTAACTCAGTTTTCCTATGCGCGATATCCCAATATTATGCTTAACCATATAAAACTCCTAAATATAGGCAACAAAAATTAATTTGCGTATATATGACAAGTTTCTTAAATATTTTTAGTAACTCAGTTTTTCCTCTACGCGATATTCCAATATTATGCTTAACCATATAAAACACCTAAGTGTAGGCAACAAAAATTAATTTGTGTATATATGACGAGTATTTTAAATATTTTTAGTAACTCAGTTTTTCCTCTGCGCGATATCCCAATATTATGCTTAACCATCTAAAACCCCTAAATGTAGGCAACGAAAATTAATTTGTGTATATATCACAAGTGTTATTATTGTATAATGAAAGTCCTTGAAAATATGTGTGATATTATTTAGCATGACACTTTTCTGCCTCGTAGATTATTATTTCCTATGTTAACAACTATTTAGTTTTCAATATTTTTAGTAGCTCAGTTTCTTAACATTACAAAGCTCCTAAATGTAGGCTAAAAAATGTGCTCATGCAAAAAGCAGATATATTTGCATATTTGACAAATGTTATTAGTGTAAAATAGATATCATTTTTATTATTTTCTTTTTACAATGATAAGAAGTAACATTGCCGCCTAATGATTTACAGGCAATTCCTCACATGTACCAATAGAATAGAGCAGATGCTAAATAATTTTATTGTGGGCAATACTTAAAAGCTTTAAAACAAAAACATGTTTAAACCTTTAAGAAAATAAAAATTCATTAAACATGCCTGTAGTTCTTAAAACATTGTTGGCATACTAATGCGATATACATGAGTAGGAATTACTAGAAGAAAAAAAAAACAGAGCAACTGAAATTCCTGTAAAAGATAACATGCAACCTCTACCAATTCCCCAAAGTTCATTAGCAAATTTATGCACCATTACCAGAAAAGTATTAGCAAATCTTAAGCTAAAACCAACAAAAAAAAAAAAAAACACAACAAAATACAGCAATTGCTTAAGCTTTTTCCAAATCCCTCACAGTAAAATACACAACATTTGTAAATGTATTCTCAATAGATTAAGACTAAAGCTGTCAGTTCGGCCATACAACTGCAGGTATTCTGTACAATTGTTATTAGTGCTATTATTCTAATACAAATTATTCGATTAAACGAATAATATCTTATCAAGTTTTCATATATTTTGAAAATCATGCACTTTAGCAATCATACAGAAAAAATATTTTTACTTATCAGGGAAGATGAAAGATCATCGATAGATTTAGACTATATATCGAATAAGCATCAATAAGGACTATTGTCGACTCCGCTTTACTGGAAATAACAAAACCCACTTTTTCAGTTATTCGATTTTTTCTGTAAAACACAGTTCGGATAACTGAAATTTTTTACAGTTAAGCGTACGGCTTAAAATCAGTAAAATATACAAATGCATATGTGCATATGTTGTTGTTGAAATTTTTCACGAATTCCTCGAAAATGTCTAGCCACTTGCATTGACAATATAATAGAAAAATACACTAAAGTACGTAAGAGCGAAAAGGACAAATACATTTTGCCATTTAATTTTTTAACGGACAAAACATGCTAAATTTTTTCAGCCTTAAGTTGTGCAATCAATTTATAGTAAATGAATTTGTCATTGTTTATTTTGCCACTAAAGCGAAGTAAGTTTTATACAAAACGTATGTAGTTGTGGACTTGCTTTTGGTTTTCAGTAATACGATATTTTCAGTAAAGCGATGTTTCGCTAAAGCGAAGTGAATAAGACTAGCTGCGTTTAAAATCAGTGCAGGGATTTGTATCGCTTTCAATAATCCGATTTTTCCCAATAAAGCGTGTTGCGCTAAAGCGGATTCGACTGTACTTATTTTGTAAGATAATTAGTGATCGCAGGCAACTAGACCTTATTTTCTTTCACCAAGGTTTTAACCATTTATTCTCCTCAAAAGATCGTTATGAATTATTTTTATATATGACAAATTTGATGGCTCAAAAAGATCTCTACAATCGTTTGACCAATTAAAGTCTATCTGGAACTCTGCATCTATGTCGAAAAAAAGGTCACAAAAGAGTCAGTTCAAGTCTGACATCAAGTTTACGCTATTGTAAGGATGACAGCAAGCGACCTGTAATCCCTACAATTTTTCACTAATGACTACCATGAAAAGTTGTTACTATTTTATGGCCTTTTAGGAATACCCAATATCATTTTACAGGAATTAACAAAGCAAAGTCTTACACATACAAAAATTTAGATGCTAGAATGGTCTCAAAAAATATACTATAGATTGAAAGACATTCATGAATGTCACGTATGGGAATAATCTAATAAATAGCCCTACGATGGAATGAACCCTGGGAACCGACACCGTTAAAAAATAGTATCGTTATGATCGTTCGAGCAAAAAGTAATATTAATTTTAATTATTAAGCTAAAAGTCTTTATTAGGCTTTAAGTTCCAATAATTTTTATCTCTTATAAATATTGCGTATAACAGTTTTTATTAACTATTCGGGCAAATATACGAATACTGGATTTTTATTCCATTAATTGAGACAAAAAAATAATTCGGCTACTCTAGTTCCTAATACAACCCTTATATTTTTGTTGTGTGCGTAATATTTCTATGTATTTAGATGTTTATTTGCAAAATCTATGAAGTACGAATTTATTTGTTGTTTATTTCTTTATTTGTGTTTATTCATGTGTGGGTGTGTGTATGTGTGTATCTTACAGTTGTTTGCTTTCCTTTACGTTTCCTTTCTAGATTAGAAATCGACTTTGTAAATTTGACTACTTTGAATTTGATAAATTTGCTTAAACATGAGGGCCATTGGCATACATTTGCCTAATTTGAATTCTTAGAACTATTAACTTAATTTTTTTTTTCTTCTTTGGATTTACTGTCAAGCGTATGGAAATTATTTTTAAAAGAACAGCTTTAATTTGAATTTGCTTTGCTATTAAACTGAAGTAAAGGTAAAGCAACAAAGCAATTCATAATTTAAATAATTTAAAAATGAGAAGAGCACATGAAATAATTGTGCCATATTAAAAATAAAACAGTTTTATAGGTTTCTTTAGTAACGCAGAATTTCATAAATGTGGCTAAAAGGAATAAATAATTGTATTAAAAGTTGCTGATGAAAAACATGAAATTTTCAAATCTACGGAATTTCAGTTAGACTCAAGTTTGTTTGGCAAATGAAATAATTTATTTATGAGGAAGGAATATTACTTTAGAAGCAGCTAACAATTTAAGCAACATTTTATTTTATGCGACAATATACATTTTCTTTCCCTCTCAAGAAGCCACTTGTGATTTGTAGCAAATAAATAAAAAAATTTTTTTTTTGTTAAGAAAAAAGTAAAGAGGTTTTTTGTTTATGAAATCAAAAGAAATGAAATTAAAAGATCGAGGACTTTTATGTTCACTTTGTCATTCCGTTTGTAATGCAACGAAATATCCGTCTGAGACCCCATAAAGTATATATATGTATTCTCGATCAGTGATGAAATCTAAGACGATCTGAGCACGTCCGTCCGTCTGTCCTTCCGTCTGTCTGTGGAAATCACGACTCAGTCCAAACGAAAAGAGCCAAACTTTTGAAATTTGATACAAATATACCATGAAAGATAGCACAGTCAAGTGCTATCACTCACACTCTCATGGTCTGTAAATTGACCTTTCATGACCTTTAAATACAAGCTCAATTCAGCTATTCCAATTGTTGTGTGTGATAGAATACTCCTCTATAATCATTTTTTATTTATTGGCAATGCATGCCAACTCCTTATTTGGCCACCGGGGATAAATCCCTCCAAGCTCACACACACACTCTCATGACCTGTAAGTTGACCCTTCATGACAAATGCTCAAAAAATTTATTAAATATTGATTTTCATAAAAAAAGCTTCACTGTTTGCCATTTCGTTACGTCATAACATATTTAACTTCACACCTAAATACGTTGTTTCGTAACTGCTTACGTCAAAACATGTTTAACTCGGCATATTTAGCTGTACTCACATCATAAATTTTACATTTAATTATCCCAAATATTTATTTTTAGAGTCTTATGGCAATGGTGAAATGGCTCGCCTACGGCCTTTGCCAGAGACCCAAAAAAAAAGTACCGATTTAATGCTCTCCAAAAAGAATTAGACCACATAAAGTACACATATTCTTGATCAGTGATGAAGTCTAAGACGGTCTAGCAGTGCCCATACGTTCGCCTGCAGAAAATATGATGTAGTCTATTTATGGACCCTGACCCCTTTCAGTGGGTGTTGACATTTTAATTTTACTTACTTAATATTTGAAGGGTATTTCAGATTCGACCCGGTTGAACTTGTTTATACTAAAATTTCTTAAATGATTTTTGTTTAAAGCAAATAATCTGTTCCCTGCAGCAGTCATTTTGTATTTATAATTTTACCAGGTAGACGAATTCGCTACAATACCGGCGCACAGTGGGGTAGTGGCAAAATAGTTCGGCAGTTCCTAAACGAGTAGTCAAAACGGCAATAAAATTTCCTAAAATATTTAAAAAAGTGCTGTTGAGTTTAATTTTGGATTTTAAAGTAAACAGAAGCATTATTTATAGGACGGCTATTTTTCGTGCAACAGATATAACAAAAATAATAAATTTCTTAACTTTTTACTAACAAAAACAAACATTCAAATAAAAACATGTACTTGATTTTGTGAAGTTATCTTGCTAACTCAGTAAATGTTTTCAATTACTTTTTTTGTGGTAAATTATTTAGAAATTAATTTCTCATTCTGACCTAGACCTCCTTCAGAGTGCTGCATGTTTTGACAAAAAGCAATTAATAACAGTTTAATATATTCCAGTATCCAAGGATTAAATGCTTTTCAAACACAAGCACTTTCTATTTTGCATTCAAACCAAACTTCCTTTAGAAATGCTTCCTCATGTTTTAGTCCAACTGGAGACTATTATGTGCAAATATCAGAAATCAAAAACCATATTTTCTTTTGAAAATTGTAAAACAATAAGAAAACCCGTATCGTTAAGAGAAACAAATGAAATATTTCCAAGCAAGAAACAAAAAAAAAAAAAAATAATAGAAAAGAAAGTATAAATAAAAATTGTATAAAACACAAGTTCATAAAGAAAGCTTTCAAATTAATTGCTCACAAAACACCATAATACACATACAAAATTAAAAAAAAGAAAAATAAAATCCCAAGGAAAGCATTTCGATACCTCCTAAAAGTGTGCTTGAATTTTTTCAAATTAATATTTTAATCTTTCTGATGTCTTTCAGTTTGTTCTGGGGGGTGGTTTTTTTTCTGAGGCAAATTAAAAATAAAAATGAAAACTTTTCTTTTTTTCATGATTTTAGTGGTCAAGTTTTAGCCTATAAAACCATAGATTTTAATGAAACATCGCCATGACTCTATTTGGTTTATACCTAAATGTTTTTTATTTTGTGGCCGTAAAGGGCGGCTGCCAAAAAGGCCGCCATTATAAGAATGTTTTATTTGCCCTTTAAAACAGATAAACAGAAAAATTCTTATGTTTGGGTTAAATTTTCCATGCTGGTCAGTTGTCCTTTTTATTAGATTTTGTTTTTTATTTTCTATGTCTTCATTACAGAGAAATTGTTTTATTTTTAATGCTTAATTTTAAGAGTAATTAGTTTAATGGAGCGTAAAGGTTTTATGCTTTGATCAAGCTTAATTAAGGGAAAGTTTAAAAGACACTTACAGCAACTGGTTAATTGTATTCGCCAAATGAAGTTTCATCGCGTTTTTATGAAGAGTTGGGGTTTTTTTCTAAGTCTTTATTACATTTTTTTAAATGCAGCACTCAGGGTATGAACCCTATTCACAATTGGTAATAACCTGTTCATTAGCATTGAGTGGTTATGCTTTTTTGGCCAAATATTTGACAAGTGGGAACGTACCTTAAGCCACTGTGCGTTGTCTTCATGCAATTCTTTTATTATTTGTACAACTAATACTTAAACCCTCCACGTCTAGTAGTCGCCTTGAATGAAACTCACGTTATTCACACAACTGCAAGATTTCGTTTGACAAAAAAAAAAAAAAACGAAATGAGTAATTTAACTTGAAATTTATTTTACTCAAAGGAGGATTAGTGCGCTTGTAAGTTTAGATGTAAATGTTAAATAAAAAGTGTTTTGCAAACTTTTGCAAAAAACGCACAAAAGAATAGATAAACAGCCAGAGAAGTGGACAGTTGGCTACACAAAACTTTACTTGTTTTTCATATGTTTATTTGTTGGTTTGAATTGTTGCAAAATTAAACTGAAATTCTGTTGCAAAAACTTATTATAATTAGCCACAAATGCTATTCACAGTACAATGCACACAGCTGTAGTTGAGGTAATTAAAGAAGTAAACGTTTTGTTTTGCAAAAAAAAACATGTTTCGACTTGAATACAAACAACAGGTAACAACTGAATTAAAAACAAAAGCAAAACTACTTAAACTGTACACAAAAGTTTTATATGGCAGATAAAAAAAGAGATTTTCTTTCTTTTGGAAATTTATATATAAAGAGTATGTTGTATAGCACTTTTGGGGTCAACGCTAGCATGAGGCTTAAGATTTTGTAAATTACCAAGTGTATTAACGTGGAATTACCAGGGACTTACTTTTCGTTAAAACTTTTTAAATATACGCAAAGTCACATAATAAATTTCACAAGGCTTACGATTCGTCAGCAATATAATTTGTTTGATTACAATAAATAACTCAAAAGATTATTTATAAAGGATTTGTATTTGTATGTTGAAATACTTTACAAAGTAAATTTGCAAAGTATTTGGTGCACAGATGCCGACGGGGTGACTCAGACCATATGCCGGCGATGTTATTAACCCGTATTTTCTTCCGTTACTGTGACTGACTGTACTCGACCTATGCCTTCACACAGGAAGTAGCAACGTAGTTAACCACGGAATATTTCTCAGAAGAACTGTAAAACTATACAGTTATCTGAGGTGTTGAAATTAACTAGTGCGAGTGAGACGCAAAACTCTCGAAAGAGAGTAAACAATCAGTGGTCTGGCTGCACTTAAAAAATTATTGCCCACGAGGCTTGATGTTAACTGACTCAGAGCTGCTTTGCGACTGATTTATAGAGGATGTTTTTTATGAAGTTTTTTTTATACGAATCACTCTGTTGTCTGACAGCTGTTTTGACAGTTTAAAGTGACGTCTCTACTCAGTATTGTTTGGCAAATCATCATGAACAGGTTAACTCCAGAACAACGCTTCCAAATCATGGAAATTTATTTTCAAAAATAGTGTTCAATTAAAAATGTTTATCCGCTTTTTTACCGCAAAATTCTCTTCAGTGATGAGGCGCATTTTTGGTTGAATGGATATGTGAACAAGCAAAATTGCCGTATTTGGAGCCAATATAATCCACACGCCGTTCAAGAGTTACCAATGCATCCCGATAAAAGTACTGTTTGGTGCGGTATGTGGGCTGGTGGAATCATCGGTCTTTATTTCTTTCAAAATGAGGAAGGATGACGCGTTACCGTGAATGGAAATCGATACAGAATCATGATCAATGAATTTTTGGTGCCAAAACTTCAAGATATGGATGTAAACGAAATGTGGTTTCAACAAGATGGTGCCACTTGTCATACTGCGGGCGAAACAATGGACTTATTGAAAAAACACTTCAACGACAACATTATTTCGAGAAATGGACCGGTGAATTGGCCTCCGCGTTCGTGTGATTTGACGCCAATCACGATTATTTTTTGTGGGCATACCTCAAATCATTGGTTTACGTGGATAAACCAGCACGGATTGACGCTTTGGAAACCAGTATTCAACGTGTCATTGCTGAAATACGCCCTCAAATGCTTGAAAAGGTGGTCGAAAATTGGACCTCCAGAATGACCTTTGTGCAAAATAGTCGTGGTGGCCTTATGCCCGAAACTATATTTAAATGTTAAATGACAAGAAATTATCTACCAAATAAAAATTTTTTTTGGCCATTTCATAATTTGGCATGTGTTTTATTTAAATTTCAAATCAGCAAGCTCCTATAAAAACACCCTTTAGTTTATACTTTCAAATAGCCCAAGATATTGCAACCAATTGGCTAAATTTAATGTGTTGTTTATTACAGAGACACAGTCTTGATGGTGGGTATTTTTAGTAGTGGTGAATTGCGGTTGGTGATTGATTTTCAACACCGGTGCTTCTTTATAATATAATCCACCTTTTAACTCTGAGCAATCCCTTCTTTATTCACACAAACAGGTTTATCTTTCAACTGCAAATAACTGTGCAACGGAAAAATAACCAACAACATTTTGTTAAGCACACACTAAACTTGCAACCTGAGCTCAAGGAATTAAGTGGCAGTTTTAATGTAAATCCTTTTAGGAATTTAACCTTTTTACCCTTTTGCTGTACTTCAGGTTTTAAGCGGCCTTCTCTGTTCATAAACTCTATATGAACAAATACCGTTTGGCTAAAGTACTTGCAGTTATGTTGTGTTTAAGGCTTTTAGTTGTTGTTACACTTGCTGCCACTTGTTTTTTTTTATTTCCTTTAAGAAAAAATGCGTGTTTTTGGGGGAAAACTCTGGGGGATAATTTTTGTGTTCCTTTTGGAATTACATTGTATATCGTCCACATATGCTTAAGTAATTTATTTCTATTTTTTCACAACAAAAATAATGCCACAATAAGCTGCACTTTATGTCGTCATGCAAAAAGTATGAGATAAAACAAGTTTTTTTTGTTCGTGTTTTTATTTGTTTTTTTTTTTTTTTTTTTGTGTCACTCCTGTCACTTTGTTTTATTGAGTGGCTTATAGGAAAGGGAAGCCAAGTAATTTTATATTTTTATATAGTTTTTCTTAACGATAATATTCATTTTCACAAGTTTTTTTTAATAGAATACAATGAATGCTCTTAAAAAGTTTTCTGTGAAACATTTTGCAACAGATGAAAGTTTAAAGATTAAAAGGATTTTTGGCAAAACTTAACTTTTTTACGGCATTTTGAAGAATTTAATTAATCTGCAACAAGGGAATAGTAGAAATGCTTTCTTAAGCTATTGTTTGTTGTGTTAGCAATTTTCTTAATATTTTAGTTGTTGATTTTGGTTTTACTACTGCAAGCAATTTTACTTTACCTCTTAATTATAAGTAGATAATATTACATATAAAATAATTTTTTTTAAGTTTAATCTTACCAGTTGAAATTTCTTATAGAGGAATTGGAAGATTCAATGGGCGGACTGTGATACAGATTCAAAACAGCTAAAATTCAAATCAGCAAAAATATATTTATATTGTTCAAACATTTATTTGTGCGTGTGTATTTATTTAAGTATGTGTGTGTGTGTTTGTTTGTAGATTTTAAAACAGCCCAGCTGGTCACAGGCACAGTTGCCATAGTTGGTAACATTCTACCAAAATTGGTAATTTTCTTTAGGGTTGGTAACTTGGTAACTTTGTTTTTAAGGCTTGACAAACTATCAAATTATTGCTTTTATTTTATCATTTTTCCGCATTACTCAACACTGAGAAAAAAAATCATTAAAAACAACTGTGTGAATGTGCGCCAAATTGTTCAACGGCGTAATATGTAAATGTCATTATGTTTGGTTAGCAAAAGATTATTTTAAATGACTGCAATATTAAATAATTTATTTAAATTAAATACGGAATTCGTAGGCATAATGAATTGAAATATTTATTTATGTTCTAAAATGAATTAAAACGTTTTATGTTATGTTTTTTATTAATAAAAGTTGTTGTTTTTATTATAATAAAAATAGAAATTTTTGTTTTTATAAAAAAAATTTTTTGGTAACTTTTTAGTAACATTTTCGGAAAATTTTGGTAGAAATTTTTTTTACTCAGTGGCAACCGTGGTCACAGGTTTCATGATGAAATCGTATTAGTGAGAAGAAGGCATGATGAAGTATTTGGAAAGCTTTTGAAAGAATGAGGGAAGAGCTTAGAATATAATATTTATGTATATTTCGAAAAGAGCAACTCATTTTTGTGTTAAATGACATTCAGGAGTTATAAAAAAAAACTCTACCCTCACAGTTTGGCCAACTGGGTGTATGCTCAATCAAATTTCCATATTATATGTATGAAAAATTAATGTAATTTCACACTCAAACATTCGTTTTTTTTTCTCTTACTTTATTTTGTTTAAATATTCCAAACACATTCCTTGAATGTGCATAAAAATTTTCATCACGTAATACATTTACATAAACGCACACGCACACATACAAGTGCTGTAGCGCATTCGGAATTTCGTACAGAAATATTAATCGTAAATGTTTAGTAAGTGTTTTAGCGTGTAGGCATACAAAATTATATCCCTTGTTTAATTTTTCATAATTATCAGCAAATAATTGTTTAGATATATTTAAAAATGTTTGTTAAATATTCACATTTTGTTTTGTGCGCACACCCACACACATACTTATACACACACTCACACACAGGTAATCATATACACGAACATACATACATCCATATATGTATATACACGATTAAACAACAATAATTATATATATATCTAATATTTGTGTTTTTTTTTCATATTTATTTTATTTGAAATTTAACATTTAACAAAAATAATATTATTATCGGCAATAAAAGCACAAAAATACATTTAAGCTTACCCACGTTTGGCATATATTTGTTGTAGTTAAAGGTTGGTGTTGTTGTAAATAGTATTTGGAAAAAAGAAAAACAGAATTTTATAGGAGCAGAGCAAAGAGTTGTGGTAATTGTAGTTAGAACATAAGCAAATTAAAATTCTTAAATGGAAAAAAGTAGGGTGAGTGATATATTCAGAAAGAGCTTTATATGATATTTTTATTTATTATCTCACTTAAATGATTGTAAAAAAATAAATTAATTTTTATCAATTACACTTTAAATACGTTACCCTCAAAATAATAAAAATATTGTTTTCAATATATAAACAAGGATCTTATTTATAGAGTAGGAATGCTTTAATTATAGTTTCCATTACTTATTGGCAGCAAAAGGACGTAATTAACGTTATGCTGGCGGCGTTAAACTGTCTGTGAATATTTCCTTTGAAATTTTATATTTATGAAAAAACGTTTTCGCTTGTGATAAAGTTGACATAAATGACGATTTGAAAGAAGTTCAAATCTAACAACTTCATTTTAATTGTAAGTCCTTTCAAATTGCATTTTGTGATATTGGAAAAGTCAAAATACTGCGGTATTGGAAAAGTCGCAATATTTTTTTGCATTCAGATTACACTGCTCAGCAAAAAATAATTTTTTGTCTCTCCTTTAAATAAAACTATGTGGACTATATGGATTTTGATGTGCTAAACTCAAATACGTTTTCGGTTTTTTCCATCAGGTCGTGATTTTTTATAGGCGTGGCAAATTTCCCCCCCTAAAATAGTCTCAGGTACGGAGACATATTTCACCCTAACTCGCGAACGAGTCATCCGATTTTCAAAAGTAAAATTCCAGAAGATGTGATTGTATTTATTTTAGTCGAATTATTCAGAAATTAATAAAGAAAAAAATTGTTTTTCGTACAAAATTCGTAATTTATTTCAGTTTAAAAATTTATTTAACTACTAATTTTTTCTTATACAATCAGGGCAAATTAGAGCCAAATCACCCCCTTTCAATAGCCAGCGGAATTTCCATACCATTTAAATAAAAATTTCAATCGATTTAGAATGGTTAAATTTGCTTTCTGTGTGTTTTAAAATTCATATGGAATGTTCGAAATTATTACGTCTTTCTTGTTTTTTCTTCTCTGGCAACGACCAATAGCCGGGGTATGAACCCTTTGCTAGTTCCGGTACATTGCCGGATAGTGTTGAGAGGAGAAATGAGAGAACGGGCAGAGAATTTGTTTTTGCAATTTTCTTTTTCACTTCGCCATCGAATAAAGGTGAATGCTGTAATGCGCTCTTGTACTTGATTGAGTTTCCTGGTTTTTTCTCTTTGCCAACGACCGGTAGCCAGGTTATGAACCTGTTCCTAGTTGCGGTACATTGCCGGATATTGTGGAGAGGACAGATGAGAAAACATACAGCGTATTTTTTTTTTGTCATTTTCTTTTTTAATTCCCCATCGAATGAAGGATAATGCCTCAATGCGTTCTTGTACTTGATTGAGTTTAATGTTTTTTTTTTTCTTTGGCAACGACCGGTAGTCAAGCTATGAACCCTTTCCTACTTACGCTACATTGGCGGATAGTGTTGAGAGCACAGATGAGAGAACAGGCAGCCAATTTATTTTTGCCATGTTCCTTTTTAATTTGCCATCGAATTAAGGAGAATGTCTTAATGCGGTTTTGTACTTGATTGCATTTCCTGTTGTTTTTTCTTTGCCAACGACCGGTAGCCAGGTTATGAACCCGTTCCTAGTTCCGGTACATTTTCGGACAGATGAGAGAACAAGCCCTGTAGCAAAATATTAGCCGGCGAAGTAAAATGGTTGAAAAAAAGCTAAAAAAAACTGTCTATCTTCTCATCTTTCCTAATCTGTCCCCTCAATACTATCCCCTCGTTTTCAGTTCCGGCGCAATGCATTGCATATATAGGGGTCATCCCCTAAGTGCTGGTCCAAAATAAAAAAGCAGCGAATTTATTTTTGCCATTTTCTTTTTCACTTCGCCCTCGATTGAAGGAGAATGCCTTAATGCGCTCTTTAGTACTTGATTGATCATAGACTACTTCAGCCAACAGCAACCAAATTAATGTTTATAGCAAAAATACTATGAAAATTTCCAATATTTTTATTCTACTTTTGGGATAGCAGACTAGGCTGGAATAGGTACATATAGAAAAATAAATGGAATGATCTGACATCTTGTGCAAAGTTACCTCCCTTATCTTTTAAACATCGTTAAGAGGAATACCCTAGTATTTTATTTTATATATATAAAAAAAAACAAATCAAGAGGATTTTGACATCGTTTTCATTTAAAGAACTTTGTTGATTTTCCAGTAAAATTTGTGAAACGTTAGATATCGAGGGCCTACAAAATCGGCAATTGTTCAGAAGAGACAACAAAAAAGGATTTATTTAATTATAGATAGACAATAGAGATTAATGAAATAGGACCAAAAGTGATTTTTTCTTCCTGAGATTTGAGTAAGAATTTTCAGTAAAAAAGTATTTTTGAAGAATTTGTTTAATAGCAGGTATTGCAAGGCGTGGAAAAATATTGCACATATAAATTAAATTATAAAAAGAAATCTCAGGCTTTAAAAACTTATCTTTAAAATTATGGAAAATATTTTAACCACTTCAAAGTATTTCTAAAGCACTTCACTTAAAATCTGTGACAATACGATGTCCGTGTGATGGTCTTGCTGTTTATTCCCTATATCTTTGTTCTTATGTTACTATTCTGGAAACTGGGCAGTGCAGGAATTTTTTCTACAAACTTAAATAATTCTGGAATTGCCATATGTGCATAATTTTATATAAAGCTCTTTTTTATGACACAGAAAAGAAATAAAATAAAGACAGAAAATTGCATTTATAAGTTAATTTAAAGAGTGCAAGAATTTAATAGTATTTAATTTAAATCAAAAACTTTTATGATATTTATTATACAAATAATTATTTAGTTATTTTGATATTTTTAATTTATTAAGAGCCATGAAACAGATAGTAGCAGTTTATCGGTGATTTATGAATTTTTGTGTACGATTGTGGTTAGAATGTGTTATTGAGGTGCGCTTAAATGTCATGTTCATGTTTTAACTTTAATTATAAAATTATTATTTTAATTGTGATTTTAATTTACGAGTATCATAAACTCCATTATGAATTGCTATAAATGTATTAAAATTTAATATTTAACATTTAATATAAACACATTTAATTCAGCGAATAGTTAAATTGTATTATTTTTGCTGATTTCATGATGGCCAAATAATTAGTGTTGTTTGCTAAAATATGTGGGAATGGAGGGGGTTTTTTTTAGTAAAAAAAAATAAACGTTTAAAGCGAAAACGGAGTTGAAAAGTGTGACAATTAAGTAACAAAATTTTGTTTAGAAGTTATAAATTTAAGCCCAGAGGTTTGCGAAACTTTCTCTGGACATGCTTTTAAATAGCTAATGAGCCTTTTCAGCTTCACTGAATTTAATATAATATACACAAGGTTTATACATGGATCTTTGAAAAACGAAAGGTAACAATTTTCTTGTTGAGAGTTCAGCCAACTATTTTCTATTGTGCTTATTTAGACAAAGTTACCTTCCAAATTATATATGTTTTATTGATATTGGCCAAAGATAATGTGCTTAAAAATGTACCACAAAAAACATTTCGCTCATTTGCTGCAAGAACAGCATAACTCAAAATTCGAGATTTTTGAGTTAATAATACAGAAATATTGGCAATATCATGTTCTATCTTGTGTAAAATACTCATTTTGATATCTTGTATACAGAACGTGTGAGACGAGTATATGCCGTTATTTCTATTCCTATGTTTTGCTTTTCTTTTACTCACAACAACGACACATCCTTGGTTAGGCCACAGTCGTTAAGGTGTGAACATCGTTTTGTTTTCGGAAAGAGCGACATAATTTGCGTCGTGCCTTTATAAGTGGAAAGGTAACATGTGTTTTATGTAGTAAAAATTCTTATATACTGCCATATTTTGTGTTGTGACTGTTTTGTTGAACAAAATTATCTGCTTATAAAAATTTTTTTTCGCATTAAGAACGACACATTTTAGTTTAATACACTACTATCAATGAACTTTAGCAGCAAAAACGTCATAACTCGAAGTATAAAAAATTTTCCATCTAAAACCAATTATTAAAAACTTTTTACTCTACTTTTTTCTATACGGATACGCATTTATCTCAAAATCGAAAATTTTGAGTTATGCCGTTCTTGCAGCAAATGAACGATTTATGCTCTTTTGGCTAATAGATTATTTTAATTCTTGTAAGCATTTTCATCCCAGACAGGATGTATTTTTCATTTTCAAATGCCTCATATTTTTACTCGACTTTTTTCTATACGGATATATTATATATAAGTTGATTGATACGATGATATCATAATATTTACATATATTCATTTTTCTTCAGAGCTATAGTCAATTGAACACTTAAAACGCATTTATCTCAAAATCGAAAATTTCGAGTTATGCCGTTCTTGCAGCAAATGAGCGATTTATGATGCATTTATATAGTAAATTTAATGGAGGGTGTATACCGAAGCTGCTTATAAGTAATATTTTCATAAATATCACTCATACGCCACCTGCTTTTTTTTTGGCTAATAGATTATTTTAATTCTTGTATGCATTTTCTTCCCCGACAGGATATATTTTTCATTTTCAAATGCCCCATATTTTTGTTGTTGTTGTTGTTGTAAATTTGCATTTACTTGTGAGCATTTCTAAGCTGCAGGTGTTTCGTGTTTCATAACAAACTTGAAGAATGTCAATTTGATTGACAGTGTGTGTATCCAGATTTTAGATTCGCAAACTTAGATTCTGTTTTTTTTTGGAGTTGTTGTTGTTTTCCTTGCATATATTACTTTAAACAGTTTTCAACTCCATTTCTTTAGCTTTTCTTCTCATTTGTTGTGTGTGTACCGAGGGATCTATTTTCCAATAGCAACCAGATTTTGTATATTAAATTTTGTTTAACCTAAATGCTTTTGTCTTTCCATATAAATTTCTTAATGAAATAAGCTTTGATTAAAATGAAGCAGGATTCTGATGTTGGATGATGTTTACATACACATACATATATACACACAAAACATAGTGAAATGCCATGGCTTAATTGTATTCAAAGTGACACATTGATAATAGACGACAGCTTAGGCAGCGTTTGCTATTGCTTATTTTGCTTAAATGAATTTACATGTGTACATACATACATACATATTGCATATGTTAGTTTATGATAAATATGCGTATTAGTTTAAATTTTATGATAAATAAAATGATTTATTATGAAGATTTAAACGATTAAACCACAAAACTTTAAATCACTTTCATTTAGCACAAAATATATTGTTTTAACGATGAGGCCAATATTGCATAAGGCTAAACGATTGCAATTTGGCTGAGGCAAATGTATTTATGATTTAAAAGTTTTGAAGTTTTTATTTTTTAATATTAACACATTATTAAAGAAATATTTTAATTTATTTTATTTATCAACAAAAACTGATATTAATGCCTAACTTTATAAGCTAATGTTTATTTATATAATTTTTTTTATAATAAATCCAATATAGCACACCAGCTGTATGGAGAGCAGATTACAGAAATTTTAATTGTTGTCCATTAAATAGCCATTAGCTTTAAATCAATTAAATATTTAGTAATTTTTATTGCTGCTAAAAAAGATGAGATATATTTTACTAAAGAAACCACCTAAAGTAGTGGCGAAATATTTAACATTTTTAATATAAAAGGACCTCTAGCTTAAACAATTATTACTGAAATAATAGGAAAGGAAAAAAAGAAATACATTTTTAGTTAATATTATACTCTAATATTTTTAAGCTTAAGATCTCTTTATTATACCCTTCACAAAAAAAGTGAAAGGGTATATCTGGGTTTGTCATTTCGTATGTAATTTCTTCGATATCAATATGGGATCCCATGGAGTATATATATTCTGGATCCTTATGAATAGCGATGACGATTGAGCCATGTCCGTCTGTCTGTGCTTGAAATCGGTTTTCCCAAGCCCCCAGAAGAGCTAGAGACTTCGTTCTTGGGCCGTTGGATTAGAAATGAACGTAAATAGAGTGGTATTGAAGTCAGAAAAATCCGAAATACGGTGCCAGGGCTGGGTGCCAGAGCTTACACCAATTTCTCGACGCAAAATTAATACCAAAAACAAATTATTTTGTTGTTGTTTATTAATTAAACCTATTTCATGCTTTGGGAAACCTCAATAGTCTATTAAAAGCTAAAAAAAATTAACATTTTTTTTCCAGGGATGGGAATATAAAATTCTTTTTTTGTACATTCAGTACTTTGTAGTACATGTAGTAACTAAAATTGTTAAAAATTTAAAATTTTTCTTAAATAAAATCTGTTTAAACATCATGAAGAATTGCATTGGTCAAAAAAAAAAAAAAAAAAAAAAAATTAAAATTAAAATTTCGCTTCCAGAGGTGGGAAATTGAAGTTTTTTTGTACATAAAAGCAACCAAAAAGGCAACTGACGTTGTTTTTTTCTGCTAACTAAAACTATTTTATAATTTAGGAAGAACAAAATTGGTATAAAAAATTCAAAAATAAAAAATAAAATTTCGAATCCAGGGTTGGACAAGTGCACAATTTTTTATTTAAAATATATTATTTTGCAATATTTCAAAATGTTTGGTTGACAAATAATCTTGTTGCACAAACAAAAAGTTTTTCAAATCAAATAAAATAATTACTTTCCTGGAGAAGTCACACAAAAAAGGAGTGATGAAATATTGAAAAACAATATATTTTAAATAAAAATAAAGAAACCTTAAGCTTAAAAATATTAGAGTATAATAATATTTAAAAAGATTTAAAAAAAACCAAAAGAGTTTTAAAGAAAGAGTTCCTGCACGATGCAATAATATATTAACCACGTTGTTACTCAATGTCATTCTGTCGCCCAATTACATTTTAAACTAAAACATATTCTAAAATTATGTTTTTGTTTCCTATATAATTATTCAAGGGTACAGTATAGAGCGCCAGGCATCCTGAGCCAGGCAGTGAATATTTTAAATTTTTTTTTTCAAGTTTTCATTAATATCAGTTTTCGTCTTGCTTGTTTTTATAAGTTTTATTATATAATTATATATTATTTGTTTTAATTTAAATACAATATTTATTAAAGACATTTATTTTTTAACCCTTTAAGTAAAATGTGCTTTGCTTTGCCAACTTTGGCTGAAAAATCGCAATTAAATTCGTCTATATCATAATATGTTGGCTGATTTTTATTAACTTTATTTTTATTATATTATTCACATCCATCAAATATTTGAAGAAATAAGCGTCACTAATAATTTCTGCTTTACTTTTTTATAATTTTAGGAAAATATTTTTACAAAATTTTGAACAAAAATTCAATGCATGATCAGTATTCACCCCTATTGTGAATGACGACATCGACTCCGCATCAAGACGACAGCAAAAAATTGTCGCTTGTCCACTCATTTTCGACAACAATTGACTACTATTGACTTGTTTAACGATATTACATGAGCTAGACAATGCTAAGAAATTGTCAAACGTAATTGATTGTTATCGACAAATGATTAATTTTTACTGTCGAGTTGATGTGACATCGACGACGCCATTCATAATAGGGGCTATTGTTTTTTTATCGTTTCATTTTATAAAAAAATTTTTGTCAAAAAATAGTGGCTACGTTGATAAAACTGCAATTCTTGACGCATTGTAAGGCAGTAAGTAGCCAAAAACAGCTACTACACGCAACTAAGTCACTTAATAAAATATGCACATGAGTACTGATGACGAAAGTGTAGCGGCTTTCGCTAATTAAAATAATTGATTAATTGATTGATTATCACGATAACATATTTTTTGCGTTACAAATCTTAATTGAATTTATATGACAATTTGATCAGCCAAGTCACAGAATCCGACATTCCAAACGGAAAGGCAAAAATATTCAGTATTTTACTTTAGCGTATCACTTAAAGGGTTAATTTAATTTAAGTAATTTATATTTATGTGGTCAGTGTTTGAGTTAATTAATTATAATAAATAAATTTGTTTGCTTGAGGGATTGGACTTGTTTTTCACATTTTTAAGCGCTTTTCGCTAGTCTTGTTTAAAAATGCACAACACTTGCAATTTACTTGGCTCAGAGTGTTAACACAAAATTGTTAACCAAATATTTTTATACTATTTCCATATAAAATTAAATAGCGGAGCTAAATAACAGCAAGCGTGGCCTGGTTAAACCAGGGATATTACACCAGCGTATTGTTTCTTGTTTTTTGATTTGGGGTTTCTTCTTTTTCTAAGGATAAAATAATTAATATTTCATTAGATTGTAGGTGTATGAAATATTTCAAAACAATAACTTTATAATAATATCTGGTTAAACTGTGTGGTTTGTTGGGTAGGCAGAAAGGATTCAAAGGAGTGGTCAGGGCAGGGGAGGGGAGTCGAAGGTGTTGGCATTAAAACGTTATCTAGTATGCGGATGATGATTGGTTTTTGAATTTATATATCACTTTCTTTTGATATACGACTTTTACAATGTAAGGCCCACATAAACGGCAAGCTGACAATGTACACTCCCATTTTCTTTGATATGGTTTGGTTAATTTCGTTTGTTTTTGATGACCACTGCGTGTGTAAACTACTCTTATTGAAATGTTAACATACAGTTTAATATGTTTATATTTTTATAATTAATGTGTTTTTGTTTATGTTTTATATTTTACATAAATTTAAACAAAAAATAAAACCGAAATATAAGCTCAACAGCATTTTATGTTGGATGAATAAAGAAAAGAAAAGAAAAATAAACTAAATTAAACGTGAATTCCACTCTTCAAATGAGTTTTAAATATTTTATTTTTTAGCTAATATAATTATTTTTGATACTTTTTTTTTTAGAACTTTTTTCTATATACAATACAAAGTGCTGGTTAAAAGCTCAAATCAATTGAAAATAAAGTAAATATTATGCTTTACACAAGCCATGTTATCTAAAAAAAAAAATAAATGTAAAAGCCATTTATACAAACATGTTTTTTCGACTGGGTTTTGTAACAAAACCGTTTGCTTACCTGTTGCTGTGTACATGTTTACTTTTTTATATATAAATTTTACTGTATGGAAAAACTGTTATTATATTTTAATTTATAAATAGAGATACACTTATATAAAAATTCTTTACAAGACCTATAATTATTGAAAATCTTATATAAGAATCATAAATTATTAGCAATACAAAAAAAATCCCCGCTATTTCCTTCCAAGACTTTCTTTAACGGTTTTATTCCGTTCGCCAACTTACCTATTGTACATGAGCACATCCGGTTTCCACAGTTTGTTTGGTGTTATACGCAAATCCTTGACGCCGCCATATTCCGAATCATTCCATCTCAAATTGTAGTCATTCCATTCCTGTATTCGTATTGCCAAATCATTTTTATTAACGTGGCATGTATTTAAGCATTTTTTTTTTGGGAAATTTAAAAATATATATAAAGAATCGATGTTAAAATATTTTTCTATTAAGTGAAATATAACATGCGAATTTAAATATACAAGTCCGAAGAATAAATTATATTTTAGCAAATATATTTGCTATTGAACTGAAGAAAACGTAAACTACAACTTGAGCCGAATTTGATATGGACTAAATCTGAAATATATCTCAATAGAACTGCAGTAGATGTCAACTATACAGAATTGAACTGGAACTGAAGCAAAAGCTTAAACTGAATTACAGCTGAACTAGAATTTAATTATAGCTGAACTAGAACTGATCTGGAACTGAATCAAAACTGACCTACAGCTGAAGTAGAACTAAAATAGAAATTAGCTGGTATTGAAACAAAACTGAACTAAAACTAAACTCGAAATGAACGGGAACTGAATTAGAGTTGAGGTAGGACTGAACTGGAACTGATCTGAAATTGAGCCGAAACTGACCTATAGCTGAAGTAGAACTAAGCTAGAGGTGATTTATAAGTGAACTGGAATTGATATAAAACTGAACTACTAACTTAACCAGACATGAACTTGAACTGAATTAGAGCTGAACTTGAACTGAACGAGAACTGATGCGGAACTGAGACAAAACTGACCTACAACTGAACTAGAGCACAACTCGAACTGAAGTAAAGCTAAACAAGAAATGAACTGAAACTGAATTAGATCTGAACTAGGACTGAACTAGAACTGATGTCCAACTGATTCAAAACTGACCTTCAGTTGAAGTAGAACTAAAGTAGAGGTGAACTGGTATTGAAACAAAACTGAACTAGAACAAAACCAGAAATGAACTTGAACTGAATTAGAGCTGAACCAGGACTGAACTAGAACTGATCTGGAACTGATCTGGAACTGATCTGGAACTGAGCCAAAACTGAGTTACAGCTGAAGTAGAAATAAACTTGAATTGAACTGGAATTGAAATAAAACTGAACTAGAACTAAACCAGACATGAATTTGAAATCACCTAGAGCTGAACTAGGACTGAACTAGAACTGATGAGGAACTGAGACAAAACTGACCTAGAGCTGAACTAGAACACAACTTGAACTGAAGTAGAGCTGAACTAGGACTGAACTAGAACTGAATTAGAGCTGAACTAGGACTGAACTAGAACTGATCTTCAACTGATTTAGTTTAAGTAGAACTAAACTAGAGGTGAACTGGTATTGCAACTAAACTGAACTAGAACTAGACTAGAAATGATCTGGAACTGAAACAAAACTGGCTTAGAGCTGAACTAGAACCCAACTGGGAATGAAGTACAGCTGAACTCGAAGTGAGCTGGAGCTAAACTGGGACTGAACCAAAACTGAATTAGAGCTAAACTAGAAGCAAACTTGAACTGAATTAAAACTGAACCAAATGTGAACTAGAAATGAATTTGAACTCAACTGGAACTGAAGTAAGGCCGAATTCGAGTTGATCTGAATTACAGGTGAACTGCAACTGTACTTGAACTGAATTGGAACTGAATTAGAGCTGAACTGGAACTGAACTTGAATTCAACTAAAATCAAGTAAAACTGAAGTAGAGGTGGATTAAAATTAAGCTGAAACTGAGCCAAAACTAAACTGCAAGTGTTCATCAATTGAATTAGAACTGCAAAAGAACTGTACTGGAACTGAACTAGAGCCCTACTAGTACTGAACTGGAACTAAACTACAGTTGAACTAGAACTAGAATTTGAGCTGATTTAGAACTGAACTGAACTGCAGCTAAATTAGAACAGAACTAGAAATGAAGTAAAACCCAACTACAACTGAACTGGATTTGAGCCAAAACTTTAATAGACGAGAACAAAATTTTATGCATTAAAAAAACTCTATGAGCATTTATTCTGAATTTCCTTTCTTGTATATCTAAATTCGAATCAAATAATTTGTTTTTTTTTTTTCAATATAGTAAATGTGTTTTTGTGTATTATGAAATGGCGACACTAGAAATAAGAAATAGAAAAATTATTTCATATGACATACGAGTATTAAAGAAAAATCTCATAGAGCAAAAGCTAAATTATAGGTTCTAATGTATGACGAGAAGCCAATATATGGGTTTAGAAATAGGGAAAACTTTTTTATATTTTAATTTTTAAATTTAATACGCGATTTAAGCAAAATGTCACTTTGTTGCTGGCAGATTTTTTATACTTTATATTTTGATAAAGTTTTCGGTTACCGAGCCATGAGTGATATTCTCTTGGGACAAGCGTGAACTACAAGTGCACAAAATTAAAACTAGAAGCAACATTTACGGATGTAGGTTTGAAGTTATTTAGTAATTCATAACTTAAAAGAAGGTTTCATTATCAATTGATTTTCGGAAGAGGACTTAATTGGCTGATTTTTGGAACAAATAGTCTTTGAAAAGTCGTCATGCTTTTATATTGGCTTCCCGTCGTTGAAGGCAAATTATTCAGCCAGGTTACGCAGTTAAAATCTATTCCGAAAGTGGGGCCAAATTACCGCACTCTATATCGATATCTAATTACAGTTCAATACAATTTATATATAAATTTCAATCGATATCGAATGCTGCAAATTGCCGACTGAATTTATTAAATTGTTTGGTTCCTCAGAATATGACAAACGAAAAATTTTGCAGGTATGAAATAGTTTTTGATTTCATTAGCTAATTGCGTTCACAGAATCAACATAATATTTCATTTTAATTTTCTGAGAAACTAAAATACGGCTGAAATTCGGTTTTCGAACGCAATTGAAGTGTGCAACATGGCTGTTTGAATAAATTGTTGAAATAAATAAATAAATCTGGAAATTTGAACGAACCAAGACAAAACTAATAATTGTGCGTATATTAAATGAAATATTAAATAATTAGTTATCAAGTGCAGTCACAATAACTTTTCTAAATTTATTACTAAATTGGAAAAAAAACATGCTAAAATAATATTTTAATTAATTTTAATTATAATAACTTTTTTTTAATGCCTTCAGTGAAATATTAGATTAGTAATTAAAAAAGCAATACATTTTTCAATTACAGTTTAGCTACAAATAAAATTTAAATTTTTAATATTTTAACAATAGGAAAACTAAATACTTTCAGCAGAAGTATAAACAATTAAAACCAAAACTTTTATATCTAGTAACTGAACATTTAAACACTTTTAGCAAATAAAACTTTGCATACTCTAAGGAGTTACTGCTAACAGCAAACTGTGCTGCTGCACATATTTCCGTTATTTTTTGTGTGTTTAAAAAAAAAAAAAAGAGACTTGAACTACTGTTTGTACACATAAAAATGTATTGGTTTTCTGTGATTGTTTTAATGGTTTGCTGGTGCTCTTGTTGTTAAGATTTAAAAGAAAACGAAACTTAAAAACTATTGTCTACTTATGGGAGTTGACACACGACTATTGCTTGTCTACTTTTAGGAAAATGTTTGTAATGAATTTGTTTTTTTCTTCCCCCGTTTGTTTTATTTATTTGCCTTTGTTTAGTGGTTGCGTTTAAATACTTTCGACAATGTGTGAGGGCATTTAAGTTTATTTTAACCCCAAAAAAAGTCTTGCACATTTTTGCTGTTGTTACTATTCCTAAACGTTTTTGGTTGTCATTTGTGGTTATGGTGGTTTAGGTTTAAAACAGAGTTTTCTTGCTATTCATTTGTTTATTTTTATGTTTTCAATGTTAGAGAAGTTAACTTCTAAATGAAAAGTTTTATGTTTAAACATTTGTGGTAAAATAAATAACATGGAGCAGTGCTAAAAACAAATAGTGGCAAAAAAAAATATTACATTTTGGGTCATTAAAATATATACTTCATTTAAAACAATTGTAATAAAAGTGTTCGCTAGGGTGTGGAAATTATGTGTACAGGAAACTTAAAATTTTTAAAGTTGAAGCTTAAACTACACAGTAGGGAAAAACTAAATGCATTTAGTTCTTCTTTGGCAAACTTTTCCGTTATGGCACTACTCGTATTAGTAATAATTATTTTAAATTCTCTGCTCATTTTGATTATAAATTGAAAGTTTTTGGCACAAAAAAATATATTAATTGAAAACTGGATTTATATTCGAATTAGTAATTCATGTGTTATTTATTTAGCTCTCTAGACCAAAACATCAACGGCTTCGATATCAATAATGTTTGGTTGCCGTTGCCCACAACAATGAACAAGCCATCAAATGCTGTGTCATATGACAACTGCTTTGACGACAGATGCATGTTAAATCTCTGCAGGCTGTCAATTAATAATGAAATAGCAACAGTATTATGTGTTTGGTTTTAATGTTTATTAAAGCCATTTAATACAAAAAAACATGTTATTTACTTTTTTCTAAAACCACATGATGTGATAATAATGTGCTGTTTATGTTTTGGATTTTGTAATTATTTTTATTATTATTTCTTATGTAGGCACCAAAACTAAATCAGATTAATCAGTATTAAAGCCAAAGATAGTGCAATTGTTTTTTTTTTCGCTAATTTTATATCTGCATAGATGCAGATTTTCCCCCAGTTAAAACAAAACTAAATCGAATTTTTTTATACTAAATTTATAAAATTTTCAATTAAATACACTAGAAAATAAAGAAACCATTTAGCAAGTATAATTAAAATTTGTCCTTGTAAATTATAAAACAACTGTAGCTTTCCAATTATAAAGTAGTTCTGAAATTCAATTACTTTATATACTTTAAACGTATTATAATATAAATAAATACATGTATATTAATAAAATAATCACAACATAATTAATATACTTGAGATCCCGTTTTTGGCACAGTGCTATATCTAAGTTCTATGTAATACTTTTTGTTTATTATAGTTATAATGTGATATATGAAATTGTTTAAATAAACGTTATAAAAAAATAATAAAAAAAAAAATACATTCTTAAACATTTACATTAAAGGCAGCATTTTTGTTTTAATAAAAATACTATTAAACACCTAAAAGTAGACTGTAATGTCATGTAATGCTCTACTATACTTATTACTTATTTATAGCAATCCCTACTGTTAAGTTTATTTTATTTTCAATAGTCAATTGTAACTAGTTTGAACTATTATAACTCCATCTATGTGTCATAATTAAACCATACCATCTGTATTTCATAATATTACTATTTCGAGCAGCTATGGAAGAACTGCAGCCACCAGTTTAATGTAAATATTGACTATGAGCGCCATTTAAAAGTTTTAATGGAGAAAGCGTGTATTAAGAAGTCTACATGCAAACCTGAACGACGTGCTTAATTTTTACATTACAAGACAAATAATTACAGTCGAATCCGCTTTAGCGCAACACGCTTTATTGAAAAAAATCGGATTACTGAAAGCGATACAAATCCCCGCACTGATTTTAAACGCAGCTAGTCTTATTCACTTCGCTTTAGCGAAACATCGCTTTACTGAAAGTATCGTATTACTGAAAACCAAAAGCAAGCCCACAAATACGTTTTGTATGAAACTTACTGCGCTTTAGTGAAAAAATAAACAATGACATCGAATCGATTGCATAACTTAAGGCTGCAAAAAATTGTGCATGTTTTGTCCGTTAAAAAAATTAAATGGCAAAATGTATTTGTCCTTTTCGCTCTTAAGTACTTTATTGTATTCTTCTATTATATTGTCAATGCAAGTGCCTAGACATTTGATATAAAAAGTATTGTTTTACTGATTTCAACCAGTACGCTTAAATGTAACAAATTTCAGTAATCCGAACTACGTTTTGAGAAAAAAATCGGATAACCGAAAAAAATTGGGTTTTGGTTATTTCCAGTAAAGCGGAGTCGAAATATACAATTCAATTGAACAAGTTTTTAAACCGTAGACGTAATTACTTTTGCAGTGATATATTACAAGTCCGTAGCATTAATATATAAAGCATTTAGCTAATAAACTTTTTCAAAATTGCCTCAATGTGGATTCTTCCATCAAAATGCCTACTATGCACTTCTCATACTTGCACTTAGGCTCAGTAAAGATTTCTAATTGTTTGTTAGTGATTGTATTAGTTGGGATATATTTTTTGTGCCACACCGTGATTTTAAGCAGTACGCTTAATTGTAACAATTTTCAGTAATCCAAACTACGTTTTAGAGAAACAAATCGGATAACTGAAAATAAATTGGGTTTTGGTTATTTCCAGTAAAGCGGATTCGACTGTACGATACAGCCGATACAGCAGTTAATAAAATAAAATCAACACATACAAATGTGCCCAATTACTACAACTATAAAACTTATTATTAATAATTATTACTTGTTTATATGTATATATTAAAAGGCAAAAATACAAAAATCAAATATTTTCATGCTTAAAAGTTGGTCTACACACACACATACACACGCACACACATACACTCTACGCAAGTATGTAGCAGTAAGAGTATGTGTATTTATTTGTATTCGTATTTGCATGCAATAAATTTTGCGTTAATAAAAATATTTACTCCGTAATGTAGGCAACAATAAAATCATTTGAATTTTCATCATTTTTTTTAAACTCGTGCTTGTTGCTTTTGTTGTTGTTTTCACAAACTGTTTGCTGTTGAATTCGTTCACATTGCAACACGTCTTAATAAACACACGTATAAAATTGTGTTTCTGTATGCATGTGTATGTGAGTGTGTGTGATATATTTGTAATAAATATTTAGTATAAAAAAACCATCACAAGCGTTACCCTGACCATGTTATTGTAATAAATAAATTTAAAAATATATATACAATTAAAACACTCAAATACAAATTCATGCATAATATGAAGGTTTCTTTTCCACTGTTTTGTTACAAAAATTTCTATATATTTTATGTATTTATTTAACTTTTATTTAAGTTTAAAAATTATTTTAAATTATTATTATTTATTAACATTTATATATGAAAAGATAAATTGAAAAAATATTGAAGCAAACGAAAACTCATTATAAATTAATAATAATTCAACAATAAAAAACCGCATCAAAATAATAAGAATTAGAGAAAGAAAATAAAAAAACTTCTACATCTATTTCAAACTATTGATTGAACACTAGCGCATAGCTGTAGGTTTAATTAAATTGTTGAAGCCTATTTTTAATGGTTTTACGTTTACAGTGCACACGACTGTTTCGAAATATTGCTTGGAATTTATTAAAAGGATAAAACATAAAGAATCATAAGACTTCTTCTGAGCCTTAATTTTTGTAATTCAATATTTGCTAAAATCAAACTATCAGGAAGTGAAAAGGTGCACAAAAGGACTAATTTTTAAGTTTTAGCAATAAAAGCGTGTTTAACAACTCTAACAAAATAATTTTTATTATTAATTTTGGATATTTGTTTATTTATTTTTTAATTTTTGGTCTTTCTACTTCTGTTAATTAAATTGTACTTCACCAGCCACTTGGTTCGATATTGCCAGGATAATTTCTTTATATAATCCATTAGTTTTCTTCTGCTTTATATGCAGACGCTGAATAAAAGTGTGGCGTTAAAAACAATTCCCAAATATATAAATTCAACAATGATTTGAATAATTTTTTTCCCCCATCAGAACATATAATTTCATGTACTTCCCCAATTTATGTATTCATAATGACAACTATAATAATTTCCAAAATATAAAATTTTGCAAAAAAAAGGATAAAATTAAATAATAGAAAAATAAGCGTTTATTTTTCATAAAAATTTTACAGAAAATTGAATTTTGGAAATGGAGATTTATTAGCAAAGAAAGAAGAAAATAGCTCTACAAAAGAAGGCGAAACAAGTAGGGGAAAGCATGTAGAAAGCTTCATTAGCAAATAGAAGAAAAATATAAAAGGAAACAGTCGTGTGCAGAGAAAGGAATTCGTATGTAAAAGAAAACAAGATATAATACTTTTATAGACTTTTTAAAGTTCGTCTATTTATAAAACTAATTATGCAGGAATTACAAATTTTATTTATTATTTCTAAGGTTTCTTTGTTTCAAGTTGGGGATGAAACTTACCAGCGAAAGCCAAAGATTTGTTATGAGTAGTTGATTTTTCTCGTCCTACAGTTCGTTAATTTTTTTTTTATAAATTTTATTTATACACAATTAAAAATCATATAAAACGTATAAAAAAAAAGAGTGGGGTTTCATTTTTGGGCACAAGTGATAAGAAAAGAAAAAAAAATTATTATACAAATAAAACAGCCAAATTAGGGGAATAAATTATATTAAAGTGATGAGTATAAATTAAATAAAATTAATTCAATTTTAAAATAAGAGCGGAGTTTTTGAAAAAAAAACGAAACAGAGCATAACAACAAACATTTTTATTTAGCAAATTTTTATCAACACAATTTAGTTAATTTATTTAGTTTTTATTTAAATATTTATAAATTTTAAATTATTTTCTTTATTATTTAAGAATACATAACAACACTTATTTAAATATAGATGACCAGCTGTATTTTTGAAAATTATGTTACAATCAAATTAGTTAGCAAGTGATCTTTGATTTATGTAAAAAATAATTATAATGACCTAATTTAAGAAAAAAAAAACTTCAAAAACTCGTGTTAGCCAGCTTTAATTCTCTATGCTTATGAAAGTTTGGAATAGAGGCTGTTTGAACAAAAATTCTGTTGGATTGAACATATACCCAAAATAATTTTCTGCAACTTAGTTTTTAATAACAGCAAAAAAAAAAAAAAAAAAAAAATTAAAAAAATGTGTATACGAGGTCTGTCCACGAATAAGATACCAGATTTGGTCTTCTGCAGGTTTTTTTCCCATTCCCAAGATTGTAGAGACCCCTGCAAGGACGGCGATTTTCTATGATCAAATAGATAAAATAGACAAACAAAAAATCTGCAGCAAGTTCATTATATCTGAGGCCGACTTCATTTCAGGGGACAAAATAGAAATTAAAAAATTATTAAATATTTAAAAATAATATTAAAATTCACATTATGCTTTTAAACAGACCTCGTATTACATGTTTCATTTTTCACAAGCAAAATAGTATATTATTTATATTACTCATACGCACCACTGAACTATTTTCATAATAGCAGTTGCCCAAAAGTATGCTAGATTAATTATTACATGTACGTCTTTAGTACTGAAAGTCTATCTACGTATGAGTGATATTCAACGAAATATTTGTGATATTGCTCATACGGCACTATTACGAAAAGTTCATGTATGAATATTTCGGTTCTTATTAAAAAGCTTTTTATACTTCTGCGTAAAAAATATGTTCAAAATGCAATAGATTTAGGTTGGATTTTTTAAATCTCAGTTAAACTAGGTTTAGCTAATCTGAAAACAAATTTGTGGCGCCATTACCAAGTTTGTCTACATACTTTTGAAGGAACAGATTAGTTTTGGTTAAAATGTTGGTCTTTTAAGGGAATAATATAAAAAAAATACCATTTCGTCGGAAAATTCAGAGTTTCAGACTACGTTAAACTAAGTTTAAACTTAATCCATATCTCAAAAAGTCGCTCTTATTTAATAGAGCTGATCATTTGACTTTAGAGATGATACATTCTTTCGTTATAACTTTAAAATATTACATCTATATCAGTGGAAAAATAAAAATATATTGTAGGAACCATATAAAATCTAAAAGGTCGTAGCCGCCTAGACATTTAATATAATTTTGTAAATTCATTATGAAGTATTCTTGCTAATTTAGTCTATATAACATTTTTTGTATACTACGGCCTTTGGGACTTTAGGCGACGATATGCAGCAAGAACCCTTTTTACTTTTTTGTTGTATTTCTCTTTTTAGTTTATACAATTGCCACACTGATAGAATGAGAATTCTTGCTGTTTCTAAAACAGTGAATTGGTTTTTACTAAATTGTACTGACTTTTTTAGTTCAATTTGTTATATTTCTTAAGTCGTGGCCACTTTTTTACAAAATTATAATTAACAAACTGTTAACAAAATATTATTTATAAATTTAGTTAATAATATTTTTTTTGTTAAAACCCCATGAAATCTAGTTCATAATATTCAATGGCAGGCCAAACCAAAATCACCATGATGAGACCTACTAAAGGCCCAATTGCTGAGAACGTCATAGAACTGACAAACTCAGATTATCACTGCCGTTTCACTAACAGAAGCCACTTTATCAGCAGAGCGCGTATTGTAATGATGCACAATCTGTAACACTTCCATTCTCTTTAGATTTCTTTATAATATTGACAATTCCTGGCACGAAAAGCGGCCACGTTAGATCCACTTAATTTTTATACCCTCCAAAAAAGAATTGGAGGGTATATTCTCTTTTGAAATGTCAAACACGACTGAACTTTAAACACAACGAGAAATACAGAGACCAAAAAAACAGATAAGGTTAAGGATAATTGTAATAAAGTTTTTTTGCTCTATTTAAATATGACGGAGTTCTAAGGGGAAACAATTAAATTGATAAATTTGCTTTGAAATCAGCAAAAAAAATAGCAAACAAATTTTCTTTTTTTTAAAATATATGCAATATTTTTATAGGCTGCATATCTGTGGAAAGTCAAACAAATGTTTGCTTCAATAATTCTGAGTGTTACAAAAAAAATTTTTAATTGGCTCCGTAGTATGTGAAGATTTATGTTAAAGCTGCATTTTATTGTGTACGAGTATGTCAAGGAATTTGATATATTGTATATTTTAAAAGTTATTAAAACGCAAATGATTTTAATAAAGCAAAGCTTCAGAAAATTTTCTTTGTGGTCACTATTTTATACATCGATAGTATATATTATATGGAAATTTTTTTATTTGTATCATAAATTGTATTTCGTACATGTGTGTGTCAACATGTCCTTATTTTTAATTTTAATATAATGTTTGTTTGTCCATAAAAATAATAAACAATTTAATTTTACTCTTAAGGAGATGTACGTGTGTGTTTGTTTTTGTGTGAAAATATGATATTAAAATTTATAAATAAAGAGGTTAATAATTTTTAATAAAATTTGTGTATTACAGCTGATCAATGGCCATCTATAATTAATTTTTATTAAGAACATGAATTGCAAAATAACTTTAGTTCAAGTGTTCGATTTTTGCTTTATAATGCTTTAAATATATTTAACAAATATCGAATGCATTTTTTCAGCATTCTTTTGCTTGTTAAGTTTTATATTTGACACACATTTCTGTAAGAAGTGACTCTTTTGTGAAGTAAATATAATTAATTTTTTAAACCAATACATACATTTCTTACTGCCTATTTCTCATTGCCGAATGAATTCTTTCTTTCGTATATATACATTTGAAACAAAAACAATTTATACAAGTTAGTTCTTGTTTTAAATATATTTTTGTACGAAAGAAAGAATTCAGACGATAATGAGAAATAGGCAGTTAGTACTCGTATATATATTTTTTAAAAATTTATCAATTGTTGGCCCTTTTAATATATTCGCCCCTATTATGAATGACGACATCGACGCGCTATCAAGACGACAGCAACAAATTGTCGCTTGTCCACTCTTTCGCGAGAGCAACTGACTACTATTGACTTGTTCTATCGATATTATATGCCCTAGAGAATGATAAGAAATTGTCAAGAGTAATTAATTGTTATCGACAACTTGCAGACAAGTGATAATTGTTTGCTGTCGAGTTGATGTGACGTCGACGTCGCCATTCATAATAGGGCGATTTAGAAAATGATATTTTTATAAACCAATTTTCCATTTCTACTTATTATATCTTTGAATGATGCATTTTTTAACCGTATCTAGTATATACTAGACTTTAGTACCTGCTTTTCTGTATAAGAATATATTAAATCTGAATTATTTAATATCTTCTTATATAAAATGTTGATCAAAAGTTATATGTCTCTAGTCTCAGAGAAGCCTACAAAGTTGGCACTAATCTAAGGCGTCATATTTGTAATGAGAATTGTGTATAATTTCTGAGTCATAATTGAATGCATATTTTTCGGGATCTAAAACGAGATCCTTCATTGAATATCAATGAAAATGTTTACCTCCTACTACTTTTTATACCCTCTAAAATATTATATGGGGGGTATATTTACTTTGTCATTCCGTTTGTAATGCAACGAAATATCCGTCTGAGACCCCATAAAGTATATATATTCTTGATCCGTGATGAAATCTAAGACGACGACTCCGTCTGTGGAAATAACAATTCAGTCCAAACAAAAATAGCTAGACTCTTAAAATTTGGTATTAATATATTTTGAAAGATGGCACAGTTTAAGTTCGGAGATGGACTAAATTGGGCTAGAGAGAAAAAAGTTCCCCTAAGAAGAACCTCTAAAAAACAGCATAATTTTAAAATTTTTTTTTTGTAATTTTGTTATATTTTTATGTCAAAGAAGGTTCAACGCATTAATTTTGGAGCCATAAAATAAAAAAAAAATATTTTTTGGACCCCGCCCCTTTTAGTGGGCAAAAATATTGTAAAAATTTAACAAATTGTTTTACTTAAGCCATCATTAATTGAAAATAACTTTTTTTAAGCTTTAATGATGAAGCTGAGACGTAACCTGGTGCTCCCCTGTCCTACCCCCTCCTCCCCATTTGCCCATAAAATGACCCTATCAAAAAAATTTTTTTTAAATATATGTTACATTTAGTTATCACAAACATTTATTTTTAGAGTTTTGTGACTAAGGTAAAATGTCTCCCCCACCGCCCTTGCCAGAGCGAAGCCGCCAAAATACAGTTTTAATAGCCGCCAAAGAGAATTGCACGCCATACAGTATATATATTCTTGATCAGTGATGAAGTCTAAGACGGTGTGGCAATGCTTATACGTTCGTCTGTGAAAAACACGATAATGTTTATTTTTGAAACCCGCCCTCTTTAGTGGGCGTTGTCGTACGATATTATACAAAGGAGCTCTGTCCCACCAAGTTAAACATTTTAAATTTATTAACTAAATGTTTGGAGGGTATTTAAGATTCGACCCAGTCGAATATAACGTTTTTACTTGTTTTAAACTAAGAATAAGACTTTCAAAATGAATCAATCCATTGATGGCTCACAAACCAAAATCTAAAGTGAATTAACTCTAAACTGCATTGGAACCCTCAGCTTGACAGCTCTTATAGAATCCGGAGTTTAGGAGTAACTTACAAATACATAAACCATTTTATTTGTACATATCGATGGCTTAATATAAAAAGGGCCTGACTCGAGTTTTTGTTACTTTACAGGAGAAGAAAAACATTTAATAAAATGCGTAAAATTTATGTTAAAATTATGTTATTTTAATAAATTAACTAAGACTGACAATTAAACATATAATTTATTTAAGAAGAACTTGTACTGCAACAATATTTCTTACAAGGAAAAAATTAATAAAATTTCTCGAAATGAAAACTATGACAACTTAAGAGTTTAGCAAAGCCTTTAAGCGACAAAGCCAAGAAAATTTTGAAATTAAACCGAGGATTGTGCACAACAAAATGCTGTCAAACTTATTATATAAATAAAATGTGTGTGTTTGTAACAAATTCCAAGTAACTTCTTTCAATTGTTTTTTTTGCTTGTGGTTGCTTTGTGCTACTTTTTATTTAATATTTCTAGCAACAAAGAAGGCTTAACACATTTTTTTTTGCCTTTCGTGCCATGTCTTGCGTTTGGATAGTAGCCTTTTGTTATAAAAAATTTTTTTATTTAATGTATAAATAAAACGCAAGAAGTTTGTTCAAAGTTGTTTCGCTTAAACAGACAAAAAAAATATATATATGTGACAGCTCATAGAGAAAGGGACCTAAGGGTAAAAAAAATTAATTTTCAATTTTTTTTTTTTTGATGTGGACAACATCTGAGAATCGAATGAGATCGATCCCATGCCCCAAAGTGTTCCCTCCCAGAGATATGCGCGTTTTATGAAAGTGATAGTACAGCAAATGGTACACGTATTTAAATCTTTAAAATGGCTCTCCTGAACAAAACCGGTTTTTACCCTTAGGTCCCTTTCCATTTTGCGCGTCACATATAACAAATGGCAGTTTGGCTAAGAATATCATGTCAAAAATGTCTGGTATTAGTGGAAAGTATTCTAACAACGTTATCAATGAGCTGAGATCCTTTATTTAGGATATATTGAATGATGGAAGGTATTAAACAATTAAAATTAATAAATGATTTACTACTTATAATAACAAAAAAAAAACAAGGTTTAATATTGAACTCCTGCCATTGTTTCGATTGACTTGTTTTCTTTCCCTTGGAGCACTCAATTGTGCTCGAATTTGATACAACAAGATGGCAATATTTCTTAGTTTTTAAAAACGAGTATAAAAAAATTTTATTAGGATTTTTTTATGTTATTCATATAGTTGTTTCATTGTATGTTTAACACTACACGCATACACAAACACACACAGACGCACACAATCACACGACTATAGTTGAGTTCATTGTGTCTGCGGGCTTAATTGCCTGCATGTATTGTTTCGCTTTCTGAGTTATTCTTTTCAAACAGACACAGAGATATAATTTTTTTATTGCTTTTTTATCACACATTTATAATCTTTTCATAACTAGTTTTCAAATAAATTCTTGGATTTAGCAAGCATTTTGACTATTTATCCATCCATGCCTTTTTAATTCTTTCATCTAGCCCAAAAAAATAAAAAATATAATAAAAAAATTGCAAATAAAAGTTGTTGCATTTTGCTGAAGTTGTCATTTCAATATGGTTTAAGAAATTAAGCTGACCAGTCGTCGAAAACAATTTTTGAATGGCAAAAATACGATATTAAAAATTGGCGAAAGACATTATTATCAATAAGATAAGAATACCTTATATGAGCTCAAGTTCAAATCTGCAATCTTAAAATTTTTTTAAATAAATTTTTATTAAATTAAGAGTGGAATATTAGAATATTTTATAACCTCAAACTAGCAGAATGGGTCACTCACTACTGATGTCGTGTTCTCTACGCCATGTCATCAGCGTTCTTTGTTCAAGTTTTCCTTTAGTACGTTCCTCTAGTTTGATGATTATAAAATATTCCAATATTACACTCTCAATAAAAATAATTTGAATTTAATAAAAATTCAAATTAAAAAATTAAATGCATTGTGCCTGTACTAGAAAGGAGGGGATAGTATTGAGGGGACAGATGAAAAAATATGAGAAGATGGAGAATATTTTGTAGCTATTTCAAGCTTTTTACTTCGCCGGCTAATTTTGCTACAGGACTGACGAAGGAGGGTGCTGTTATTACTCTGCTTTTAGTACATGCCAGCGTCAGTCGCCGCCAATTATATCAGTGCTATTGCCTGCATCATTGAAAACAGGCTGGAAACAACAAAAAAAAAACCATGCACTAGTGCTGATCAGAAGAATTCAACACAATATTTCATGACTCAGCGTGGTGTTGAACTCAGGACCCTCCGCTTCATGGTCTCGTGATCTACTACTTCAGCCAACAATAAAAATAATTTCCAGATTTGAACTTGAGTCCAAATAAGGAATTCTTAGCTTATTGATAAGAAAATTAATTATGTACTTTGACAAATAAAATTTTAAATTTTTTCATGTTTAAAAAAATTTTCCATTTGAAAATAAAAATTATTTAGAAAATTTCAAATTAATTTAAATACGAATGAATTTCTATTTTAATAGAAATTAATTGTATTACAGGATGTTAATTTTCTCAACAGGCTTTAAGTTCAAATCTGCGAAACTGCAAATTATTTTTTATTTTTATTTAATAAATGAATGTGATTACATTCTATTTATTTCTCAGAGTGGAATATTAAGGATATTTAATTTAAATACGATTTTTGGATTCTGCCAATCTTTTGATTTTCGAGTCATCATCATGTTGAGGCATCTACTGGCTGTTTATCAGGCATGACTCTATGAGTGCATCTGGTAAGGGTAGGCGTGGCTGTCTGCTATTCAGGTAGCATAGCCAGAAATCCACAGCTAAACTATATTTTTAATATGGCCACTTAATCCTAAAAAATTGTCCTTTTATGATTACCATCTTTAATTATTTAATACTTTTGTGGATTTTAAAGTTTTACTTTATATGATAATAAAATCTTTTCATGACATTAATAAAGCTTGAATAATTTTCTAGTTTTAATTGAGTTTGACAAAATATTTGTAAAGTCTTAATGTGGCATGAAAATTTTGATTTACATAAAAATTGTAGAAGAACACTAATAAACTTTGCATATAAATATTTTATTCATGTTTCAGCACAAATTGTATGTTCTCCATATATTTTCTATTGCAAGCGATTGCCATTAAATTTTTAATATAAAATTTTAGGATGCTTTTAGATGTATGCAATGCTAAGGTGATGATTATTTAGTGCATTGCAGCTGTAATGCTCAATTGCTTAAGGAAAACCTGTGAACATCAGGAAATGCAATCATTGATAAAAACTATCATTTATATTTTTATTTTATTTCTCGTTTATTCCTCTACTAATTGAGTTCCTTATGGTGACTTTATTATATGAGGCCATAAGCACCGCGACCCAAAAGATCTTTTGTGCAGAAATGGGGACTTTCTTTTAAATCTGTTCCACTAATTAATTTTATTTATTTAATTTTTACAAATTTATATTTCGTTCTGTTTTAGTTCTCTTGCCAGTAAACAGACAATTTCATAAAAAATTAAGGTGACCAAAAAAAAAAACATTCCGTTTAATTTCACTTCTCAACTTCAAAAGGCAACGTACATACGTTTACTTAAGTTCATTAAAAATATCACCGCCTTATTAATTTAGCCTAAAACGAGACCACTATTTGCTAATAAACACCCCGGAAATATTATATATGTATAACAAGTTTTATAACAAATTCTATTCATTTTATATTTGCATACTTTTAGTATTTTATTTAAAAACTAAATTCGGTTGTTTTTAAAAAGCTTTTGCAGTCTTTGAGTGGTTATAAGTTTCTTGGAAAAAAATTGCGTTGTTTAATAAAGTAATTTATTTTTTGCTTCGTAAACAAATTTTGTTTGCAGTGTATTGTTTAACTATTTGATGAGCAAAAGCGAAAAAACGACAAGAGTATAAAGCAAAAATTGATTGATAAAGTTACCAAATAAGCGACTCATCTATTATTACACAATTCACCTTCCTTCTGCTGCCTTATCGTTCATTTAATTTGACATCAAAATCTCTGGCAAGAACAACATCTACTTCTTACAAACTCATTATGAAGAAAATTTTATTTTTTTTTAGCGAAAAGTTTCGTTTTTGTTTCAAACAAATTTCATTATGCGAGTACTTCAGTATTAATGACAAAACGAAAATAAATAGAAAGATTTAATGAAACTCATATATCTCTGGAGTACAGGGCAACCGATCGCAGAAGTAGTTTAAAAAAAATATATGATACGATTACAAAGAGCTGTTTGCAAATATTATGGAAGAGCTGAAATTTTAGAAAATTTAAGGCTGAATTATGTATGGCAACTAAAACTCAATTGCGTTGCCAGTCGGCAACCGAAACTTAGTTGCGTTGCCAGTCGGCAACTGAAACTTAGTTGCGTTGCCAGTCGGCAACTGATATTCAATTGCGTTACCAGTCGGCAACTAAAACTCAGTTGTTTTGCCAGTCGGCAACTAAAACTCAGTTGCGTTGCCAGTCGGCAATTGAAACTCAGTTGCGTTGCCAGTCGGCAACTGAAACTTAATTGCGTTGCCAGTCGGCAACTGAAACATAGTTGCTTTGCCAGTCGGCAACTGGATTGCAATTGCGTTGCCAGTCGGCAACTGAAACTTAGTTGCGTTGCCAGTCGGCAACTGAAACTTAATTGCTTTGCCAGTCGGCAACTGAAGCTCAGTTGCGTTGCCAATCGGCAACTGAAACTCAATTGCATTGCCAGTCGGCAACTGAAACTCAGTTGCGTTGCCAGTCGGCAACTGAAAATTTATAGTTGCTAGAAAATCATTAAATATCAAAGCAAATTGACAAATTTAAGTTGCCATCCACAATATAGCTTTTAGCAGCTGACAACCCAGTTTTTAGAGAATTATGTTATAGATTTTATTGTGATTGAAGGATGTATGACAATTATGTGTGAAAAAAATATCAAAATATTGGTCCCGGATTTCGGTGGTACATCTTTTCAATGACTCTGATTTTGTTGCTGTTTTTCAAATAATTTAGAATTAATTTTTTACTACTTTAATTTTTAAACTTATCTACATCTCAATACCTTTCAAAGCATAAACATTTTAGCAAAATTGGTGAACAACTAGATAGTAAAAGATGTACCACAAAACTCTATGAACCGTATTTATATACCATCCTCTTCAGGAAACAATGACATATAGTGTACTCACATTTGATTTATACAGCTCTTTTATTTTTTATCGAGCTGCTGAAAAATCGAGACAAATTTTTTCTCTTCTCTAAAGTTATTTATTGTATGAGTATATTTTAAGTGATAATTTAATTTTTTTGGGACAAATTACGGCATTTTATATCGATCGAAATTTTATTTAAATTGTATTGAAATTAATTAATTTGGCTCCTGGTTTTGTAAATAATAAAAATGTTCGTCTGGGAAATTTTATTGAAACTATAATAAAAGAGAACTCAAATTTGTTTTTGATTTCAATAAAAATTCCAAACGAATATTTATATTTTATTTACCTGACAGCAAAAACATCACTTCCGATATACTGAACAGGGAACTTCTTGAAATGACAATTCCAGGGAAAAATTATTGGGAATTATATAGATGGTCCACTTCCGGCTTACAAATTCAGGATCTGTTTTGGCTGACTTAGAAGCTTTCTTCTACTGGACTATTTAATAACAATTTGAGAATTATTCTTATAAATAATTTTATATTAATTTTTTACCACTTTAATTCTTAAACTTATCTGCACGTCAATATCTTTCAATGCATAAACATTTTAGCAAAATTGGTGGACAACAACACAGTAAATAAAAGATGTACTACAAAACTCTATGAACCGTACTATACTTTTCTGTGCCACATATACTATTGCATGAGGCATATAAATACAAATAGAAATGAACAAACCTTTTAGGCTAACAAGTGCCATCGTTTAAGGAACTATTTCTTTCCCCTCTCACTTTATATCAAAACTTTAAATTCCACAAAATTTATTTCAGCTGTGCCCTGTTTCTGCAATTTCTGTGAAGTTTCCAGTCGTTATCCGGTAAAACAAATTCATCTACTTTAATAAAAGTACAGGAAAAGAATTTTGTTTTCACACATCATGTGTTTCACAAAATGCTGATAATTTTCCCGATGCGAGAAATTTTTGTGTGAAGCTTTAAGAGTTTAGCTATTTGTTTTAATACTTTTCTACTTTAATACGAATGAGGGAAGGGAAGAAATTTGAGAGAGAAAAGAAAAATGTTTTTGACATAAACGAATGTTAGATATATATTTTTCGTTGCTGGGGCATTTTGCGTACTTGTAATGATTTTTCTGCACAAATAGTTTGATATTAGGAATTTTCCTTTTATTTTTCATACCAATAAATTGTGGAAATTCTGTCGCAGAAATGGTTTTGCATACATCAAGTGATTTAATTTGTTTGTCCGCAAACGGCAAACATTTTTGTTATATTTTTACTAAAAAAATAAAATTAATACAAGTGAAACTCTGTGCGGATCAAAAAGGGGGTGAGAGCGGAAGAGAGCTTTAAAGTTGGAAAATTCAAATACCCGGTACTCTATTTTCTTTGCTTGAAACTGTCTAAAATCATAAATTCTTATGCCAAATTTATTTTTGCAATATATTTACCTAGTAAACTTTAAAACTATTCTTATATTGTCTTATTAATCTTATTGCCACACATTTTGTCTTAATAAGAAACTTCAAGTGACACTTTCCCTTGAATTTTCGCAAGCCATTATTGCTGTTTAAATATTGACATTTAATCAATCAGTTAAAATTGTTCAATGTCAGTAGCGGATGATGCAATTTATTAATAACAAAAAGTGTATAAATAAATAAGTAGAGAGAAAAGCATCGTGTATGCAGATTTTATAATTTATCATTGTCAAGCGGAAAACACCGGATATCTATACGCTTTAAACTTGAGTGAAAATAGAGCGCCGCTTGACTGTGTGTGTGTGTGTGTGCATACGCATGCATATTAACATACGCACGTTAATTTGTATATGCAAATGCCTAGTGGTTCTTATAATACAAGTGAACCGATGGCTGTGTAATGGAGAAAAAATAGCATTCGATTTTGAGTTTCTTTTTTTTTTTTGTTTCCACACTCGAAGGCGACTTGACAAGAAATCATCTACCCAAGCAAAAACAATAGTGTATCCTAGTGGCAACGATTGCCAATTTGTCCGCCAACTTTGAATTTATAAGCGACAAAATGCTATAGTGTGTTGCCGGCATAATGCCGAAGCAACGTTTGCAACCAGTAAAAAGGGTCTTCTAAGGAACTCAATTAGTTCCTGAACTTGTGATTCAAAAGTCGTGCCAGAAGTTCTCTTTTTCAGTAAAGTGATGTTCCTGATGTTAAATAAATCGGATTTTTATTTAATTTTTATTCAGTGCAAAGGAACCAATTTTTAATTACTTTCGTGCAGTCAAGAAAACTCGCTTTATGCCATACAAATAACACTAGCCAACAAGGTTTTACACTGGAGCAACCAAATATCTTTCCTAAAGTAATTTGCTATGCTGAATTCGAATCTTCAACTGGTTTTCCTCTATCACGTCAGGTTTTCGAGATACAAAAAAAATTTTTTTTTATTAGTTTTTACATAAAAAAGTCATTAGTTTATTTAGAGATCAACGAATTTTCAAAAGTGAATGGCACTATTTGAATGCCTTTTGCATTTTGTTTGATCGGCTTCACGTATTATAGTCCTGCAATTGTCTCTCAGCATAATTTTGTTTTAAAATCCTTGATAATTTCTTTCAATTTTCATTAAATCGTGGTGAGCACGTTCCCCTGGGAATATCAGCATTGACTGTTTTGCAGTATAGACCAGCATGCGATAAAAAATGAACAGGACGTGATAATCCAATTTTTATGTAGTAAATTTTTTTTTGTAGACCAGTGTAATTAATAATTTATATTTATAAATCTTTCTCTTCGTTGCTTTTTTTTATATAAAAGTACTATTTAAATTTATGTATTTGGAAACTCGTTTTATTTATTTTAATTTTTTTATTTGTTTATAAATATTTTATAAAATTTTTCAATTTTGTTCAAGTAAAATAATTTCTTAATCAAATATCTGGATATTGTTAATAATCCTGACAAGTTGATAATTTGAAAGTAGCGTGAAAGTGTTTCCCCAAAAATGACTTCCAATTCCTTTTTACTGGAATACTAATCATTTGTAATTGTTGTGTATGAACTAGTTTCCGAAAACGGCTCTGTCACTGTGGGTTAGTGTAACTGACACAATTTATACACTAACTCCACCATTGATCCTCTAATCCACTTGAAGCTCTGCGTGATTGCAAACAGAATTAAATTTCCGATTCTGGGTTCTCTAACAAGAAACCTAATAATTGGATTCCGTATGAAAAATTAGACTGTATTTACAGCAAAACCGCACGAGACAAAATAATGAAAAAAAAAAATAAAAAAATAAAAAATAAAAAAATCTTTAAATATAATTTAACACACTTTTAAATTTCGAATGGACTTAAAAACTGTTGGGCTCGGTACTCCCCCAAAAATATTGAATTATTATTGAATTATTTTTGTAGTAGCCGTCGCATATTTTTTTGTTGGGTACAACACACATTTTTACCAAAAATATTTTTTATAATTACATGTCACTGTGATACGGCATGGTTTTTAACTTATCACGCACTTTCATAAAATATGGGTTTGCAGTATACAAACGGCATGTGTATAAATAAATATGCGTGCATCCTTAAAAGTAGCGAAGCATTAATTGACAATGAAACTATATGTAAACTTGCATTAACCTGGAGCCAGCATCTGCATACTTTCAGTTTTCCTGCTCATCATGACAGCAGCAACAAGAGAGCAAAATAAAATTTTTGTCCTTCATCATCATGATGATCAGTTAACTTGAAGTTTGTTTTTTTTCCAACAATTGTTAAAAATATACTCACACACACACATACCCACATACACACACTTACAAACACATCCAACCATTTAAAAAATTTCATCATTTGTCGACACATGTATTAATACGTTGAACTGTTTGTCATCATACACACACACACACACACACACACATGTTAAAAAGCACACATACACACACTCGCGTGCTAAATATTTACATAAAAGTTTTCAATATAATACAGGTATTTAATAACTTTTAGCTTAAGACCACACCGTGTAAGAAGGCTACAGGTACACCTGCCAGAGGACAGTGAGCATTTTGTGCCACAGGCAAGATATTATAGCAACACTTCGTAAGATTTATTGTTTGTTTAGTCTTGAAATATTGTCTTGAAAATAATTTTTGTAAAATAAATACTGGGCAGAAAAACTTCAGCAAGGGACTAATTACTTTATACGGGCATGGATCAGTTATTATCAATCAGGAGTTATTATCAATCAGGAGAACTAAATATTTGAGCAAGAATTTATAAGAATTGCTCAAGTGGAAAGAAGTAGTCAGAAACCAAAACTGCAGGTTGTGTGTGTGGGCGCAGCACACTGGAATGGATGGCTTCGTATATGTTTGTGCAAAAACTGTGAAGATTATTGTGCTCATCATCAAAAGTTGTCACAGACAACGAATTAATTAAAAAAAAAAATATAATAAAAAAGGCCAGGTTCATCACTTATGAAATCTTTTTCCGAATAAAATATTTTAAAATTGAAATTAAGAAGAAGACGCATGTCGACTTTTATTAAGATCGGTCACGGCCAATGCCCTTGCCAGCCAAATCGGTGTTTTCCCATAATATCTCTTCCCAAAAAAAAAATATATATAAAATTAAATTTTGCATTCGAAAAAAGACGCATGAAAATTGGCGACGTCCAGGTGCCGTTGGGTGAAGTAATTAACAAGAGACTATGAAGCGGGGGTCCTGAGTTCGACTCAGCGCTCAGTCATGAATATAGAATTCTTCTGATGAGCACTAGCGAGTGGTTGTGTTAATTGTTGTCAGTCTGTTTCAGACAAGGAGACATGGGACTGGTCACTGATCAAATAGTAGCAGCGATTGCTACTATCATGTACCAAAAGAGCAGAGGAACAGCACCGACCCTCGTCGGCCCTGTAGCAAAAATAAGCCGGCGAAGTACAAAAGGTTGAAATAGCTACAAAAAAACTGTCTATCGTCTCATCTTTCCTAAGCTGTCCCCTCAATACTATCCTCTCGTTTTCAGTTCCGGCGCAATGCATTGCATATGGGCATTTCCATTTTGGCGTTACGTTACTTTTGTACGACGATATGTTAAAAAAAAAACGTTAAAAACCAGAATTTAAAAAAGTTTTTTTTCTCACATTAGAGAAGTGATTGGATAGCTCTATATTCAGCCAAAAAATGGAAATAGTTGAGCCTAAGAATTTCAAGATATACTCCAAAAAGTGACCTGGCGTTACGTTACAAAAAACGGAAGTGCGATTTGACTTTGATAACAAAATTGTTGAACTCTGCGAATTGGGCAAGTATTTTTAATCAAATTTTTTTTGATAGGTTTTGGACCAATATACATTTATTTTCCAAGTTATAAATTGAACAAATCTTTTTTCCTTTTTTTTCTTTTATGAAAATTGGTCTGGCGTTACGTTACTGGCGTTACATTACTAAAATTTCCACTTTATTTTATTATGTTAAAAAAATGCGAAAAAGACATAAATATTAGAAAATTATATAAAAACTACAAAATACTAAATTTATTTTTTGCATTTGTTTTATGATTAAATATGTTTGTAGCAACAGTTTTGCATTAAGAGTATTATTATGAAATTGCTTTTAGGAATGTTAATTATAAAGAGAAAATGCCCTTGAAGTTAAGAAACACTTACAAAAACGGGAACTTCAAACTTGTAGCTCAGTATTTCACCATCCCAACAAAAGAAAGCTTTGAGCTCCTAAATTTAATTTATTTTAGAAGTTTCTCTTTTATAATACATTAGGAAAAAATCTGTTTGTTAACTTTTAATTTTTCGATCAAGGTGGACTTTTTTCTGGAAATGCCCATATGTAGGGATAATTCCCTAAAAAAAACACCCATTGACGATATTTGACGTTTGGGAAATCGCCTCAAGAAGGTACGCTTAATACCCATAAAAAAATTATATTGATGCGGATCAGCCGGCACTAGGATCGAGGATTTAAATTTTTTGTTATCTGTAGTGCCGATTTATTACAAGTCGTTAGTCTGCTGTCCATTCTCTGTACTGAATATGAAATCGGTATTGCATTGTGGCTACAGCACTGGAAGTTCAATGCAATCCACACGCAAGAAACTGTAAGTTTTTCATAATAAAAGTTTCGGCCACAGTGTCTAACCAGCGCATTAATTTTAAGCCAATTGAATCCAAAATCTGCCGATGTAAATGAAGGTGGACTTGTCGTATGTTGAGAAGGTCCTTTGACCAAATTGTAAAACACGATCTATACAGCAAGCGATCCTGGCTGGTTGCTTCGAAATACATGGATTCCAATTAAGAACAACGAATGTAAATTTTTGGAATATAATTTGGAAGCAAGAAAAAATTCTTGTTAATTGTCGTCTAAAAAAGAGAGAATTTTTCCACGAGCTATTTTCATTGAGAAATTAAATTTCCAGGCTTGATTCTGTGTTTTTAATTTATAAAGAAAGATAACAAGAAAACATACCAGCCACAACTTCGTCCATTGGCTTAACCAGCTTTTGGTTTTTGATGCCAACACCGGGCTCCTCCGTAATTTAGTTTGGCAGAACATCGCGCACCTGTAGTTAAATAACAGAGTTTAAGCGTCTGCATGAATGATAGAAAAATACCACGTTTCCAACGAAACTATGTCATGACACGTGGTGTTTTATAAACAGCAAAGGAAAATAAAATAAAACTGTTTCGTAATTCATTGTCGCATCAAGCACCAGTAGAGGTACCTTCGCGACAGATACAAACGACTTTCATCATGTTTGCAACGTATCTAAATGTTGTAACGACGTGAGTCATTAAAATGTCATAAACATTTTGCATATAAAAACGTGTGCATAAAAATAAAAATAAAAAACGGAATGAACGGAAAACATGCTTTCCCTTCTGGTTTTTTCTTAATTTTCTTTATATGAAGTAAGACATGGTTTTTCGTTGTTACTAACATGAGAGCAAGCAAGTCCTGTTTAATTTCTTTTCAATACTAAGCCATATTGAAAAAGGTAATAGCCAAATTTTGTTGAAATGACGCAAACGACAAGTGAGACCAACTAAAAATGTGGTAAAGGAATTTTAAAAATATCAGTAATCATTTAGAATTTTTTTTTATACCGCAATTTTTTTTTTAATCACACGTTTCAGCTGGGAGGTGAAATAATTTTACAATTGTTTTGAACGCTTTAATAGAAAAATTTATTTCAGTTATCATATTCAACTAAGCCACCTAATAAGGGATGAAAAACCAAATCGACCTTCCATTAAAAAAAGATTCAAACTAACATAAACAAACGCCGCGATACGGGTCTTCTAATTTAGTCTCTATTTTCACCCCTCACTCTCAGAATCGACCTAACTTTTGCTAACCTAAATTTGTTCCACAGTGTAATGAGAGAGTAGCGGCATTCGAAAACCGCTGATATGCTCTGCTGTGTAAGTTGAATAATTAAAAAAAATTGTTAACTAAAAATGCAATTACTTGAACATAAATAACAAAGAAGCTTTAGTTATCAGCAGCCGATGGCTCTGGAAAAAGCGAAAGAGATACATGGAATATTGGGAATATTAATCGTCAGGGTTGGGGAATTTCGTACTAACCAAAAAGGTAATAACTTGAAAATATGAATGTGGGAACTTCTCATATTCAATTTTCGTTAATAACATTGGTTAAATAGTTGATATTCCTACCACTGGAAACAGTGGAAAAATTGAACAAAGAACGCTGATGAGATGGCGTAGCGGCCTCGAAATCAGTACTGATCCGTTATGCAGGTTTAATGACTATGAAAAATATTCTTAATATTCCACTCTCAAATATAATAAATAGAATGTAATCACGTTCATTTATTAAAATAAAAATAAAAAAATAAATAAAAAATAATTTTCAGTTTCGCAGATTTGAACCTATAGCCTGTTGGGAAAACTAACATCCTGTAATACAATTTACATAAATAAAGGTTCACTATTAAAATAGAAATTCATACATTAATTAAAAAAAATTTGATTTTCCTTTGTGAATAGAAATATTTATCATGTCTTTCTGAATTTGAACAGAAGTTAAGAACAATTAGCCTATACATATTAATTGAATTTATTATAGCCTGTTTCAGTGATGAAGGCATGGCACTCGTCACTGATCATAATTGGCAGCGACTGACCTTGTAGTCAAAAGTTAGCCGGCGAAGTAAAAGTTTGAAATAGCTACTAAAAATTCTCTATCTTCTCATCTTTCTTCATCTGTCCCCTCAATACTATCTCCTCCTTTCTAGTTCCGGCGCAATGCACTGCATATGTAGGGTGCTGGTCCGAGTTAAGAAAATATATATGAATGTTCTAGTAAAAATACTTCCAAAACTTATTTATATTTTTTTGTCTCTGAATTTTCATGATTGACCCGTAAAATTTTTTTGTCAATGACTAGTTTTTGTTTTACTTTAGTCAGTGTTTTCACACTGACATGGTTTTAATAAAGTCTGGTTTTAACGTTAAAGCCAACTCTTAAAACCTGGTTTTAACATATAAAATGATTTTGTTAAAACCAATTTAAAACCACTTTTGAATTATTTCTTTGTTTGCAAAGTATTTGGTGCACAGATGCCGACGGGGTGACTCAGGCCATATGCCGGCGATGTTATTAACCCGTATTTTCTTCCATTACTGTGACTGACTGTACACGACCTATGCCTTCACATAGGAAGTAGCAACGTAGTTAACCACGGAATATTCCTCAGAAGAACTGTAAAACTATACAGTTATCTGAGGTGTTGAAATTAACTAGTGCGAGTGAGACGCAAAACTCTCGAAAGAGAGTAAAGAATCAGTGGTCTGGCTGCACTTAAAAAATAATTGCCAACGTGGCTTGATGTTAACTGACTCAGAACTGCTTTGCGACTACTTTTGAATTAGTTTTAAGTAGGTTTTATAAAATGCAACCTTGTTTTTGGCTGTGCTAAATTGAGTGCTGCCAAGTTATATATTGACAACAGCTGGTATTGTTTATGCTAATATACTGACGCTGGAAATATTATGAAAATATTGTCAAAATGGATGCAGCTACCAGAAGCATTAAAAAATTCCAGAGAAAAAAGGCAATTATGAACGAGGTTTAATGGAAATATTTTCATTGATGTGTGAAATCAGAAAATAGACGAATTGCAACTTTTTCGCTTTTTCCTTTAAACAAAAACTTCTGTTGTACAGGTTGCCAATTAATTGTTGTAAAAATAGAAAACAAGTACAGCAACCAATTCACATATTTCTTTGCGTGATTTAATTTATTTTGAACAAATTTATTATACAGCCTGTATATTGAAACCACAATATGCAATGTGTGAACGCAAAATCAGCTGTTTGTGATTTTAAGGCTAAAGCCAGGGAGCAAATTAAGGTAATCGATATCGAACGAAATTTGCATTTAAATTGCATTGAAATTTCGATCGATAACGAATGCGATAATTTGGCCCCAGGTTTTAGCTTTCAGTGTAAAAGCATTATAAGATAGAGAGAGGGAGACAGTGTTACTTTGGAAACATATCAATTAATTCATAGCATTTTAAAGTCCACGAAAATTGATTCTTCCTCAAATTGATATGCTTTTAAAAAGATATATTTGACTACAATTTCAGCGGATGGGCCAAACAGAGACACATTTAAAATATTTCTTTCTGGCAATTCTAATGGGTCACATTTAATTTTTCAAATTAATGTTAACGAAGTAGCAAAAGAGAAAAAACTTTCAATGGCAACCATTAAGGACTTATAAATAAAAATTATATTAAGACTAAAAATCCTGTCATTTAGACAACACTTTGCTACGGCAACAGTGTTAATGACTTGTTATTTTAACGGTTAGCAAAACTGATAGGAGGAGTTAAAAAAAATTGTGTATTTTGTTCTAAATGAAAAAGACCCAGCAAACATACGTGAAGACAAAATGACACAATTCACATATTCGAAATTTTTAAGTGTTGTTTTTCACAAAAAAAAAAGTATAATAAAAGTTTAAATAAAAAAGGAAGAAGCAGCAACGGTATATTAAAATATTACAACTTTTAAAGTCATTAAGAACTTTTAAAGTCATTTAATCACTTACATAAATGCCAAGCACCACAGCCAGCATTCACATAAATCATCAACATTAACCTGCTTATTGCCACAAGCCGAATTTGTGCATTTAAACGTTTATAGAAAACAAGTTGTAAAAGAAAGAAAAATGTGTTTTAATGACTGTGTATCTCTTGGCACCTCAAATTTGTTTCGTACTTTTAGGAAACGGGAAGCTCTCCTTTATGTGCTGCATTATATTTAAAATATTTTTTACATGTAAAACCGAATTGTAACGGGAAATTTATGATGAAAAGCATATAAATAAGAGCCATAAATAGATGTTCGATACGTGTAACTATTGCCAGCATAATGTTTGCAGCACAGTTGCTGGTAATCATATTGTGGCAGGCTTAATGTGTTTCAGCAGCTGCAGGAATAAAAATATTTGTGTGTGTGTGTGTGCATTTTTTTCATACTGCGTGAAAGCAAAAGGAATATCTGAAATACTCACAAAGTTTTATTATTTTATTCTTCCAGAATCATATACAAAAATGACATAAAGGTAACGAGAGTAGCATGAGAGTCAGTTAAAAAACAAATATGTCAAATTGTTACTGAATTGTAAACTTTTGAGGGCATATAAAAATTTAAAAACTGAAAACAAAGTGACAGTGTCGTAATGAATTTGTTGAAAGTTAATTTTTCATATTCAATGTCATTTTTATGACAATTATTGCAAACAAGAAGCATTAAACGAGAGTGTCTGGCAAGAAAATGTAGCCTTTTGTGGGCTCCACATTTAAAAAAATAAATTAATTACTCTACGCAACAGATGGATAGAAGTAGTTACTTTTCTTATTTTTTTTGAGGTTTTAAAAATTTTGTTTGTTCTGAAAAACATTCCCATTAAATATATGAAATACTAATGCGACCAAAATAACCTACAAGGCATGGAAAATTTTATAAAAAAAGTAACGTGCCCCTGATTGCCATTTGACAAATATTCTATTGCATACTTAATTGGGACATGTTTTCCGTATAATCCACTATCTCAAATTTCTGTTATAAAAGGAAGTAGTGCATAACTTTTTTTGTGGTACACTTTTAACTATCCTAGCGTTCACCAATATTGATGATATATAAAAGAATTAAAAGGTATTTTATTGTAGAAATGCTAAATATAAATATTTTTTTTATATATAATTGATAAAAAGCTTTTTGCAAATTGTTTAAAATTCTATAAAAATATAGTGCTAATCCCATTTTTTTTTTGTGAATTGAACTCACAAAGCAAAAACTTTTAAAGTCTCTATATAATTATTATATTCTGATATTTTTAAGCTTAAGGTCTCTTTATTTTAATTATCTATATAATTTTTTTTGGCGGAAGGAAAGAGAATACGGCTGCTCTCTTTTAATATATAAAGATGAAATAATAAATCTAATTTTATTTTAACTGTTGCATTAAGTGAACGAGCTTTAGCCACCAGACGATCCTAAAGTAAATATGTAATTATAATTATATTATAAAAACTAAAATAAAAACTCTCCATTCTACAATTTAATAATGATATGAACAATTTTGTAAACATAAATCTAAAAAGAATTACCATTTTCTTTAGGTTTTATGAAAAATTTTTCATGTGCACTTTTTAGCATTTCCAGAAGTAAATGATAAAAAAAAAACAAACAAACAAACTTTCTACCGCAACCATCAGCGTGCTAAAGTGTTGAAGAGTATTTCTGTAAGCAGCTCTTTTTCTTTGTCACATGGAAAGACAGCCTTTGGCAAATATTGCACCTGTAAATTTATTCTACAAATTTTCCACAAATATTTTAAGTTTCGTTTATGTTGAAGGATATTTGTACGCAGCTTGATGATAAATTTGCTTGTGTTAAAATTTACATGTTGATGAATTACAGGAATTTTCACTTTGAAGTGAAAAATATGTTGTAACTCAAAAATTATACAGCAAGAGATTGTTAAAAATTTGTTTATATACAATTTATTTAATAATTTTATTTAAGGATATAAGTGGATGTCGCTAAGGAAAGGCTTGACTTTAAAATAAAATTAAGAAAAGTATTTCAAAGAGTCAATAACTGATTTCAGAAGGTTCCGATAATAAAAAGTTTGCGCCAGCGCCAGAAAAAAAATTAATTCTTAAACAAAAAATAATTTCGCTGGTTTGAACTTGAGCCTGAAAAATTGTTCTTAATTTGATAATTAAATTTTAAAAATATGCACCGTTCGCTTTGCAAGCACTTTTTGGGTTTTGCCATTTATTTTAAACTCTAATTAAAAGCAATTTTTTTTAAATAAAATTTCAAAGGTACTAAATACTGCAAAGAAGAGATCTTTCTGAGGCCCAAAGCTGAATACCACTTCAGTTCACTTGCCGTACAGCATCTTGGGCTGTGAAAAAATACTTTGTAATGAAATGTCAAAAATAATACTTTTTGTAGTCTGATATCCAATAAAGATTTTAACAAAATGTAACTGTAAACATACAACGCGAACTGACTGAAGAAAAAATATACTCTAAATGGAAACCTTTAAAAATTCAAAAAATAAAATATTTAACTATTTTTTAAAAAAAATTTAATTATTTTTGATATCATTAGCGAATTTCGTGCCTAAAATTATAAATGAGTTCATTCTGTAAAATAGTTTGGTTTTTCGCTGACTAACCAAAATGCAGAATCAATTTTGTTCCCAAACGAAATTGAATTCTGTTACAGTACGGCTGCGTATGATTAATATTTGTTTGTATGTGTTGTATATAAATTATTACTTTAATATTTTATTACTTTGAATATAATAACAAAAGTAAACCATGAATATTATATTATTTTCTATTAAAAATATTTATGTTAGTCTTGAAATAAAACTTATTTAGTAAACACACAAAAAATTTGTGTCCGCCTTATTTAATATTTTAATAGGTTATGGGCTCAGGACTCATAAAAGAAATATAATTAAATAAAATGAGCTATTCGGGGTTTAAAATAGAACCATTGTGTAAAGATAATTTCGACACATGGAAAATCCAAGTAGAGGCACTTCTTATAAAAAGTGATGAATGGAAGTTTGTAAGTGGAAGTTTCTCAAAACCAAACAGCCCTCCAGAAAGCGTAAATTCGTGGGAGTCAGGAGATGCAAAAGCAAAAGCCGGGTTAATATTGTTAATATCCACCAGTGAACTAAAGCAAATTAAAAATTGCATCACGTCTAAGGAAGTATGGGATAAATTGCATAGCATTTACCAATCAAAGGGACCCGCAAGAAAAGCAATGCTATTAAAAAGTCTAATTTTGATAAAAATGAAGAATAGTGAAGACACAAGAGACCACATCAGAAATTTTTTTGATATTGTGGATAAAATAAACGAAATGGAATTAGAAATAATTGATGACTTATTAACAATTTTACTTTTATATAGCATTCCTGAGGAGTATGAATCTTTTAGAATTGCAATTGAAACTCAAGAGAAGCTACCAAGTCCTGAAATTTTAAAAATAAAGCTGTTAGAAGAATACGAAGCGCGGAAAAGAAATGTTCGTGAGGAATCATCAGATGCAATGATTGCAAAGAAAAAATACAGCAAGTTTTTCAAAACAAACGCAAATCAACAAGACAAAGGTGAGAGATTTAAATTTGCATGTAATAATTGCGGAAAAATAGGACACAAAACAAAAGATTGTTGGTCGAAAAATAAAAACCAATACAAATATGGAAATAAGAACCAAGAGACAACCAGAAATGCAGAAGTTGCACTTCAAGTAAATGGAGAGCGTGATTCGTGGTGTTTAGATTCTGGAGCTTCATCCCATATGTGTTCAGATAAAATCAAATTTCATACGTTGGACAAATCATGTACCGAAGTTTTACATTTGGCGAACAATGAATCAACTAAAATCGAAGGTCATGGAACTGTGAAAATCAATACTAAATCAAGATTTACGTTTAAACTAGAGAATACTCTTTACGTTCCGGATTTAAGATCCAATTTATTATCAGTAGCAAAGATAACTGATCGTGGATTTGAAGTAAATTTCAATAAAAAAGAAGCCGTTGTAAGAAATCCTAAAACTGGTGAGAAATTATTCACTGCAAAACGAGATAAAGATTTATATTACATTGAAGAGGTAATTCAAAAATGTAAAGCAGTTAAATTATCGGGCATACAAGAATGGCATGAACGTTATGGTCACTTAAATGAAGGCGACTTAAAACAATTGTTACAAAAACAGAAGGTAAATGGATTAAATTTTAATATAAATGAAAAATTAAAAAATTGTGAGGTATGTATAAAAGGAAAGCAAACTCAAAAGCCTTTTAACAACTCAATTTCAAAATCAACAGACTTATTAGAGCTTATCCACACCGACGTTTGCGGTCCAATGAGAGCGCATTCAATTGGCGGTTCAAGATACTTTTTAACTTTCATTGATGACAAATCAAGATGGTGTGAAGTCTACTTTCTTAAGAACAAGAGTGAGGTATTTGAAAAATTTAAAGAGTTCAAAAGTATAGTTGAAAATAGAACAAATCGGAAAATTAAAACAATTCGTTCAGACAATGGTACTGAATATACAAATAATGAATTCAAAAATTTTTTAAAAATAAAAGGTATAAAACATGAATTTACTGTACCATACACACCACAACAGAATGGTGTAGCCGAAAGGAAAAACCGCACCCTCATAGAAATGGCTCGGTGTATGATGATACAATCTGGTCTAAGTCCAAGTTTTTGGGCAGAAGCAGTTCTAACTGCAAATCATATAAGAAACAGATGTCCTTCTAAAAGTATCGATGGCGAAACTCCTTTTAAAATTTGGATTGGAAGAAATCCAACCATAAATTATTTAAGGAAGTTCGGTACTGTAGCGTATACACTCATAAAACCTAACAAAAAAGGAAAATTTGAACCAAAAGGAAAAAAATGTATATTTGTGGGATATTCTATAAAATCAAAAGCGTATAGATTATGGGATATAACAGATAAACAAATTATATGTGCAAGAGATGTCAATTTCACAAATTCTTCTCAATTAAATGATAATTACACAAACTTTATGAAAAATGAATCTGAAAATTTAAAAAATGAAGGCATTGAATTGACATTTAATCCAAAAGAATATACTATTGCACAGTCTGATGAATATTTGCAAGAGTTAGAAGAAAGAAGCAGCAAAAGTGATATTGACGATTTTTGTGATTTTTCTGAAGGTGATGAAGAATCTATAAATGAAGAACCTATTGGTAATTTAAGCGATGATTTTCAAACACCGCTTGCAACAATCAGAGGCCCTGGAAGACCAAAGAAAATAAAAACTGGAAAGAGAGGTAGACCAAGAAAATTATTTAACACGGTTCATAATAATGAAATAGAACCAGAGCAATATGTTGCAAACATAATAAACCAAAATGATTCATTGACAGTAAATGAAGCTCTTTCTGGTCCTGAAGTAAACGAGTGGAAGAATGCAATGAAATCTGAATACGACGCATTATTAAAAAATAAAACCTGGTGTTATGTTGACTACTCGAAAAACAATAAAACCATAGAGTGCAAGTGGGTACTACGAAAGAAATTCAAAGCAGATGGAACAATAGACCGTTACAAGGCTAGATTAGTAGCAAAAGGGTTTAAGCAAATACCTGGTATCGATTATACTGAAACGTTTGCACCTGTAGCAAGAATCGGTTCGATACGTTTCATAATGGCTATTTCAGCACAATTGAAACTTGAAGTATATCAACTAGATTTTGTCACTGCATATTTAAATGGTGATTTAGAAGAACAAATTTATATAAAAATTCCAAATGAAATCGAATTGTTTTTAGATGAAAATGAATATAAGAAATATAAAGGCAAATCATGCTTATTAAAAAAAGCATTATATGGACTGAAGCAATCTGGAAGGCAATGGTATAAAAAACTAGATGAAAAATTGAAACAACTTAGTTTTAAACCACTAGATTCAGATAATTGTGTATATATGTCAAAACGAGGGGAAGACATTACAATAATTGCAATTTATGTTGATGACTTAATAGTGGCAACAAACAATAAAAACAAAATTAAAGAACTGAAAACAGAATTAGCAAAATCATTTGAAATGAAGGATTTGGGTCAATTAAATTTCTGTTTAGGTATTGAATTTAAGCAAGATCCAAATACAAAAGAAATAACACTATCACAGAGAAAATATATAGAAAATGTTTTGGAAAAGTTCAATATGGAAAATAGTAAGGCTGCATCAACACCAATTAACACAGCAGTAAAATTGTCAAAGGAAATGTGTCCCACAGAAGAAGAAAAATCTGAGGTTGAACTACTGCCGTATCAAAATCTAATCGGATCTCTTATGTATTTAGCAGTTTCAACAAGGCCAGATATTGCTCATATAGTTAGCGTACTAAGTCAATATAATACTAATTATGGTAAAGAACACTGGATTGCTGCAAAAAGAGTTTTACGTTATTTAAAGGGTACTAAAAATATTGGATTGCATTATAAATCAACAAGTCAGGAATTGACTGGTTATGCTGATGCAGATTGGGGAGCTAACATAGACGATAGAAAATCTTATACTGGGTTTATGTTCAAATTAGCGAATGCTGCAGTTAGTTGGGAGTCCAGAAAACAATGTACAGTAGCAATGTCAAGTACTGAAGCAGAATACATGTCGATTTCAGAATCCACAAAGGAAGCTATACATCTCAGACGATTTCTGGAAGAAATTTTAGGCAACGTACATTTAACAACCGTAATTTACAATGATAATCAAGGTGCGGGACTATTAAGCAAGAACCCAGTATTCCATAAACGAACAAAACATATGGATATAAGACATCATTTTGTTCGAGAAAATGTAGCTAAACAAAATATAAAAATAGAATACCTTAAAACAGAAGATATGCCAGCTGACGTTTTAACAAAAGGTTTACCAGCAATAAAACATAACAAATGTATTTCAGAAATGGGATTAATACATATTAGCATATAATTGTTATAAATTAATAATTCAGGGGAAGTGTTGTATATAAATTATTACTTTAATATTTTATTACTTTGAATATAATAACAAAAGTAAACCATGAATATTATATTATTTTCTATTAAAAATATTTATGTTAGTCTTGAAATAAAACTTATTTAGTAAACACACAAAAAATTTGTGTCCGCCTTATTTAATATTTTAATAGTATGGATTCGTATTACTCATACGTCTTAAACATGTATTTAGAAACCAAAACGTGCCACATTTTCGTTTTATGCGGAAAAATTTTATCCTCAAGCGCGCAAAGAAGATTCGCTTCAAAAATATGACAATAATAAAGAAAATTTAATTCTGTCACGTTACGGCTGCGTATGATTAATATTTGATTGTATGAATTCGTATTACTCATACGTCTTAAACATGAATTTAAAAATCAAAAATTTTTGAGGATAAAAAATTTTCGTTTTGTCCTTAAAAATTTCATCATGAAGTTTCACTTCAAAAAATATAATAATAATAATAATAAAAAAAAATCAATTGAGTTTAAGAAGTCTTACGCTACTTAATTTCTTTTTTCCACTTTTTTCACACGCTGCAAATATTGTTGAATATTTTATTGTCTACATCAACTGGCGATTTTGATAAAAAGATTGTATATATCACAATATTGTTGTTTTCCATTAAAATCGCTTATCGTTTTTCTATATTATCAATCTTGCTGCAACAGTTTGTTGTTTTGTTGTCGCTCTGTATTTATTTATAGGAAAAGCGATAAGTTTGTTTGCCTGTAAGTGTGTGTGTGTCTGTGTGTGTTAATATTATTTGCTTGGGATTGTAAAACTATCAATTTTGATATTTAGGGATTTCGGTTTTGGCTCTTAGCCATTTTATCATGCGGCTACAAATGGCTGGAGATTGTTGTGTCAATGTGTTTGTGTTGTTTGCTTTTTATACTGAAAACTATTACTAGTTGCTTCTCATATTGTCAAACGAATTTTGTTGACTTTTTAACACTCGACCGGTCACAAGCTTTTATATAGGAGTATATTTTTTTCTTCTGGCTGCAAGAAAACTCTGTTAAAAGTGCATCAACTTTTTTTTAGCGTTTTTTGAAATGCTCGTTACTTTCATGCATCAGTAAAAGTCATAACAAATATTTAAAAAAAAAGAATAACAAAATCTGGTGCGAATATTTGTTTATTTGTTGTTTAGTTTGGGCTGTGTGTGTTTATGTGTATGAGTGTTTTTTTGTACTGCTGATAGAATTTTTTAAATATTTTATATTGCACAAAGATTTTATTGTACATCAACATGATTGTTGCTGTCCTTTATATTTAGGTTATCGTTGCAGTTTTTGGATTTCCTTTTTGTATTTTGACATTTACTTGTTTTGCTATGTCGCCGCTTATGCTTATGAAAGTTTTTTTTTTGCCGAAACTTTTACTTTGTTGCTGAGGTAAGAAAGGGGAATACGAAAGAGTGCACAACTTCACTACGTTCTGCTATTCGTAGTTTTAAAACTGATGCCACATAATTGCAAGATGAATTTTTAAAAGTTTCTACAAGTAAAATATGTGTGTGTCTCTATGTGTGTGTATGTTGGAAGTTTAAGGAGAAAAAACTTTTATACGCTAAACGGTGACTAAGTATTGCGTAAAGTTAAAAATTTCCATTACATACGCTTTTTCATTACACTTTATGCTATAAGTGAGAATGAAGTGTGATTTAAAAATTTAAAAATTTTGGAATAACATTTCTCTATAAAATAACTAGATCAATTATACAGGATTACTGGTTGTTTACATACTGACACTAAGAGTTACTAACAGCTATGCCGATTAAATGTAAACAAATTGATACCTTTTGCAGGCATCGTATGGCGGAAGAGAAATCACCTAGATTCAACGAAACGAAAAAGATAAACCAAAGACAAGTAAAATGTTGAACCTCGAAGATGAAAGATTCATTAAAAATTAGTTTATTAAAAAAATATATAATTTTTTTTGCATCACTTGCTGTAATTATTTTTCGCAACCTTGAGATATTGTAGTTTTGTGTCTGCATCTTTTAGTTATTCACTGTCAACAGCCGTTTCAATATCTTCACAGACTAACATCATATTTGCAATTTAATTAATGTTTTCTTAGCACCATGAACTTTGGTTTCCTCTTCCTCAAGCCTCTAAACTATTTACTTAAAGTTTGCTACATGCTGATTTGTTAAAATAGCTTTTTGCAACAACTTTTACTTTTTTTTCGTTAATTTTTTCTCTCTCACATGCTATACACTTTCACTTATTTTTTCATTATTAATGCCGCTTAATGGGTTTCATATCTTGCTCTAGTTGCTTTTTTTTTTCTTGAACATTCTAATAAAAAAAACTAAAAAACTGAAAACTTTTGGACAAAAAACAAAAAAAAAAACAGACTCTTTTACATGACCTTTTTTGAGGATGAAAATTTCCATCAAACTAAAGAAAGTCATTAAAATTGTGGGTTAGCTACGAGTCAGTGTGTGTCAATGTTGCAGTCTGTTCAATGTGCTTAACTGCATAAAAGTCATGTCTAAAAAAAGAGCTTTCAAATTTGTTTTAATGACACCTAAAAGCTGAAGCTTAAAGTTGCATTTCGTTGCATTTGTTAAATGTGTAAATTTGGTAAGATTTTGTCATCGAACGTAACTTTGTAATTTGTGTGTGAGATCAAAAGTTTACAAAGAAGAAGAAAAAAATAGACATGCATAGGATATACGTGAATAGATAAATATCTAAAGCTACAGAACAGGTAAAGGAATTAAGTTATTTTATGGCTCTCGAAAACACTTGTTGTAGTGTGAGTTTTTGTATTACGGCACGTTTGCATGTGCAAGTGCTTACGAAAATGTTCTACAATAAGCACATGCATCTGGTTAAATGTAATGAAGCAATTACCTCTATAAAGCCAAGAGTTTTGTCAATATGATGATGATGGCTATAAAAAAGTTGTTACATTTTGTGTATTATGAGCATTAAGTTTCACTATTTACACTATCAGTTGGACCGATTTCCTAAAAATCTTGGAAATTTCAGTGAGGAACAGGGTACAGGATTTCACGAAGACACACAGGCGATGCAAGAATGATATAAAGGAATATGGGCCACTCATATGATAGCAGACTACTGCTGGAACCTTTGTCGAGAACTTAAACAGGCCCCTTATTCGAGAAAGTCTTAGAGAAAACTCTTATGTATAAAATTATAATTAACTTTGTAAAAACTGTTAAACTGGAATTATTTGTTAATTAAAAAAAAACAATTAAGAACGTTACATTCGACCAGGTCGAATCTTAAATACCCACCAAATATTTACTAAATAAAAACTCTATTTGTATTATTATTACAATTTAAATTTTTATGGTATTCGACTTAAGTAAACAAGAAAAAAAAATAACAATTTTAACACGGCCGTTTCCAATGTGTGTGCCTGGATGTATGCTATACTTTTGCTTTCCATCAGCATTAAAGCAATTTGCGTATTAATATTTTGTATCAACGTGCAAGAAAGGGACTGGGATAAGTTAAACATGTTTAACCTTCTGGGTAAGAGAGTACCTTTAAGGCATGTCTGTGCCCAATTTTAAAGCTCTATACAGGGCCACTCCGCAAGGGCCCCGTGAGGGAGACATCTCACTTTTGTCGTGAAAACTTAATAAGTAAATTTTTGGGGTTAAAATAAGCGTAGAAAAAAAGTTTTTTTTGATAAGGTCATTTAGTGGGCAAAGATGGGTGGAAGGGTAGGGCAGGGGAAGATCAGGGGGCATATTACCTTCGTCGTAAGAACTTATACATTAAATTTTTAAGGAATGTACGCTTAAGGAATACAATTTGTTAAATATTTATACTATTTTTTTATATAATATGTCACTTCAACGCCCACTAAAGGGGCGGGTTACAAAAATTGACTATATCGTGTTGTCCTCAGATGGACATGTGGGCATTGCTAAATCGTCTTAGACTTCATCACAGATCAAGAATATATATATTTTATGGGGTCCAATTCTCTTTGGAGGGTATTAAAACTGTATTTTGGCGGGGTCGCTGTGTCAAGGGCCGTGGGGAAGACATTTCACATCTGCCACAGAATACAAGAATAAATTTTTGAGATAATTACATGTAAAATTTTTTTTCATAGGTTCATTTGAGGGGCAAAGTTGGAGAGGGGTGGGGTAGGGCGGAGGAGGATCAGCTTACGTCTCAGCTTCGTCATGAAAACTTAAAAATGTTATTTTTAAGGAATGTAGGTTCAAGTAATACAATTTGTTAAATCTTTACACTATTTTTGTCTATAATAACGCCCACTAAAGGGGGCGGGGTCCAACAATTTATTTTTCTAATTTTAAGGCTCCAAGTTTATTGCTTTCGATATTCTTTGATATAAAAATATATCATATCGCTCATTTGCTGCAAGAACGGCATAACTCAAAATTCGCGATTTTTGAGTTAATAATATAGAAATATTGGCAATATCATGTTCTATCTTGTGTAAAATACTCATTTTGATATCTTGTATACAGAACGTGTGAGACGAGTATATGCCGTCATTTCTATTCCTATGTTTTGCTGTTCTTTTACTCACAACAACGACACATCGTTGGTTACGCCCCAGTCGTTAAGGTGTGAACATCGTTTTGTTTTCGGAAAGAGCGACATAATTTGCGTTGTGCCTTTATAAGTGGAAAGGTAAAATGTCTTTTATGTAGTAAAAATTCTTATATACTGCCATATTTTGTGTTGTGGACTGTTTTGTTGAAAAAAAATCATCTGATAAGAAAATTTTTTTTTCGCATTGAGAAGGACAAATTTTAGTTTAATACACTACTATCAATGAACTTTAGCAGCAATAACGTCATAACTCAAAGTATAAACATTTTTCCATGTAAAAACAATTATTAAAAATTTTTTAATCTACTTTTTTCTATACGGATATATTATATATAAGTTGATTTACAAGATGATATCAATATATTTACATATATTCATGTTTCTTCAGAGCTATAGTCAATTGAACACTTAAAACGCATTTATCTCTAAATCGAAAATTTTGAGTTATGCCGTTCTTGCAGCAAATGAGCGATTTATGCTCTTTTGGCTAATAGATTATTGTAATTCTTGTATGCATTTTCATCCAAGACAGGATATATTTTTCATTTTCAAATGCCCCATATTTTTACTCTACTTTTTTCTATACGGATATATTATATATAAGTTGATTGACTCGATGATATCAAAATATTTACATATATTCATTTTTCTTCAGAGCTATAGTCAATTGAACACTTAAAACGCATTTATCTCCAAATCGAAAATATTGAGTTATGCCATTCTTGCAGCAAATGAGCGATATGCTTAACAAAATTTCAAACAAAAATTATAATTTTTTTAAGTTTAGTTTAGTTCTTCTTAGGGGAACTTTTTCCCTCTAGCCCAATTCAGCTCAGTTATGAACTTGACCTGTGCTATCCTTCAGAATTTATCTATACCAAATTTCAAGGGTCTAGCTCTTTTCATTTGCACTGAATCGTGATTATCACAGACCTACGGATGGAAGGAAGGACATGGCTAGATCGTCTAAGATGTCATTACTGATCAAGAATGTATATATTTTATTAAATCTTAAAGGGATATTCCGCTGCGTTACATACAGAATGACAAAGTGAATATACCCTCTAATTCTTCTTTGGAGGGCATAAAAACAATTTGTAATTAAAAAAAATTTATAGTTGAGAAAATTTAACCAAAAACGATTAACAGAAGTCTGGCAAATTTTTCACTGTTGGCTGGTGTTATTCGCAGGGGCAGCTAAAATCTTATGAAACTTTTAGTTAAAGCTCTCGAACATCTGCTGTTAGAGTAACGTCACACACTTGTTTGTGGCACAGTTTCAATGGACGGATACTGCTGGGGAGTAAGTTTCTCAGTAATATGCAACCAAATGTGGTTTAACGCACATTTAAGATTGTTTTAAACTTTCGCCAACATCCGAACTGCAACCACATGCTTCATAGTATTTATGCAACTAATGACTGTCTAATTTATCATGAAGCTTTTGAGCGATGCTTCAACTTCGTTTTCATACTGATATGTGAGCAAAATACTCGCATGCACATGTGTTTGTTCCTAAACAATATGTTTGCATATAACGTTCATCACTTTCCGCATGTTTCGTTAGACTGGCAGTTAAAAAAATTATATTAATTTGCTTGGGTTCAACTTTTCCACAAGTTGTAAATTTCAGTGGGTGCGTTGCAACTGAAAGGTTGGTTCAGGTACACAAGTTTCTAGACTCTAATGAATAAAACATCTTTATACCGACACATATAAGTATTTTGTTTTTTTATAAAAATTATAATTTTTGCATATATTGGTAATATTTACTTGTTAGATATACTTTGTATAAGATATAATCAAGTTTGGTTGGACATTTACTGACTTAAATACACTTTAAACAGGCGATATTTCTGAAGGACCAATATTAACTTTATAATAGAATAACAGTTTTAAGCAGACTTATTTGCCGACTTTAAATTTAATTATGGCCCTCAGTTTTAATTTCCAAAAAAAGTTTTTCACTTTAAATGTAATTATTGCTCATCAGCGTTAAACGATGTTAAGTGACTGAACTCACAATTGAAAATAAATATGAAATAAAAATGCCTACAATTATTTAATTAATTTCAATTAAATGCTTTAATGTTCCGGAAAAATGAAAATAATTAACGATTCAATTTTATCAAGATGTCAATGAGTGGGAATGAAATTATTTTATTTTTATTTAAATTAAACGATAAACAGGTTTTAAAAATACAAGTTTATGGCGTCTGACATGCGGTTGATCTTAAGTTTAGCCGGCTTAAGAACTCTTTCAGTAGCTGACTTAAGAAAAAGATGTACGATTAAATAGATGAAATTTGAATGCGTTTCTGATTAGAGATTTTCATTAATTTTTGTTTACGTTGCGAAAAAAATGAATGACTGCACACTGGGGCTAAAGGCGTTTAGCGGATGAAATTTTAATGCATTTCCGATTAGAGATTTTCATTAGTTTTTGCGCAAAAAGAAAAATGAATGACTGCACACTGGGGCTACAGGCGTTTAATAGATAAAATTTGAATGCATTTCCAAATAGAGATTTTCATTAGTTTTTGTTTATGTTGCGAAAAAAAATTAATGACTGCACACTGGGGCTAAAGGCGTTTAGCAGATGAAATTTTAATGCATTTCCGATTGAAGATTTTCATTAGATTTTGCGAAAAAAAATGAATGACTGCACACTGGGGCTAAAGGCGTTTAATAGATGAAATTTCAATGCATTTCCGATTAGAGATTTTCATTAGTTTTTGCGCAAAAAAATGAAAGACTGCACACTGGGGCTAAAGGCGTTTATTTTGTGGATTTATTTAAAAAAATCATATACCCTGTGCTAAATGTCATCCCTTAAAATGTATCAATTTCGACTTCGATAGACAAACAATAAATGCCAAATCGGTAAAGGTGGCTTTTTTAAAATTTTACCCCTTAGGAGAAGAAATTGAACAAAATGGCAGGAAAAACTAAAAACTCCCTAAAATAAAAAAGCAATTGCCTACAGCAGGGATATGCTGCAAGATTTTGAGTAAATATCCTCTTTTGATTTACAACAGCCCAAGTGAAAATGCGCCTAGAAATTAACTAATCACTTTAATAATTAATTTCGTTTTAAAAATGTGTTTCTATGACAAATTTTTTGACATTAATTTTGGGATTTAAAAATTTATTGCCATACAAATTTTATTTATTTGATGATAGAATTAAAATACTGATTCTCGGTTTAACATAAAATCACTATAGTGTTCACTCTAGCAGTTTTTAGCCGAAACATAAATTCTCTATAAATGGCAATAAAGCATAAAACAATTATGAATTTCTTGAAATTGCATACAATTTTTCATTTTAAATAAAAAAAAAATTATTCATAAAAAAATTCTTTCACACATTTCAATTAATGCAATTTTCTGTGGAAATTATTTGTTGTCAAAGTTAAATTAAATAGCGGCAAAGTGCAAAATAACAAAAATACCACTGCCAGCAGCAACTGCATTTTATTTAACATACACTTAATTTATTAATATTATAGTGGCAGGATAACATATAGTATACATATTAACGTGTGTACGTGTATGCGCACACACATGTACAACACCACCATCATCTATCTTGGCCTTTTGTCAGCACATTCATTCGTGTCTTTGTTGTAAGCATTTGTACATATTTATTTATTTCACATACTGTATTTTTAATTAAACAGTGCCACAGAATGTAACTCGAATTGAGCAAAGGATTACAACCAAAATTTTTTAACCTCCAAAATCTAAGTATTTCTACAAGTTTTCAATATTTTTTATTTGACTTTTTATATGCTTTTGAATTGTAATATTTCCTACAAAATTATTTTTCAGCAGATTAAAAGTCTTAGCTTGCCTTCGATTTGAATTTTTCATAATTTCGTGGTGTCCTATTTTAGTGTGCCGTGGCTCGCCCTACTTTAAAGATATAAAACTTAATTTATAATAAATATTTTATGCGTATAACCTTCTCATTTGACAATTTTCGATTGACACCTATAAAATACAAACTGTAATATTTGACTTACCAGCACCTCTTTAATTAGTGTAAGCAATTTGATTACAGTCGGACAAGCCGTTTAGAGTCTCCCAAATTATATGCACTTTTTCTTTCATATATCCCATTATGCATACGAGTACATAAATTCATATACATATATTTCCGGTTTTTCAAAACATCCACATTATTTTTTTTTAATACCCCATTGTGCACACGAGTACATAAATTCATACAAATCCGGGTTTTCAAAACTTCCACACATTATTTTACTTTTTTCTAAATATCCCACTGTGCATACGAGTACATAAATTCATACAAACCCAGTTTTTCAAAACTTCCACATTATTTTATTTTTTTTTTGTGATATATCCCACTGTGCATACAAGTACATAAATTCATACAAACCCAGGTTTTCAAAACTTCCACATTATTTTATTTTTTTTTGTGAAATATCCCACCGAGTACATAAACTCATACAAACCCAGGTTTTCAAAATTTCCACATTATTTTATTATTTTGTGATATATCCCACTGTGCCTACGAGTACATAAATTCATACAAACCTAGTTTTTCAAAACTTCCACATTATTTAATTTTTTTTGTGAAATATCCCACCGTGCATACGAGTACATAAACTCATACAAACCCAGTTTTTCAAAACTTCCACATTATTTTATTTTTTTTTGTGAAATATCCCACTGTGCATACGAGTTCATTAATTCACACAAATCCGGTTTCTCAAAACTTCTACATTATTTTATTTATGTTTTTGTGAAATATCCCACTGTGCATACGAGTACATAAATTTATACATATCCAGTTTCTCAAAACTTCCACATTATTTTATTTTATTTTTTTGTGAAATATCCCACTGTGCATACGAGTTCATTAATTCACACAAATCCGGTTTCTCAAAACATCCACATTATTTTATTTTTTATTTCTAAATATCCCACTGTGCATCGGAGTATATAAATTCATACAAATCCGATTTTTCAGAATATATAAAAAAAGTTTTTAAGCCTAAATTTAATTAGCTCTACCGAAAAATCAATGAATTCTCTTCAAAATTGTTCTAAAATCCATAATTCATTAAAAAAGTTTTCCTCAAAAAATAAGCTGCTTACTATGAAAAAATAACCTCTACGAAATTCATCATTGCCGAAGCTGGCGCTTTTACTTGTTTTAATTACATCAGCACAAAACTATGAAAATATGCCCAAAAAAAATTTTATTTCATATTACAATATTTGTTTAATTTGTAGCACAGTGTATATGGTTTCCTCTGTCCCAGCCATTTATGGATATGCATCTGGTTTTACCACAAGCCATATTGCATATGATGCAATATATCAATGTCAGCATGTGACATAATATTATTTTAGCAACCGAGAGTTGAAAAAATAACTATTAAAAAAGAAAATAACGAGTTTTAACTAAAGAAAATACAGTTCAAAATTTTTATAATTAATGGTAAATTTTTAACTGGCAGGCAAATGGCGGAGTGGATAAATTTTTGCCTTAATAAAACTGCAACTCACGAACTGTTATTTATTAAAGTAAAGCAGCCTTTTAGGTGGCTTTTTTGTCTAATGCTGCACCAGAAGCAGCTTAAAGTGTCTTGACGCCCAGGATATTTATAAGGTGAGAAGAAAAGTTTGCCTCCAACTAATAGCAATAAATACTGTTTGTGCTCAGCCATTTATTACAAAGGCCTGTAAAGGCAAGTACCTTTTTCCCCTTAACGACCGCTTAGTGTAGTTTATTTTACAAATTGATAACCTGCAGCTGTAATCTGTAACTTACTGCAGCCATGCAAAGGACAGTTAATGAATAGCAACAACAATTAATTTTGTATTTTAATTAAGAATTGCAAAAAGTGTTTTCTTTAAACGCCATCAATTAATTAATGGCTGGGCTTAGAAATTTTAACTAAAAATCTTCGGATATAATTAAAAAATGGAATTTTATTGAAATATTAAAATATCTTAGTTAGATGTTTGCAATAGTTTAGTTTACTTTTGTTGTAACTGGTAAAGGTTATACATTAGACCGAAGTGTGGTGTTCAACATTCTACAACAGAGGTTGTAGAGCCCTCAAGCGGCTCAACATAGAACAAGGACTCTAAATTATCATAATGAGTTTTATTAAAAAAATGAAAATTGGCGAAGCGCCGGAGTACTTAACCCAAGAAATATCATATAGAAATATCTAAAATAAATTAACCCAAATTTTGTGTTATTAATTCTATCACAAAAACTGGCTTTATTTCATGGCAAAAAAAAAAACTCATTGACACATATTTTGTTCTCACTCATAATTTTTGCAGTTTTAGCATTCCGCTTTGCATTTTTTAATTAACTTTATAGTATCTGCTATTGAATAACTCACATGCAAATATTTAGGAATTAAACAAAATAGAAGCACGCCAGGAATACACGTTCTACTTATTGAGCAATTTTTTTTTGTCGTTACACCAACCAGCCAATAATAATCCAAGTGGTGGAAATCACTTGAATTGTTATTGGCTGGTTGCTGAAGTACTGGCATTGCTGATGATTGATTGCAATATTTTTGCATGATTAATTTACCTTGACACTATAAAATAAATTGTGCTTTTTTGTAGCAGTCATGCACAGCAGCTCTGACTTAAACTCATCTGGTAATGCAGGAATTTTTTGCGATTGTAATGATGCACAGTGGAGGTTTGAAGACGAGACACATTTTAAAGTGAAATGTTTACTTATGTCGCGTTAAAAAAACAAATCATCGCTAAAGCATTTTTTGAAAGTGTGACCATCACCCAGGTTTATATTGTTTATTTCACTGGTCTGCTGAGGTTGGCTTTAAGTGACTTCAGACTCAAGATTAAATTTAAAAGTAAATTCTTGTAGTAGTTTACTTTTGAGAAATTCTAGACATATTCCCCTTTATTCTCTAACTGTTTGTCAACGTCACGTCAAGGCAATATCAAAAATAGCACACTTGTCTCTACTCCTTGTGGACAACAATTAACAATTTCTGTCTATCTTCTCATCTTTCCTAATCTGTCTCCTCAATACTATCCCCTCGTTTCTAGTTCCAGCGCAATGCACTGCATATGTAGGGGTTATCCCCTGAGTGCTGGTCCTACTCCTAAAAAAAAAAAAAAAAAATCAATTAACAATTTGTGAGAGCCTGTGACAGCCATCTAGGGCCCAGGTTACAAAAAAGGCTGTTAGAAATTGTGAATTGCAGAAGCAAAGGAGTACAGAACTGTTCTCTTTTTCATATTGTGATGACGTGATGTCGGCAAATAATTACAGAATAAGGGAAACTATTGTTATTAATTTTAAAACTACAATTATGGAAAGACAAAGAACGAAAATTTTGAAGCAAGCTTGGATGCAAATAATAATTTATAGTCATAGTAAAGAACGCTTTGGTGCAGCAAAACGTACAACTATTACAAAGTTTAACGTCAGCACCTGTCCAATGGGACGTTATCTGACGATGTTCTCAACACAGTGTGAAATTGAGTGTTCACCACCGCCCCCATGAAACTCAGGGGCCACACCTAAGCGAGCCTTGAGTCACCCAGGTGGAAATTTCTAGAACATGATAGGGTAATGTTTCATGCCCTAACACCTTGTCGATCCTATCAAGAAGATCTTAGCTCTGAGTTACGAAAATATCCCAATAGAGCCCCATTTGTTGATTCACAACAACACATAGATTTTGCTACTATCAGCCGGACAGAAGCCCAATCGTAAAGGATCGGTCATCACTCCTTATCTGACAAGTCTTCCACTAATTGGTATCAACCACAAAGCATCACGTGAACTACCGAAGGAGACCTTATCAATATCCAGCCGAAGTAAGCTGCTGGGCTAGTACTGAATCCCGTGGTACCAGTTTAGACTATTGGTGAAGCCTCGAAAGCCAAACCAGTGAAGGTTCTATAAACTTTCTATTGACTTCAGTTTCTGTTTTACCCAAATTCAGGTGTCCTTACACCTTTTGTTTCTTACTAAGATTCATAGGCGAACCTACTTCTTTTAGATTGTTATATACATATCGGTTTCACTGGTTTTAGAGATTGGGCAGTAGTATATGTATAAGTTTTAAGAGGTTTCCTGCAAAAGTAATTTCTGAAAAGCAGAGTAAGCAAAACGTACAGTAGATAAAATTTCATTTATGTAATTATCCGAAGATTTTTAGTTAAAATTTCTTAGCCCAGCCATTAATTAATTGATGGCGTTTAAAGAAAACACTTTTTGCATTTCTTAATTAAAATATAAAATTAATTGTTGTTGCTGTTCATTAACTGTCCTTTGCATGGCTGCAGTAAATTACAGATTACAGCTGCAGGTTATCAATTTGTAAAATAAACTACACTAAGCGGCCGTTAAGGGGAAAAAGGTACTTGCCTTTACAGGCCTTTGTAATAAATGGCTGAGCACGAACTGTATTTATTGCTATTAGTTGGAGGCAAACTTTTCTTCTCACCTTATAAATACCCTGGCCGTCAAGACACTTTAAGCTGCTTCTGGTGCAGCATTAGACAAAAAAGCCACCTAAAAGGCTGCTTTACTTTAATAATAAATATTTTTGTTGTGTTAAGAAAAGTATACCACAGGAACGAACTGTCGACTTAACAACAAATTGTCAAGTGATCGTCATTTGTATAAGATCTGGATGATATTCGATGCCTTCAATTGTGTGAGTGCACTTAAAATGTGTAATCAATTCTAATGGCCCCTACTCATGTAAAGCAATACACCGGAAGTATGGAATGTAGAAACTACTGTTCAGAACACAAATGGAGAAAGAGGAGAAAGGAAGACTTTATTGCGACGAAGGAGACTGCTGTAAAGCACCCTGTCGTGCATGATATCTAGTATCAATCGTTTTGTCGGTAGCCATCAGTAAGCAGATTGAAACAGGTTGACAATAGCTCTAAGTTTAAAATAATGTCTTAAATAAATTTTATAAATTCTAAGTCTATTAAAAAAAAAATTGATTTATAAGAGACTTATAAAACAAAATTTTCCTATTATAGCCCTTTAATAAAGTCTGGTTTTAACGTGAAAACCAACCGTTAAAACCTGATTTTAACATTCAAAATGATTTTGTTAAAACCAACTTAAAACCACTTTTAAATTGGTTTTAAGTAGTTTTTATGAAATGCAACCTTGTTTTTGGCTGTGCTAAGTTAAGTGCTGCCAAGTTATATACTGCAAACAGCTGGTATTGCTTATATTAATAAGAATATATACCGACGCCTGATATATATTATGAAAACATAGTCAAAATGGATGCAACCACAAAAAGAACTAAAAACTGTCAGAGAAAAAGAAAATTATGTACGGCAATTAATAAAAATATTTCCCTTGATGTGTGGGAGAAGAAAATAGACGAATTGAGAACTTTCTTTTTTCCCTCAAACAGAAACTTTAAGTACAGCAACAAATTCACACATTTCTATGAGTGATGTAATTTTTTTTGTAAACATATTTATTATACAGCCTGTATGTTAAAACCACAATTTGCGGGGTGAATGCAAAATCAGCTGTTTATGGTTTTAACGCCAGGTTATAACTTTTAGTGTAAAAACACTATTAATCTGTTATAAATCAGATTTTTTTTATGAATTTGTTCTTTATACTCAAATTTATAAAAAATATGCTAATTTTTGTATGCAAATTGCTTTTATTAAACTGTAATAAATTATATATATATTTTTTAAATTGTGCTTTTAGTATTTTATAATATCATAAATAAATTTAATAAATTCTAACAGTTTATTTTTTATCTTGGACCAGCACTCAGGGTATGACCCCTATATATGCAATGCATTGCGCCGGAACTGAAAACGAGGGGATAGTATTGAGGGGACAGATTAGGAAAGATAAGAAGATAGACAGTTTTTTCATAGTTATTTGAACCTTTTTTTACTTCGTCGGCTAATTTTTGCTACATGGCCGACGAAGGCTAAGAAGCTTATAAAACTAAATTTTTTATTAATCTGTTATGAATGAGATTTTTTTATGAATTAGTACTTTAGGCTTTTAATAAAAGTCTAACCCCTTATTCATAAAAATTATGAGAGACTTATGAAAGTGTAATAGAGCAAATTTCATATGAAATTTTGTTTTATTACGCTCTTATTAGACTCTCATAATTTTAAGAATAAGATGGCAAAAGTGTAATATATTAACCATAAAAGTGCCATCATTTTAAGCCATTGTCCTCATTGTAACGCCAGGCAATTATAATTCTACTTGTTGCAAAATTTATATTTAATTAATATGATTTATATATTAATTGATATATATAAAAAAATATATACTAATTATACAAATGGCATATACATATGGGCATACATATATGTATTGTACGTGTGTATGTCTGTATGCATATTATAATTTAGTCCTTTGGATTATAATAAGAAGAGCAAACGTTTGATACACAGATTATTGGATGATGAAACATGTATTTATCAAATGATAGCAAAGTCAATATATTTGGCATTGAACGAATCAAATGCCAAAAATTAATTGAATTACTTTGATTTATCATGCATTAGTAATCATATTAATTTATATAAATTTATAGCAAAGTTACATATACATACAAACAGAAAATAATCGTATATAATATTTAATATTGATAACGATGCCACAAAATAGTTTTTATATATAAAACAATCAATTAGTAAAATTCTAACAATATATATTTTATTTGGTTGGAAAAAAATAGCCAGCAAATTTATGATTGATTGACGAGGACACAAATATAATTCACTTGGAGAGTGAAAATCAAAAATTAGAAGATGCTAAATATCATTCCACTCACAAACACTATGATTTAGTAGGAATAGAATTTTACTACAACTATTTAATTCAATGACAATATCGACGGCACATATTCAATAACTGCTATGAGCCAGGAGGCAGGCAGGAGGCGCAAAAAACGGATTCACTTTATTATATAATGGTTATTGTCATATCATAAACATTAAGGAAATAGCACCGCCAAAGAACTTAAAAAACAAAAAGAATTGTTTGAAGAAATGGTTTTGTAGCAGCTTGTAATATTATAAACATAAACAATACCAGCTGTTTCCTATATATAACTTGGCAGCACTCAACTTGGCAGCACTCGACTTGGCATTTGTGGTATTCTTTTGTCAGTCAATTTAATTGGTTGCATTATGCAAAGAATATTATGGGAAAATCTCTTAAACTGTGATTTGTTTAATTTGCTGGATTTTTCTACATAAAGATCACCCTCGTAATATATTGATTGGTCTGAGGTGTTTGTAACTATAATAGAATTCACAAATGAATTTCTTACAAAATATTTAACTGCAGCCACAAGAATTTTCTAAAGAAAACAATTGAAGAGTAAAATAAATATATTTTCAAGCCAAACATTTTTGCTAAACATTTTTAGCCAAAAAAATTCAATGAAATTTTCATAACATTTTAAAAAGAATTTTGAAAACGATTATGAAAATTATATTAACAGATGTTGGTTTCCTAACCAATAACCAAACAGAAAGAAAGAAAGAGAGAGAGAGAGAGAGAGAGGGAGGAAGAGACCTTGACTTTTGATCATCAACAACACTTGATAATATAATTAAATAAATAAATTGATTATCGAACACTTTTCACTTGGCAAGTTATTTTGTAAATTCCAGTTTCTTGATTATGTGCTAAATTTAATACTTAAATTTAATATATAAATATGTTTATAAAATTAGCATGCAATTTTTGTTTTTAATCTTTAAGACGTGTATTTAGTTAAGTTGTTAATTACATATATTTTATATTCTTTTTATAAATATATTTTAATCACATTATGACATGTACCCAGCAATAAACGGATATATGTAAATCATAAAAGAAACAATATAGACATTTAGTTTATTGATAAAATTATATAGTTTTATGAATGCGAAGTAACACTGCTGCGACACAGAACTATTAATAGTAAAAAAAAAGAACAAGAAGTAATAATAATAAAGTAGAAGAGTGATAGTGATTGATTAACTTAAAAGTGTAGAAATAATTTTTAATAAAAAATTCAATAAGAATATTAAAATAAAATAAAATAAAATAAATGAGATTTCATAGCTTTTTAGTAATTGCTTCAAAGCTTTGTGTGTGCCTAACTAATTTGTTGTTGTTAGTGACTTATGCCTTTTTACATAATAGCGGTTTTTTGTGCTTTTAAATGGGCTTAAAATAAAGCTGATTTCCTGCCCAGCTAGTCAGTCATTGTAAGACTGACTGAAGTTTGTTCTCTGTGCCTTAATGAGTTAAACGCTGAATTGGCATCCCAAAGGATGTAACGACTGAAAAGTTTACTCAGCGAAGCTGTAACTGTTCTTAATAAAAGGCAATTATTCTCTATTCCACGAAGCCTGTGTTATACTGGTCTAAGCCCTGTGTGGGTTATTATTGCATTTTAGTGCGATTTTTTTAGCATTTTTACAAGTGTTGATTTGTTGGGATTTATTTCTCACTATTTGGTTGTTATATTACGGGAGATTATAACATAAAGACCAAAATCTCATTCACATTGAGAAATGCTACCTAGGAACCATGTCACAGAGTTCTAGTCTGTCTGGAATCGGAGTTCAAAAAACAAAGATATTTTCGAAATAAAATAATTTGAATATTACATAGAATATTACATATGATTTCATTCAAAAAAGAGTTTTGAAAAGTAAAATTTATTAGTGATATATTATTTTATGGTCTTTTTGGCAAATCGAAAAATTTTATATGCTGATGGAAAAAATACTTGCTTTACAGCACCCTACCGTAGGTAGAGTGAGTAGAATTCTATAGGGAAACCCAAATGGGAGCAAGACAAAGGAAATCCTAAGATTAAGTAGGCCAGCACTATGGAGATTGGTTAATATAATAACAGGATATACAGAGTTAAGGAATCACCTGGCACGCATGGCGATATAACATGCAGAGCCCATCAGGAGGATGACGAAACACTTGAGCATTACTTGTGCCACTGTCCAGCTTTTGGTCAAGCCAGGAGACAAACATTTAATCATGAAATTATACCAGATATGGAATTTTTTATAGTTTCTAATTGGAGAGACTTAAGAAGATACATTGAAGAAACTAGGTTCTTAACGTAATCAAATTCTAAGGTTTCTATGGTTTATAATGGGGGCTCCCTATAATAGAATGGGAACTCCTTTTAATAGAGCGCACAATAGGCCTATGAGGCCTGTAATCATGAACGGATTGGGACAGGTCTTGCTTATGCACCTCTTTTCAACCTAACCTAACCTAACCTAACCTAACAGCTACAGAGCTTATCCTGCTAAAGTTCTGTATGTCTCTTTTATATTTAAAAGGAGAAATTACACTAGGCGGAAGAGCAAATAAAGAGGGCCAGTTCTAATACCCTCAAAACACAAATTTATCTACACGTACTTAAACCTGGCGAACTTTCAAATCATTTAAGCCATGCGTGAAATTCTTGAAAGATTATATTTTACAAAATAAAATTTGATTAAATATCAGTAATTTGTTTGTTATGGGGTCAATATGTCAAATAGACAATAACAAAGTAATCTATTTAATTTTGCTATTTATTTTAATAGATTCGTAATCTTCTTACAATCTATTGTGGCAGGTTTACGAATAACAACCAACTTCTCGCACTGTTTATTATTTGGCAAAAAGACAGGGCATATTAAACGAGCCTCAAAACAATATCTTTGAACGGAGTTAGTTATTAAACAAATTATTTAATATTTAAATGTAAAAATACTCTTTAAAATTATTATTAAATTGAATTTAAAATATAAGAAACTTCTACTAATTGAAAATATACAAGAAAAAAAAGAAAACAAATATATTAAACTTTTTTCATTATCTACGACATTTAATCGTTTTATTAGTACACACACACACACTCATTAACAATTAGTTATTTTTATTTATTTGTTAAAAAAAAGCATGTTTTTTTAACAAAACATGAAATACATATAGGCAATTATGCATCTTGATTTTTTTTTTAATATTTTACACATTATGTGTGTATATGAAAACAAACACCAATAAAAGTTAAAATTTTTTTTTAAAATTTAATTGCTTAAAGCATTTATTTCTGCTTGTAGAGCCAGGCAAATCATAGAGATTGTAAAAGTGATAATATTGAACAAGTTTTTCTTTGCAAAAAAAATCAAATTGAATATAATAAAAAAGAAATAAAAAAAAATAAATATATATGTATATACATATATATATGTATATATATATATATATATATATATGTATATATATATATGTATATATATATATATATATATATATATATATGTATATATATATATATATATATATATATATATATATATATATATACATATATTTATTTATTGATACACAGTTAATATTTTTAAAATATATAAGTTCCATTAAACGTGTTAATTTACATTGAACATGTAGAAGATGTTGCGCTTTATTTTTTATTTAATTCATTTTAAATTGTTATTTATTTTGTTTTTTGCAAAAGCAATAATTTAACTTTTTTATTTATATGTTTATTTGTTATATTCTTTTATTATTATTTTGTGTAAAATTTAAAGTTTAAATTAAAGCGAAAATGCGCCTAAAGTTGAAATAATTTGGTGGGGAAAAAAGTAGTTAAATGAAATAAAATTTATATTGTGCTTTATTTAATAAAACGATCATGATCGAAAAAAATTCTCAGTGCTTATTAAGCTCATCTCGTTGTTTGTTATCTAAGAGAGAGAGAAATAATTAATTTAACTGCTTAACACAACAATATTATATTGTATGCGTTTACTTCTTATTGTTCGTATGTACAGTAGAAACTTCTATGAGCGGTCATTCACTGTTGTGGAAATTCTAGTGCATAAGAAAAAACAATTTCCTAAACTTTGATATCAATTACAGTTGTTGAGAATTTTTTTTGTAATTTTAACTTCTATTAAAAAACGTGTTAGTTTTTATATTAAATTGAATTAAGATTCTATAGGCTAATTGTTCGAAATTTTTAATTTAAATCTCAGAAAGACATGATAAATATTCCAAGGCACAAAGGCAAGTCAACATCAGTTTTTGTTATTCAACTTACACAGCAGAGCAGAACAGCTGTTTTCGAAAGACGCAACCCTTTCATCATCAGTGCTCATGTGTATTGTCACCACTTATTAGGTGGCTTAGTTGAATGTTTTTGTTTATATTAAAAAAATTATTAACTGATGCTTTAAACTATTATAAAACTGTGTGAATTTAAGCCCTGATTTGGTCTTAGATTATTCAATATATCATTTTCCTTATTATTTTACTATTTTTCAAGTTTTATTTTTTTTTGGCTCCACGTGGCTTTTACCAAATCATAAATTTTGAAAAGATTATAGACTGGCAAAAATATGATTAACGATATTTACTTGTATGAGTGTAAAAAAGGAAAACAAGCGAAAAGTGTAAGCAAATAAAAATGCTAAATAAAATAAATAATTTAAACTGTCATAAATAAATAAAAAAAAAGAGTTGAGGAAATATTCTATTTTTTTCTTACAAAGTGACCAATAACACCAGGCAGCAAGATAAATAATTCTGATGTGTAGATGATTTTTAAGTTACGGCTAAGAAAATTGAAAATAAAAAAGAAATCGGAAAGTTACTGGCTTGATGCCGTTTTGGAAAAAATCAGTTTTGAGTAGAGCTCGACGTTTTGAGTTCCAAGGAACCTTTTCTGAGTACTACTAAGAGGCCGTCACTATGTCTGTATGTATTTATGCATGTTCGTATGCATATGTTTATGTATGTGTATGTGAATGCGTATGTGTATGTGAATGTGTATGTGTGTGTATGTGTGTATGTAATCATGAGATCTACTTATAACGGCTGAATAGTCGCCCTTCAAAGGGTTTCTTCAAACTTAGATTTGCTGTGAACAGGAACCGAATAAGATCAATTTTATTTTTTGGAAAATATCAAAATAACTAAAAAAAGTTTCTTCTTTTTTTTTCTTTTTTTAATCTAATCCTGAAATTAAAAAATTACGCCGATCGTCATTAATCGGATCAGAAGCGGTTTATGCGTTCGTGAAATATCGTAAACTAAGAAATTCGAAAAAAGTGATTTTTAAAAAAAAAAATTAGCGAGGGGTTGCACAAATTGCCTTCAGGGTCAACCGTTTTCCATATCTTTTCATATGTATTATGGTCGTGTAATTACAAAAACCAATACAATTAAAAGCTCCGTCTTGCATCAATACCTCACCGACGGGAGCCTTGGCTGCAGATTTCACTTCCGGTGGTTGTTTTGTTTTTTTATATTCAATTTTCATATCTCAGAGAAAAGGGACCTAGTGTGTGCAAATGAAGTTTTGAGAATAACGCATTTAAAGTTTCATAACGCATTATCACTATGAACACACCTTCAGTTGGGAGATGCGATTTTTTGACCCTTTTCTCGGAGAAGGTCACATATGTATAATAAATAATTTTCTGTATAAGCGAATTGCTTTTCTGTAATGAAAATTTAAATATTTTTATAAACGAAATGGGGAGGAGTTATTCCAGGTTGTTATTAAATAAATGGAGCAGAATAGTCGTCAAAATTTTTATCACACCATTTTTTAAATGGAAAAATTCCTAAATAATTGATATACAAAATAAATTGTAAATATTTACTTTTGTTGCATGGTGTAACTAACTGCAACGGCCAGTCTAAGCGACGGTATTTGCAAAAATATAAAACAATAAATAAAAATAGTAAAAAAAAGTAGAAATAAAGAACCGACAAACAATGTTATTGCCAAAAATATTGAAAGTAAAAGTGTTGTTGTGTTGTTTGCCAAAGGATAAAATCTTTATTTGCCATTGTCTGAAATAATCCAACAAAATATGTTAAAGGAAATCAAATTAAATAATTAAATGTAGTTCGTTTTGAAAACATCTAATCGTGGCAACTCAGAGTTTTAGCAAATTGATTGAATTATTGAAATTAATATTTTATTACTTGATAATTTTTTACTATGTCGTTAAGGCTTATGTATGCTTCCTGGCACAGTAGGTTACGACAACGATGTACGTCCTTTACGTTTGGTAGAGTTATTATGCCAGTTTCTATACCCGTTTCTTAGTTTGGCTACTGCTTTATTGTCTGTATTAGTAACTGAATCCGATTATAATGTTAATTAAGACTGATAATGTTGAAAAAGATGCAGGCTATTAGATAATGATGTATTCACTATTAAAATATTCATATTGAAGTTAATTTTGTTGCCTGAATTTAGGCGTTTATATTAAATAATTTGTTTGGTCGTATATGGAATTAGAATAAGATTCTTTCTGGACGTTTGACTATTCTCAATAAAGCACAATATAGACGCGCAACAAAAGAGTTGCTAAAAAGTTCAGTAGCACGCATAAAAATAAAAAATTAAAATAATAATAATTAATATAAATATTTATTTAGATGAATGCTTTATATCTATTTGTTTTATTGTTCTTTAACACCAATACTAAGATTTGCTTTATTTCAATCCTTATAATTATTAGTAATCACGTATATTCTTCTAAAACACAAAACACACAGTGGAAATTTAATTAAAGAAATGTTTAGAACATTTAAAATAAAAAATAAAAAAATAAATATGTTTAAATAATTAAAGTCGCTTTCATTTTGCAATTAGTTTTTTTTTTTACCTTCTTTAGAAAATAAAGTGTGTTTGTTCTGAGATTTTGACATTATTGAAATTAATGAAAAAATCTTTACGGGTACATGTCACTTACCAAATTTAACCACGCATTTGTGGTCAGAATCTGATTCTTTTCATCCTATAATGAAATATTTGCAAGTTGTATTATTATTGTTTAATAGCAATTTTTTTTTGTAATTATTTTTGGTTAATAAAATACTTGTGAATACTTTTAAACGATTTTAGGCGAGTTTTAAGCTCTATAAATATACATAGACTTATTTGTAATTAATTATAAATATTATTTATTTTTTTTTTATAATTTAAATAGTACATATATGAAAATGTTTGAACTCACCACATCTATGATTTGCTGCAGAGTCAGTCCAAACTTAACTTCTAAGGGTTCCGATTCATTTGCCACTGGTCTCTCTAAGGTATTGTAGGTGGATAGAAGGTGGTTTAATAAACGTTTTTCATGTGGCCCTTGGCAGCTTTCTGGAAGGATAAAAGAAATAATAATTAAAAATAAATAAGAACTATTTATGCCCATCATTTTTTTTAGAGCAAGATTTTCATTTCTGTCAGAATTGTAGCCTTAAATTGAACAATATATATATATATATATATATATATATATATATATATATATATATATATATATATATATATTAAGAGCTTAAGTCTTCTTAAGAAAAATGTTCTTAATCACTATTTTACTCCTCGAATATTAACGCATTTATTTGAAGTTTTCAACGGTCAGAATCATATGTGAACTAGAGGTCACACAAAAAATAAAACTAATGAGGGTGCTGTTGGCTGAAGTAGTAGAACACGAGACTATGAAGCGGAGGGTCCTGAGTTCAACCCCGCGCTCAGTCATGAACATTGTGTTGAATTCTTCTGATCAGCATTAGTGCATGGTTGTGTTAGTTGTTACCAACCTGTTTCAGTGCTGAAGGCATGGCACTGGACACTGAATATAATTGGCAGCGACTGACGCGATCCTTCATCGGTCCTGTAGCAAAAAAATTTGCCGGCGAAGTAACAGGTTGAAATATCTAGAAAAATTCTCCTCATCTTTCTTTATCTGTCCCCTCAATACTATCCTTTCTTTCTAATTCCGGCGCAATGCACTGCATATGTAGGGGTCATCCCCTGACTGCTGGTCCGAGATAAAAAAACTTTAGAAAAAAATTTTTTTCTTCTAAAATAGACTTAATTCCGTATTGCCACAGATATTTGGCACGTAACTTTCAAATGGAAATTTGTTCTTTGATGTATAAAAACGTATTCTCTATCAACTTGAGCAATAAATTTCCTAAAAATCTACCCAATATTTTTTTTAGTAGGATGAGCACTCAACATGTAATAAATTTTTAATTTCCAGTTAAAGTCAGTTTTAAAACAAAAATTTATTTTCTTATGGATGGATGAACAAATTCCCAATAAATTCACTGTTTTCAGAAGACAAAATATGGCAACTTTCAAAAGTAGACTTTGAAATATTGCACATTTTAGTAAAGAAAATAATTTGAATGCATGCATGAACACGTTTATAATAAATAACAAAATAACTTCTTACAATATTATTATTATTCAACGCCAAGGTAACGTATACTTAATATACAATATGCTAAGCACTTGAAATAAAATCACTCATACGTACGAATGCACTGTAATTCTACAATATAATGAAAAACATACAAAAGAGGAAACTGCTTCATACTTCAAAGATTATTTACTTTTCATGTCCTTTGGGTCCATATCTAACACTCAAATCCTCTATAAAATAGTTGAAGCAGTCGTACTTTTTCTAATTCTATACAAATAATAATTTGTCATATTTATGAGAGAGGAGTGTAACTTAAATTGACACTAAATCATTTGTTTAAGTCTCATTTAAATATTTGCTTTCTAATTGAGTTAAGATGAGTGAGTGCTTCTTTAACAACGTGTCAAATTAAAGCCAACCAATCGCAAAACTACAAAAAGTGTAGCAATGAAATAACAAAAAGAAAATATATCAAATAAACAAACACAATTGTACACTATTATGCGCTGCAAATGGAAAATAGGAAAATGTATAGCTTTATGAATTTTGAATGAAAGTGTAAAGCATTTTCGTTTGTTTTTATGTGCAATTACCGTAAAAAATTGTGAAAGCATTATTTTAACTACCAATTGTTTGTTTGTTTTTTGTTTTTGTTTTTTTGTTTTTTTTGTTTTTTTGTGTTATACTAAGCAGCACTTTATAAAGACACTATCTTACACACTCACACAGCAAACACAACACTGCACTACAAACTTAACAGCATCAACAACAAGTGGCAGCATAAAAACAACAAAATATTATACACAAACAGACACTAGCACAAGGGAAAATGTATTTGCTCAACACTTGAATACACACTTATTTACAATGTTTTTATTGTAGAAATTATTGCTTTACATACACGAAAAATATTTAAGCAATTGTTATTGTTGCAGTTCGTTTATTGTATTGTTTGCTTAACATTAAGCTAATGAGATATTTGTATGGAGCGTTACAATGAGAAGAGAAAAGTTCAAAAGCAAAAGCAACACCCACTCACACGCTTGAATAGTTCAGTTATTTTAACTCTTTCTGGAAAACATTAAATACTAGTACTAATGATTTCGAAGTAGATGTTAAACTGTAATTATAACAACTAAAATTTTTTTATAAATTTTAATTGTTGTTGCTTATTTGTTTTGTTGCCAGCGTTGGCATGTGTATTGTGGGTGACAAGGGAGTTGAATTTTAATGAGTTTCTAAACTGTCCGAAAACCAACTGTTATGATTAATGATACAATATTTGCCAGCTAAATTGGTATTTCATAATGAGAGTAGCAGAACGGGACTGAATAACAAACAAATATAGGTACTATATATTTTTATAAAAATAGTATAAAAAATTCATAGATAAATTAGTAGATGTATAGTATAGATTCATCAAATTTATTTAATTTTATAAGCATGATTTTTAGGAAAACCAAAAAAATTTCGAAAGTGATTCATGTGAAATAAATTCAAGTTACACTCTTACACTCAAAGTAGTTTGCAAGTAAAATGAAATGAAAATGGGTTGTAAAATAAATGCAAGTGCCTTTAAAAATCTGGTCAAAGAGCTTTTCTTTTAAATTGAACAATATTCACCCCTATCATGAATAATTTTTCCCTCGAAATTTTTCCCTTTTCCCTAAAATTGCAATCATGAAAAAATTCCCCGTGAATGATTTCACGCTAAAATTAAATTCCCCTGATCGTGAATGATTTTTTTCCCGGGAGTTTTTTCACTTTTCCCTTTAATTTATTCACTTAGTTTTTGGTGGGGAATAGAGTAAAAAATGTAACTATTTTCTATTATAATTCGAATATTGGAGTTTGCAAATTTTATTTTAGTGGCAAGACCCTTTAATAAGATAAAAACTTATATTTTTTGCAACAAATCAATTGCCTGCGTCTTTGTAAAACTTGTTGCTCCAATTCTAAAGATTAAGAAAATTTTTAATTTGTTTTGTCTGGTTTTCAAAATGTATCCAAATTATTTCACTACTAAATATTTAATCATACTACTTTTAATTTTTTTTAAATTATTGCATAAATTAAATTTTTCAACACAAATTCTTTGATTTTTCATGTTGTTTTCGGCTTCTTCTCTTTTTTTGCATTCACTGACAACTGATAGCGGGAATAATTTCTCACGGGATATTCACGATACCATTTTTCCCTTCGAGTGGAATAAAAATTTCATGTGAACAGAAATTCACCTTGTTGTTCACGATAGGGGTGATTATCTTTTAATTTGCAACATCAAATAATCAATTATTTTTCGTATTATTTTCAAGATTAAAAGAAAGTTTTGTTAGTCTAATGAATTTTGACTGTTAAATAATCAATCCATAGGTACCTGCATATGTATGTATGCATGTATGTATGTATGTATGTATGTATGTATGTATGTATGTATGTATGTATGCACGTATGTATGTATGTTGTATATTCATATGTGCACATTTTTGTATGAATCTGTACACCAAATAACTAATAATTTTAAAAGTGACCTGAAATGCATTCTAATGTTTTTACCTTAAAAACCAAGGTACTCACTTCTCTTTAAATAAAATACCCTCAGTTACTGTAAAGATATTGTGAGTGTACTACCCAAACCATTCAAGCATAAAAAAACATAATATTTTTGTACTTCGCATGTTTCGGTTAACAATAAGAGGAATATGAAAAAAAGACGTAATAAAAAAAAGACGATATTGTTACGAAAAACATGTCATGTGCAGTGATTTAAATTTCATTAAAATTTAAAATAAACATTTCAATAAAAAGCAGAAACATAATGTTCGAAAAGAAATGAAAAAAAAGAAACACATCAATAACATGAAGACAAGGTTAAATTTATAACAATTGAATGAATAATTCGTAAAAAGCTAAAAATCAGTATTTTTACACATGCAGGGTTACATAAACATACACGTACATACATGCCATGTTAACAATGTTAACAGCGGGGAAGACAAGGCATTAGTATGCCTTGCAGAAGGCCTCTGTACTCATTTTGGGATCCACAAATGGTGTTTGTTAGATTTCACACTCCCATGCTTTTTCCACCAGTACTCAGGCCTTCCGATCTCATTACTTTCCCCTTGAAATCAGTATCTCTTTTAAGGCCTTCCAGATAATGGTTGCCAAAAAATTTTACAGTAAAGGTCAAGTATATTTAATAGAGTCTAATAACGTATATAAGTTGAGGGTGCTGTTGGCTGAAGTAGTTAAGACGAGACTATAAAGGAGCGGTCCTAAGTGCAACTCCGCGCTCAGCAATATATATATCGTGTCGAACTCTTTTCATCAGCATTAGTGCATGGTTGTGTTACTTGTTAGTCTGTTTTAGTGACAAAGGCATAGCCCTGGCCACTGAACACAATTGGCAGCGACTGACACTATCATATATCAAAAGAGGAACAACACCCTCCTTTGTCGACCCTGTAGCAAAAACTGAGCCGGATAAATACAGGGTTGAAATAGCTATATCTTTCTTCATCTGTCCTCTCAATACTATCTCCTACTTTCTACCTCTGACGCAATGCACTGCTTATGTAGGGGCCATCCCCAGAGTGCTGGTCCGAGTTAAAACAGTTAAAAGATTCATTATTTTTTTCTAATATTTTTACTATGAAATTTGGTTGCAAACAAAATGCAAATGAGTAGCGATGATGAAAGTAGGGATGTAACCGATACCGATTCCGATATATCGGCGATACTTCTGATTTGCCGATATATCGATATCGGCGATATTTTACTGTCGATACGGCGATACTTCTTAAACTGTTTTTAGATCTGTTTTGAACAAACAATTGAATTTATAAAGATTTTTTTTTTGCATAAGCAGCCAATACACGACAACAGCATGCACGCGCAATAATACGATTGATTTGTCGTTTTGTTAATTTCACAATAAATTGAAATATTAATTTTAAATATTAATAACCTCTTACGCTGTAATTTTGTATAATAAAGGAATTACCCTACTTGAGATTTGTTAATTTTAATTTGAGTTCAATTTCAATATGCGTATCGGTATCGGCGATATATTTTTTTTGAGTATCGATATCGGATCGGCAAAACGGTGTATCGTTACATCACTAGATGAAAGTGTAGCGGCTTTCGAAAACAGCTGTTTTGCTCTTTCCAGCAAGTTAAATAATTAAAACTGATGTGGACTTTACCTTGTGTGCCTCGCAATATATATCAAGTCTTTCTAAATTTAAAAAAGAATTAGCCTATTAATTGAATTTAACATAACACTTACAGAAAAGTAAAAAATATGTACACCTTATCATAACAAAAAAGCCTGGGCTTTCGTTAAGACAGCAAATAACAACAAAAAAAAAATATGTAAAAATTTCAAAATTCCTGTTTTGTTCCTGCCTTTCATAAGTTCTAAAGTAAGAAAATTAGCCGAGTTTTCCCGCTAGGAGTATTAAAGTTTGGCCGTATTTGTGTAAATATACAAAATAAATTTAAAACTTTTAGTAAATTATAATTTTTTCTTTGCACTAGCAATACTGTTCCAATTTTCTGGTTTGAGCGCGAAGCAGATCAGTTATATCAGCTTAAAGTTCTGAACAAAATAAATATCATCAGTTTGATACAGTTCTCGTATGCAATTTCCTAATAAAATTTTTCTAAATGCAATTTCCTAATAAAATTTTTCTAAACTGTTATCATATTCAATTAAGCCACATAATAAGTGGTGGCAAACAAAATGCACATGAGTACTGATGATGAAAGTGTAGCGGCTTTCGAAAACAGCTGTTGTGCTCTGTTGTGTAAGTTGAATAATTAAAAGTTGATGTTGACTTTCCTTGGAATATTTATCATATCGTTTTGAATTTAAAAAAATTTTCGAACAATCAGGCTATAAATTTTAATTGAATTTAAAAAACAAATGACGTTAGGAAGTGCCCTATTGTATAATGCTTACAAGATCGGTGCTCACCATCACCGCAGATTGGTGCCGTGGAGAAATCATCTAAAAATTAAATCTGTGTTAATTTTTAGATGAATATCTAATAGACAAAAAAAAATCTCATAAAATATAAATCGCAAGTAAAGTTTTATTTTGTAGGCTGGTGTATATTTGATATATTCTTTTAAGTGATTCATTGCTAGACCAGCATATGAAAAATAACTTCAACTTATCCCAATCCTCTGGATTGTACTGGTATGTACTCGTACTTATGCTGTTTGCTTTCAGATTCACCCCAGAAAACAGGGTAAAATATGAAATATGTGAGCTACACTCATATAAAAATCTATTTAAAACACATGCAAAAGTAAACACATTCACTAAACAATCACTCATGTCTACATAACACACAGACTTGTACTCACATGTACACTCACACACTCATACACTCGAGTACGGCACTAATATCAACATCATTTTAAAAACAGAGTCGAAAATTTATGAAAAGTGAATTTGACTTTGAATTGTTGTTTTATTGCCAATGCTAATGGAAGTTGGCAGTGGTGGAGCATTAACACAGCAAGACACCTGCTGTGTCTGTGTGTGTGTGTGTGAGCGTGTTTTCTGTTTTTTTTACATGCTAAAAAGGAAAAGGGAAGTTGCTGTAGCAGTAAAATTAAATGTCAATCTAATACAGTTTTGCAAAAGTACGTTTGGATTAAAGTTAGTGTTTTTGTGTGCCTGAAAAAACTGGGTCAAAACAATATAAACAAAATACCTGACTGCCTCATGTACTATGCCACACACATAAACAACATAAACAACCTAAACATACGAATGTAGTTGTGCCTGCACACAGCGGTTTACACGGTCACGAATACAAATGCAAACAATTATCAAAGCATGGCAATATTTCCCAGCATACATTAAGGAGCAAATCGAATATGTATTGGTGTGTGTTTAGCGTTGCAATTTCACAAAAACAAACATCTTGCCAAGCTTCGGCCCCAACGTATGGCAAACTGATCTTAAAAAAAACTCACTGCAGTTGAGTGCAGGTACTCTGGCAAAGATCTCTAAAAGTAAAAATAACGAAATAAAATAAAAATTAAATCTTTAAGCGCTTTTCATGTTGAAAGTGCTTTTACATTTCGGCTGCCATATATTCTGTTCTCTATTGACTTTCTCATCCACTTAATTATAAAACGAAATGTTTATTTGCTTATACGTGCACGCAATCGGCCTTTGAAAGGCATTTGCAAGTTTAATAATGTGAGCCGGTGTGGTCTGCTTAGAAGTTGAAAATTTCTCTGTGATTTAAATCGTTTCACTACAATCTCTTTGTTCTTTGTTGTTGTTGTTGTTGTCGTTGTTGTTTTGTTTTCTGTTTCATTATGAGTTGACCGGCCTTGAATTGCATTTGAATTCCCGTGTTGTACGTTTGTTAACTATTTAACAGGTCAAAAATTCTTTGTTTTCGTGTACGGACGTCTGTACCTTTGCGCGCTGTTTTTGAGTATGACATGATACACACACACGCACTTGCATGTATGTATGTGTACATGTGTTTGCTAGTGTGATTGGTTAAATGAATTCATGCTTCAATAATTTAAAAAGTCCCAACCAAAAAATAACCTTCAGCATTTGAAACAGAGAATGTGTAAATTATTAAGAGCATAAAAGAAAATTCAATGGTAAAATAAATGTACAATTCAAAATATAAGCAAATCAATTTTAAACAATATAATTTTACAATATAATTTTACAATACAATTTTATTAATATAAAACAATATAATTTTTAAAAGTATTTTTTCAAAATCTAAATGTAGAGTATAAATCATATTTCTGCAGATATATTAGTTTTGTGTTTTATTAAATTTTCGTTTCTGTCAATGACTTTGTGGTTAAGGGCTCTAATTTTGAAGGACATTCTTGCAGTTTTCAGCAGGACTTGAAATATAACTAAATCGTTGTAGTTCATAGTCTGATTAATTGTGTGGAGTGCTTTTATTTCAGACAATGTTTTTCAGTGGGTTTTGATAGACACCTTTTACTGAGTTGATGTGTCCCTGAGCTTTCAACTTATTTGCTGGCACTGCACTGTTGGACTCTTGATATTTTAGTTTCTGCATGTGTGTTCAACAAGGACTTGCATATATTCTTTCTTAAAGCCATCACCATTTTGAATTTTCTTTTTTTAACTCTTAATTCTAGTTTCTCTCTTGTATGTCATATTTTTAATTGAAACAGAATATTATTGGAAGCATTATTGTATTTTTTGGGAATCCTTGTAGCATTATAGCTTTTAATTGGCCTACATTAAAGTCTATGGCAAGTACGTAAAGAGTTTTTGATGTGTTAACATCTATACGCGCGCCTCTAGGGCAGTAAACTATTAGTTTCAATACATACGCAAGTGTAAGTGTAAGACTTTGTTTGTTTGTTGTTGTTGCTTGGCAGTCGGTATTGAAAGTGATTATTGGGCGATTTTCATATAATTTTCCCACGCGATTTTCTCCAGAAATTCATTGCCGATTTTATTAACTTTTGGATTAAAACGCTAGTGCGGATTTCGACGAAGAGTTTAGGCCAAAAATTAAGGCGATCCGATATCGGCGAGCGGATATTTAAGTGTTTTAATTCGGAGTATTAATTTGGAGTAATATTAAAAAAGTGTTTTATGTTGATCTTCGGTTTTGTCTTATGCATAGCAAAGAGAATAGTGACGTGGTTATACGTACATATATAAAAATGAGATAGCAAGACAGCAACGTATGTAGCTTATGTACAAACATAACAATGTATGTACACTGACAAAATTATGACAGTAACGGAATGTATTTTGTTCAAGAAGTTTTCCGTTCAGTCATTTTTAAATGCATAAGCATTTAAAAATGTAAGCAAATTTATTTTTAACTGATTCTAGCAGTCATTCAAAAAACTAACTACACATTAATACGGATTTTCTGTTGCTTTCAATATTGTCCGTTGTTTATTTGTAAGTATATTCACAATATTATTAAAGAAACGGAATGTACTTTATTCAAGAAGTATTCCGTATAATAATTCTTAAATGAACAAACATTTAAAATTTTAAGCAATTTTAATTTTAACTGATTCAAACAATACTATTTCTCTTTGAGCTAACAAAATAAAAGAGAAAAGCAATATTTTTTACAGATTTAAGTCGGTTAATTTTTTAGCATTTAAAATTAAATGATATTTTTTTTAAAGTTAAATGAATAATAAGTTGACCGGTTTTTAATCGAATATTCATTTATTTTATATGACAATTTCAGTTAATTTTACGTACAGAATATTTTGAGTGTATGTCTGTTGCTTTGCATTCTCTTTGTGTTTTTGTGGGTTTAATATAAAAAAAATAAACAAAAAGGTGTTAACACATCACCCGTGAGTTCGAACACTCATTGATTTTTTTTGTTGGACTGGCAGCCGGGGTATAAGCCCCACTTATGATATATACAGTGCCGCAGAGGGGATGTTATTGAGAAGACAGATGGAGAAAAATTTCTATTTTTTAGTCTATACATTAACTACTTCACATAACGACGGTCGATGTTTTGAATGGGATCAGCATAAAAAGTTGCATGCCTTTTAAAAGAATTTTTCGAATTTTTTTTATTTTTCTTTATATTTTTTTATCTCGGACCAGCACTCAGGGGAACAGAAGAAAGGAGGGGATAGTATTGAGGGGACAGATGTGGAAAGATGAGGAAATACAGCTGTTTCAACCATTTTACCGACGAAGGAGGCTGCTGCTGTTACTATGCTTTTATATTTAGTGACCAGTGCCATGCCTTCATCATTGAAACAGGCTGGCAACAACTAACACAACCAATGCTGATCAGAAGAATATTCATGACTCAGCACGGGGTTGAACTCAGGACCCTCCGCTTCATCATCTCATGTTAACTACTTCAGCCAACAGTATGCTGTTAAAGCATTCTTCTTACTTACGGAATTATTGCTACAGAATTATAGAAAGAAGTGAGTGTATAAAACAGAAAAAACGGTTCCGTAGGCGGGCGCCATAAATCACTAATAAATCAAAAGTATTGCTGCTGATGAATATAAATAAATAATTTGGAGTACTGCGTTTGTGCTCATCCGATTCCAGAAGCTCAGAGTAAAGGGCACGCCTCCTACAACCACCCAGGACAATACATTACAATATGCGTGAATCCTGTTAATAAATTATTAGAACCACGCAAGTGTGCGTGATTCAAAAATTTAAAACGTGATTTTGAATACGTATGATGTTCAGGCACTCAAACACAAGACACGTTTCTTCTTCTGAATTTTGAATACTAAGGAAAATATGTATGTACATACACACATACATATCTATGTGTTATACAGATACATACTTTCACACACGAGAGCAATTTCAATGTGAGTGTGGGGAATTTAAAAAAAATTTTTGCCATCGTGTGTGAAAATACGTGATTAAATTTAATGCGTGCGTAACCGTGAGCGTCTTAAATACGACTGTGCATGAATGTGCATAAAAAATTTTTAGTCTCGTGACCAGAAGCTTAATTTTACTCACGCGCACATCTCTAGAAACAAATCAAAAAGGGGAGGTACAATTGAAAAACAACTTTTTCTTTGACTTTACGATTCTAGGGTTGGAGAATTTAAAACTGAATTTATTTATGAAAGAATTTCACTGGTATTGAAAATCCGAGCAGCAAAAGGACAGCTCCAGAGCGGGAAATTTTAAAATTATTTCGGGCAATATTAAAGTAATTAAATAAAAGAATTCTCATGTAGCAAGTATTTTGAATTAAGATTTATAAGCTAATTGTTCGAAATTTTAATTTAAATCTCAGAAAGACATGATAAATATTCCAAGGCACATAGGCAAGTCAACATCAGTTTTTGTTATTCAACTTACACAGCAGAGCAGAGCAGCTGTTTTCGAAAGCCGCAACACTTCCATCATCAGTGGTCATGTGTTTTGCGTTTGTTACCACTTTTTAGGTGGCTTAGTTGAATGTGATAACAGTTCTTATTTAAACAAATTTTATTATGAAAAAGAATCCGAGAACTGTATCAACCTGATGTTAACATGTTGTTGTTATAATACCCGTGTTACCGTTTGATTATTTTCTTCATGCCCCATTTGTCTGAATTTTTCCTGAATTCTCTTTTCATGGATAATCAAATATATATTGTATTTTAGAAAGAAATAAATTACTAGCGAAAATTAGAGAGATCAAAAAGATCGTTAAAGGGTTGGAATGAATGCATGTGCATCGGCGAAGGTTATAATATATTCGGCTAAGCTGCCAAAACAACGTCACTTATTCAAACAGCTGATTCTGGGCAACAATAACAGACTTGTAAAATGCATATTTTGTGTTTATGACATTTTTCATTCTACTGCCTATTCTTGTAAATAAAATAAAAAATTTATTATTATTTTGTAATAAATTTCTAAACGGAAATTTTTATATTCGTATTTACCAAAATGAACGTTAGTTCGGTTTATATTTTATAAAAAAACATAAATATAGTTTTGCAATTTTATAACACTATGAAAATATTTTGTGCAGCATTCCATGATGAATTCCAACTATAATTCAATGTTTATTGTCATATAATATATTTACTGAATATTAAACAATTTATATAGAATTCACACTTTCCTCTTGCTGTGCTCTTACACATTTTCTTTGTTTAAGGAAACACTTAATTTGAAACCTCAATCAATCCCTTAGGTCTTCATTATGCTCGTACATGCTCTATTGCACTAAAGATAAATATTTAAGTTTTTATTAATCAAACTCTGGCGAACCGAAAAATCAAAAGGAAACTTATTTCATATGCAACTAAATGGGAATAATGTACTTAGACACAACCACAAGACAGGAAACAAAAACAAAACACCAGAAATAAAAAAAAATCTTTTTTGCCATTATTTTAAGAGCAGATCTATGGAAGTGGTCAGCAACGCCAGGAGGCCGCAGGACAATGTAAATGTACACAAGAATGCTGAAGTTTGTCTAAAATATTCATATATTTTGTGGACAATTGTCACGTTATTTAATATGGATGTGTAATAAATGTTGTATAAGATGCTGATGACGATGATGGTGATGATGATGCTGACGTTGACGATGTTGGTTTTGACAACCATTTATGATTATGTGGGCAGATGAAGTTTGAGCTGCTGAAAGCGCCATACAAAAAAGAAAAAACTACTGCACGATTTGAGATTTAACTGTGTTTATCTTGTGCGAATGTTAGTTGTGTGATAATATAGTTGTACGTGTATAAGTGGCAATATCTTTATTATAATCCTTTTAGATTCTATGTGGAATATTATGATGACAGGCATAGCACATTCATGGATTTACGAACACATGAACACCGTACAGGCCCACACACACACACATGCACACTTTAATTATGCATTTTCATTTCATATTTAAAACACAAAATGTGTAGTTAATATAAAATGCAAAATCTCATATATCACACAGCATAAACAATAACCCAGTTAACATTTTGCAAGGACCAGAAACGCTTTATGTGTCAAGCCAAACAATTAATACCACCGCCAGCCATAAATAGTTTTATGTCAACTGTAATGCTTATTGGGCTGTTGACTGTTTTAAATACATCTGTGCTATATTTATAATTATGGCCTCAAAAGCCTGTATAGGAAAGTACACACTCACAACTGCTGCGGCACTACACTGGGCCCCTATTATTTTTGCTATAATTCCCAGTTTGTTTCTAGAGTGATATGAAGGCGGTGTTTGTGGTGACTGCATACGTGTGTTTGTGTGTGTGTGCATGAGCACATATGTGTGCTGTCCAATGATTTTATTAATCTATTCATACAAAATGATTGCACTGCCTTACAGCGCATATATTACTGTGAATGGTGTACTTAAGAGCCAACTTTAAATAACTTATAAGCTTTTAGACAAAGACAAAGAATGGAAATTTTAAATTAAACTATAATTTGGGACAACTAGAGCCTTTATGCGAACTTTAATTAAAATAGTGTTGTGTGTTTGCACATTTTAAGCTAAAGTTGTTGTGTGTTTTTCGCAAAACGTAGAGACAGAGCATGGATGTTTAGTATCACTTAAGCCAAGCACACGAGATTGCACTAGTACTTGGCCTGAAAGGTTAACAAAATGAAATGCCTATTCAGTTTTTTTTAAGTTTGGTTACTTATTTGTTCATTGCTCTGGGCCCTTTTGGCGTAATTGAAACATTTTTGGTGATTAATCATGAAAAATGATTTAAAGGAAATGCCAAATAATGCAATAATATGCAGTTTGTGACCTATTGTACAGGGTGGCATGAAATTAGTCATTCAAGTTTCTTTTTTCGTTTTTACACAGAAACGTTTTTAACAAATTCTGGTTTTAATGTTAAAACCAATTCTTAAAACCTGGTTTTACCATACAAAATGATTTTGTTAAAATCACTTTCAAACCACCTATGAATTGCTTTTAAGTAGGTTTTATGAAATGCAACCTCGTTTTTGGCTGTGCTAAGTTGAGTGCTGCCAAGTTATATATTGGAAACAGCTGGTATTGTTTATATTAATAAGAATATATACTGACGCCTGAAATATTGTGAAAACAGAGTCAAAATGAATGCAACCACAAGAAGAACTAAAAAGTGTCAGAGAAGAAGAAAATTATGTACGAAGATTAATGAAAATATTTCCTTTAACGTGTGGCAGAAGAAAATAGACGAATTGAGAATTTTCTCTTTTCCTTCAAACAAAAACTTCTGTTGTACAGGTTGTCAATTAAATGTTGTGAAAATAGAAAACAAGCACAGCAATACATTCACGCATTTCTATGAGCATTAAATTTATTTTGAAAAAAATTTATTATACAGACTGTATGTAAAAACCATAATTTCCAGTGTGAAAGCAAAATCAGCTGTTTATGGTTTTAACGCTAAAACCAGTTTTACACATTCAGTGTAGAAACCCTATTTAAAAAAAAATAAATAAATAAAAATATTCCACTCATAATAAAATAATTTCAATTCAATAAAATAATCATAAAAATATTATTTGAAGATAGCAGATTTGAACTTGATTCCAAACAAAAATTCCTATCTTAATAATAATAAAAAAAAAACGTTTGAATAATTTTAAATGAAATTTTTGTTTCGACTATTCGTTCCGTTAGGTAGACTAATGGGCAGATTGCTAGTCCATCAGTGTGGAAGTCGTGGAGTCAACGCCCACCTTAGACGCTGGTCTGTTTCACTAAAACGACTGAAGGCCCTTGTGGATATTCTCGGCTGCTTAAGTTATGATATAATAAATAAATAAATAAATAAATAAATAAACAAAAATTAAATTATATGCCAGGGAACATACTTTTTAAGGCCATTTGAAAAGCAAATGGCATCTGACTATGGAGCAATGGCAAGTACAAAATGGCGTCCAACTCCTTGAGCTGGCATCACATAAACAACTTGGCTCACTTGATATCGAAGCAGGTTGTTCCAAAGAGTTACACTTATCAGCAGACAACTCTGACAATCTGAAAACAAAACACTTACTTAATTGCAGTTTTAAAGAAAGTGCACAAATCTTGTGAATCTTTATGCTGCACCTTTTTTTATATTTTTTTCCCTTTCATACTTCTTCGCATTTGCCAGGTCTTTGACTTAAGTTGTCATGACCTTAACAACTAACTCACTTGTGCTGCAACAAGGAAATTCTCTGGCAAGAATGTTCAATGCCAGCTCACGTTTATCATACGGTGGATATTCCTAAACAAACGAGGGGGGTACAGTATTTTAAGTTCGGTATCTTTATGCTCAGACGTCTCGAAGTGCAAAGAAACTTTGTAATTCTATTTCATATATAGAATTTGCTAGAGCTCACAATAAATCAATTAACTACAGTCAAATACTATCTAGCCTTAAAGCTCCTATGCTAACATCCCTCGTATAGCAAGACACTGTGTTATACATGTTCCATGTATTTAAGTATTCCTGTGTTTATATCTAATAATGATATTTACTTGCGCTTGGATAGGAGTTGACTGTGAATGTGAATGTGTATGTGTGTGGGTATGTGTATTTATAATATTTTTCCACTTCTCTTTCAATTTAAAGTGCTAAAAACTTGTTACCACAAAGTGTTGCTTTAATGTGCTTTTCAAGTATCAATTCGTGCTTAATAAAAGCTAAACAAACTTTTCTCTCTCCTTTGCTTCTCTTCAGTGGTTTCTTCTTTTGAGTGTATCCGCAAACGTTTCCCTGCTTGTATGAATTTATTTATACGAGAATGCGAAGAAGATGCACGACTAAACGAATGTTTTTGAGAATTGTGTGTTCAGTCATGGACAATTTAATTACTTTTATTTAATTAGTTTTTGCTGGAATATATTAAAAATGTGTGTGTGTGTGCTTAAATATTTCTTAATATATTTTTGCTTTCAGCAGAAATTTTTCTTAGATAGAGTTCGTTTGCTGGACTCGATAATAAGATAAAACAATTGTAAGGCAGTCACGAGATGTCAAAGACGAGGGGGGCAAAAATTCCATTTTTTAATCTGCGCCTATTATTTGTTACATCTGGTCTAAAGCGTAAGTGTTTATATGTTGAAAACTGAATTCAGTTAGTGCAAGTAGAATTCAAAAATGACGAAATCTTCCTATTTGAGACAAGGAGTATTTCTAAGTCTTAATTTTTTTTTAATTACTGGCTTTTACCAGCGACTTTGTTCGCGAAGAATATCTGAAACTTCAGCTAATGTGTATGTCAATGAAGTGTTGCACTTTTACTGTATCAAAGTTTAAAACATTCTTTGTTACGTCTACACAAATTTTCGACCACCTTTGACCACTTAATAGGTTCATTCCCAAAAACAAAAGTCACCCTGTGTTATTTCATCGGATTTTAAAATATTTCTATGCCGAATTTCATCTAAATCGGTTCAGCGGTTTGAACATCAAAAGGTAACAGCCAGACAGAGAGACAGAACTACTATCATATTTATTATATTAGAGGGGAAAAATGTGCAAGTCATTATAAAAAGTGCAAGTCATCATAAAAAGTACAAGTCATAATAAAAAGTGCAAGTCATCATGAAAAGTGCAAGTAATTTAAAAAGTGCAAGTCATTATAAAAAGTGTAAGTGATAATAAAAAGTGCAAGTAATTTAAAAAGTGCAAGTCACTATAAAAAGTGCAAGTCATTATAAAAAGTGCAAGTATAAAAAGTACAAGTCATTATGAAAACTGTAAGACATTATAAAAAGTGTAAGTCCCCATAAAAAGTGCAAAATATTATGAAAAGTGCAAGTCGCTATAAAAGGTGCAAGTCATTATACAAAGTGTAAGTCATCATGAAAAGTGCAAGTGATCATAAAAGTGCAAGTCCTCATAAAAAGTGCAAGACATCATAAAAAGTGCAAGTCATTAGAAAAAGTGCAAGTGATCATAAAAAGTGCAAGTCATCATAAAAAGTGCAAGACATCATAAAAAGTGCAAGTCATTATAAAAACTGCAAGTCATCATAAAAAATGCAAGTCATCATAAAAAGGGCAAGTCGTTACAAAAAATGCAAATAATTATAAAAAGTGCAAGTTAAAAAAATGCAAGTCATCATAAAAAGTGCAAGTCATTATAAAAAGTGCAAGTCGTTATAAAAAGTGAAGGTCATTATAAAAAGTGCAAGTCATCATAAAAAGTGCAAGTCATCATAAAAAGTGCAAGTCACTAAAAAAATGCAAGACATTATAAAAAGTGCAAGTCATCATAAAAAGTGTAAGTCATTATGAAAACTGCAAGACTATAAAAGGTCGCTATAAAAGGTGCAAGTCATTATAAAAAGTGTAAGTCATCATGAAAAGTGCAAGTCATTATAAAAAGTGCAAGTCATTATAAAAAGTGCAAGTCATTATAAAAAGTGCAAGTCATCATGAAAAGTGCAAGTCATCATAAAAAGTGCAAGTCATCATAAAAAGTGCAAGTCATCATAAAAAGTGTAAGTCATCTTAAAAGTCATCATTGCTTTAAGTGTCACCTTTAGAGAGCCTAGTAAAATAATTTCTAAAAAGCTAAATTACCACTCGTAAATGTAGAATTTTTTCAAAATAAGTGCCTCCCTAACGTACATGCATGCGAGCATAGTTTTCTGAATTTTGTTGTTATGGCCCTGCGGGCACACATGGCATATACAGAAGCATGTATGTGTATGATGATGTGTTCTAAGTACAACAAGTGTTGTTCCAAAGCGAGCAGTGCTTGGAAAACAGTGTGAAAGAATTTTCTTAATTCAATTACATTTACACTTTTATATCGCGTACAATTTGCCGATTATTGCGGAACAAACAAACGAAGCAACTTGACCTTTTTTCTGAAATTGTTTCTCTTAATATTTTGCATGTTTTTATGGTCAACGATATTTTATGCATGTAAATGTAAATTTTTACTGCAAGGAAAATATAAAATGTAAATTTTATTAACAACCTTTCCTGTGGTCTATAAAATATATAAATATGTTTATTAAAACTGCCACCAAACCAAGGGGGATAAAAACGGGTAGCAAGCCGAAGAGCCTGTCTTCTGTTCTGTGTCCGGAGTATGGAAATAAAATTGTTAGCAATTGAAAATGTTTGAGAGCAAATATAGTGAATGTAATACAAGTTGCGGCTTTTGTCACGTTTTGCTCTTTTTTTCATTTTACTGTACAACAGACATGACCCGAAGTCCTAAAGGACTTGAAAAACAGAAGTTACCTTAATAAAACAAGGACTGGTAAAGAAATTATTCTCTAGTTATTTGTGTTGTTTGTTATCTTTGGCGCTTTAGTTTTTATTTTATAAAATTAGCTGTAGGCTATTTATTATTTATTTAAAAAAAAAGCACACACATGCGCAAGTACATACACACAGAGTGAGCAAGGAAAAAGGTTTAATTTGTTTATTTGTAATGTCCTTGCTCTTGACTTCTTATGTTAACCACCAAGTAAAAGTAACAAAAATCACAGAATGACAATCAAATGGAAAAAAATGCTGTTGCAAAAGGTACGATGGCTAACTTTATTGTATTGAAAGTGTTGTTGTTTTTAATTCGAAGAAATGTTAATTTATTTTTGTATTTGTGTTTCAAAGTACTTTGTGCAGTTTTTATTTCAAGGATATATTTGCAGCTGTATGATTTGTTTAACTGGGTGAGTGTCCCCCATTGTCATGAATACGTTTCGTAATGAAAATTCATTGGAAATTTAATCATAATTTCATAGCAATATTTTAAAATTATTTCATAATTTAAAGTTTATGGCCTTGACAAAATAGTGTTGCATATAAACATGGCACACATTTTGTAGTACTCTTTAAATTACCTTCTCCTCCATTATTATCGATAATATATAAACAACTAGTAAAATAATTTTGTGTAGAAATGCACAACATATATATTTTTTTCTAAAATTTTTTCTTTTTATAAATCCTGATGAGACTCCCTGTCGTTTAAGTGCGGAAGGCATATCATTTCTTTAAATACGAAACCGCTGCCAACTTGATTTGTGCTTTTCAGTAGATATAAGCGGTCTTTAGCGCTTAGTTCATATTATTGAACTAGTTCACTGAGCTAGTTAAGTGGCTTAATTACATGGCAGACAATATACTATTATACCATATAGTAATCGCTTTCAAGGCGAATTGAAAAAAATATTATTTCGCCTTGCGCTGCCATTTTCAAAACAAATTAATAACGAAATGTTTTAACGGAGTGAATAATTTACTTTGCCATTGGCATGGTGAACAATTTGGGTTGTTGTATTTGATAAAAAATAATTTGTTAGAATTTAATTCGTCTTGAAGGTTACCAGACTGTATATACAAATATGTAGATCACCCTTCATATAAATGCTCTCAGTAAAATGAGCGTTCAGTTGAGTGAATCGTTCAATTGAACTTAGTCATTATCGTAAATAGCGCATGCTGCAGGTAAATGATTTGAGTTTTTCTTTTGGAAGCGAAGGAATAGTTACCAGACTGTGCAACATCTAGAGCGCATAGTCTGGCACTTTAACCCATATCGTCCCAGAGATTTTTTTTCCAATCATTTTATAAAACTTCGTAGTTAAATGGTAATTTGGGTCCAGAAGATACGAATCAGATGTCCGAAATTTTTTAATAATTTTTATTAAAAATTTTTTTAAAAATTTTCATTAAATTTTTTTTAAAAATTTTCATTAAATTTTTTTTTTAAAATTTTCAATAAAACTTTTTTTAATTTTCATTAAAAATTTTGTTAAAAATTTTCATTAACATTTTAAAAATTTCCATTAACAATTTTTTTTTTTAAAATGTTCATTAAAATTTTTTTAAAAATTTCCATTAAAAATTTTAAATTAGGTATGAATTTTTATTAGTCGAACTTTGTAATGTAAATTGTTAATTTTTTTTTTTTGGGCTTAAGTTCGAATCTGCATGACTGCAAATGATTTTTTATTATTTTATTAATAAATGAATTTGTTTAAATTCTATTTATTATTTTTTATATTAAGATTGGAATATTAAGAATATTTTCAATAATCATCAAACCAGCAGAACGGATCAGTACTGATTTCGAGGCCGCTACGCCATCCCAGCAGCGTTCTTTGTTCAATTTTTCCACTTTTGCAAGTGGTGCTAGTTAGAAGGAATATCAACTATTTAACCAATATTTTAACAAAAATTGAATATGAGAAGTTATCACATTCATATTTTTAAGTTATTACCTTTTTGGTTAGTACGAAATTCCCCAACCCTGTCGATTAATATTCCATGTATCTCTTTCGCTTTTTCCAGAGCCATCGGCTGCTGATTGCTAAAGCTTCTTTGTTATTTATGTTCAAGTAATTGAATTTAGTTGTCAAAAAAAAAATTAAAATTAAAAATTTTTTTAAAAATTTTCATTAAAATTTTTTTAAAAAATTTTCATTAAAAATTTTCATTAAACATTTTTTTTAAAAATTTTCATTAACATTTTATTTTTAAATTTCCATTTACAATTTTTTTTTTAATTTTTATTAAAAAAGATATGTTCTTAGTCTTCCCTAAACAGGGAAAAAATTTAAAATGCTTGAAATTTACTGTACGAAATATCGAACACTGGGACGAAATGGGTTACTGCAAAACTTCTGGTGATCGAATTTTCTCAAGAAATGGATTTGAAAATTGGCAACTGGTTTTGAAAATTGGCATCTATTGACTTCTAGCACAACATTTGACGCACTACTGACAAAATAAGGGGCGGCAGTGCTGGAAATTTGTTTAAAAAATTTGACTGCCGAGCTGGCTCTCATAAGGCGCAGTCGTGGAGGCCAAAAGTAAGAACATTGTTTTACATATTAAATCTGAAAAACTGAGGAAATTTTGTTCCCTTTGGTCCGTTGAATTTCCTGTGCTTTATTTTTAAACTAAGTTCTATGCCTCCTCATTAACAACCAACCCTGCCACCTTCTAGCTTAACTCATGTGTGTGTTTGTTTGTGTATTTACGCTTCATTTATTCTATTTATTGGATATTTAATTTCTTTGTTTTTTTTTCTCAACTAATTTGCAATTCAATTGATGTTTACTTAAGTTTACTTAATGCAAAAGCTGTCTATTAAAGAACAAAAACAAAGTACACGTTTTTCCAAAAAAAAAGAACAAGGTGGAAGCAAAAAACCTCCATTGCGTACAAGCTTTTTTCTGCTAAATGAACGAACAGTAACAAAATGTTAATGGAAATATTTATGCAAATATATGCCAAACTTCAGGTTATTTCTTTTGCTGTAGACAATCAGGTATTATGGGAATTTGTAGCTTAAAGCTTACATTGATTGCTGGCTTATATGCCCGACATTCTTAAGCTGCCATTGCCAAAATGTACTCGTATTTGCACTAACGATCATTGTTTCTACTCAAATTCAAATATATCACATTTAAACGAAACCATATTTACACTCACTATATTTTATGTAAATTTGGGGAGAACAAAAAAAAAAAAAAAAAGAAAAAAAGAAGTTGCATCAGATAAAAAGTTATTGGTCTTTATTATATCAGTTAAATTATTCCACAAATAAAAACCCTCGTTTACACACAGAATACATAAATTAACTGTCATACCACACATGTTCACAACGTAAACTTTATCTCTAACATTCAATTTATTTATATTCTAAAATTTATTACTTGTTTGTGCAAACATCTCCTATTTTTTTATGATAATACGAGTACAACATTATACTTGTGCTGTTTGGTCTGTGTTCATTTTAAAATTCAAATATTTGCCATATGCTGAGTGCAAAAGTACTAGAATGGAATTAAAAAATTATATATATATATTTTTTTGATAACAATTTGCTAAAATCAAATTAGTTTTGTTATTTATTTTGCAATGGTTTTGCTTTTCAATTGCATTTTAAATAAATATGTTTTTAAAAGGGAGGTCATAAAGTGTGGTAAAGTCGTATGCCATAAGAAGAATTAAAATATATGGCTGTTATAGTTAGACACTTTTATCACACAGATGTGGTATTACAAAATACACCAAAACCTGTTTTTACACGTTCTTTTTTTACTAGAATTTAAAATATCACGGTTTTTTTTTAAAAAAACTTACATTTGCCTCTTTTATATAAATTTATTTTTTTAGAATCGTAAAATGAAATAAAATCAACACTTTGTGTATACTATTGAACTAAATCTGTGCTTTTTTATAAAATTATACAATTTATCCAGGTATGCTTTGGAACTTATCTACCGTGTTAAATAAGGTTTGGGTGTATATCAAAACAACTATTATCTTAAAAATAGATATTTCTGAAGACTGAAATATATATTTCTTAAATTCACACAACGTTTTCCTGTTTAAATTTTGCTATAATGGCTGCTGTTTGCTGAAGTAGTAGAACACAAGACTATGAAGCGGAGGGTCGTGAGTTCGAGCCCGCGCTGAGTCATGAAATATTGTGTTGAATTCTTCTGATCAGCATTAGTGCATGATTGTGTTAGTTGTTGCCAGCCTGTTTCAATGCTGGAGGCATAGTCACTGATCACTGAACATAATTGGCAGCGACTGACACTATCATGTACTAAAGGCAGAGTAACAGCACCCACCTTCGTCGGCCCTGTAGCAAAATTTAGCCGGCGAAGTAAAAGGTTGAAATAGCTACAAAAAAAAAAACTGTGTATCTTCTCATCTTTCCTAATCTGTCCCCTCAATACTATCCCCTCGGTTTCAGTTCCATCGCAATGCATTGTATATATAGGGGTCATCCCCTGAGCGCTGTTCCTGGATAAAAAAAAAAATAATTTTGCTATTTGTCTTTCGAAATTGAGATGTCACGCTGGTTTGATCACTTTTGCCATTTTAAGCATTTCCAGCAGCTCCATCTGAGTTTTGGGTCAAGGTGCTGTTGGCTGTAGTTAAAACGAGACTATGAAGCGGAGGGCCTAAGGTTCGACTCCGCGCTCGGTCATGAATATTGTGTCGAATTCTTCTGATCAGCATTATTGCATGGTTGTGTTAGTTTTTGCCAGCCTGTTTTAGTGATAAAGTGACTGGACAATTACTGGCAGTGACTGACACTATCATGCAGTAAAGAGCAGAGGTACAACACCCTCCTTCGTCAGCCCTGTAGCCAAAAATTACACGGGGAATTCCAAGGTTGAAAAAAATTCTGTACCTTCTCTTTTATCTTAATCTGTCCTCTCAATACTATTACCTCCTTTTTAGTTCCGGTGCAATGCACTGCATAAGTACAAGGTGGGCCAGAGGAAATCATTCGATGTTGTTTGGCTCTTATTTTTTTCTTCGTTGTGGCTCGCGCAGTGTGTGCTCCGTCCTGTTAGAACCACATGTCCCCCACTCCTAATTCGTTCAATTGCGGCCGAAAAAACTCGGTTAACATGGCCCTATAGCGTTCACCGTCCACTGTTGTCGTTTGACCAGTACGATGACTCATTCAGCGTGAACAGCGCACCATGCAGTCACTTTGGGCGGGTGTAATGGCTTCTTTTGCATCACTCGTGGATTTTCGGTGCCCCAGAAACGATTGTTTTGCTTGTTCAAGTACCCGCTGAGGTGGAAATGAGTCTCATCGCTCATTATGATTTTGATTGAAAAATCGTCCACTTTGTCCTAGAAACGATTATTTCGCGTTCTTGGGGAGTGTATCGCTCCGTGGGTTTGTTCACTTGTATTCTACATCTGTCAAGTTCACAAAAGTTAAAATGTCATTTGCAAAAATAACAGCATCTTCCAATAGGGTGATTTCTTTTGGCCCACCTTGTATGGCTCAACCCCTGAGTGCGGGAGCGAATATAAAAGAAAAAAATTATTTTCAAAAAATTTCCAATATTTCTAATCTCTTTAATAGTTACATTTATGTTTAATTTTAAATCCTATTCATATTCCTAAATTTTACACAAGATGTATTTTTTTCTGCTTTCCATTGCAGAAATTCCAGAAACACTATTTTGTATTTCATTCGAGCAATTGCCAAATAACTGCTGATTGTTTTGACTTAATAAAGACCTTTTGCACTACAGCTCTTGAATAGTTTTGTTTGTGTTGTGGTGTGCAGTTTTGCTCTTCAATATTACACAATGTATTTGTTTGCTCTCCTTGTGTTCTTTTATAGTTGGGTTCACTTAAAAAGAATCATTTTTTTTTGGTACAAGAAGGTTCTTTTTAATTTCAATTTTTAACATTTACGTTAATTAAACTAAATTAAAAAGTTATCTGCCAAAAAGTGTAGAGAGTGAAAACAAAACAAAAGAAAACTTGTTCACACAAAATTGTATGTTATTAAAGAGCATACACACACACATACACACACAATCACCAGCAAACAGCAAAGCGGACTGAGATCCAGGAGTCAAGAGTATTGTTTAAACGATTTTAGTCTATTTATATTTTGGTTTGATTTAAAGCCATTAAAAAAATGAGGGTTTAATAAAATTTTTTAATATATTATGCTTTTGTCTAATTATTTTATAATTTATTATTTTTAATATATTGTTTAAACTTTTTTAGTCTTTAATTTTTTAATTGAAGTAATAAATTATTAATTTTTTTTAATGTTATATAAAAAACAAAACGACAAATATATATAAAATTCTATAATTTTGAAAATTTTTAATTGTTAATCAATAATATTTTTTTTATCCTGGACCAGCACTCAGGGGATGACCCTTACATATGCAGTTCATTGCGCTGGAACTAGAAAGGAGAGGATAATATTGAGGTGACAGATGAAGAAAGATGAGGAGATAGAGAATTTTTTGTAGCTATTTCACCCTTTTTTTACTTCGCCGACTAATTTTTGCTGCAGTACCGACGAAGGAGGGTGCTGTTACTCTGCTTTTAGAACATGATAGTGTCAGTCGCCGCCAATTATGTTCAGTGACCAGTGACTATGCCTTCATCATTGAAACAGGCTGGCCACAACTAAAACAACCACGCACTAAATGCTGATCGGAAGAATTCAACACAATATTTTATGACTCAGCGCGGGATTGAATTCAGGACCCTCCGCTTCATAGTCTCGTGTTCTACTACTTCAGCTAACAGAACCCATAATTACAATTAATTATTATCCTGAAGAAGACATGCAGGGGATATCGAAATATTGATAAATATATAAATAATAGTTTTTTAAAGTTATTATTTTATAAAAATAAGCCTCAAGCTCAATATTATTACCTAAATTAATAAAACTATTTTTAAAATATCCTTCTTTTGTTGTTCCTGTTAAAAAAATCTTGGTAGAAAATATCGACTTGCAACCAATTTTATTTTCAATATTAATAGTTTATTTTTTCTGTTGTATAAACTTGCAAAAAATTCACTTGCCTCCGTCCTTATCAAGCACATAAAATTAAATGTTTCTCTCCTTAAGAACGTTAACCAATTTAAAGAACAAGTATGAAAATAAAGAAATAATTAAATAAAACAATTATTTCCTTGTTGTACAACTACAACAATTGCACAGCAAAGTTCCCCTTCAGCTATTTCCTGCTTTTGTTAAGGAAAAAGAAAGAAAGAAAAAACAATAACAACCAACTAACGATGTTCAAAGTGAAAATATAAATTGAAAATTTTGAAAAATTCGTTTTTAAGCCATCGATGAAAAGTAAAAAAAATATGTTCAATGTATAAAATACAATGGCATGAATAATGGCAACTATTTATTGTATTTGTTCTTGTAGAAAATGCAAAAAAAAAAAATAAGAAAATGAAAGTGAACATGACTAAAAATTTAATGGCAGTAATTTGTCAAGTGGAAAATGTTGAAGCAGTTGGATGCTGTTTGCTTTCATAAGGCGGTCATTTGTCATTTATTTGGCAATATCTAATGTAGTTAATATGAATTAATGCCACGTTTAAAATACACTTAACAAAATTAGACTCATTCATTTCTCAATACGGTTTTTAGAGTTTGTGCATCCTGTTGCCCTGTTATTTCTGTGTTTTATGATGGCGTTTTATTATCCTGATAAAGAAGACATGAAAATTGGAGACATTTTCATATATATATATATATATATATATATGTATATATATATATATATATATATATATATATATATATATATATATATATATATATAATTTTTATATATTGGACTACATCGGGTGTAAAATAGGCTTAAGTTTTTTGATTTATGAATTTTTCCATTGAGATATATTTTGTTTGATCTTGTGTCAAATTTGGTGCGGAAACTTGGTCTCCGCAATACAACATATTCTGTGATTTCCTTGTCATTCATATTATTTAATATATTTATTTTAGAAGGACTAATCAACGACGGGCCTGGAACAATTTTGTGATGCTATATATTTTATATAAATTCTTAGAGGAAAAAGGGGGTACGGATGCCTTTTGTCAAGCCTCTATAGTGCTTCTTTTTGGATGTACAAGGCTTGCTTGCTTTATTCCACACTACTATCCTTTTTATACAGGCTGCCGTTCGGGGTCACGCCCCCACCCTCTCTTGTTTTAACACAACAACTGTAAGGCGCTTAAAGCAATAGGTATTAGAAGGACTTGCAGAGAAAAATTTTCTAAAAAGTCACCAAATAAACATCAAGGGTTTTAAATAAGGCCTGTTCAGGCTTGCAGATATGCCTCCCTTTTAAATTCAACTGCAAAATATATCTCTTTTTGGTTTCATCTGGCTTGCAAGGACGAGACAAAGAGCATTCTTTAGCAAATCAGAAGGACAATGTATTTGATTACTTCTTCCCGCAAAAGGATATTTGGAATATCTATCTTATCTCTTTTAATAAAAATGTGAGTACTTTTATAAGGCCTTCTTTAGCAGCTAGATAAGAATATTAATTAAATTTTTAATTTAATTTAATTATATATTTTATTCCCATACCTCAGGCTATTTTGCAGCGTTTATAAATCTATTTATGGACAGATAAAATTTATTATTAATTTAATCCAACTTTTTCCTTTTATGTCTTTATTTTATATAAATCTTAAGTTAAAGTAACCAGCAACACACAGTGGGTCCGGTTCAAACAAAAAAGTAATAATAAAAATAATAAAAAAAAATAAATTATAAATAAAAAAAGAAATTATAAATAAAAAGAAAATTAAATAAATAAAAATAAAATAAAATAAATATATAAATAAAAGTAAAATATTTGATTGCTGATTCTTCGCTCTTTTAGATTTTTAATTATCTGTTTTTTATCAAATTTTCTGTAACTTTTTTATAAAAGAAATTTAAATTTTTTATTACTCGATATTTTGATATTCTCTTCAGGGCAATAATTTATTTGACTAGGGATTAAATGTATCTTACACAGTTTTCTTATACAAATTTTATTAATAAAAAATTTTGAATTAAGTCACCTAAATTGTGCTTTCAAAAAATTCCCAAGAGTACTGATGACTAAACTGTGGCCACTTTCGAAATTATGAAATTTAGGTTGATTTTTCTTTCTTCCTCTGATTACTTAACACGTTATTCTGATTTTAATAAAGCGATTTTTAGCCTAGAATTCTAAATGGATTTCATATAAATTACATTTTATATACATATATTTTTTTTCATCAGCTTGGCAGCGGTTCTAAGAGCTTTAAAAAAGGCAAACATTTCTTTCATGTTGCTTGGAACTTTAGGACAATAATAAAAAAAAATTGATATATGCCTTCTAAACGTTTGACTTTTCCGTTAATTACTTTTTAAGTGCAAAATTAAATTTACTAATACGTACATATTGCCATTATTTTTTTTTTTGCAATAAATCCCACTGTGCCACAATTGAAAGCTACAGAAGAAGAACACCAGGGATAACAAAACAATAACAGCTACAATATCCTTGCAAGTACACGTAACGGCAGATATGTGCGTGTTGTTTTAGTATATGGAAGTGTGGCCAGGAATGTCATATTTGTGCCAGTATCTGTGTGAGTGTGTGTGTATTTGTAAGACTATAAAGGTAATTCACATAAAATCATACTAAAACCAACATAATAAACAGCAAATGTGCATCCATGCTTTCAAAGGTTGTAGTCAAGCGAACGTTAAAGCCGCAAAAGCACGTGACAATGGCCATAAAAATATGCTTTAAAGAGACGTTTCATATTAAGTAGCCAATAGTAATCAAACACAGGAAATATAATATAGTGTTGCATAAAAAAAGTAAATATTAAAGATTTTAATAAAGTTATAAGCAGCTCGGCTGTAAAAAAAATCTATATACTGACTGGGAACAGCTTCTGCGTTCAAAAATGTTAATAGAAGAAAGATGCTGTAGCTGATTTAATAAAATCGACTGGGTAAGAGGTGTGTAATTTCCTTCCATTTACGGCTTTAGTGTTCTCTTAAATTAAGGTGCCCAGTTAAGGCACTGACTTTTCTAGTTTTATTTTAGTTTTTAATTCGGGCTAGCACTCAGGGGATATTCCCTGAAGAATTCGACTGTCCTTTCTTTTCTAGTTCCGGCACAATGCACTGCTTAAGTAGGGGTTATCTGTTAAGTGCTGGTATTAAAATAAAATTAAAGAAAGCAAGACCGGTTCTCTCCTTCAACTTCCATACATTCGTGTAGCAACAAGCGGCCAGGGGTGTTTGTTCTAGTATCACTGTGTCAATGTTAAGTTAAAAATTCCCTTTATATTCGTCTAGGGACTTTCATATATTCTAAATGTGTGTTATGTTGTCTAGTCCAAACCATTCATGTTGCTACACTTCGTGGAAAAAATTTTTGGTTGAAACACAATTTTACCCAATTTTGCCCAAAAGGCGTTTATTTCTAATAACTGAGTATTGAAAGGAGTTTCAAATGCGAAGAAGCTTCCGAAAAGGCTTAAGTCGCATGCATTTAAGCAAAAAAAATTTTTGGTAAATTTTTTTGCAAAAAATCAAATTTTTGGTTGAAACACAATTTTACCCAATTTTGCCCAAAAGTCGTTTATTTCTGATAACTGAGTATTGAAAGGAGTTTCAAATGCGAAGAAGCTTCCGAAAAAGATTAAGTCGCATGCATTTAAGCAAAAAAAATTTTTGGTAAATTTTTTTGGAAAGAGGTACCTCTTTGCAAAAAATCAAATTTTTGGTTGAAACACAATTTTACCCAATTTCGCCCAAAAGGCGTTTATTTCTAATAACTGAGTATTGAAAGGAGTTTCAAATGCTGCGTATTAGAGAGGGAGAGTGAGAGAGAGAGAGTCTCAAAGCTCCTGGAGAAGTTAGTTCTCACAGCGCCACTTAAACAAACACAGCATATGAGTTTAGAATTATAGTGACTTTCCATTTACCTTCACCCTGCCGCTGGTGTGTTTATTCGAATTGGCCCAATTACACTCCTATGGAGCCAATATGTCGCTATATGCCAGTGTTGTCAGATTAGGGGGTTCTCCCTGGATTTAGGGTTTTTTTTGTTCTATTTAGGGGCAGATTTAGGGGTTAATATTCTTTAGGGGGAAATTTGGGGGTAAGAAAATTTTATTTAGGGGATTTTTAGGGGATTTTCAAATTTATAGTTTGGTACATAATAGTACATAATTTAACAACTGAGCATGTCGAAGATATTGTATCGAAATTACGATTTAGAAAGTAATCACGCAAATACAAGCATTAAAACATTTTTCTCGTTAAATCAATTTTGTTGGTTTTTCTTGAACTGCAAAATATAAATTTTAAAAAGTTGTTCATCTTTACAAATTATTACCAATATTCCAAAAAAGGATAATATATATAAACAAAAATATAAAAAGGAGTGGGAAGCAGATCAGCACTTTAAAGGTATTGTATTTTTAAATAAAATTTTAAACACAATAAATGCAAAATTAAATTTCAGATTGGTTAGCCCCTGTCCAGGGAGACAACTACAAAGCTTTATGCAAATATTGTAAAAGCATTATGGTGGCTAACAGGAGACCTTATTGCTCACCAAAATACGAGAAAAAATATTGGATTTGCATTCCAAACAAAAGAAGTACAAGTACCCGTAACAAACTTCCTCAAGCCGTCTCTTACAAAAGAAAGAAAGATTGCAGATATATTTTTTTGGAGGCTTTTTATAAAAAAATAACATAAAAATTTGGGAGTTTTCGCACTTTTCGCATAAGAATGATGGTACCTCAATTCAAATTTAATAGAGATAAGAATGATGAAACCAAATTACTACTTAAACTTTTCTGCTTTAGGAGATTTTTTTAAGAAAAAGTGTAGAATCTAGGGGGTTTCTAAATTTTTTGGGGGGTGAAGAAAAAAAATTATCTGACAACACTGCTATATGCCTCAGTCTACATCTGAAATCATTTGGACCCCGGCAGAGAGCCCAGCAAGAGTTATACCGCTTGAACCTTACTTCTAAGTGGCATGTCCCTATGCCAGTTCCCAAACGGAGACAACTTCCAGGTATTTAATCCTTTAAGGGCAACGTTATAATTTTTTAGTCTCCATAAAGCTGCCTTTATGATCCACAAGAATTAGAGCAGCAAGAAGCAAAATTGTAAAGACCGATCAATGAGATGAGGTGACAGATCAATTGTGATCAAATTTCCAATTCACTCATCTTGACTTTTTGACAATGATTTTTTGATTTTTTATTTAGTTTTTGTTTTTGCTGTCTTTGGTAAAAGTTTCAGCAATAAAATTCCACTGTTTTAACAAGACACCGATTTTTATGTAGGCCCTGGGCCTTGGAGAAGTGCTTGAAACTCCATAAATTGCTTAAATCTTATTTGTGTCTGCTATACAAAATTTCGCTATTATATCGTATGTGATTTATACAACTTTGAACAAAATATTTAAACATTTTGTTGCATTCTTACAAACCAGTGGAGCTGCTCTGTAATGCGATCCGAAAGGAATTGCTTTCCCATTTCAATCATACAAATGCGATCAGTTTTCCATACGCATCGCATTACAGCGTAACCCTACCTGATGTAGTGTAATTCACAGTTTATATTGCTGACAGTTTTATGATTGTTAAGATTATATTTTGAAAGGTGGTAATAAATCGTTTTTATGGTTTTACGAAAATATGTCCTTTAATAAATTTTTAATAACCTAATCACTCATGCCATTTGTAATGTGAATATATAGTTTTGACCCACCAGGACAGGTGGCAGGGTTTCACATTTATCTGCCTTATGCTTGTCATTATTTTAAAAAGATTATTTCAAGCGCAACGGTATAAATATGATTTTAAGAGGTTTGGATGTAAAGCAAATATTTTCACGCTTTTCCACACTTAAAAGACATGGGCTGAAGTTTTCAGTTCTTTTTTATGGGTGGCCTGGTTATTGAGCCAGGACAAAAGGAAACAGAGAAAAAACATGAATGAAAATGATTTAAAATACTTTGAACCTCTTTTTAAGATTTTCTTTTTCTTATAGATATTTTCTTTTTAGCAGTCCTGTTGTCAGCAGTGGCAGTTTGCACTATTAAATATATATAAAAGATACAAAAAAAAAGGAAGAACATTTTTTGTTTTTGTTTAAAACGGTAAAATAATAGCTGCAATGGGTTAAATGTGAAGAGTCTTTTTTATGCTGTCAAATCATGTTTAAAACATAAAAAAAATCTATGGTTTTATTATGCCACAGGACAGGAAAAGATAAGGGAGTAACAGGCGTTAAGTTTTTAGAGTCGTGTAGAGTATTTTTATTATTTCATTTGTTACTGATAAAGAAAGCAGCCTATAGATTATATTTTAAATTGCAGTCAGTATTTATAAGGTTTGCTTGAGTTGTGCGTTTGAATAGCCAAAAATTGTGTAAAAAATTTGTATATATTATTTTCAGCACCTTAATAATCATGCTTAACATAAATTCCTGCAGCAGCCGTTGAAGTTAAATAAGAAACTGAAAACCAAACTATTAGTTTACGCTTTCGCCAGGCTGGCCTTAAAAATGTATGCAGTTTATATATTTTTAGTTCATTTTAAGGACAACATAATGAACATAAATTTTCATTTAAATAAATATTGGGCCCCCCCACAGTTTACAAACAAAGTTATATATTAATTGAAAATATTTGCTCAACAGCAACAACAACAGCAACAACTTATTATTGACTCTACAATACAAACAATATTAAAGCCATAAATTTTCCACTACAAAAAACAAAGTGGAATGGCTCGCAGGCAGTAAACCGTGATTACGGGGTGTTCCATTCTGCCCATTGCTTAATTGTAAATGTATTAGCGCATGCAGTTTTAAATATTTGTATGTTGCTAATGAACAATTTAATTTTAATTCGGGCTATTATATTGCCGGATATCCTCTCAAGAATATATGGAGTCAAGTGTACCTGAGTGAACACTTGTGTCTACTAGTATAGAGACAAAGTGACGACAATTTCAATAATAATTTATATTTTTATATTTGCAGTTGATGAGCAGAAAATATTTATGCCTGTGACTGCAATAATAAAATATTGTTTTTAACATTAATTTTTTTTGTGAATTAGTGATTTTCAGTTTTTTAATTTCATTTTTAATAAAGCTCTAAAAGTAAAAAAAAACTATCAATTGTCATTGTCAATAGCTACATAAAAACCGTCCCAGAAGTGTAGACTAAAACTACTGAAATGTACTAGTTCATCACTAGTTCCAATGTCTACAGTGTGGTGCCAAAGGAGTAGTATAATTGTATGTTGCTAATGAACAATTTAATTTTAATTCTGACTATTATATTGCCGCATTAGTTGGGTGCCTGTTCCACCTCTCAAGGATATATGGAGCCAAGTGTACCTGAGTCCCCACTTGTGTCTACTAGTATAGTGACAAAGTGACGACAATTTCAATAAGGCGTTTATATTTTTTATATTTGCAGTTGATGAGCAGAAAAGATTTATGCCTGTGATTGAAATAATAATATATTGTTTTTAACATTAATTTTTTTTTTGTGAAGTAATGATTTTCAGTCTTTTAATTTCATTTTTAATAAAGCTCTAAAAGTAAAAAAAACTATCAATTGTCATTGTCAATAGCTACATAAGAACAGTACCAGAAGTGTAGACTAAAACTACTGAAATGTACTAGTTCATCACTAGTTCCAATGTCTACAGTGTGGTGCCAAAGGAGTAGTATAAATGTCACTAGTGGATTTTCTATGATACGCACATATTAAATGTCTATAGTAAATAGCATTCCCTCTGGTATTAGAAGACAGTAGTAGTGGTGACACCGTCACTACAGTTTCACTATTGACATTTCCTGCCGGTACTATTTAAAATACAGTTGAGCGAAAAATTTTTAGGCCAACAACTTTTGCACGTGCACATTAAAATAATCGTTTGAAACAACTATTTCTTTTCTTTTACACACCCCGCGTTACAGTTTATTGCACTGAATTTAAATTGTTGCAGTGTGAAAGTTGAAACTATTTTAATTGTTGCAACAATTTGCTTTGCCAAATAAAGTTTGATATTTAATTTTTGGTTATTTATGTTGCAGCTACTTTATGATGTAAAAGAGCCATATAAATATGTGCCCATAGCAGCTATAAAAAAGGAAAATTGAAATGGACATATACAAACTGAAATTTTATGAAATTCAATTAAACAATTTATTAAAGGATTTTATTTTGGAAGATATTATGCCTGAAACAGTGGCAGCCAGATGCCAGAACAGCAAAATAATTATTGTGAAAAGAATTAAAATGAGCGCCTATAAAATTGGCCGGTAATTATTTGCTAAATGCCCAAGATCATTAATTTTTTTTATAGCCATATCGAGTGATATCGTGTGAAAGTTATTATAAAAAGTTTCAAAGAATTACATTTTAAAATATATAATTTCTATAAATCAGTACAATTTACCTAAAAATTATTATCTTTTTACAATAAATGCAATTTATTTTAAAGTTTCTGCAATTCTTTTCGACTAAAAAACACCAAATCTTTTCTAAACATTTAGGCATCTTTTATTTTTAATGACTTCAGTTTTATTTCTATATACAACAGAGAAATTCCACAACACATACAACATGTAAAAACCCAATTCAATTCAATTCATTTTTGTTTTTTTATTTTTATTTTATATTTTTGTTTGCTCTGGTATTCTGCAATAGAACTAGAAAATGTTTATTGAAATACAATAAAATTGACTACCAGCTCTTTGCATGCTTCAATGCCAAAAGACTTAAACATATTTTCGACTGTTTATTCATTTAGTTCTGTCGGTCAAAATGCAATTTTACAATTTTAACCTCAAATTTCATTGAAAAGCAATTTTGATCTTTGAATGCCTCCTGCATCACTTTAATGCAATTTCAACATTTTTAACGTCAATTGCACTCAAATTGTAACAAGAGTTTACAATTGATGAAGACACAAAGAAAACTTAGAGTTTAGAGAGAGAAAAAAAGCAGAAATTAAATTTTATATGAACGCAAGAAGTAATAGGAATATTTGATTTATCTGCAAAACAATAAAAAAAACAAAAGAAAATAATTTAAAAGATCAAATTTGATGCATGGAAATGGTCAATAAAGATGATATTTTGATGGTTAGAACAGGTTGCCATATTCATCTTTTCGTACTATTTGATGGATTTTCAATTAAATTCTAACAAACATTCCTTTCACGTTATGAAAGTTTTCTGCCAGAAAATCTTTCACCGTGTGAACCGAGACTAATTAATTAGATATGAATTAACTAATTATATATTTTCTGCCTGGCCCACGATGTCACTTGATATCCTTCTGTTGAGTAATAATATTTAAAACATAAACAAATTCTGAAATTTTGTTTTAAATGTATTTATACGACAGAACGATATCGAGTACATCGGGGTTCACGCAGTTAAGAATGATAAAATAAAAATTACGCCAACAAGCTGAAATCAAAATACTTTTCTGCGCATGATGGAACTCTGACGTCACTCAACATGTGTTCTGATTGGCTAATAAAATTCAGCTGGAGAACTATTATGTTATTGTAAAAACAGGACAGTGGGGCAAATTGCGATTTTTCAAATTAAATTTGTTTGATAATAAACAATTTTAAAAAATTATTTTACTTTCCACTTTTTTTCATTTGAAATTGTTCATTTATAGTTATTTTATATAAATATTGAAACCAAGTGATAATTATTTTTCTTTCTTCCCCATTCAAAACAAATTTTTTTCCTTGCAAAATATCAGCAATAACTTCCTTTGAACTATAAAATGACACAGCGTTTTGAAAACAAAATAAAAAATTTATAACAATATTTCATTTTAACACAATTATTTTCCACTTGTTTTTTTGCTGTTACTTTGTTTGCAATTGCCCACTGCACATCTCATGCTTGCTCTTTTTGTTCTCTTTTCTCTTTAATTTAGGTTTTTTATTTAAAGTTTATGACCTTTAAAAATCAAGTTTTAATAAGTTTTTTACACTTTAAGTTATTTAATAATTATTTTAATATATTTATTTTAAAATATAACACAATTTATTATTATTATCATAAATCCGATTTCATTTGCTTGTTGGAAATCTCTCTGAGTAAATTGCATGAAGAGTTGCCAAATATAGCATAACATATTAATTTTGTACGAGAAAGTACTAGTTTTGCATATAATAAACATTTGGCAATCTCTTCGAGGGAACAAATACGTCATCAAACGGTAAATCATGCGCAAGGCGTAATCTTTATTTTATCATTCTTGCACGCAGTTTAAATCATTTCCGCCTGTGAGACACATGAGTATAAATGATATCTATTTAAGATGTGCAATTTATAACTCATACGCACTGTGTTACATGGTTTTGTTGAAATTCCAGTAAATCTGATTTGACCAATTAATTTAATTAAACTATTATTTTGTTGTTGCTTGTATTTCATTGGCTCCTACCAAAAATGATTTGGTGTAGAAACCCATAAAATGCAGGCCGCTTAAAGTGAACAGATTCCTTTACATGATTGAATTGAGTATAAAATTATTTAATCCAGTTATCAGATGGTTCTAAGCCATCGATATTTCACACTAAAGAAACACATTTCATCTGTGTTCATTGCATTTAAATGCTAATTTAGCTCATATAATTTAATACCAGCATAATTTAATTTCAAACCCTTTGACTCATTAATATCTATTATAAATGCCGAACAAAAGAATTAAATGCATAATTGCTAACAAAATGTATGTGCAGGAGTAAGAGAAAATTTTGCAAATATGTTTGCTCAACTTGTTGCATTCTATCAATTACAAAAGAAGTAAAAAAAACGAAACAACATTAAACATCAAGTCTTTCAATGAAAACAAAAAAAAAACAAGAACAAGAAGAGAACACCGGTAAACATGAATGAATAGAATGAACAAAATGGCACAATGAATGAGTGAAAATATGCATGTAATTTGTATGCCACATGTAAATAAATGCTCACAAAAACACATACCAATACACATACACACACATAAAAGCGCATTCAAATGTATATAATATATAAAGAATTTTTATTTTATGAACAGTTTGTTTGCCAGGTCGTCTGTTTATAATTTACACTAGACATGCCAACATAAATTGTACACTGAAATACACTGCGGCACAAGTGAATAGGCTGAACTTCCTTTTGCAATCCTTTTGAAGTGTTTTAAAAAAATTGCCAGTACAGGATTTCAGTACAATATCATAAAACTAACTCGATTAAATCCAATTAAGATTTATAGGCTAATTGTTCGAATTATTTTTTTTAATTCAAAAAGACATGATAAATATTCCAAGGCACAAAGGAAAGCCAATATTAGTTTTATAATTAATCAACTTACGCAGCAGAGCAGAACAGCTGTTTTCGAAAACTGCTACACTTTCATCATCAGTACTCAAGTGTATTTTGCTTGCCACCACTTATTAGGTGGCTCAGTTGAATATGATAACAGTTTTTATTTATAATATTTTTTTAGGAAATTGAATACGAGAACTGTATTAAACCGCTTTTATTTAATACCCGTGTTGCCGTCTGATTATTTTCTGCATGTCTTGAATTCTTTTATCGCTAGCTCAAGCCATAGTTAAATTTGTATGCAGTGTTTAATTTTTTATTTTATATTGCCTACAGTATTTTAAATAAAAATTGTATCCCATGCAAGTCAACTTATCACTTTGACTCGCCTGATCACATCCAGGCAGTTCAATTGATGAATAAAATGTTATAATAAGACTGTCAGAGAATATATACCAGAGAAGGGTGTATACTCTTATGTATAAGGATATGTGTGGATGTAGTCCTGGTACTTTATGTAACTAACTGTATATTTCAAGATGGGTTGCATGATGAATGCAATACAGCTTCAGTTTTGTTGCAATTCTGCAAGTATTTTAATTCGAACGCTGCTTAAATGCTTCTTTGTTTTTAATATTTCAAGTTAAGTATTCATTATGTCTGTTAGCTAGAAATAGCAGAATAGAGCAGTAGAGAGGCGGACGATAAAGTGGAATGAAAAGGTAACAAGAAAAGCTGAAAAGCCTTAATGTTAGTTTTATGCCTATTTTAACTCTGGCACACTATTGTTTGCAGAGCAAAACTAAAATGCAAATGAAAGAAAGAAGGGCATAATATTAGCACATTTTTATATTCTCAAAAAAAAGAATTGGAGGGTATATTCACTTTGTCAGCGAAATATTCTTCCCAGATCCCATAAAGTATTTATCAGTGGTGAAATCTAAGGCTATCTAGCCATGTCCATGACTTGCATTTTTTATAATGACTTGCATTTTTTATGATGACTTGCACTTTTTATGATGACTTGAACTTTTTATAATGACTTGCAGTTTTTGTAATGACTTGCACATTTTATAATGACTTCCACTTTTTAAAATGACTTGCACTTTTTATGATGACTTGCACTTTTTATGATGATTTGCACGTTTTAGAAATTACTTGCACTTTTTATGATGACTTGCACTTTTTATAATGACTTACACTTTTTATAATGACTTGCACTTTTTATGATGACTTGCACTTTTTATAATGACTTGCACTTTTCATAATGACTTGCACCTTTTATTATGGCTTTCACTTTTTATAATGACTTGTACTTTTTGTGATGACTTGCACTTCTTATAATGACTTGCACTTTTTATGATGACTTGCATTTTTTATAATTATTTTTTTCCATTCTTATATAATAAATATGAAAGTAACTCTGTCTCTCTGTCTATCTGTTACATTTTCTTGATGAAATTTGGCATAGAGATGGTTTATGATTGAAAGAATAACATAGGGTGGTGTTTGTTTTTTGGAAATGATCGTATTGAGTGGTCAAGGGTCGTCAAAAATTTGTATAGATATTTTAAATTATTAAACTGACAAGTCGAGGGTGAAATATAATTCTAATTATTTGGAAGGTATTTAGGTCGAACATAACATTCTTATTTATTTTTTTTTATTGTAATATTAATCAATATTGAATAAAAATTATAAGAAGTTAAATTTTATAAAAAACGACCAGTATCTTGATTAATATTACAATAAACTGATAAGGTCAATCAAAACATATCAATATTTTGTTTTTTTAAATTTAAGCTGTTTTCCTTTATTAAAATTGTTGTAATTCTGTTTAAAAATTCAAAATATTATTCAAAGCATGTTTGCTTTGAAGAACTCCTTTTTTCTGAATATTTTTAAAAATTTTAATTGTAATGACTAAAATTATATACAAGCAGTTTATTTAAAAATAAAAATATTTTGGATAGACCCCTGCACAGACGCAGGCATGGAATGTTTGCGGGATTACGTCGCGAATTACTCAATTACTCATGCCACAGCAAATAAGTTAGTAGATTAAGTCCTTACCAGAAGCTATTAAATTTTAATATTTTTTTTTATTTAGCCGGAAATGTTACATCTTATTGCTATTTATTTATCCAATTCTTTTATAAATTTTTCTTTGGAAATCCCTTTCAGCGTACATTTGTGCTAAAGCATTTAAAAACAAAATTAAAATATAAAACAGCATTCTTTCAAGCCCTTAAAAGGCTTAAAAAGCAGTTAAGATTTTTGTACAAAAAAAAACCCCCGTTGAATATCTTTAAATTGGTTTGCTGTTTACGTCAGCAGCCAAAATTAAAAATGATTTAAAAAAAAATCATGTTTAAAGTCTTGCATGCAACACTTGAGTGAGAACAGAGAGAAAAAAGTGAATAAATAAAAATCAAAATCGCTTAATGCATGTTTTGTGTGGCATGCATTGAGGCACTCAAAGAAGCCTGTCTATCCGTACAGTTGTTCTGCGGTCGTATAAATATTTAAATGTTTATTTAAAGCCATTATATTGTGGCTGTAGTGTGGTTAGGGAGCATGTTTGCTTTAAAGTCAACAAGTGGTGTTTGTTTAATATGGGGGCTTAAGCTTCGCTGAGTTTTGTGGCGAAATTGAGAAAATATTTCGGTGGAGCTACATAGCAGACTTAATTAAAAAAAAGAATAAAAAGAGAAGCGTTAAGATGCTGTTAACAGTTCCATATGTAAACACATAAAACTGTGTGCAATTTAAATAAATGGCTTGAAAAATTATAAAATAATTTAAAAAAATTGCATTACAGGCAGCCCGTGCACTTATTTTCCTGCCTTAAATTATTCAAAATTATTCTTACAGTAAAAGGTAAAAGGCATTGCATTAACGTGCTGCGTAATTGGTTGGCAAATACTTTACACATCAGAGAAATGTTTTTAAAAACACAATCAATTTTCATTTAAATGCCAAACAGCATGCATTTCATAAAATTTTCAAAAGTGAACCCCAACCCCGTGTTGCTCACATTCCTGCTGCCCAAATATTTATTGCTTTCAGCCATTTGGCAAACAAATTATTTCCATCACAATTTCAATTGCCAGTTGCAACACTAACAGATGCAACAATTGCATAAGCAAAATAGTACCGATAATTTAATTTCAGTTAATCTTGCATACATTTGCTTAAATCTACAATATATTTTAGTTTTATTGCCTTGTGTGTGCGGTTGTCTTTGTCCTGTGCTTCAAATTAAGACACTTTAAAGTGTGTTTGTGTGTGTGTTGGAAGGAATTCAAGCCAACAACAAATCAATTTGCTAAAGTTAAATGCAATAAAACTCAATTGAGAGTTTAAATCATGTGATCGATTTTGGCAAGTATTTAGAATGGCAGGGATACAATTACAGGGCAGTGGATATAAAAAAATAAAAATTTTATATCACAAAAAAATTTTGAATCGTTCTCCGAAATATCAAACGAGAATTATTTAACTGATAATTGAAAAAAATAATTTTTAATTGTTATATTTTGGGCATTTTAAGGTCCCAGTTGTGTAATTCCTTATGCGTCGGGGATATTTGTATAGGAAGCCAAACACACATTTTTAAAAAGCTTTTGCATTTACACTGCCCAACACAGAGGTGTAACTCCAATATATTGTAATCGCCAGAGACCGGACTGGCCATTTTATTGGTGGCTGCCGATGTGACTGAGAGCAGCTGACGTACTTAAAAGTAGATTTTTGTAAATAACGTAGATATGCATATTTTCATACAGTCACGTTAGTCAAGCATCAGTCACGTGCCAATTGTAAAAGAACCATCCTTTATCTCTACAATGAAGGAGGCTTATTCTTCATTTCTGATGCCCTGATAATCGTTTCTGAGGCACACAATCTTCCGTCTTAGCGATTTTTGTTTTATTCGGACCAGCACACAGGAGATGATGTCTACATATGCAGTGCATTGCGCCGAAACTAAAAGGGAACGGTCTTGCAAGAAGTAGTGGGGAAAGAAGGCCCTGTTGATTTTCCGGCACAATTAACAATCAATGACTTTTTCTTTGGGAAAATTTCAAATTGAGACTTTCTGTCATCAAGACCCACACACAGTCACAGCCCTTTAACAACATATTCGAGAGGAATGCGATCACTAATTACCGGAAATCTTGCTAAAAGTCATGAAAGCTATGATAACCCGGCCACAGCAGTCAATTTAAGGATATCATCTAGTCCATTTGACAGAAAATATTGTAAAAGTTGAAATAAAAGTTTTTATCACTCAAAACCATTTTTTTTATTTAGTAAAAAAGTTTTGTGGAGAGAAAAGCAAATTATAGGAGTTTTGGAATTTTTTTCTATATAAATTTCACGTTCCTCATACGATTTAATTTATCTCCCATTATGAAAGACAACGCCTACGTCACGTCATTTCTCTACATTCTCTACTCGTTGTCGACAATATTTTATTACTATTGACAATATCCTAGTACAGGGTGTTTTTTTTAAAGGTATAGAACTTCGAATTGAAATAAAACACAAGAAAATCGTTTTAATGTTCATCAATTTGGCTTTGTTGGAAGGATAATTTTATGCCATTAATGTTTAAATATGATTTCGGGCATGTGGCCGCCGCGGCTGGCTCGACAGGTCCAATTTTCAACCACTTTTTCGAGCATATGGGGCCGTATGTTGGCAATAGCGCCACGAATGTTGGCTTCCAAGTCCCCTAACGTTTCTGGTTTGTTGGCGTAGACGAGCGACTTCACATATCCCCAAAGAAAATAATCCAATGGTGTCAAATCACACGATCTTGGTGGCCAATTGACAGGTCCATTCCGCGAAATTATGCGCTCATCGAATGTTTCCTTCAATAAATCGATTGTGACGTGCGCTGTGTGGCATGTAGCGCCGTCTTGTTGGAACCACAACTCATCCACATTCATGCCATCCAATTCGGGAACAAAATAGTCGGTTATCATGGCTCTATACCGGTCTCCATTAACGGTAACTGACTCTCCAGCATTATTTCGGAAGAAGTATGGCCCAATGACTCCACCAGCCCACTGCGCACTGTTCGACGTCTCTGCGGATGCGTATTATCACATAGAGTAAACGTAGTGCGAAAACGATCCATGGTTAACCGAATTAATTGCTCTGATGGACGATTATGTCGACCATAAAATGGACGGAGCTTGCGGAAAACTTCGCGAACTGAACCATTACTTTCGAAATAAATTTGCACGATTTGCAAGCGTTGTTCTTTTGTCAACCTGTTCATGATGAAATGGCAAACCAAACTAAATATTAATCACTTGACAGCTGACAAAATGGCCGCCAGTTAAAAAAGTGATGCCAACTTAAAGTTCTATAACTCAATAAAAAACACCCAATATTTATTTTCTAAGGCACATGATATTGATAGATAATGTTAGAAGTAGTTAATTTTTGTCGAAAAAGAGTGAAAAAATTTTTTTGCTGGCGTGTTCCTGTGTGAATTGTGATTACAAAATATTAAAATCATGCGTGCGTGAACAATTTTACAGTGGTCGTGCCCAACTTTGCAAAATTGTTACTGACGTGCATGAAAGTATGTGATTATATATAATGCGTTCGTGATCGTGAGCGCCTTAAATCTTGCCATTCGTTAGCAAATTTTTACTTTCGTGATCGTGAGCATAATTTTACTCACGCGCACATCTCTAATATTTAGTGCTGTCTTAGTTATATGAATTTTACTTGCTTCAGCGGCAATGAATTCTTGAATAGTACTTTTAATATATTATGAGTGAAATAAAAACTACCCTCGTAAAATACAGGAAAGATCTGAGAAATCAAATTGAGGTGAATGCGTAAATAGTTGGAAAATTCGAATGTCCTAAACAAGTGGAAAATTTGTACAAAAGCATACCATCAAATTTAGTTTTTCTAAAAAAGTTCAAAGTTCTGTCGAATTACAAGTCGGCATTTAATTTTGTGCTCAACAGCCTGAAGTGGAATAGGATTGTATTGAACAATATTTCGGCTAATGCATTAATGAGATGGATAATGATGGTGGCCATCTGTGGGAATAAATAAAATTGGTATTTTTTACCACTCAAGTGTATGTGTGTGTGTATGCAATTTGTTGCACACACACATGCATACGTGCATAGAGAAAATCGTTTTGTTTTAATAACTATAAAAGTGGTAGTGAAATTACATGTTTGTGGCTTTTGGCTCTGTTAAAGGCACGTCAACAATGTTATAATTGTTGCAGTTTGTATGTGTGCGTATGTGTGTGTGTGTGTGTGCAATTTTAGCATTGTATTAATTGTGTCGGTTTCGGTGCGTGCATGTGTGTGTGTGTGTGTGCGTATGCGAGTGTTTGTGTGCATATGTATTTGTATGCAGCAGTGCCACATGCTGTTTGTTCCTGTTGAAATATATGGTTGATCTCTGTGGCTTTATGAGGTTGGTTTTGGTTTTCATGTTGCTGTCGTTGTTTTATGCCTGTTGTACTCTAAAAATGTTGTTGATAATAATAACGATGTTAGCAGTGCCAGCTGTTGTAGCACCGTTTCTTTCATAGTGTGAATGCATATCGATACAATAATTATTATGGGAAAAATAAAAGAGACCTTCGTTTTGTTCAAATATTTGTTGCATGCCTCTTTGTTGTTGGCATTGTGCTGATAATGTATTTTATTTTCGTTACGTTGGCGGGTCTACTGCAACTCACCACAATGCCAATACTTAACTACAATTCTTTTTTTTTTGCTGCTCTATTTTTTATTTTTTTGGTATTATGTTTTCGGTTGTTGCGGATTGTACTCATAGTGTTCATAGTCACCCGTTTAGTTTCATTGCTATGCGACGAGTGCCAAGCTTTTAATTATCAACAGTAGAGGCGTGTATGTGTGCGTGTGTGTGCTAAGTTTTAAAACTGCTATAAGTTTTGTGCTCAAAAGCTAATAAAAGACTTTTGTTATAAAATCATTTTGCTCTAATTAACGCAGCAGTTTATACGAAAACTTGGCAATTTTTACACACTTTTGTTGTTCACTGTTCATAAAGCCATAATTTGTCTGTACATGTGTGGCTTTTATTTTTTATTTAACAAATATTATCTTAGTATTTTTGGTTTCCATTTAAAAATCCACGAAATTATATATAATTCTTTTTTTTTGTGTTGCAAATTGTCACAAAGGATTTGTGAAAACTGTACATTAAAATCTGTACGTTTCCAGGTTATTTTTTTTTAATAAACAGAATTGAGGTAAAATAGCAGTAGTGCGTGGTGACAATCGATTGTACAACCTTTAGTTTAACTGGCTAGAAACGAAACCATTTAAATGGAGCAGGAGGAGAGCAACAATAAATACTTTATTTTTTTATTAAGAGCAGTCTAAAATACACTGCATATCGTCTAGGCTACAAAATATCATATTAATTTGTTTCTCATTGCTGCAGGGCTTACATCTGAAATGAACTCCTTGAATCGTTTAATGCAACAGCCGATGGAAGGTAATTTGCCTTTTTTCATAGCTCGAAAATTAACTTTGCCCAACAATTGCTGTACTCGCTATAAAAGGCAAAAGTTTTGCATTGTTTAAGATATACAAGTTAACAAGAAAAACTAATACTATTATATCTCTAACAACTTAATCAATGCTGTGAGAGAGAGAGGGAGAAAGAGAGAAAAGTAAAAAAAAGAAACAATTTTTCCTTTCAAAAGGCAGCCACAAGAGCTGCAGACAAAAAACCATCATCATTCTTTGGAAATTGTTTATATAATTTTTTATTTTACAAAATCTTTTCGACATAAGTTTACCTTTTTATACGTACGAATATTATTATCTTTATTATTGCTGTTATTTTATCTAAAGCTTACAAAAGGAAACAGATAAGGCTTTTCAAGACAGCAAATAAGTGCTGCTCTCAAGAATGCTAAAGCGCCAAGTGCACTTCAATACATCTAAAGAAAGAAGAGAATTATTAAAATAAGCAAACCAAAAAAAAAATAATATTAACAAAAGAAGAATGAGTTTAAAAGAAAAATATGTTTCGCTTTTGCGTGATTAAAAAATGAAAAAAGCTTTTAACTAAGCAACCAAGCAAAACTCCTTAAAGTATGCTATACAATGTATAGTATACATAACATTAGCATTTTGCCACCAGGCGTATGAGCAATATTTCCTTAATAAAACATTTACTGAAATATAATCAACAAGTTTGTGGAATTAACAAACTATTGTTTTAGTTATTATTTAGCAGAGTAGTAGATCGATCGTTCCCCAGCGCTTCCATGCTGAAGGTTATTGAGGCGAAAGTTTCGCATGCCTTCCATCACTCCTCTTTTAATCCTGGAGTTTTCACAACCACAAGAGTTAGTGTACAGATCTGTGAAATACGGATTCAATTATATATAGGGTCCGCAATCTAACGTTTTTTTTTCAACTAGTGCTTATTTCGTGAATGGTAACACTTAGCTCATGTCTGATTTGACAGATAATTAGTTTTATCCTTCCGCTGAACGAATATGGTTGTGTATCCAATGCGTTTTCGCTTCGCTAAGTGGGCCTGCGATAGACTTACAGAAGATGCCGATTTTGCCAAAAAAAATCATCTTTTCAGATGAAGCTCATTTTGATCTCGCATTTGGGGCACAGAAAACCCGCACGCATACATTGAAAAGCCGACGCACCCAAAACGAGTCACTGTTTGGTGCGCATTTTGGTCCAGAGGCATAATTGGGCCATTTATCTTCGAAAGTGAGCAAGGAATGGTGGCCGTTGCAGTCAATGGCGACCGTTATCGGGCCATGCAGCCATTTGAATGAAATTATTTTCCATTATTAACCGGAAGGATTGTACTTTCAAATAAAAAAAAAATTTGAGAAAATATTCAGTAGTTTTTTTATAGCATTTAAAAAAAAAGTTATTTGGCGGACCCCATATAACTAATGCATTAAACACATTCACGTCAGCAAGCTACCGACTACACGACTACAGATATAGAATCCATGTGTTTATATGGGAGAAGTAGCACGGACAAAACCCTAGCGTGTAAAAATAATCATTCTCATATAAACACATATATTCTATTTCTGTAGTCGTGTAGTCGGTAGCCTGCTGTCGTGAATGTGTTTAATACATTATACATATTAAGATTAATTAAATGGCACACAATTTCCCTTATTGTTATGGCTCGATCATGTGCTGTTTTACTATTGGGACACTTCACTTTGCATTAAACACATTCATGGCTGCAGACTAACGACCACGCAACTACAGAAATAGAATACCAGTGTTTATATGGGAATGATTATTTTTATGGTTACACGGCAGGTTGTTGTCCGTGCTAATTTTCCCATATAAACACTTGTATTCTATTTCTATAGTCGTATAGTCGGTAGTCTGCTGCCAGGAATGTGTTTAACTCATGAATCGCAAGATTTTTAATTTTGATTTGTTTATCTCAAGACGTGCTAGAAATCGTATTTTGCCTTCATTCCTTTTGCTGCTTTTATGTCTTTCTTTTCAACTGCTCTCTGCTTTCCATGTTGGTCGATGTTCTTTCTTATTAATTTTTTATATTTTATTTCCTGGTTTCTTATTTTTTAATGCCTTAAACTCTTCATCATGTTTTATATGAACATTGAACTTTGTGCTGTGTTTTGTTTTAAAGTGTGGCATGCAGCAAGTAAATCGTTTCATTTATGACTTCATTTTTCTTTATTTTTCTGTGGCGACATTGATTGTGCTATACAAATATTTTTTTATTTTGTAGGTTTATTTTCACCTTTTTTTGTATTTATTGTGTTCTTTTGTGGGAGAAGAGTGTCTGGTTTCACTGCAACTTCAAATGTGAGTTTGAAATATTTAATAGCAATTGAATAAAATTTTTAAACCTTTCAGAAGTGTTGGAGCTTAAAAATATAATTGCTTTAAAGTGTTATTACAGCAAAGGCAGTGGTGCTGTTATTTCTTGCCACGGAAATATTTAATTATTTTTTATAATAAATCTTTAATAAATATGGTTGCAGAAATTACTTAAGCTGAAAAAAATAAATTCAATTTGAATGTATTGTTTGCATATTGTTGCACGCGACAATGGAAGTTAATTAATAGCATCCTATATTTTTTTTGCACCAAACATTAAATTAACTTTTTTTCTAGAAATTTCAAAGAAAATTGCACAAAGAAAATATATAAATAAAAATTTTGGCATTTTCACTGGTTATAATTTTCAGTAATTAAAATTATTGAGTAAATAAAAAAAACATAATAATAATAATAATAATAATAATAATAATAATAATAATAATAATAATGATATGTGGCAGCAGTATTATTTGAAGAAAATAAGTTCCAACAAAATGTTGTTAGAAAATGTGAGTTATACACTATAATTGAAAATGGCCCTAGAAAACTGCATGAGATATTATTCACAACCGCAATTAATCAATTGTTACCCTCGCATATATGACGTGATCAAATATCTTTTTGATTGTACTGCAATTTCATTAAATGGTCAAAGTATTACCTCACGTGATGAGAATCAATGCAACTTTGCACACGCCCGTAAGATATTATGAGATTGCACAAGCTCTGAGTAAAGCCCCCGCATTCTACAACCACGCAGGACAACTAGTGCATGTAATAGCACGGAGGTGAACCAACCAGGGAGGTTACTCTGTAATGTGATGCGAAAGAAAAACTGAATGCGTTTGTATGCTATTTACTTTGTAATGCGCAAGTTATTCTTTCCGCATCGCATTACAGAGTAACCCCCAGGTTGAGTCCAAAAAGAAAATCAGCCGACAGGTCATAAAATACCCACCGCAAAGACAAGCCTTGCCAATCTTTCTGCCCGCTCTAATTGTTAAGTAACAACGTTCAGACTATTCCACAAATTTAAATTAATTATAACAAGTAAGAACGTTTATTCGACCTGGTCGAATCTTAAATACCCTACAATTATTTAGTAAATAAATACTTTATATATTTTATTATTTGAAGCTTTTAATAAAAATTAAGAAAAAAATAATTACGAATTTTAATAAAAATGTTTAACTTGCAGGGCCAGAGTAACACATTTCTGTGTTCGATTTTAAAACTCTGTGTTGACAGTATCACTCCGGGAAGGGCCGTGGAGGCCACATCTCACCTTTGCCATAAAACACTACAAATAAAATTTTTGGGGTAATTAAGTGTAAAAAAAATTTGTTTTCCTGACAGGGTGGTCACTTAAAGGACAAAGGCTAGGGCAGGGGTAGGGCAGGGGAACATCAGAGAACATCTCAGTTTCGTCATATTGTGTTGAATTCTTCTGATCAGCATTAGTGCGTGGTTGTGTTAGTTGTTGCCAGCCTGTTTTAATGATGAAGGCATAGCACTGGTCACTGAACATAATTGGCAGCGACTGACACTATCATGTACTAAAAGCAGAGTAACAGCACCCACCTTCGTCGGCCCTGTAGCAAAAATTAGCCGGCGAAGTAAAAGGTTGAAATAGCTACATAAAAACTGTCTATCTTCTCATCTTTCCTCATCTGTCTCCTTAATACTATCCCCTCGTTTTCAGTTCCGGCGCAATGCATTGCATATATAAAGTAAAAAAAAATAAATAAAAGTTTAAATATTTAGTTTTTGATAAATATTTCCACTATATTTCCAATGTAATATTTCACTTTAACGCCCACTAAAGTAGGCGTGGTCCAAAACAATTTTATTTTATTAAATTGAATTAAGATTTATAGGCTAATTGTTCGAAATTTGTTTTTAAATCTCAGAAAGACATGATAAATATTCCAAGCACAAAGGAAAGTCATATTTTTTTTGACTCTCTGGCTTCCAGTTCAATGCTTTGGGCTTTCTTTGATATAAAAATATATCATTTGCTTAACAAAATTACAAAAATATTTATAAAAATTATGTTTGTTTCTTAGAAGTTGCTTTAGTTCTTCTTAGAGGAACTTTTTTCCCTATAGCCGGATTCAGGTCATTTAAGAACCTGACTTGAGGTATTCTTCAGAATCTATCTAAACCAAATTTCAGGGGGCTGGCTTATGTCTTATGGACTGTATCGTGATGGTCAGATCGCCTCAGATTTCATCACTGATCAGGATTATATATATATATACTTTATGCAGCCTTAGAGCGATATTTACACATGGAATGAAAAAGTGAATGTAAACTCCAATTCTTTTTTGGAGGCTATAAAATGGCTCATTACCAAATGACTAAAAATATAAAAATCCCATCCTGTTTTTTATTACTGGCTGAAAATGGTTTCATTCTTTTTTTTTGTTCATAAAATGGCAGAGAGAACAGTGCAACACTAATAATCCGTTTAAAGTTTTTAACACAAAAAGCATTTAACAATTAAGTTTGACAGCATCAGCAGTATTAAATTTAAATAAAACTGCGGACTAAAATAAATATCTTGAATTAAGTTTTTCAGTTTTGTTTTTTTCTCTTTTAGTGTTGAAATCATGTTTTGTCAAACTGCTGTATAAGAAGAAAAGCAATAAAAAATAGAAATAAATAAATTAGAGGAAAAACTTTTGGTTTGAAAATTTAAAAAGTCTCCTAAGATGAAAAAGGGGGGCACACAAAGTGGTTTATAATCAAAATAATTCTGCAGTTTGTTTACACAGTGCAAGTTTTTCAACTGTAAAAGTCGAAAAAATTAAAACTCAGCTTATTTTTTGAATAGATCTCTTATCGAAACTTTAACGCCGGTATTCATAAAATTTAAAATGAGTTTGAAATGTGTTTTAATCAAATTTTTTCATACAAAATTTTCTTAAAACAGATTTCAAATATGTTTTTTTATGCATATGGGGGTTAGTCTTCTATTTTTTGTGAATTTTTGTTGTTATTGTAATCAAAGACAGCTCCTGATTTAGGATAAAGTGTGGTGTTATCATCCCAGAGATTTCTTTGGTAATTTGGGCCCAGAAGACACGAATCAGATGTGCGAATTTTTTTAAAAATTTTTATTAAAAATTTTTTTAAAAGCTTTTATTAAATTTTTTTTTAAATTTTCATTAAAAATTTTTTTTTAAATTTTCATTAAAAATTGTTTTTAAAAATTTTCATTAAACATTTTTTTTAAAAATTTTCATTAAAATTTTTTTAAAAATTTTTATTAAAAATTTTTTTAAAAAATTTTCATTAAAAACTTTTTTCAAAATTTTCATTAAAAATTTTTTTCAAAATTTTTATTAAAATATTTTTTAAAAATTTTCATTAAAAATTTTCTTTTAAAATTTTCATTAAAAAATATATGTTCTTAGTCTTTCCTAAACAGAGAAAAAAAATTGTAAATGCTTGAAATTTACTGTTCGAAATATCGAACACTGGGACAAAATGGGTTAAATTCTTTACGATTTTACAACAGATCGTTCTAGATTTATTTCGCTCTAAACGTTTTTAAAAAATTCAACTTCATTTGATAGCCGTTTGGAACGTCTTTTTGCCTTCTATGTAAATTTAGAAATTGTGATTAGTAGCGGAATTAGGCCCTTGAAGCACACTTTTTCTTCGATTCTCTTCAAATACTGTGCCCTGAATACGTACGGATTTTATGCAATTTGATGTAAACGATCTTGTAACTTGTATTGATGATATATTTAAGCTGGCTAATGGAATTTAATTTTTTCTTACCATAAACTAATTTTTCTCCGGCGCAAGGTGGTTCAACTTACCTGCAAAATAAAATAAATTTCTATTAGCATATGGGAATGCGTAATAATAAAAAAATATATACATTTTAATATAAAATTAAATTCATTTTAAAACCATAATGTATTTTTGCTTAAAATAATTTTAAAATTTTGCTAAATTTGTTTGTGCTCAGCTATTCAATTGGAAGCTTCTATTGGCATAATTTCTATCTTGTGGCAATTATTCAATTTGGTTTTGTCTTTGGCAATTGTAGCAGCTGTTGCCAGTCATTGAAATTCATTGTTTAATATATTTCATATATTCAACCGGGTGATTCTTATTTTGGGAGTATTTATTCTAATACATAAATTTGTTTTTGCCTTGTGTTTTTGAAACATTTAAAATTTTTAGTGATAGTACGAATATAATGGGATTGGCTATGATGTCTACGATTTTTTAACGCTAAAATAATTAAAATTTTTGTGCAGTGGATATTAAATTTCTTTGAAAACTCTGCCTCATTTCTTGTCTTTGAGGCATTAGAAGGTATAATGCAAAATAATAATAATAATAATAATAATAATATATGGACATAGACGCGAAGGCTCATCCCCAGCATTGAGGCGTGAGCTCAAAAACAATTCGTGGAAGTAAACTACTTCCTGACACAGTTTCTGTCAGGGCATGGCTACTTCCTCCAATATCTTTACCGCATGGGCAAGACAAGGAACCCCTTCTGCATGTACTGACTGCATCACATGGAACGACGACGCAGGACACACGTTCTTTCACTGCATCAAGTGGCAGGATGCGCGAGGCGTGCTAAGGGAACAGATCGGTGAGTTTACTCCTGATAATATTGTAATCAAAATGCTGGAATGTAATGACAAATTGAGTGCCGTAGGCAACTACGTTGAATATTATGTATGAATTTTTATTAGTCGAACTTTCTTATGCAAATTGTTAATTTTTTTAACGGGCTTAAGTTCAAATCTGCAAGACTGCAATTTATAAATGAATTTTTGTTCAAATTCTATTTATTATTTATATTAAGATTGGAATATTAAGAATATTTTCAATAATCATCAAACCAGCAGAACGGATCAGTACTGATTTCGAGGCCGCTACACCATCTCATCAGCGTTCTTTGTTAAATTTTTCCACTTTGTTTTGCAAGTGGTGCTAGTTAGTAGGAATATCAACTATTTAACCAATGTTTTTAACGAAAATTGAATATGAGAAGTTTCCACATTCATATTTTTAAGTTATTACCTTTTTGGTTAGTACGAAATTCCCCAACCCTGACGATTTATATTCCCAATATTTCATATATCTCTTTCGCTTTTTCCATTGAATATGATTTACAGAGGAAGAAAAAGGACCTCGACCTACTTTTACAGAACGAGTCCACGCCTATAAGTCCTCAGCATAATCATGTAAAAGCACCACAATGGGTGCGTATGACGGGCCCAGACATGGGCACATAAAGAAGAGTCCTTACCAGGACGCAGTTTCTTGGCCTTTACGAAGTAATGCAGAAAGCAGTCTCGAGAGGGCAAACACACCACAAAAAGGGGGGGATTGTTTTAGAGGAAACACCACTGGACGCAGTTGGCGACGGTCACTGCAAGTGCCAAGGTATTTTAAACACACCTCACTTGCCAAAAAAAAGAAAGAAATATTAATAATAATTCTTCTGGCTTTTTTGACATCTTTTTAATTATTATTCTACTCTAATATTTTTAAGCTTAAGGTCTCTTTATTTTTATTTAAATTATATTGTGTTAATTTTCAATATTTCGTCATTTCTTTGTGTGACTTCTTCAGGAAATAAAAGAATTAATTTCCTAAATAAGTCACACAAAGGAGTGGCGAAATATTGAAAATTAATATATTTTAAATAAAAATAAAAAGACCTTAAGCTAAAAATATGAGAGTATAATAATTATTAATAATAATACTTGGGTGCTGTTGGATGAAGTAGTAGAACACGAGATTGTGAAGGGGAGGATCCTGAGTTCGAGCCCGCGCTGAGTCATGAAATATTGTGTTGAATTCTTCTGATCAGCATTAGCGCAGGGTTGTTTTAGTTGTTGCCATCCTGTTTCAATGATGAAGGCATAGTCACTGATCACTGAACATAATTGGCAGTGACTGACACTATCATGTACTAAAAAGCAGAGTAATAGCATCCACCTTCGTCGGCCCTGTGGCAAAAATTAGCCGGCGAAGTAAAAGGTTGAAATAGCTACAAAAAACCTGTCTATCTTCTCATCTTTCCTTATCTGTCCCCTCAATACTATCCCCTCGTTTTCAGTTCCGGCGCAATGCATTGCATATATAGGGGGTCACCCCCTGAGTGCTGGTCCAGGATAAAAAAAAACCGTATATGTTTTCAATGAAATTGTCAAATATTAAAATAATTGTGTAGATATCATCCCTTTCTGTCAAGCCTACAACAAACATCCTCTCTCTAGTGTTTTAAAAATAAAATATTATTAAAGTTCTAGCTTTTTACTAAATAATAGGCCAGTGCTGATATACGATAAAAATATGAATATGACATTTTTTTATTAAAATATATATATTTTTTTATTTTATTATTCATTAAGCTCAAGGTCGTTTTTTATATAAAGTTATTACAAGTTTATTTTATTATTCAATATTTCGTTACAATTTGTTAACTTCATTTGGAATAAATAATGGGAAATTTAAAATGAAAATATTTTTAATATTCAATTTCCTATTACATATTCCTGATGATGTTAACAAATTATTAACGAAATATTGAATAATAAAATAAAATAAAATTGTAATAATTGTATATAAAAAAACGACCTCGAGCTTAACAAAAAAAAAAAAAAAATAAAAATAAATTACCAAAATAAAGTTAATAACAAATATTTTATTTTTAAAGTGCACATTGTTTTTTCATACACTTAATTGACAATGAGAAAAGCATTATATTTTAAAATCGTGCACTTAAAACATACAACATAATTTCCAAATCATGAACAATTAAATCCGTCTTTGTTTACTTGTGTTTTAATTCCATAAAACAAACTAATTTAAATGCAATTTTGCTTTATTTAATAAACTGTTTTTTTATATTTCTCTAAACTAAATGTCTCTCTAGGGTCACATTATACGATTTATAAATATCAATAAATATTTCTAAACACAAATGTGGCCGTAATTTAAATGACAAAAAAATAAATTGATTTAATTTTTTAATAGCATTCATTAGGTTCATAGCTGCTCTAAATTAATTCTAAATGAAAAAATTTCAATTTTCTCAGGGGAAATCCTATACAAATAATGCTTTATTACAACTATTTTTCTTGCTGGCTGCTAAACAGTTTTGTTAATCAGTTTCTTGCTATAAAAACTGTAGGCTGTCATGTTAAAATAATTTCATTATGCTTTTAATTGATCATAAACTTTAATTATATATGAATGTAGCACAAATTGCCGTGTTCTTTTAAATGCAGCAATAATCTGTTTGTAACCTGTAGCGTATGAGTGTTATTTATATCGTGTATACGTCACAGCTTTCAATTGCAGTAGAATTATAATTCGTTATGTGAGTTTTGTAATTTATTCGTTGTTCACTTTAGAATGTTATTTGTTTTATATTATGGAAAATTGCAGACAGTTGAAAACCATTTATTTAGATACAGTCGAATCTGCTTTAGTGCAAAACGCTTTACTGAAAAAAATCGGATTACTGAAAGCGATACAAATCCCCGTACTGGTTTTAAACGCAGCTAGTATTATTCACTTCGCTTTAGGAAAACATCGGTTTACTGAAAATATCGTATTACTGAAAAATAAAAGCAAGTCCACAACTATGTACATTTTGTATGAAACCTACTTCGCTTTAGTGAAAAAATAAACAATGCCAAATTTATTTATTAGAAATCGATTGCATAACTTAAGGCTGAAACAACTGTGCATGTTTTGTCTGTTAAATAGCAAAATGTATTTATCCTTTTCGCTCTTACGTACTTTGTGGTATTTTTTCTATTATATTGTTAATGCAAGTGGCTAGACATTTTCGAGGAATTCGTTTTACTGATTTTAAGCAGTACGCTTAACTGTAACAAATTTCAGTAATCCGAACTACGTTTTAGAGAATATATCGGATAATTGAAAAAAATTGGATTTGGGTTATTACCAGTAAAGCGGAGTCGACTGTATTATGAATATTATTAGATGTTGCATATGCAATTACATGCCACAAACATTTTAATCGTTTATATACAAAACTTTATGATATTTATGAAAACGGCTTTTATAAAATATTCCAAAGATTTAATTTTACGGAGAGAAGATTTATTTTCTTTCGTTAGAAAACATTATTGACAACGAATTTTTTGGCATATAATTGCGTTACTTTTTGTACGTGTTTTATACCTTCCAAAAGTGAATTGAAGGGTATATTCACTTTGTCATTCTGTGTGTAACACAGCGAAATATTCCTCTAAGACCCCATAGAGTATATGTGACGGCGCATAGAGAAAGGGACTTAAGGGTAAAAAAAATGAATTTTCATTTTTTTTTTTTTTTGATGTGGACAACATCTGAGCATCGAATGAGACCGATCCCAAACCCCAAAAGTGTTCCCTCCCAGAGATATGCACGTTTTATGAAATTGAAATACATCAAAGATACACGTATTTAAATCTTTAAAATGGCTCTCCTGAACAAAACCGGTTTTTACCCTTAGGTCATTTCTATTTTGCGCGTCACATATATATTCTTGATCAAAGACGAAATCCAAGGCAATTTAGCCCTGTTTCTGAAAACGTCCAAAGGGAAATAGCCAGACTCTTGAAATTGGACATAAATATATTCTGAAGCATAGCCCAGGTCAAGTTCGTAAATGGGCTGAATCGGGGAAAAAGAGGGAAAAAAGTTCCCCTAAGAAGAACTAAAGCAGCATCTAAAAAATACATCATTTAAACATATTTTTTTGTAATTCAGTTAAAGAAATTATGAACTTGGAGCCAGCAAAATAAAAAAAAATGTTTTTTTGGACCCCGCCCCTTTTAATGGGCGTTGAGGTACCATATTATATGGCAAAATAGTGTAAAATGAGGTGCTGTTGGCTGAAGTAGTAGAACACGAGTCTTTGAAGCGGAGGAAGTCATGCATATTGTGTTGAATTCTTCTGATCAGCATTAGTGCGTGGTTGTGTTAGTTGTTTCTAGCCTGTTTCAGAGATGAAGGCATAGCACTGGTTACTAAACATAATTGGCAGCGACTGACAAGATCATGTACTAAAAAGCAGAGTAACACCAACATTCTCCTTCTTCGGTCCTGTAGCAAAAATTAGCCGACGAAGTAAAAAGGTTGAAGTAGCTTAAAAAAATTCTCTAGCTTCACATTTTTCTTCATCTCTCCCCTCAATACTATCTCCTTTCCTTTCTAGTTCCGGCGCAATGCACTGCATATAGAAGGGTCATATCTTGAGTGGTGGTCCAAGATAAAAAAATATATATATTTAACAACTTCTTAAATACATTCCTTAATAATTAAATTTTAAAGCTGTTATGACGAAGCTGAGATATTCTCTGATCTTCTTTTGCCCTTCCCTCCCCCATCTTTGTTCTATAAAACAAAAATTACATTAATAACCCTAAAAATATACTTTTTAGTGTTTTATGACAAAGATGTCAAAGATGTCACGGTTGCTCTGGGAGTGACTCCGACAAAATAGAATTTTTAATATTAAATTGAATTAAGATTCTATAAGCTAATTGTTCCAAATTTTTAATTTAAATCTCAGAAAGACATGATAAATATTCCAAGGCACAAGGGCAAGTCAACATCAGTTTTTGTTATTCAACTTACACAGCAGAGCAGAACAGCTGTTTTCGAAAGACGCAACCCTTTCATCATCAGTGCTCATGTGTATTGTGTTTGTCACCACTTATTAGGTGGCTTAGTTGAATGTGATAACAGTTCCTATTTACACAAATTTTATTGTGAAAAAGAATACGAGAACTGTATCAACCTGATGTTAACATGTTATTGTTATAATACCCGTGTTACCGTTTGATTATTTTTCTTCATGACCCATTTTTTTGAATTTTTTGTTCCATCATACCTAAGTCAAACTTTTTTGGTTTGAATTTTATACTTAAGTACATGTGAACGTTTTCCCAATTTATTATTGGTAGCTCAAGCCATAGCTTAAATGTTTTAACGAACATTTTATGTTCGTTAACCTTGGAATATTTATCATGTCTTTCTGAGATTTAAATTAAAAATTTCGAACAATTAGCCTATAGAATCTTAATTCAATTTAATATAGCAATATAAAATGTTCTTTAAAATTCTTACTACATAGAATTTTTAATATTTTTTTTTCTTGGACCAGCACTCAGGGGATAACCCCTATATATGCAATGCATTGCGCTGGAACTGAAAACGAGGGGATAGTATTGAGAAGACAGATTAGGAAATATGAGAAGATAGACAGTTTTTTTGTAGCTATTTCAACCTTTTACTTCGCCGGCTAATTATTTGCTACAGGACCGACGAAGGAGGGTGCTGCTGTTACTCTGCTTTTTTGTACATGATAGTGTCAGTCGCTGCCAATGACTATGCCTTCATCATGACCAGTGACTAGGCCTTCATCATTGAAACAGTCTGGCAACAACTAACACCACCACGCACTAAGGCTGATCAGAAGAATTCAACACTATATTTCATGACTCAGCGCGGAATCGAACTCACGACCCTCCGCTTCATAGTCTCGTGTTCTACTACTTCAGAATATATTGATTATCTACATTTAAATAACTTTCAAATCATGTATACTTTGTGGCTATTGGTTAGCGAAAAGATATTTAAAAGTGTACCACAAAAAATTTTTTTACCAATTTATATCTGAGATATGCTTCAATTGAACTTTAAATAAAAAAATTATAATAATTGATATATCATTTTACTGAACTCATGTGCAGCTTTAAAAATCGTATTGCCTTCTCTACTCCACCTCGATGGTGCTGTAACACGAGAGCTTAGGAATAATCGAGTTGTTTGCCATAATGATAGTTTGGTCATTAGTACTGCAAATTCCATTTCTTTAATACAAGTCCTTTTTTTTTTTTTGTTAAAAATACATATTTACAAGTACATCAATTTCTCACGTACATGATGCTTTTTCTAATCAACAGTTGGACAATAAGTATAATGGCACTTAAACTGTCTGTTTTATACTTGTAATAAATAAATAACAAAAAAAAAAACAATAACAAAATAATACTAAATAAACTTTATGCACACCGACTTTGGCCAGACTCCATAAATGTTTTTGTTTTCTCTGCAAATTATCTTTGCTGATACAAAACCAAAAACAGCGCAGCTAGACAAAAAAAAAGGATGTTAAGTGGACTCATTTGAAGCAATTTAACTGACATCTTAACCATATATTTGATGCATGACAGCACTAAAAAACTGAAATGTTACCATATTTGGCTACTGCTAGAAAATGATGGATAAACAAAAAACCAACAAATGGTTTTGGTAAACACAGACCTACAACATGTAGCATAGAAGTAATGGAAACAAAAATGTTATGAATATTTTTAGGTAAAAAAAAGCACTAAAGAGAGCTGGTGGTTTTGGAAATTCTTTTAAGAACACGATTGATGTTTTTATGCATTATTATGAAATATATAATCATATTGCAGGTAGACTTTGGAAGACAACCGCTTAGGCCAGAGGTTCCAAGCAGGGAACCCTCTACATTTCTACCATATTGCCAAAAGCCACAAAATATATGAAATTTAAATCCAACTATGAGAAATTGTGTTCAAACCACGAACTAAAAAAAAAATAATTCATATTAAAGCGACTATAGCCAAAATGTGCAATGAACAGTTGAAAAAGTCACTGCGAGCAAAAACATATTTCCAATACAAATTAGAAAACACTTGACTGAGATTTTGCTAAAGAAATACTGCAAAAAACTCTTCAGCATAAATAAATATACGAATGCAAAAAAAGAAAAACGAATTGCAAAACATTTTCAAATACATGTACAAACAAATGCACACACACACTCACACAAACACTTAAACACTTTTGTACAGCAATCACACAATTTGTACGAGCGTAAAGAATTTCCTTCATTTTTTTAACTTCACAGTCGTATATTACACTTGACACATGTGATATTACCCTTGGGCCATGAGTTAAAATTGTTGATATTCAGTTGAGCTTTTGAATTTTTCCTCTAGTATCATTTTCCATTTCACAATTTTTGTGAATGTTCATATAAATAAATCTTTATATATTTATATATAAGACTGGCTGTACTGGAAGACTGTTTTGGATTGTATTATTTTGAATGAAAGGTTTTGTTAGTTGTATGGTGCAAGCAGAAGAACAAAAAAAAGAACAAAAAAGGAAATACTACAATAAATAAACAGACACAAGTTGCTTAGAAAAGTGCTAAACAAACTGGATACAAACAAGTAAAAACGTTATATTCGACCGGGTCGAATCTTAAATACCCTCCAAATATTTAGTAAGTGAATTTAAAATGTTTAAGTTGGTGGAACAGAGTTCCTTTATATAATATCGTACGTCAATGCCCACTAAAGGGGGCGGGGTTCAAAAATAGGAAATATCATGTTTTCCACAGACGAATGTATGGGCATTGCTGGACTGTCTTAGACTTCATCACTGATCAAAGGTCATTTAGCGGGAAAAGGGGGAGCCGCTTGGGATGATTATATACAAAATTTAAAAAAATTTTTTTTTTTTTGGTAGGGTCATTTTGAGGGTGAAGGGGTAGGGAGGGGTAGGGTGAAACAGGTAGTCATAAAACTCTAAAAATAAATGCTTAGGATGATTATATACTAAATTTAAATTTTTTTTTATAGGGTCATATAGCGGGCAAAGGGGGAGGAGGGGGTAGGGCAGAAATCGGCAGTCATTAAGCTCTAAAAATAAATGCTTGGGATGATTATATACAAAATTTAAAAAAAAAATTAATTTTTTTTTGGTAGGGTCATTTAGAGGGTAAAGGGGGAGGAAGGGGTAGGGCAGAGTAGTACCAGGTTTCGTCTCAGCTTCGTCATTAAAGCTTAAAAGTGTTATTTCTAAGGATTGTAGGCTTAAGTAAAACAATTTGTCAAATGTTTATGCTATTTTTGCATATAATAACGCCCACTAAAGTGGGCGGGGTCCAAAAATTATTTTTTTAATTTTATGGCTCCAAATTTAAGGCGTTGGACGGTATTTGATATAAAAATATATCATTTGCTTCACAAAATAACCAAAAAACTTTAAAAATTATGTTGTTTTTTCTGGGTTGGTTTAGTTCTTCTTAGGGGAACTTTTTTTCCTCTTTCCCGATTTAGCCCATCTTCGAACTTAACCTGCTCTAAGCTTCGAAATATATTTATACTAAATTTTAAGGGTCTAGCTCTTTTCGTTTGGACTGAATCGTGATTTCCACAGACGGACGGACGGACATGCTCAGATCGTCTTAGATTTCATCACTGATCAAGAATATATATACTTTATGGGGTCTGAGATGGATATTTCGATGCGTTACAAACGTAATGACAAAGTGAATATACCCCCCAAATTCTTTTTTGGAGGGTATAAAAATGCATACAAAAATTATTTTGAAATCTGCCATTGAAATGAATTTATATTGAGCAAAGAAAAAGCAGAATGATCCATTAAGATCCGCTCCCAGCCACAGGATCCGATTTCCCTTTTAGTTTTGTTGCAGTTTAACGGCAGTTAAACTGGAAAAATCCAATACTTTTTAATGTCACTTTTGCGCAATTTTTAAAGGGTGTTTTTTTATGAAGTTTTTTTTTTTTATACGAATCACTCTGTTGTCTGACAGCTGTTTTGCCAGTTTAAAGTGACGTCTCTACTCAGTATTGTTTGGCAAATCATCATGAACAGGTTAACTCCAGAACAACGCTTCCAAATCGTGGAAATTTATTTTCAAAAATAGTGTTCAATTAAAAATGTTTATCCGCTTTTTTACCGCAAAATTCTCTTCAGTGATGAGGCGCATTTTTGGTTCAACAAGCAAAATTGCCGTATTTGGAGCAAAGATAATCCACACGCCGTTCAAGAATTACCAATGCATCCCGATAAATGTACTGTTTGGTGCGGTCTGTGGGCTGGTGGAATTATCGGTCCTTATTTCTTTAAAAATGAGGAAGGACGACGCGTTACCGTGAATGGAAATCGATACAGAATCATGATCAATGAATTTTTGGTGCCAAAACTTCAAGATATGGATGTAAACGAAATGTGGTTTCAGCAGGATGCTGCCACTTGTCATACTGCGGGCGAAACAATGGACTTATTGAAAGAACATTTCAACGACAACATTATTTCGAGAAATGGACCGGTGAATTGGCCTCCGTGTTCGTGTGATTTGACGCCACTCGATTATTTTTTTTGGGGATACCTGAAATCATTGATTTACGCGGATAAACCAGCAACGATTGACGTGTCATTGCTGAAATACGCCCTCAAATGCTTGAAAAGTTGGTCGAAAATTGGACCTCCAGAATGACCTTTGTGCAAAATAGTCCTGGTGGCCATATGCCCGAAATTATATTTAAATGTTAAATGACAAAAAATTATCTACCAAATAATTTTTTTTTTTGCCATTTCATAATTTGGCATGTGTTTTATTAAAATTTCAAATCAGCAAGCTTTTATAAAAACACCCTTTAGTTTCCGTGCCGAGTATAAAGCTTAGAAACTGCTGCTGCTTGAAACAGTTAGCTCGATACTGTGAAACCTGAGGCTTCGGGCTCAGTCATGCATATGCTGCATGTGCGTGGTTGTGTTAGTGGTTGTAGGCCTGTTTCAGTGATGACGCCGAAGCACTGGTGACTGAACAGTTACTGGCAGTTAAAGCTTAAAATGGCTAAAATGTAAGGAAAGAAAAAGAAGAGGAGAGGAAAAGTCCCTCTTTTTATTTGCGGCGAAATCAGAAGTCATCCTCTAAAACAAAAATTAGTTTTGGCTTGGTTTCGTCTAATAAGAAAAACTATATATTTTATTTTTTTCCCCTTTCTAATGCATGATTTATCATTTATATAAATAAATTTCCTTTATTATGTTATTAAGTTAACCTTGTTATATACTAACATTTGCATTGAAATTATTTCTGAAACTAAAGGAGACTAGCGAAAAAGTGTTAAGATTAAGAACAACGAAAGGGCAGAGAAGAAATGCATGATATGAACGTGAGACTGTTTTATTTAAACTACGTGCTGTATGCGAAACCCGGCTAATGCCTGCGGTTTTGCTACACGAATCGCATTTTAATCAAGGCAGCCGAAAAATAGCAAAATGAAAAAAGGGGAAATAGAAAGAGGGAAAGAGGGAGAAAAACTACTATAATCATATACATGCAATTTAAGGCTGTACGTCTCTTGCTCTTTAACTTTAAGTCCTTTGGCGTCTTCTTATCTGTTTTGTGTATGTGTGTGTGTGTGAATACGAGTACTTGTAGCTTAAATGTTATATGATTATCCACGTTGCATATTATGTGTTACATTAGATTACGTGCAGCATATAATTTGTGCTTGAGGTAATGAGCACACACGCTCTGTTGTTGTCAAGCTGTTTGGTAACATAAATGTTGCATGCAACATGTGTTGGCATTCAAGGTGTTTTCCTTTCATATTTAGCTATCTAGTTGTTTGCTTCGTTTTTTTTTTTTTTTTTTTTTGCCATGGGAAACTTTAAGGTAAAAGGTAATTTTTATAAAAAGCACATGAAAAGAGAATAAATAAAATGAAATGGTTTTTTGTTTAAAAATCAATAAAAACTCTCAAAGTTGTTTATATGTAAGCCTTTTGGATAAATTTATTAATTGACTAGTTGCACAAACAGTAAAGTGTGTTGTTAATTCAGCGACTACAACATCTAAAGCCGTGGGGTTGATCTCCCACTTACTTGAAAATGTGGGGGAGGACTTTTTCCGAGTTGGTTTAGAGCGTGGCTGTTTAAATAACGAAGTAATAGCAACGCCAGGGCTTAATACTATCAACGACCTCATGGTCAGAATAATTCGACGGTCAGTTAAAATAAAACTGTATAAAGAAATAAAAAAATGTTCTCTCTATCTCTCCCCCTCATGAACTTCTGTTAAATGAAATCATTAAAGACTCATGACATTAAAAAAAAATCAATGAGTGTTCGAACTCACGGGCGATGTGTTAACACCTTTTTGTTTATTTATTTTATATTAAACCCACAAAAACAAAGAGAATGCAAAGCAACAGACAAATGTACATACATACATTGTTATGTTTGTACATAAGCTACATACGTTGCTGTCTTGCTATCTCATTTTTATATATGTACGTATAACCACGTCACTATTCTCTTTGCTATGCATAAGACAAAACCGAAGATCAACATAAAACACTTTTTTATTACTCCAAATTAATACTCCGAATTAAAACACTTAAATCTCCGCTCGCCGTTATCGGATCGCCTCAATTTTTGGCCTAAACTCTTCGTCGAAACCCGCACTAGCGTTTTAATCCAAAAATTAATAAAATCGGCTATGAATTTCCGGAGAATATCGCGTGGGAAAATTATATGAAAATCGCCCAATAATCACTTTCAATACCGACTGCCAAGCAACAACAACAAACAAACAAAGTCTTACACTTACACTTGCGTATGTATTGAAACTGATAGTTTACTGCCCTAGAGGCGCGCGTATAGATGTTAACACATCAAAAACTAATAGAAGTGAAATACTGAAACTTGTATAATTAGCAGTCAAGACCATTAGACCATAGGACTAGTTGATTTCCCAAATTTTCCCACACATTCAATGGCAGGATATCCTAAATCCCTGCAAATGTCTACTAAATACTGTACTGCTGAACGGATCATCTTCTTCCAATGATCAAATGATCAATTTCCTTTCATCACATGAAGTGTGCATTCCTCTACACTCGCCCATGGTGGTCTTATTTTATGAAAAAGACCAGCCAACATTTCATTCTTCTGGCATATAAGTATTTTATTTTTTATTTTTTGTTCACTTATTTAATGATGCTGTTGTAAATGTTGTTAAAACTGTTATCTCACACAGACTGATATCCGTTTTAGTTCAATGTACGAGTGAGAGTATTGCATTTCATGTACATGATGTTCTGCTTCCAATCTGTTGTATCTCGTACGCACAGCCTGTTTAAATGATGGCTGGCAGCAAGCAGTTGTTGTTCTTCTGTGATGTTTGTTTGGACTAATAATTGTACAAGTTTCTTGTTAAAGGCTGTTTACGAGACATGTGTTCACTTTTGTCTACACGCCTATTAAATCGTGTATGTATTCTTGACAGCAAATGATTGATGTTATTATTTTTTATATTATTATTTTTTCTTTTCGTTGCAGACAAAGTAAATACTGAGTTAAAAATTGTAGATGCGAATGTATTTACAACAAGTTTTTACTGCAGAAGGTCAATAAACGTTTACGAAATGCTACAAACAGCTCTTTTAACAGTCAGTGAAAATAGCAAAAGTAATCAGGCAATTTTTTTTCAATAATATGCTAAATGCTAAATAAAAAAAATCCTTTTTTTTTAATAATTATTTTGCTAAATAAAAATAAATGGTTTTGGTTGATAGAATTACAAAAATTAATCGTCAGGGTTGGGGAATTTCGTACTAACCAAAAAGGTAATAACTTAAAAATATGAATGTGGGAACTTCTCATATTCAATTTTCGTTAATAACATTGGTTAAATAGTTAATATTCCTACTGACTAGCACCACTTGCGAAAAGTGGAAAAATTTAACAAAGAACGCTGATGAGATGGCGTAGCGGCCTCGAAATCAGTACTGATCTGTTCTGCTGGTTTGATGATTATTGAAAATATTCTTAATATTAAAATCTTAATATAAAAAAATAATAAATAGAATTTGAACAAATTCATTTATTAATAAAATAATACAAAATCATTTGCAGTCATGCAGATTCGAACTTAAGCCCGTTGAAAAAATTAACAATTTACATAAGAAAGTTCGACTAATAAAAATTCATACATATTTTAAAATATTAATCAAATAATTTTTTTTCTAATTAAAAAAAAACTATTTTCAGTGGCAAAAATACCAAAATTAATTAGGCAAAATTTTTAAAATAATTTTTTGCAAAAATACAAAACTTAATTATGTAATTTTTTAAATAAATATTTTTACTAATTTATTTTGCTATATAAAAAAATAATTTGCAGTAATAAAAATACAACAATTAATCAGACATTTTTTTAAATATTTTTTTTGCTGAATAAAAAAGAATTATTTTTAATAAAAACACAAAAATTAATCAGAAAATTTTTTTAAATTTTTTTTCAAAATAAAATAAAAAGGCAAAGCTATTTTTTTTAGTGATAAAAATACAAAACCTAATCAGGCAATTTTTTTAAATATATTTTTGCCAAATAAAAAAAATTTGTTAAGGCTATTTTTTAAATATTTTTATTTCTCTAAATAAAAATATATATATTTTGAGTAATAAAAACACAAAAATTAAGAAGCAAATTTTTTAAAATAAATTTTTGCTATATAAAACAACAAAAAATTTTTTTGTGTGATGAAAATACAAAAAATTATCAGGCAATTTTTTTAATAATATTTTTTTTTTTGTTAAAAAAAAAATGATTTTGAGTAATAAAAATACAAAAAATTATAAAACAATTTTGTTTTATTAATTTTTATATATGTATTTAAAAAAAGATAATTTTGAGTGATAAGAATACAAAAATTTTTTTTAATAAGTAATTTTTTTTTGCTAAATAAAAAAATAAATTATTTTCAGTGATAAATATTAATCAACCAATTTTTTAAATAATTTTTTTAGAGGACACAAGTCTTCCTTTTTTGTACGCAACATTAAATTCTAAAAATCATTCAGATTGTCCTTCAGCAAAATCAAAGAGTGTTCCATTAATTTAAGCTAAAGAGACTCAGAGAGAATTACCAAAATCGTAGATCACGCGATCAGGTTTTCCTGAAACTCATTTAATTCTGCTCTTCGAGTGGAAGTAGCGGATTTTGAGAGCCCCAGATATGAACATTTTATTTCTTCCCATAAGCCCGTAAATACCACTACTCGCTCAAGACGATGTTCGCCTCAAGAGCGTTCTCTTCGTTGTAGAGATCGATGGGTGGCACTTTCCACGAAAATATGTCTAAGTCTCTTAATAGAATTCTGTCTGGTGATACCCAATTGTATGACATGTTGTCCGGCTCATTTTCGGCCACATCGCCAGACGCAATTAAGATATTTTCGATAGAACGATCAGAAAGTCTTTTGTGGATCCACTCTGTTCGAGTGGACCATCTAAATGGCAAATTGTGTGCCCTACTGTAGTGACACAATTAGAAAATCAAAGTCGAATTTCACGCAGCACTAACACCACCAAACCATGACTGGTAAAAAAGTCGACAGAATTATTTCACCCTCTTGCAGAGAATAGCATCTCATCGTTAATGTGCAGCGCTCTAGATCACAAAAGCCCAAATGCAAAAGTTATAACATATTCCCATAGAATGATTTGCTTTTCGCCCCCCGGTACAAGTCTCTGGTTAAATATAGATCATGGCTCAAGATCATTACACGACCTACATTTATATCATATTGAAAATGTGGCCACGTGTAGTGTGAGTTTGTGGTGTATTTTAAAGTAGTGGACGTTATATTTTTTTCAAGCATGATCGTGTGCAATTTATCAGTTTTTTTGTTAATTCCCAGCAACCCAAAAAGAAATGCATCAAGACTAAAAAGGCAACTGTGGCAGGATGGCATATATTTTAATATGTTACCAATTAAAATATTTAAACCAAAACTGCTTCATTATCCCCTGTAATGCATACAAATAGTTTAACTTAGTCCACTTTTATTAAATATTTGTGATATATTATTTTCTGGGAATATTTCAAAACTTGACCATAATGTATATTTCGTTTTCATTTGAATTAACAAGTAGACGCTTCTAAAAGCTACCAAACTTGATGTAATTTTAACCTACTTTTGCGTTGTTTCAAATATGATTTAATAAATTTTCTTTCTTCAAGACACAAGCAGCACTCAACTCAGGAAACATGTGTAAATGTCTATCTAATGAATTAAATAGAAGGACTGCTTCTTTCACAAGCTCCAGTTTTATGTATTTCTACTACCAACTGCTAATGCAATATATTATTAATTGTGTAACATGTGCGCTCTATAGCCAACAAATTCCTCAGAGAGCAAAAGTATCTAATTAAATAATAACACATGTAGCTGCTGCACTGCACAAATACTCGTACATGATCTAAGAAGTTTGCAAAGCATATGAAATTGTGGATGGATGTGAATTTATGAGCAAAACTGACAGAAAAGTAATAAATTTAAATAAATAAGTGGAAGCAAGATGTTCTCGAACAGTACAATTTGCATAAGTTAACACTCGTACATAATAAATATCAGCTTATGGAATTTTAATGGTCGTATTGGTAAAGCATGCACTTCCTAGTGCAGAAATCAAGTACATAAATAATGATGAACAATTACAAAAGCTATTTCCGAAGAGTAATTTAGTTTACAAGTTTATTGCTGCTTCTTTTTAAAATTATATATCAGATAAATAATTGCCTTTCGGCTTGTTTGATTCACATATATTTTTTATTTTTATTTTTCTCATTAAGAAACACAACTCAAAATCCAAATGCTTTTGGAAATAATATTTCATAAGGTACTTTCACACTTATTAAATACTTACGCCAAAAAGCGTAACCACTAAATACTAATGAAACATATTTTTGTTCAGATAGTGTTTATTTAGTAAAACAATTTCATACAGAACTAATAGACTGTGTCATGAATCCAATATGGTTGTAGACTATTTAACTCAATATGTACATTTTTGAATTACAAAGTTTTTTATTAGTGTTTAGTGGTTACGCTTTTTTGGGCATATATTTGATAAGTGTGAACGTACCTTTAGACTCAAATTTTTTAGTAGCATTAACTATTGACTTAAAACGGTATTAAATTAAAGTATTATGATTCGTGTTACTAAAAATTGATCGTACGAAATTATTTTTATCCGCATGAACAATAACTTTCCCAAAAACTTTTTATATCCTCCAAAAAAGAATTGGAGGGGGTATATGCAGTGTATCCCTGTAAGATTCCATAAAGTATATATATATATATATATATATATATATATATATATATATGTATATATATATATATATATATATATATATATGTATATATATATATATATATATATATATATATATATATATATATATATATATATGTATATATATATATATATATATATATATATATATATTCTTGATCAGTGATGAAATCTAAAACGATCTAGCCACGCGCGTCCGTCCAACCCTCCGTCTGTGGTAATAATGATACAGTCCAAACGAAAAGAGCCAGACATTTGAAATTTATTATATTTTTAGTAATAATATTGAGCTTGAGGCTTATTTTTATAATACAATAATTATAAAACTATTTATTTTATATTTTTATCAATATTTCGATATTCTCTGGATATCTTCTTCAGGATAACAATTTGAAATTAATTATAATATTTGAACAATAAAAAAATTTGTAAGTTATACAAAGTTAAAATTTATTATAAATAGATTTTGAAGGATAGCACAGGCCAAGTTTGTAAGTGGGCTGAATCGGGCCAGAGGTTTCCCTAACAAGAATTAAACCCATATCTAAAACAACAACATCATTTTAAAATTTTTTTTTATAATTTTGTTCAACAAATGATATATTTTTATGTAAAAGAAAAATAAGTAAGGCGTTCACCTAGGGGCTAGGAAACCAGAAAAATTTATTATTGCACCCCGCCCACATTAGTTGAGGTAAAATATATATTACATGGAAAAATAGTGTAAATATAAATGTAATAGTGTAAATTGTATTCCTTAAGTCTGCATTTCTTAAAAATTAAATGCTTAAGTAAGTTTTTTTAACGAACATTCGAACAATTAGCCTATAAATCTTAATTAAATTTTAATATAGCAATATAAATGTTCGTTAAAAAAACTTGTATATAGAAATTTAAGCTATGGCTTGGGCTACCAGTAATAAATTGGAAAAACGTTCACATGTGCTTAAGTATAAAATTCAAACCAAAAGAGTTTGACTTACGTATGATGGAACAAAAAATTCAGAAAAATGGGACATGAAGAAAATAATCAAACGGTAACACGGGTATTATAACAATAACATGTTAACATCAGGTTGATACAGTTCTCGTATCCTTTTTCACAATAAAATTTGTGTAAATAGGAACTGTTATCAAATTCAACTAAGCCACCTAATAAGTGGTGACAAACGCAATACACATGAGCACTGATGATGAAAGGGTTGCGTCTTTCGAAAACAGCTGTTCTGCTCTGCTGTGTAAGTTGAATAACAAAAACTGATGTTGAATTTCCTTTGTGCCTTGGAATATTTATCATGTGTTTCTGAGACTTAAAAACAAATTTCGAACAATTAGCCCATAAATCTTAATTCAATTTTAATTAAATGTTTAAGCTTTTACTACGGTGGTAAGATGTTGTCTGATCTTCATCTGCCCCTTACATCTTTCTGTACTTTTGCCCCCTAAATGAATTTTCCAAAAAAAAAAAAAAAAAAAAAAAATCTGTTTTCTTCTCCTATTTACTCAAAAAAATTTTTTTTTAACTTTTCACGATAAAAGTGAGATGTATTCCTCACGGACCTTCACGGGGTGACTCTGTATAGAGTTTCGAAATTGGGCACAGAAATGTCTTAAAGGAACTGTGACCCAATTTAATTTATCTCATTCCCTTTTTGCACGTTGATATAAAATATTAATACGTAAATTGCTTTTATGCTGATGGAAATCAAAAGTATAGCATACCTCAAGGCACACACATTGGAAACAGTCGTATTAAAGTAAATTTATTTTTGTTGTTTACTTACGCCAAATACCATAAAAATGTAAATTTTAATAAGAATAATAATAGAGTTTTTATTTATTAACTATTTATTTCACAATGTTGAACGAACTCTTTCTTTCGTACAAATAAATATATTTGCAACAAAAACAAAATTTTATAAATTGTTTTTGTTTCACATATATTTATACGAATGGAGGAATTCTTTCGACATTGAGAAATCGCCAGTAAATATTTGAAGGGCATTTAAGATTCGACCCGGTCGAATATAACGTTCTTCTTTGGGTGCTGTTGGCTGAAGTAGTAGAACACGAGACTATGAAGCGGAGGGTCCTCAGTTCAACCCAGCGCTGAGTCATGAAATATTGTGTTGAATTCTTCTGATCAGCATTAGGGCATGGTTGTGTTAGTTGTTTCCACCCTGTTTCAATGATGAAGGCATAGCACTGCTCTCTAAACATAATTGGCAGCGAGTGACAATATCATGTACTAAAAAGCAGAGCAACAGCAGCATCCCCCTTCGTCGGTCCTTTAGCAAAAATTTAGCTACAAAAAATTCTCTATCTTCTCATTTTTCTTCACCTGTCCCCTGAATACTATCCCCTCCTTTCTAGTTCAGGCGCAATGCACCGCATATGTAGGGGTCATCCCCTAAGCGCTGGTCCGAGATAAAAAAAAACTTCTTACTGGTTTATTTTGAGTGTTTACGATATTTAGTTTTTTTCTGCCAATGGCTCAACAGTGCGTATACACAATAAAAATAAATTAAATATTAATCATACGTCGCGTAGCACATTGTTTTGAAATTGTCTACATTTACAAAATATGTGGTTTAAACAAATTGTTTTGCTTTCCTGTCATTTTTCAACTTAATAAACTAATTTTTTTTTGTAGTTATCAACTGGTTTTGGCTGGGAAGCATTTAAATGCCAGATTTTTGTTTAGTTTGAACCATAAGATTTACGCTCGCGAGACTTGCGTGCTTTGACAGGGTAAATTGCAGAATGCAAAATATTTTTTTACATACTGTCAGTGAAAACATGGGGTTTTCTTGCTATAATATTAATTTCGCTATTTACAAAAGATTAACAAAATGTTCTACCCTGGTGTGATGGCGACATATTTTTTAAGTTTTAAAAATCTACCAACAATATTTGCACTAAGAAAAAAAGCCTTAGTTTTAATTAAGTTTTAATGAAACTCTAATGAAATTTTTCATTAAACTGATGTCACATGAATAATCTAAACCACATGAATAATCTAAACCCCCTTTTTAGCCTGTTTTAGTAATCATTCATTTGTTTTTCTTTCCATTCACCTATTAAACTGTTTGGTTTATATTTAATAAAAGTTTTTACTTAATTATGCAAAATTTAATATATACAATGAGTTCAAGCTTATATTCATAATATAAAGCATAAAGTTTTTATTTTGCTAAATTATTTTAAAATATGTTTTCAACCGCAATATAATAAATTTATATTTTTTTCGCCTCTTTGCTTGACTACATCATGTTTAGATTCACTCCATATGACATGTTTGTTTATTTTGCAGCACATGATTTTTTTGATTTTTTCTAATTTCCCATCATGTCGGATGTGTTTGTTTGTCTACGGCTTTGTTGCTTATAAATTTTATGAAATAGTTATTTTAATTGATACTCGCATTATAAAATGGAAACTGGGGAGGGGAAAATAGAATTCATTCTCTTTATACGGAAATTAAAATTGCGGTTTAATACAATTTATGGCGTTATTAAAATAAAACCAAATATAAGAATAATTTATTTGTCATGAAACTAAACAAAAGTTGTCAAAAACAAGTTTAATTAGATAAAAATCGTATAGCAAACGCAACGGTAAATAGCAACTGTAAATTGCAACTGACATAAAGAATATAATCAATTCAGAGCAGAAATTGGCATCCCCAAAAATTGCATGCCCTAGAATCATTATTGTTAAAGTAAGCCGATTTATAGAAAAAAAATGTCCGTGTAGGCCGATTTAAAAATAGTTTAACGATTTAAGTTAATCTGGTAGTCTAGACTTCTATTAATAATTAAAAGAGATTTGTGGTGTCGTGGGACACCGGATAGAAACGAAGTTCCCTATTATAAAAATATTAAATTTAAGTTCTATTCGAGATATAAAGAAAATAATTATTCGGATGTACATTTTTTATTATGATTTTTTTTTTCGCCGAACAACGAAAATACAGAATCAATTTTGTTCTCAAACGAAATTGAATTCTGTCACGGCACGGCTGCGTATGATTAATATTTGTTTTTACTTGTATGGAATCATATTACTCATACGTCTTAAACATTGATTTTGAAACAAAAAGTCTTAAGTTACGGACGTTTTTTCCCGGTTAGGGTTCCCCTCCGCATCGTCCCATAAGGAACTTCGTTCCAAAAGTAAAACTTTTTAAAATTTCGTTAAAGACTGCTGAAAGAGCCAATGGAACGCATACAGCAAATTTTACAATTACTTTTGCTGCAGACAATATTTGAACTCTTTACCCCTAAAAGGTAAAATATTAATACCTGGACTCACCTCACTTTTTGATAAGGACTGCAATAATAAAATTTCCATTTAACTAAAGACCATGACATTAACGATGAAAATTGTTATGGTCTTGTAATGGCAAGAAAACTGTTTAAAAAAAAATATAATATTAACAGAAGTTCGCTTTAATTATTGCGAAATAAATATAAAGAAAAAAAGAAAAAATAAATCTTAACACTAAGAGAAAAAAGTGGAAAATTACAGGATCTAAAGGAAAGAAATTTAAGCACCAGCACTCACGCTTTGGCGTTACCGGTGTGTGAAAGTTTTAAACAAAACAACAGCATTAAAAAAAATCATCATTATGTTGTTTAACACATACACACATATTTTTGCAATTAAACACTTTGGCTGTACATACAACATTTTTGTTTAATTTTGCCTTAAAAAAAAATAGCAACTAGATTTTTGCAATAAAATTAAACAATGTTGTGCAGAAAATATATGATATTGAAATTTCTAGAATTTCTTAATGAAAAATTCAAATTAGTTAACAGCGAAAGGAATGCCATATTTAACAACAGCCGACTGGATGTTAATGTTGTCAACCTTTCAATTAAAACAATACACTTGTAGCATCTTAAGGCCATACATTTATGTACTACGACTCCTTTATTAAGAACAAAGAAAAAAAAATTGCTATGAATTTTAAGTAAATATGTCAAGGTTGCCTATCGTTGATCACAAAAACGAAAACTGACACACAAGAGCGCAACACAAGCGATACAGAGAATACGAAAAAAATATCATCTCAAATTCACCTTTAAAAGTAGATACAACTGCTCTATGCGGGTTAGAAAACACCAGTACAACTACAACAACAATAAAACCAACATTCAGGCTGGGAAATAAGCAGATAAAATATATTTTTTATACACAACAATTTCGCTTCTTCCTCTTAAGCTTTTGAAGCTGAATGAGTATGAGCATACACACACACACACACACTAACATACAAATCTACACAAATATGCACATGTATTGTATGTGCACAAAGGATAAATATACGATTCCCAATGGCAGATATCCTAGTATAAAAGGGAAAAGCGTTATATACATGGGTGCCATTGTTAATGAAAAAAGTAAAATGAAAATAAAAAAACCAAAAAAGATTTCTAAGGATTTTAGCGAAAGATACAAAAACGTAAGAATAGAAAAAACCTTTACCTCTGTTCAATTGTTTTGTTTCAGTTCGGGTTTAGGTTAAGGGTAAGTAGTACACTTGACAACCTAATACACTCATACACACATACAAGTATATAACACAGAGAAAAAAAAATATAAAAATAAATTAACAGAAATATACAAAGACAACAATTTGTTTTTAAGGCACTTATTTCTGTTGGCTGCTTATGGCAGAGCAAACAATCTGTTGTTAATATCTTGCAAATAAGTATTTTCTTTATTATTTAAAATATACAATATTAGAAATCTGTGGAATTCATAAGAAATAATGGAAAATTTATAAAAATTATAATCTAGAAAATTCTGCTAATGAAACAATTTGTAGAAACTTAAGCTAAGAAATCGCAAATTAAAGAAAACTAGTTTTCGTTCTGTACAAAAGTCTGTACAAAAAAAAAATTGCAAAGTCCGGCCTCCAAATTTTGATATAGGAGCCAAAAGAAAAGACACGTGTATCGGCATTTTGAAAGTGTGCATCTGAATTTCCTATAGCAAAATGTCACGGATAATATTTTTGCGGAACATTTTAACCTCTTAAATCCCTGTTTTAAAAAAATAAAATAATTAATTTCCTGCAGAAGTCACACACAGGAGTGACGAAATATTGAAATTAAGAAATAAAATTAAAATAAGGAGACCTTAAGCTTAAAAATATCAGAATATAATGATCTTTTTAGTTCTTTTTTAAAAGAAGGACAAAAAAGATCCATAGCTTGTGGAGCTAGAGAGTTAACCTATTCTATAAACATGTTTTCCGTAACATTTTACATTAATTTGCTGAACGCATGTTATACCTAAAGTGTATGGCTCACATGGTTTCTTATGCCGATTAACAATAAGAGCTGGGAAACTTTTACCCCCCTGAAAAGAAATTCAGATGTAAACTTTCAAAACGCCGATGCACTTGCCTTTCTTTTTTTGTCTCCTGTATCGAAACTCATAGGCCGGACTTTGTAATTAAAAAAAAAATTACTTTGTTGTACAGTGTAATTTACATTTATTAAATTAATTGATGAACAAATTTCAAATTCTCTTTTTTCACCTCTCATATTCACATATGCGTATTTGCTGGAATATTTTCCCAGTGACACAGGAAAAAAAAAGTATACGAAAACAATGAAGTCGAAGATCCCGGATTAGATTCCTCTGCTTTCAGTCAGATCTATAAATGCTCTCCCAAGGCATGGCACTGGTTACTGACCAATTACTGGCAGCATCAGACATCATCACATACTACAGGGCAGAGGAACAGCCCCCTCTTTCATCGGCGTTGTAGTAAAAAATTAAGGGGCGAAGTAATAGGTTGAAATAAACAAAAATCTCTATTTTCTCATCTCCTTCCTTTCTAGTTACGGTGCAATGTACAGCATATGTATGGACTGTTCCCTGAGTGCAGGCACGAATATAAGGGTTCCGGTACAATAGATTGCTTGTAGGAATATCTAGTGGAGGATAGAGGGAGTACAAAGCATGAGCCTTGACGACAATTGTTACTTAAAAGACTGCAAATCAGCAAAAGTTCCAAATTGTTTAATTTTCAATGCAACTTTTCAGAATGAACGGCAGGTCCAAAATGGAAAAAAAACTAAAGCACAAGCGTATCACTTGCCTACTTTGCAAGCCGTAAATATATAATGAAAACAGTCGAATCCGCTTTAGCGCAACACGCTTTACTGAAAAAAATCGGATTACTGAAAGCGATACAAATCCCCGCACTGATTTTAAACGCAGCTAGTCTTATTCACTTCGCTTTAGCGAAACATCGCTTTACTGAAAATATCGTATTACTGAAAACTAAAAGCAAGCCCATAACTACGTTTTGTATAAAACTTACATCGCTGTAGTGAAAAAATAAACAATGTCAAATTTATTTATTAGCAATCGATTGCATAACTTAAGGCTGCAAAAAATTGTACATGTTTTGTCCGTTAAAATATTAAATGGCAAAATGTATTTGTCCTTTTCGCTCTTACGTACTTTATGGTATTTTTCTATTATATTGTCAATGCAAGTGGCTAGACATTTGATATAAAAATATTGTTCTATTGATTTTAAGCAGTACGCTTAACTGTAACAAATTTCAGTAAGCCGAAGTACGTTTTTGAGAAAAATCGGATAACTGAAAAGCGGAGTCGACTATATATATTTTTTTTCAACAGACCTCGCACATATGAATCGAAGTTTTTTTTTGTATGAAAATCCATAGTTAATAAAGTTTTGTAATAAAATTGTTATATAATTTAATTGATTATAATTCATAAACTAAAGTCCCAAAACAGATTACCTTAACTCTTCATGCATTTTATAATATTTATCATCTTGTAAATGATCTTGGAGGCACTTTGGCCCAAGTGGCCATATAAGGAGTTGGTATGCATTGCCAGTAATAAAAAAATGCTTATGGGAGTCTCTGCTATCAGATGAAACAATTGGAATAGTTGAATTGAGTTTTTGAAAATATGAGAGTGTGTGTGATTTAGGAGGGATTTTGGGCCAAATAAGGAGTGGGCATGCATTACCAAAAAATAAAAAAATGATTATGGAAGTGTCTGCTATCACACACAACAATTGGAATAGCTGAATTGAGTTTGTGAAATCATTTACAGGCCATGAAAAGTCAATTTACAGGCCATGAGAGTTTGTGTGATCTTGGAAGGATTTTTTCCCAAGTGGCCAAATAAGGAGTTGGTATGCATTTCCAGTAATAAAAAATGCTTATGGGAGTCTCTGCTATCACATGAAACAATTGGAATAGTTGAATTGAGTTTGTGAAAATATTTACAGGCCATGAGAGAGTCAATTTACAGGCCATGAGAGTGTGTGTGATCTTGGAGGGATTTTGGCCGAAGTGGCTAATTAAGGAGTTGGCATGTATTGCTAGTAAATACAAAGTTATGTGTGTGATAGAAGACACTCCTAGAATAATTTTGTATATAAATATGGATTTTCATACAAAAAAAAAAACTTCACTGTTTTTGCCATTTCGTTACGTCATAACCTATTTAACTTCACCGCCAAATACGTTGTTTCGTAACGGCTTACGTCAAAACATATTTAACTCGGCACATTTATCTTCTCACACAAACACACATAGTCGTAACTAATATCACAGGTGGCATGACTTTTTACAACTTCATTTATTTATTTATTTTATGTTTTTTTTTTTTTTTTTTTTTTGTAGCATAAATGCTGCAACAACCGCAAACAACTTGGCCACTTTAAATGAATTCATAAATAGTAAAACCTTAAAACTTTTATTAATAAAAAGTAGTTGTAGTAAAATATAAAGCGCTAAATATGAATATACAGAAAAAGCAGATTTGTTTTTTTTTGTATCACGATTATTTTGCAGCTGGGAGGAAGTTAACACGTGTGTGTGTGTGTGTGTGCAGAGAATAAATTATTTTCATTGCTGCTCGATGCGTTTGTAAATTTGTTTTCTTTTGTTGTTTTTTAATTTGAATTTTCTCTATTAAATATTTTTATTTTATATGTTGTTAGAGTTTCTGCTTTGTTTTTATTGTTGTTTAATATAAACTATTCCAGCTTTAGAAGTACTACTTGGCTTCATGTGATTATTCGAATATGCTAAAACTATGAAATAAATATAATGCTTTCAGTTTATATATAAAATAATTCAGATCTTGGTTGTCCCTTTTTTGGAAATTAATTGTAAGTAAGTAAAGGAGTTTATGCCAGCAGCGGAAATGAGTTGGATTTCCTTCAATTGGAAATTTTATAAAGAGTGGGCAAATTTGAGGTTAGCAAGTAAATTGGCTTAAAAATCCATGTTTTTCTTTATAAATTAATATTTATTGATATCATAAAAATATGAGAATTTATAATAAAATACGATGCCTAGCAAATGTCCACCTCTAGCACTTTGGCAGACGTCCAAATTTTAGTCAATATTTTGCAGCAAAGTTTTGCTTAGCTCCCAATTTCATCTTTCAGAGCATCATTTGCCTTTAATTTGTTTCAGCGGCATTAAATCACAAGAACGATGCGACCAATTGGCATCGCCTAATCCAGAAATTAAACGATAGAGAAATTTCCCACGCAAATTAACTGACTTGTTTGCCCGGCTGTGTGGAGACATTTGGGTGCTGTTGGCTGAAGTAGTAGAACACGAGACTATGAAGCGGAGGGTCCTGAGTTCAACCTCGCGCTGAGTCATGAAATTTTGTGTTGAATTCTTCTGATCAGCATTAGGGCATGGTTGTTTTAGTTGTTGCCAGCCTGTTTCAATGATGAAGGCATAGCACTAGTCACTGAACATAATTGGCAGCGACTGACACTATAATGTACTAAAAAGCAGAGTAACAGCCACATCCCCCTTCGTCGGTCCTGTAGCGAAAATTAGGCTGCGAAGTGAACAGATTGAAATGGCTACAAAAAATTCCCTATCTTCTCATCTTTCTTTATCTGTCCGCTCAATACTATCCCCTCCTTTCCAGTTCCGGCGCAATGCACTGCATATGTAGCGGTCATCCCCTAAGTGCTGGTCCAAGATAAAAACAAAAAAAAAAAAAAAGACAAGTAAAAACGTTATATTCGAAAGGGTGGAATCTTAAATATCCTCCAAATATTTAGTAAGTGAATTTAAAATGTTTAACTTGGTGGGACAGAGTTCCTTTATATAATATCGTACGTCAACGCCCACTAAAGGGGGCGGGGTTCAAAAATATACAATATCATGTTTTCCACAGACGTACGTATGGGCATTGCAAGACCGTCTTAGACTTCATCACTGATCAAGAATATATTTACTTTATGGGGTCCACTTCTCTTTGGAGGGTATAAAAATTGTATTTTGGCGGGGTCGCTCTGGCAAGGGCTGTGGGGAAAACATTTCAACTTTGTCATAAAACTCTAAAAATAAATGCTTGGGATAATTATATACAAAATTAAAATTTATTTTTTTTTGATAGGGTCATTTAGAAAGCAAAGGGGGAGAGGGGGTAGGGCAGAAACAGGTAGACATAAAACTTTAAAAATAAATGCTTGGGATGATTATATACAAAATTTAAAAAAAAAAAATTTTTTTGGTAGGGTCATTTAGGGGGCGAAGGGGAAGGAGGGCGTAGGGCAGAGTAGTACCGGGTTTCGTCTCAGCTTCGTCATTAAAGCTTAAAAATGTTATTTTTAAGGAATGTAGGCTTAAGTAAAACAGTTTGTTAAATTTTTATGCTATTTTTGCCTATAATAACGCCCACTAAAGTGGGCGGGGTCAAAAAATATTTTTATTTTATTTAATGGCTTCAAGGTTAAGGCGTTGGACCGTATTTGACATAAAAATATATCATTTGCTTAACAAAATAACCAAAAAACTTTAAAAATTATGTTGTTTTTTCTGGGTAGGTTTAGTTCTTCTTAGGGGAACTTTTTTCCGTCTTGCCGGATTTAGCCCATCTTCGAACTTAACCTGCTCTAAGCTTCAAAATATATTTATGCCAAATTTCAAGAGTCTAGTTCTTTTCGTTTGGACTGAGTCGTGATTTCCATAGACGGACGGACGGACATGCTCAGTTCGTCTTAGATTTCATCACTGATCAAGAATATATATACTTTATGGGGTCTGAGATGGATATTTCGATGCGTTACAAACGGAATGACAAAGTGAATATACCCTCCAAATTCTTTTTTGGAGGGTATAAAAAAGTCACTGATGTCTCCCTTAGCCAATTGGGGCCACACAAAATAAGTTATCATGGTTTGGCAGAGAAGAGAATTCACGGTGATGGCGTTTGATTGCTCATTTCTGTGAAAATACGGGCCGATGATGCCGCCTGACCACAGACCGCACTATACGATCACTTCCTTTGTATATGATGGTTTTTTTTAAGGACTGTTTGCAGATTTTGTGAGCCCCTATGTGAAAATTTTGTTTGTTTACATGACCGCTTAATTGAAAATGGGTCACATCATTAAAAATGATTTTGTGGAAAAAATTCGTTGTTTTCGATAGCAAACTTTTTATAGTACATTTTCGCAATTAAAATTCTACACTATTAAAGTGTAGCGTTACATATTTAAAATTTCCCATGTTTTTACTAAATAAATGTCAAAGGATGACAGTTCCATTCCTGACAATTCATTATTTGACAGCCAATTTACTTTCTAACCTCAAATTTGTCTACCCCTTAATGTTAGAAATACGTTTAGAATGTTTTCAAAACAGTCAATAAATTATAATAAAATTTTTTTAAGAGATTGTTTCATTAAGAAGCTTTCTGAAAGCGAATAAAAAATAATTAAATAACTTCACTGTTCTATTACTATTTTTACTCCATGATCATCCAGCGCATTCGATATCGATCGAAATTTCAATACAATTTAATTACAAGTTTCGATGGATATCGAATAACCTCTGTTTTTAAAGAATTTTAAAATTGTTTCTGTAGCAAGATTTTTCCTCACAAATAATTTTGTAATATTTATTAATGGTTGGCTATTTAATAAAAATTATTATAATAAATAAATAACTATTTACACAATATCTGTAACAATCACAACTAAGCCTTTGAAAATTGCTTACTACGGCCTCTGCAGCTCCAGCATGCAATCACCATAAATTCAAAATAAATTAATAAAAAAAGAGCAGTTCAGCTTAATTTTTGTATTTATTCCTGCCACTTTAAATCCTGCCCATAAAATAAACCTTTGGAAGCTGTTAGTTTTATGGAATTACTTTCAGTTTTTCTCGTTTATATTCATTCATTCCTTTCTTTTTTTTCCACTTGTGTATTTGCCCATAATTTATGAACCGTATTATTTGCTAGTCAAGCATGAAATTAAGACACAACAAATTTGTTGTACGTCTTTTTTTTTTCTTTGTAATAAAAATTTATTTTGTAAATTTCATACACTCAAGCAAGAGAGTGTGCAGAGAACTAATAAAGCAACAATTACAACACAAACAGCAGTGACAGTTCAATGAAAACAAACAAAAACCGGAAAAGTGACAAAAATGAAACAAAAAAAAAAAAAACAAAAAAGATGAGCAGATGAAATAGAAAATGAAATATAATTGACGGCAGTCAAAACAAAAATAAGAGTACAATAACGTAAGGCAACAATAAAGCAAAAACAACAAATCTATTACAATAATAACGGTACAACAAAAGGAAATCAACAAAAGCTCATACAAATATTCCCATAAATTTCACAGACATTTTGTGTTCGCCGCTGCTCACTGACACAAGAGCATTGAAGTGTAAAGCAGATAGAAAATAGATAGAGTTAAATTTGTTTAATCCTTTGGCGGTCGCTAGGCCAAATATTTTCTTTTTTCGGCTTCTGTAGATCGTTTTGTTAAATATTTTGTAGCAACATTAAGAGCGACTTTTTGAGATATGGATTAAGTTTAAACTTAGTTTAACGTAGTCTGAAACTCTGAATTTTCCAACGAAATTGTATTTGTTTTATATTATTCCATAAAAGACCAACATTTTAACCAAAACTTATCTGTTCCGTCACAAGCATGTAGACATATTTGGTAATGACGGCACAAATTTGTTTTCAGATTAGCTAAACTTAGTTTAACTGAGATCTCAAAAATCCAGCCTAAGGGACTCTAAACAAGCAGCTGTGGTGCACTGTCGTCGCCGGAGAACAACTTAAGCGATTCTATTGTAATTTTATTTATTTGCTTGTTGTTTTTTATTTTTTTAATTGGACACTCGTGAAATTTACTCTACTCATGTCGGGCACTATTCCAGAACTATGGAAAGCAGGACATAGTGTTGAAAGCATAAAAGGGGAAATATGAGAAGAGAAAATTTATTGTAGGCGAATTTTCTGCCATGGTTAGGGTGAACTACACTGAAGCTGAGTTTAAAAAATGACAAAAAATAAATTCGATTTCAAAAGAAATCTACTCATGTGGTAGAGAAAAGAAATAAATAAAATTTGTTGTGTCCAAAATCCCCACAATTCCCACATAAATTTTCCAAAATCTCAAAATTGTAATTTATGATAAAAAAATTCAATTTCAAAAGAAATCTACTCATGTGGTAGAGAAAAAAAATAAATAAAATTTGTTGTGTCCAAAATCCCCACAATTCACACATAAATTTTCCAAAATCTCAAAATTGTAATTTTTCTTAGTATTTTATCCGAATTTTGTTTTAATAGCGCCAAAAATAGATAATTAATATTTTTTTAAATTTTTTTTAAAATTCAAGAACACACTATGACTTTCACTGCAGCTCTGCGTTTTAAAGAAACAGGCATTCAACTTGATATTTGATATAAAAATAAGTCCATTTTGAAATGCTGTAGTTAGTATAGAAACGAGGAATTTTGTGTTCATGATAAATCTGTTAACATTTAAAAAAAAAAATTATGTATTAGCAACAACAACAAAGAAACATATAGCAACGAAATAAATAATGCACTTTTTACTGCAAAACACGAAATGAAATCGATTCATTTTTAATTAAGCTGTTTATATATATATATATTTATATATTTTGAAATATTAATTTTTTTTTTAATCGGCTGAAGAAAAATTTTTTGCTAATCACAGTGGAACGAGTTTGGTAAAAAAAATTTTTAATTTCAGTTGTTTTAGTCGCATTGCAGAATGTTTTTTTCTTTTAGATCTTGTGTACAAAATTTGCAAAAAAAATATAAATTTGGAAAGTCTAGCAAGAGTTTTAGTTCTTCATAACCTCAAATTGATTTCAAACTGCACCGCCTTGGTTAAAGATATTAAAAACTCAGCAACGGCTCCTCCAATAAAGCATTAATTTTTTAAACAAACACGCAACTAGTTTAGAAACTGCGGAAATAATTCCGTTTTGTTCAAAGTCCCCCACTGTGCAGAGTAGGAATAAAAATGTAAGTAACACTGCTCAAACTAAATTGAGCAAATTGATTTAAAATTAGTTAAAATTTCGAATAGCAAATATTTGAAAAAAAATTCTGTATTTTAAAAAATGCACCTTAAAAATGTATAAAAAGTTTTATATAACAACTACGGCAACTTTGTTTTTGTAAGAGGACCACAACATGCCACATAGTTTTATTTTAGGACTTACAAAGAAACCTGAGGGTGTAATTGTGGAGAATTAAGAAAGTAAGAGCTTTATTTATATATTTAATTAAAAATATATGTAAACATTTTTTGGATTGTAGTAGGGAATGATTTCCCTGACCTCTAGGAAGGAGAACTCTGAAGAAAAAAGTAATCAACCTAAACTCTATTTGTTTGCTATTCACAATTGACGAGGGATAACAAACATATAAAAGAGATGGAAAATGAATTTTATATTTGGGTTCACTTTTCATTAAACTTCCATTTTTTTAAATTTAATTCAACTACATAAATCAAATAATTACAAAAGATTGAAAGGATTAAATTTCTGCAAGGAATTTCATAAATTGCTATTCACTTTTGTTTGTTTGTTTATTTTTTGTCGTTGTTGTAGCAATGGCAACAAAAACTATTTGAAATTGCTCAAATGAAAGCATGTGTGCTCTCAACAAAAATAATATATAGTACAATTAAGCACAGTGGGGATCTGGTATAAAAATGAACCTCTACCGGTTTGAATTTCAACCATCGGTTATTTCGAATCTGGGAATACTTATTTCATTCTATTCTGCCACAAAGTTCTGTATATTATTCCCACTGAACAAAGGGATCAAATTGGACCCAAGTGCCTGGACTCTATTTTCCCTTACCAGCAAATCTGTTACCCTAACCTAACTTATCCCCACTGAACGATTTTAATCGATTGGGATTTATTGGAAATTTTTTTTCTTAACACAGACAATTGGACAGAAATTGAGAATTGCAGAGATGGACTAACAGTGCCCCGTATACGCAAGCTTATTGCTAAAGTTCGTGAAACGGGTTTCACTGTTGCTAAGCCAAGACGTGAGAAAGCTCGTGTAGTGCACTCACCTGAAAATATCAAAGCCGTGTCTGAGGAGTGTTCGTGAGAATCCATCAACATCAACTCGTTAGCGTTCTCAGAAAAATTTTATTCACAAGTCGAATTTTGCGAAAAGGTCTCGGTATGACGCCTTAGAAAGTTGAATTGGTTTAAGAGTTACAGCCGCATGACCATCCATATCTAACTGAAATAGTAGAACACGAGACTATGAAGCGGAGGCTCCTTAGTTCAAAAAAGCAGAGTAACAGCAGCAACTACCTTCGTCGGTGTTGTTGGCTGTAGTAGTAGAACACGAGACTGTGAAGCAGAGGGTCCTGAGTTCGAGCCCGCACTCAGTCATGAAATATTGTGTTGAATTCTTCTGATCAGCATTATTGCGTGGTTTTTTTAGTTGTTTCCAGCCTGTTTTAACGATGGAGGCAGAGTCACTAGTCACTGATTATGTACTAAAAGCAGAGTAACAGCACCCACCTTCGTCGGCCCTATAGCAAAAATTAGCCGGTGAAGTAAAAGGTTGAAATAGCTACAAACAAACTGTCCATCTTCTCATCTTTCCTAATCTGTCCCCTCAATACTATCCCCTCATTTTCAGTTCCGGCGCAATGTATTGCATACATAGGGGTCATCCCCTGAGTGCTGGTCCAAGATTAAAAAAAAAATCAATGAGTGTTCGAACTCACGGGCGATGTGTTAACACCGTTTTGTTTATTTATTTTATATTAAACCCACAAAAACAAAGAGAATGCAAAGCAACAGACAAATGTACATACATACATTGTTATGTTTGTACATAAGCTACATACGTTGCTGTCTTGCTATCTCATTTTTATATATGTACTCATAATCACGTCACTATTCTCTTTGCTATGCATAAGACAAAACCGAAGATCAACATAAAACACTTTTTTATTACTCCAAATTAATACTCCGAATTAAAACACTTAAATCTCCGCTCGCCGATATCGGATCGCCTTAATTTTTGGCCTAAGCTCTTCGTTGAAACCCGCACTAGCGTTTTAATCCAAAAATTAATAAAATCGGCTATGAATTTCCGGAGAAAATCGCGTGGGAAAATTATATGAAAATCGCCCAATAATCACTTTCAATACCGACTGCTAAGCAACGAACAAACAAAGTCTTACACTTACACTTGCGTATGTATTGAAACTGATAGTTTACTGCCCTAGAGGCGCGCGTATAGATGTTAACACATCAAAAAAAAGGTTGAAATAGCTGCAAAAATTCTTCTCATCTTTAATCTGTCCCCTCAATACTATCCCCTCCTTTCTAGTTCCAACAGAATGCATTGCATATGTAGTGGTCATCCCCTGAGTGATAAGATAAAAAAAATATAATTTTATATTTAAACTTTTAAATGGCCCAGCCATTATTCAGTTTTACATTACGGTGATTTCGCTGACTTCTTTATTTACGCTATTGAACAGGAATGAAAACAGACATCACCGGAAATGTGTCATGGAGAGTAAGTATAAGATTTTTAAAAATGACACAAGATTACTTTTGTTTTAGTTTATTTAGGGAAAAAGTTGTTCAACAAAAAAATTAAAAATAAATTAATTAATTTCCTGAAGAAGTCACACAAAAAAGGGCAGTGCTACACGTTCAATATATATTGAACGCGATACAGTATCGCGATATTTATTGAACGTGTAGCATGCAGTATTGATGGATCACTATCCATATCGCAGAATGGCCTGAAATATGAAATCCAGATCGGGGATCGGGGATCACGGTTCGCGTGGTAAATATTGAACGTGTGGCATTTTCATGATATTAGATCGCGATACGTTTATAAGAAGTGAAATAAAACAAATAAAATAAAAGACACAGTGCAAAAAATTTAACAAATAAAAAGTAAAAATTATTGTATGAATTTCTATTTTAATAGTGAACCTTTATTTATGTAAATTGTATAACAGGATGTTAATTTTCCCAACAGGCTATAGGTTCAAATCTGCGAAACTGCAAATTATTTTTTATTTTATTTTTATTTTTTATTTTTAATAAATGAACGTGATTACATTCTATTTATTATTTTTGAGAGTGGAATATTAAGAATATTTTTCATAGTCATTAAACCAGCAGAACGGATCAGTACTGATTTCGAGTCCGAGAATGTAATCACGTTCATTTATTAAAAATAAAAATAAAATAAAAAATAATTTGCAGTTTCGCAGATTTGAACCTATAGCCTGTTGGGAAAATTAACATCCTGTTATACAATTTACAAAAAGTAAAAAAGTTTATTACATTTTTGTAAAGTTTGTTTTAAAATGTTAAAGGCAGAAGATAGCGAAAGCGAGTGGTTTCTGCCGGTGGAATCGGAATTAACGATCGAAAAAATTACTTTGACAGAGACTTCACTTTTAATTTGGAGACATTGCCGGAGTTGCGGGATTCGTCGGCTAAAGTTTTTTTTTGGTTTTCTCGCGACATTTTTTTAATAAATGATCCGCACAGCACAAAAATAACGTAAATACTGACGCGATAAATATTGAACATGTAGCATACGCTCATGATCCATCAATCCATTAAAATGGATCGCAATCCAAATATCACAATATATATTGAACGCGAAGCAGTACCCAAAAGAGTGACGAAATATTGAAATTTAATATATTTTAAATAAAAACAAAGATACTTTAAGCTTAAAAATATTAGAGTATAATAATAATTAAAAATAGGTCAAGAAACCAGAAGATTTTTTAAAAAGCATCATCATTAATGAGTGCAGAAAAATTTCTTTAAAACAATTTCCAGCATTTTGTGGAAGAATAAATTACATATAATTTTGTAATTATAGTGAGAGCAACATCATGTTTAGAACTATTTGTGTAAACGGCCCCACTGTCAGTTGATGGCAGTTTGAAAAATTTCCACATTAGAAATGACATATTATTTGCTTCTTTGAAAAATAACACTTGTATGTAATTCTTTACAGCTTATTTGTTAAAAATATAATAATAATAATAATAAATAATAAAATCTTGAAGAATAATGTTTTCCAACACAACAACGTTTTATCTCTGTTTTAATATTTATAATCCTTTCTGTTAACTTTTTTTCAGGCGTTCGCATTTGTCTACATTTAAAACACACACGCACACACACATGTGTCTTATAAGTACCCTTTAGGAAATAAAATAATCGGTTTATAAACACACTAATTATAAATTAACTATTTTGGTACTGACTACAAATTGGTTTAAATCTAATGCAGATATCAGCCAAACAAAACAAAAACTAAATATTTTGAATATAACTTTTATTTTAAGTCATGAAATGTGCTTGAATTTTTATTTAAAATCAGTATCAACGTTGTAAAAAGATATCTTTTTTATTATTTTTAATAAAAAATTTATTGAAACTTAACTATTTGTAAATGAATTAATAAAAAAGTGTTTTAAATACTTTAAATTAAACTGACTACAAATTGGTTGAAAAATAAGTAATTAGTAGTCAATTAAAAAGTCATGCAGAGATGGCCAATTGACTATCGCCTATGACATGCACATGTTAATATAATGAGTCGACGAAAAGGAAAAAAGTCACTTTATACACTAGTTGTGCTTATTTAAAAGTCAGTTTTAAGATTCTTAAAAATTGTTAATTTTTTTTTTTTTTTTTTTTATTTTAATTTTGTGAATTTTATCAACGGGCTTAAGTTCGAATCTGCAAGACTGCAAACCATTTTTATTATTTTTATTAATAAATGAATTTGTTCAAATTCTATTTTTATTAATTTGTATTAATATTGAAATATTAAGAATATTTTTCAATAATCATCAAACCATTTCTTAAAAATTTGTTTGACTTCCTACAGGGTATATACTTAAGTGAGCATGTGTGCATGGAAGAAAGCATGTTTGCATGTGTGTGTGTGTGTGTGTTACTTTATGCTTTTTTTATACACATTCAGCATTTTATTTTCAGCGTCAAACATGCTGAATTACATTAATATCTTGTGTATTAATAAATTTGTTTATTGCGTGCTTTTACTATGTGATTTTTAGGCATTTATCTAGTTGAAGATTAAAATTATCTCTATTTTATTGCCACTATTTAAATGCATGTAGTTAATATTCGGTGACTGCTTTAGTTGTCATGGCTTACAAAATAATGAATAGCATTTCATTATTATTTTAAATTTGTATGTGTTTTTATTTAATTTTTATTTTGTTGGTATATAAGCCTAACCCAGCCTTTACACATGCAAGTGCAAGTTCGAAAAACTCAATACACTCACACTATTTTACTAACACAACCATATTTTTCGTACTTGCAGCGTACTTGAAGATCAACTTGCAAGAGATTTTAGCCGACAGTGATTTTTTGACACTTGCAGCAAGTTAATGTCAAATATATAAACAGTGCTACCAAGTTCACTTGATTGAGGAAAGAATAATTATACTTTTAACTTATTTCAAAATATTTCTTGTTTTTTTTTTTTTTTGAAAATATACATAAAGTAGACAATTGGTTTCATATTAAAACATCAATTTCATTAGAAAATGCAATAATAATTACTAATTCCAATTGTTTCCATAAAAACGTAGCCCACTTATTTCATTGGTAACACTGATTAATACATAAAACCAAATAAAAATGGAGCCAAAATTAAATCACTCGGCCATTATAAAACTAATAAATTTATATCGGTCTCATCCAATTTTGTGGTACATCAACAGCAAGTTGTACCGGAGAAAATTTAATAATAAAAAATTTTTTTAGTTGATTTGTCTTCGACGACATCTTGATAATGAACTTTCACTTGACTGTGTAAACTTTCAAGCAACTTGCATGACATTCGGTTATTTCATCAACATTTTCGATGATAATATGTATATACAACTTGCAAGTAATTACTTGCATGTGTAAAGGCAGGGTAAAGGTACGTACTCATGTGAAGATTCGAACATGAATTTCGAAATTTATAACCCTAGACACGCAGCTAATACGTTAACAGAACTCTGTTAGCATATTCCCGTTTTGCAGAAATTCTTCCTTTAAAGAAATTCGAAATATGAAATTTCACAAAATCCAAATTTCTCTATTAAATAACCAACTGTTAAGGATTATAGCTATTGGACGTAAGAGAGGACCATAACGTATAATTTCATTAAAAAAAATTCATATAAAATGTTGATGAATTCTCACGCACATTCTCAGCCACGATTTAAATATTTTCAGGTGAGCGCACTGCTCGAACTTGCTCATGTCTTGGGTTAGCAGCAATGAAATTCTACACAATATTCATGACTGAGTGCAGAGTCAGGACTCAGGAGCCTCTGCTTCATAGTCACGTGTTAGCTACTTCAGCCCCAGGTTTTGAATAACTAATAATTCTACTAATTTTAATTGAATTTAATACAGCAATAAATCATTTTATCCAAAATATTTGCACAAAAATTTACCTTAATTTTTGAACAGACCTCGTACATATAAATTAATTAAAATACATAATACAGTCGACTCTTGATAATTTGAAACTCGTTAATTTGAATCTCGCTGTAATTTGAACTGTTTTCCAAGTCCCTTGAAAAACACTCAATAAATTGAAAAATATCTATGTAATTTGGTCCCCTCAATAATTTGAAATTATTTGAATGGCATTTTGATCGCCGACTCGCTATAATTTGAATTTTTTGGCTCTACGCTCTATAACTTGAATTATTTCAATTGCTGTGTTTTAAATAAAACAACCATTTATTTTAGTTTTTTGCGATGTGCTGCAAAAATGACTTCATGCTCGCCAACGTTCTATAATTTGAAGTTCGGTTATTCTACACTCTTTAATTTGAACTCCTAATGTGATTTTGTTTCTGTTTTTGAAAGAAATTTAAATCATTTGCATTAGTTTCTGTTCCACGATTTTTGTATACACCACTACATCGACAGTTGCTAACATAAAAAATTAAATTTCTTTACATGTAGTAAGAATTTTAACGAACATTTTATATTGCTATATTAAATTGAATTAAGATTCTATAGGCTAATTGTTCGAAATTTTTAATTTAAATCTCAGAAAGACATGATAAATATTCCAAGGCACAAAGGCAAGTCAACATCAGTTTTTGTTATTCAACTTACACAGCAGAGCAGAACAGCTGTTTTCGAAAGACCCCACCCTTTCATCATCAGTGCTCATGAAAAATGGGACATGAAGAAAAATAATCAAACGGTAACACGGGTATTAAAACAATAACATGTTAACATCAGGTTGATACAGTTCTCGGATTCTTTTTCATAATAAAATTTGTTTAAATAGGAACTGTTATCACATTCAACTAAGCCACCTAATAAGTGGTGACAAACACAATACACATGAGCACTGGTGATGAAAGGGTTGCGTCTTTCGAAAACAGCTGTTCTGCTCTGCTGTGTAAGTTGAATAAAACTGATGTTGACTTGCCTTTGTGCCTTGGAATATTTATCATGTCTTTCTGAGATTTAAATTAAAAATTTCGAACAATTAGCCAATAGAATCTTAATTCAATTTAAAATTTCTTTGCTTTGCTTTTGCGGAATTTAGTGCGTGCAAATGGTTTTGCTTTTTTTATGAAAACTCTTGTTAATTTGAATTTTTTCTGTCTCTCTTTCGATATTTTGAAGTCTCGTTAAAATGAAAACTCGATTATTTGAACTTTTTCTCTGGTCCCTTCAGTTTCAAATTATCAAGAGTCGACTGAATTAATTTTTATTTTTTTGTTAAGGAATAAAATAATTTTTAATACATTTTCTTATTCCATTATAATTTCTTTCCTTCATTTTCTTAACATTTTTAGCGGCTGTTGAGGTCCTGGGGTTTCTAGGACGAGCATCATACACATCTTTTTTGTATGCGTTAGCAAGCTTGAAGTACCTGTAAAAATTTTTCTGACTCAGAGTACAATCGTCCTATCCCACTGTCAATGTTTCAAGTGATTCTGATCACTCAATTCCATTTTTTACAAAAATTTTATGCAAATTTAACGATCCGTTTTTCATTTATCTACCGATTTTACAAGAAAACTTTTTTTTTTACATAAAAACTTAATTCTATTTAATAAAAGAAAATAGTTTTGGACCACGCCTCCTTTAGTGGGCGTTAAAGTAACATATTACATTGGAAATATAGTGGAAATATTTATCAAAAATTATATGTTTAAACTTTTATTATTATTTTTTTTTTATCTTGGACCAGAACTCAGGGGATGACCCCTATATATGCAATGCATTGTGCCGCAACTGAAAACGAGGGGATAGTATTGAGGGGACGGATTAGGAAAGATGAGAAGATAGACAGTTTTTTTTGTAGCTATTTCAACCTTTTACTTCGCCGGCTAATTTTTGCTACAGGGCCGACGAAGGTGGGTGCTGTTACTCTGCTTTTTAGTACATGATAGTGTCGGTCGCTGCCAATTATGTTCAGTGACCAGTGACTATGCCTCCAGCATTGAAACAGGCTTGCAACAACTAACACAAACACGCACTAAATGCTGAACAGAAGAATTCAACACAATATTTTATGACTCAGAGCGGGCTCGAACTCACGACCCTCCGCTTCATAGTCTCGTGTTCTACTACTTTTTTCTAAAATATTTCCTTACCAACAGTGGGTAACTTCTTTTGGCATATAGTTTTTTCAACAAACAATTTTTATAAAAAAATCATTTTATACAAAATATGTGAAAATTCAAAACAAATGTGTAACTAACTGGCTTTTATAAAAAAAAAAAAAAAAATTGATCCAAGAAATTGGAAGATATACGTGTATTAAGAATATCCATAAAATTAGAAGAATATTATCCTTTCTTGTGTTAGCAAAAGGACATCGAACAAACAAAAGACTTTTCACTTTAATGACCCTCGCAAAACAACTAAAGATGCCGAATAGGTGCAACTGTTAATCGAGACGACACTACCAACAGAAAAATAAGAGCTAATCGAATGAACCCACCCCTCCATATTCGAACAGATCTCATAACTGATCTCACATCGCAAACTAAATTACCCAACAATAATTTATTTCCTGAAAAAGCTTTAAACAATTTTCATTGCAGTTCTCTTAAAGTCTCGTAAAGAATATAAATCTGCGATCTATTTGTCCTGGCAATTTCTATTTATTTTTGTTTATTTGAAACATTCAATTTTATCGTTTAACTACAAGATTTTGCAAATTTTAATAGTTTCCTATTAAATTACCTTAATCCAGCTGAAGCTACTGCTTTTTTCTTACTCCCCTTCACCATCTTCATCTTCTTTTTGCCTACTTTGACCGCATAAATGGCGTCTTAATGTCTAACAATAAATGTCCTTGTAGAGAAATGTTATTTACAACTTGTAACTGTTTGTTTTTATAGACGCATGTAGGTGGACATCCTGTTGTGTTATTTATGTGTCATTTACAACTTTTATTATGGCTAAAATAACAAAAAACATTTTATGGTACTTAACAATTTGCGTAGATGCGTTTATGTGCCACTACCATTTGCATGCATGGACAACGTAGTCTGAAGTGTCGTCGATAAAACTCAAGTAAGCGTTAAATTAGTTTTTATGTCTCAGATTTAAATAACAAATTTTCTATTTAACTGATTTTATATTAAATATTTACAAAAAAAAGAGTAGGTGGGACGATGGTAGATTTAGTTACACTTTTTATATCTCTCTAGGGTGCAAGATTTGTGAGATTGTCCAGTATGAACACTTTTGTACTAAAATTAAAGGCAAACGCGTGGTCTTATTCTTTGAAATTAAAGCACTGGAAAAGAAGTGAAATTGAATTTGCTAAACTTTTTCTTTCGTACTTGGACCCTCCAGACTGAGAGTGGGAACCTTGCCGATGCAACGTATTGAGTCCATATCCATGAAAAGAGGGAATTGAGTAGAGAGGACACACGAAGAAAGAGAATATTTTACTTCTTATATCGCCGGCGTGGATCTGTTTTTGAGCCTCCTCTTCCGGTAATGGCCACCAGTACGTATACGTCATATATATTTTCGTAAATCCTGTAGGCAAACGTGTTGAAATGAGATACTGGCTGCCAACTAATAGATTTAAGATAAAAGAAATTCCTTAAATTTCTAAGGAACGTTTATATTATCCTTCAAATTTTACCTGCCGACATTTTATTTCTTAGATCTGAAAAAAGTGCCCGCAAACAAAAGAAACTTTCCCTATGATCCCATTATTTTCATGTCTTGCTGTTGTATTCCTTTTATAACGAATGACCTCTTCTACTATTAGAAAAGTTTTCCCATTTGAAAAGACTTTATGTTTTAGTAATTTCAGTGTGTGCGTGTGCGTGCGTGTGTGTGTGTTTTCTTTTTTGACTTATTTTAAAACTCTGGCCTCATTTTAGTTTCTTTTGGCTTAAACAATAACCTTAAGGTTTCTTTTTCGTATGCTTTAACTAAAACTATATATTTCAACAAACTGCAGAAAACTTAATTTAATCTTTTACGTGTCAATTACAAACACTTAGAATTTCACATTTATTCTTCATTTTCACTCTTTTTTTTTATGTGAGTGGTCGGGCACAAAGAAGAAAAAAACTGCAGTTAAACTAAGAGCAAGAAAAAGTAGCTGAACAAAATAAAAGTTTAAAGAGAACTTCAAGATAGACGGCCACTTTGAAAGGCATGTCAGGTATTGCATACAGGACGTGATCCTTAACATTGAAAAAGTAAAAATCAAAACAGAACTGAAAATTAATTAGATAAATAAAAAACACAGCCATGTGTCGAAGAAACTGCAAATGCTTAGTGAAAGTTTTTTCTTTGCGCCCATGAAAATATATAAATTTTTAAAGAAAATTAAAAAAAAAATTTTTTTTTCTTATAAAAAAAATTTTCCATCGGCTGATTAAATTACTAAAATTTCTTAAATATTAAATTGTGGAAACAGCGGGGCAACTGATTTTTTTAAAGAAGTTTACAGTTACTTTTCCAATTTTATAAAAACAATAAAGGGTCCGCCATCTAACGTTTTTTTTCAACTAGTGCTTATTTCGTGAATTAGCTCATGTCTGATTTGACAGATAATTAGTTTTATCCTTCCGCTGAACGAATATGGTTGACCATCCAATGCGTTTTCGCTTCGCTAAGTGGGCCTGCGATCGACTTACAGAAGATACCGATTTTGCCAAAAAAAATCATCTCTTCAGATGAAGCTCATTTTGATCTTGCCGGGTACGTAAACGAGCAAAATTGTCGCATTTGGGGCACAGAAAGCCGGCACGCATACATTGAAAAGCCGACGCACCCAAAACGAGTCACTGTTTGGTGCGGAGTTTGCTCCAGAGGCATAATTGGGCCATTTTTCTTCGAAAATGAGCAAGCAGTGGCCGTTACACTCAATGGCGATCGTTAATGGGCCATGTTGAACGAATTTTTGTTCACAAAAATTAAAGAGGAGGATATTGGCAACATTTGGTTTCAAAAGGACGACGCTACGTGCCACACAGCCGAAGCTACACTCGATGTTTTGCGCCCTGTTTTTGAAGATCGCATTATCAGCCGCAGAGCTGATGTCGTTTGGCCACATCGGAGCTGCAATTTGACACCGTTGGACTATTATTTGTGGGGTGCCGTCAAAGATAAGTGTTACGCCGACAAGCCATAGACAATTGACGCTTTAAAGGATAATATTCGTGAAGCCATTGGTGAAATACAGCTGCACACAATCGATAATGTGCTTAAAAATTGGACCGATCGTGTAGGCTAATGCATGGCCAGCCGAGGCAGCCATTTGAATGAAATTATTTGCCATTATTATCCGGAAGGATTGTACTTTCAAATAACAAAAGAAATTTGAGAAAACATTCAGTAGTTTTTTTATAGTATTTTCCAAAAAAAAGTTATTTGGCGGACCTTGTATTATCACGCTCTTCAATTTAAATAATAATAGATGAAGCTTTTGGGCTACTTTTTAACTTCCCCCTAAGGAATTTGAAAACTTTGAAAAAAATTAGTAAATTAATGGTCTTATCCCGTTTTTTATAAAAACTAATTTTCCCCCATTTCGACGTTCTGAGTTCCTTGCAGACTACTCCTAAAAAACTGTCACTAACCTGCAGTAAAATAAAAACTGACTTACTGACTTACTATTGACACAATCACCAGTTTAGAGTATCCTTATGATACTCTAGACTTTAATTTGCTATAGCCATTTAAGATGTCCGTGTTACTGAAAGTCCACTACTGGCATTGGTAGCAGAGATCTCAAAAATGTATAACAAAATTTAATGGACACCTGCAATACAATCTACAACTTGAATACACTATATTGTGTTACTTTCATCGTGTATAACTATGAGTGTACTCGTGTACATCGTGTATAATTTGAAACTGCTGGGTATGTATAATATTTTTAGTGTTTGCTTTTACTGCGCACACACACATTAATTTTATGAAGTTACAAAACAAATACAATGTTATCATCCCCGCAAATGTGTATACGTACATAAAGTGAATTCAATGTTTTCAATGTCTTCAATGTATACACTTGAGGTATGATGCACAGTACTGTGCACTCAAGATTTATTTGTGTATAAAGTGAGGAATGCATACATTTTCCAACGTCATGTTTTTCTATGTCGTTCATGTAAACTTGTGTGTACAGAGGTTAACATATGTACACTATATCGAACTCTGATTGGTACTATTCCGTAGGCACCATATGTAGACATTGGAACCAGTAATTCACTAGTACATTTTTTAATTCTCGTCTGGACTTTTGATATTTTCTAAAATAGATGCCGTCAATGCAAATGCACAGTTTTAAAGAAAAAATTAAAATAGTAAGGAGCACTCATTTATACAAGTAGTTCATTTTTATATTAAAAACAAAAAAAAAATTATAAAAATTCATTTCAATTAATTTTTGCCGCAGCCACACATTTTATTTCTCATTAAAGCAAAAATAAAAATGTATATGCTTTATTGCCGATATTGCCATGCAGTCACCAAAATTGTGAACAAAAGTGGTGACTTGGGGACACTTGTTCTCAGGTTTCCTTTAATGTCTGCATGTTTGTGTGCATGTGTAAGTAGGTGAACCACTTTTAACTTCTGAATAGTATAACTGAATAGAACCAAAAAGTTCTATCAAACTTGGACTTGCTGTGAATTGGAACCCCTTCGGAACGATAGATTTCGAGAGAATTAAAAAAATAAACAATAAAAAAAAAGATTTTGAAAGCGGTTTCTTGGAATAGATTTTCAACAATTGGTCGGTTTCACAAATTAATAAGCAGCTCTTGACATTGAAAAAACCACAATTATCGCCGTTAAACGCATCAAATGCGTTTGTAAGAAATGGTGAATGCAAAAATTCGATATAAATAATTTTTTAAGAAACCTTAGAAATTATATTTACATCTGATCAATTGACTCTTTAGAGCCCTATAAAAGAACACAGAATCCCTGTCACGTGCGAAACTGTTCTTTATCAAAGTTTTGGTAGACTTTAGAATTCGGGGAGCTCTAAAAGTAAGGAACAGTACCACAGATCACGTTAAAATAGCTTTGCGGTTAAATTGGCTGCAAGTTCCAGGGAGGGCGTTTAAGTTTAACAGTTTTCCAGATTTTTTATATCGTTCCTCTGGGCATCTACCGGCGGTAAGCAGAGCATCATGGAAGTTTTACATGAACTTTTTTTAGAAAAATTATGATTACAAACTTTTTAATTTTTAGTGTTCGAGACAAATTTTGCAAGTTACAAAGAGTTCGGTTATATCGGAACATATATGGATATGGGCAATATTGCCACATCTTTTAATAAATTCACATTTAGTTTTAGACAAAAATATTCATTTTACAGTCTCAAAATTTAAATGACTGTTTCAAGGTTAAAAAGTTAAAGCTGTTCTTGCCAAAGCTGGGCAATAACAAATTCATGAGACACTTTTTACATTTCATTCCTATAAAAGGAAAATTGGATTAAAAACGAAATAAATGTTGGTTTTCTATTTCTACAATCAGCAACAAAAAAAAAAAAAAAACAACAACAACAACGTTTGATTGGCAAAACGTGCCACAGTGTAACGATCATAAAATTTTAAGCAAACTGTAAAACGATTAAAATACTAAAATTTAAAACAACTGTTCGGAGTGCAATTTAATTAAATTAATTTTTCCACATGTCCATGGGGAAATGAAAAAATGTTAAATATATAAATGGCACTTTAACTAAAAGTTGAAACATTAAAGGTTAATGATAAAATGTTACAACAACAGCAACAAAAAAGCTCCACTCACCAACAGCAACAACGACCTTAACCCAATTAAAAAAATAAAACTGAAAAATAATAAAAAGAAATAAAATAAAGCACCCAAAAGCAAGCAAGAAAAAACACACTCATACAAACACACAAGTGCCAGTTACAAATTAAAAGTAACAGAAGCTCTAAAGGCCGTTGTTGTTGTTGCAGTAAGAAGGTGCCATGTGCTTGCATTGGCCCCTAAAGGCAGTCTGGCCATAGAAACTGAAATGGAAAATTCACTTACACTCACTTGGCTTAAGCATAACGTGTGATTCATATCAATAAAAGCGGCAGCGTTAACAATAGAGAGCGAAAGTCGTATGTGTGTATATTTTTTTTATTTACACACGGGTTTCTCAGAATTTGCAAATTGGTTTTGGATTTTACATTTTCATTATCATGTAAGAAAGTGACTGTATGGATCGTTGCTTTCTGAACACAATTTTTGCTTCAACAGGTTTCCTTTTTTTTCTAAGGTGACTAAAAGTTATTCATTTAATTTTGTTACAAAAAAATAAATAAATAAATAATATTGCAGAAAGATCATCCTGATGACGCAAATATACTGAAATATATTTTGTGGTTCGAGGTCTAATCCGATCGACTAGCACAGCTGCGCAATATCTATCCAGTTCGTGCGATACTGTAAGAAAATCGGTGTCTAACAGCAACAACCGGATATTGATTAATAAATGGGCACAATTGTGTCTCGCTCTTGCAGAGTACAACGCTGCCATGCTTATCTGTTTATATAGGGTGTTTTTTATAGAGTAACACAAATTCAAATTATAATAAAATAAGGATATATATTAAATTCTTCTGGTTTCTTGACCTCTCTTTAATTATTATTGTATTCTGATATTTTTAAGCTTAAGGTCTCTTTATTTTAATTTAATTTTTCATTTCAATATTTCGTCACTCCTTTGTATGACTTCTTCAGGAAATTAAAAAAAAATTAAATTATTAATTTCCTGAAGAAGTCACAGAAAGGAGAGACGAAATATTGAAATTAAAAATTAAATTTAAATAAAGAGACCTTAAGCTTAAAAATATCAGAATACAATAAGAATATATATTTTTAATATCAATAAAACAGGCTTTATTAGAAAGAAAATATTATGTAATTAATGTTTAAATATGATTTCTGTCATGTGGCCGCCACTGCTGGCGCAATTTGGAACACCAAATTTTAAACAACTAAGAAAATCTGCCATGAAGTAGAAAGACACAATACCAGTTGCTGACAACGGCGACGAATCGATTGGTGTTGATCATATTCAATGTACAGCGGCTACAACTTCTTTAGTGCGCACTGTACGGCGTCTCACGGGATTTATATTAACAGTAACAGTAAATGTGGTCCGAAAGTGATCTATTGTTCTTCAAATTAGCCGCTCTGAAGAACGATTATGTACACCATAAAATGGAAGAAGTGCACGATGAGTTTGACCAATAGAACAATTATTTTGTAAAAAAAAATTTTCACAATTTATACGCGTTGCTCTGGTATTGTGACACTCTAGAAAAAACACGATTTAAGTAGCAGTTTTCGGCATCATAAATGTCAAGTATGACTAAAATTGTTTTCAATAAAATTGGAATGCAAAAAACTCTGAGTAAAATAATTGCTCGGGCACATGTATAATTATTGTGAAACACTGCTGGAATCCATCTTCGTACAACCCAAGAATGATAAAATAAAGATTACGCCAACAAGCTGAAATAAAAATACTTTTCTGCGCATGATGGAACTCTGACGTCACTCAACATGTGTTCTGATTGGCTAATAAAATTCAGCTGGAGAACTATTATGTTATTGTAAAAACAGGACAGTGGGTCAAATTGCGATTTTTCAAATTAAGTTTGTTTGATAATAAACAATTTTAAGAAACTATATTATTTTCCACGTTTTTTTATTTGGAATTTGTTAATTTATAGTTATTTTATATAAATATTGAACCCAAGTGCTAGTTATTTTTCTTTTTTCCCCATTCAAAACCAATTTTTTTTGCTTGCAAAATATCAGCCATAACTTCCTTTGAGCTTCATCTCCTGGAAAACTATAAAATGACACAGTTTTTTGAAAACAAAAAAAAATTTTGATAAAAGTATTACATTTTAACAGAATTATTTCTCACTTGTTTTTTGCTGTCACTTTGTTTGCAATTGCCCACTGCACATCTCATGCATGCTCTTTTTGTTCTCTTTTCTCTTTAATTTAGGTTTTTTGTTTACAGTTTATGAGCTTTAAAAATCAAGTTTTAATAAGTTTTTTACACTATAAGTTATTTAATAATTATTTTAATATATTTATTTTAAGATATAACACAATTTATTATAAAATATAACACAAAACTTGCATTTTCATAAATCCGATTTAATTTGCTTGTTGGAAATCTCTCTGAGTAAATTGGAAATCTCTCTGAGTAAATTGTGTGAAGAGTTGCCAAATATAGCATAAAATATTAATTTTGTATTAGTTTTGCCTACGATAAACATTTGGCAATCTCTTCGAGGAAACAAATACGTCATCAAACGGTAAATCATGCGCAAGGCGTAATCTTTATTTTATCATTCTTCGTACAACCCAAGAATGATAAAATAAAGATTACGCCTTGCGCATGATTTACCGTTTGATGACGTATTTGTTCCCTCGAAGAGATTGCCAAATGTTTATTATATGCAAAACTAATACTTTGCCGTACAAAATTAATATTTTATGCTATATTTGGCAACTCTTCACACAATTTACTCAGAGAGATTTCCAATTTACTCAGAGAGATTTCCAATTTACTCAGAGAGATTTCCAATTTACTCAGAGAGATTTCCAATTTACTCAGAGAGATTTCCAACCAGCAAATTAAATCGGATTTATGAAAATGCAAGTTTTGTGTTATATTTTATAATAAATTGTGTTACTTTTTAAAATAAATATATTAAAATAATTATTAAATAACTTATAGTGTAAAAACTTATTAAAACTTGATTTTTAAAGCTCATAAACTGTAAACAAAAAACCTAAATTAAAGAGAAAAGAGAACAAAAAGAGCAAGCATGAGATGTGCAGTGGGCAATTGCAAAGAAAGTAACAGCAAAAAAACAAGTGCGAAATAATTGTGTTAAATTGTTATATTGTTACCAACATTTTTTTTTGTTTTCAAAAAGCTGTGTCATTTTATAGTTTTCCAGAAAATGAAGCTCAAAGGCTGATATTTTGCAAGCAAAAAAATTTGTTTTGAATGGGGAAAAAAGAAAAATAATTAGCAATTAGTTTCAATATTTATATAAAATAACTATAAATTAATAATTTCAAATAAAAAATGTGGAAAATAAAATAATATTTTAAAATTGTTTATTATCAAAAAAATTTAATTTGAAAAATCGCAATTTGCCCCACTGTCCTGTTTTTACAATAACATAATAGTTCTCCAACTGAATTTTATCAGCCAATCAGAACACATGCTGAGTGACGTCAGAGTTCCATCATGCGCAGAAAAGTATTTTTATTTCAGCTTGTTGGCGTAATCTGTATTTTATCATTCTTGGTACAACTCCTATAGACTCTATAAACTTCTCTCGCTCTCCCCCTATCTCTCTATCTTTTATGCAATTTTATGCACTCCTAGGGAACATTTATTTCGTTTGCGGTGTTAAATTATTTAATTTGTTAAATTTGAAAGCTTCACAGTTTTTTATTCAAAACCAGAGATGGGCATACTTATTACCTTTCTAAGCAACAAATCCTTTCAATATTTGTACTTATATGTATAAGCCTGGATGGGGCTAAAATGTTTGGCACTTTAGGTCGGCAGCGTTCGAACGGCTCCGTTCGATATACAACCACATTAATAGCCTAGAAGTTATTTATTATCGTTACGACAGCTCGAACAACTTCTTAGAGTAGATATTGAGTAGATGGGAGCAACTAAATTGTTTGCCTACATGCATCCAACAATCAGGGTCTATACTTACACACACAACATCAAATACAACGTCAGGCTAATTAAAGGCGAAAAACACAATAATATTTGTAATTTTAGATATATACTTTTTTATTTTATTTGTGTTAAAATAAAACTACGTGCCAGAATTTGTTAAACTGCTGGCTTCTTTGCCACAGTGAAATTTGTCGTAATAATATTAGATTTCAGTTTTTAAACCCAAAATACAGGATGTCTTGTAAGCCATTCCCTGCCAGAGTTTACATGTTAAAATGCCAACAATATGCTACGTTTAATTATCCATTCAATGCTGGAAGCAATTAAAATCATTGTCAAAGTGTATAAAAATATAATAAAAGTGAAATATATTCAAGCCATTACGGCTGCATTGTTTTGTTCTGTTTCTTTCTCTGTGTCTCTCTCTCTCTCTCTCTGGCTCACTTTTTCAAATCCTCATTACAAAATGTGTTTCTTTTTCACAAAAAAAAAAAAAAAAAACAATTAAAAATATATATATATATATTTTTTTGGTTTTTCCACCGCCTTATTGTTTTTCGTGATTATTTCTTTTGTTGCTGATTCGCCAGGAGACGCGCCAAAGTGTACATTGAAACTCGTAAAAGGCTGTAATGAATTTTGAATACCCTCATGATAGTCATTATTGCTATTATTATTAGTAGTTAGAAGATTAAATTTTGCAAGGCAGTGTGTCAAAGAAATAATGGGAGAAAGAAGATTTTTGAAATTGCGATGAACACTTTGAATGGCAGTTGTGTAAGTGGATAAGAAAAGTTGGGAGATAATTTTTAGTGCCATATTTTAAAGAGTAGCAGCAGCGATGAATGCACGAAATTTTCAATAAATTTTATGCTCTAATCATTAAACCAGTCATATCATCTATTCATTTACTTGCTGTTTACAGTAGATCCAACAGCAGAGGCAGTTGTGTTGCCTAAATTACACGATCGAGAGCCCTAAAATTTAGCCTCATCGTTAATAGTATTCGTTTATGGTTTTTGAGCTACCGGCCACTTGTTTTGTTGCCATGTTCCATATCTCGGCAGCTTAGGAAGAGCCTTCAGCTGGAGTGCATGACTCTCAGCTGGAAAATTCTTAAGCGAACATATAGAATCTTTTATACTTTTAATATTATTATTGAATTCTGTCCCTAGGGAAATCACAGCCAGTGAAAGAGGAACCTATTGAAGGTTTATTTATTCAAATTGTGTCTGGCAAATTGTTTAAATAAATTAAAAATTTTGAAAAATTCCTAAAACATAGCAAAATATTACAGGACAATAATATTCATTTGTTTAATAAAAATTCTTATGCTTAATAGTTTTTAAAAAGAGCTCATGGTCTTTGTTGCTACAGCCTTATCAACTGACTTTTTAGTAGGTTATGTAAGGTTAGGTTGACGAGAGAGGGGTAAGTAAAGCTGTTCCAATCCGTTCAGGATTACAATTACACCTCATAGGCCTGTTGTGCGCTCTATTATAGGGAGTTGCCATTCTATTAACGGGAGTTCCCATTATAAACCATAGAAACCTTTGAATTTGATTACGTTAAGAACCTAGTTTCTTCAATGTGTCTTCTTAAGTCTCTCCAATTAGAACCGCTAAGGCATTCCATATCTAGTATAATCTCCTGATTAAATGTTTGTCTCCTGACTTGACTAAAAGCTGGACAGTAGCATAAGTAATGCTCAAAAGTTTCGTCATCTTCCTCAAAAGCCCTGCATGTTATATCGTCAACGATACACATGCGTGCCAGGTGCTACCTTAACTCTATATGTCCTGTTATTAAATTAACCAGGCTCCGTAATGCTGGTCTGCTTAATCTTAGGATTTCCTTTGTCCTGTTGCCATTTGGGATTCCCCATAGAATTCTCGACACTCAACCTACGGTAGAGTGCTGCCAATCCCCAGTATGCAATTTTAAAGCCCATCGCTTTCGTTCGTCTTTAAAAACTTGAAATGGCTTAGGCTGCTCTAGTGTAATGTTAGCCATTAATGCTCCCATCTTTGCTAGCCTATCTGCCTTAATATTTCCAGGTATTCCCTGATGTCCTGGATGCTTTCACAATACGTGTATGAGTTTATCTCATCCTTGCATTGTAATACACACCGAGATTGAACTGCATAATTTCTTAGGGCCTCGATGATCTTCCTATTATCCGTGAATATACAGCTTCTTAATAATTAATTGTAAATAAATAAATTGTTTTCCAGGTAGTATTTTCTTTTAGAAAACCAAAGTCCTTCCTCAAAATCTGAAGATAACAAAAAAAAAAGCGAGTAATAAAAGTCTTTACCAGTCCATTTCTAACATCAATTTCATATTCCGATTTTCCATCCCTGCTACAGTTGCCAGCACAAGCCTCTTGTTACAATGTGTTTCGTTTTTTTTTTTTTTTTTTTTTTTACATTTCAACTGGAGGCGAAGTGACTTAAATTCCATGACACTTTGTCTCTGTTCTGCTGTAGGCAGTTTTCAAAAATGAAAAGCATCAATTAACAAAAGCAACAAGAGTAGAGACAAAAAAAAAAACCAACGAAACGAAAAAGAAACTAAGTGCCGGTAATGTAAAATTACTACAGCAACAAAAGGACATTGTCGAAAGGATAATAGATTTAAGCACTTTATAGTAAAACTGGATACATTTAAGTTGAGAGATTTAAATTTTATATAAAAAGCAAAAGTTGTTGAATAATTGAAATGAATATTTGCAACGGCTTTGAACTATCAGATTTCAGATTTCAGATTTTATCCTACAACGACTGCTTATAGGCTGCTGCCTTTTTAAATCTCGTTACTTCATTCGCCCTTCATTCTTCATTTGGATTTATGATATTTTATTTACTGCCTGGCCCACAATGTCACTCGATACCGTTCTGGCGACTAAATATATTTAAAACAAATTTTTAGAATTTTTTTTTTGTTTGACGCGATAGAACGATATCGAGTTACAACGTGGGTCAGGCAGTTAATCTTTTTTTTTTTTTTTTGTCAACTATTTAGTAAAAAACTATTAAATTTTTGTATTTTGGCACTCGGGCACATTTCTTTGCATTTAAACAGACAGACAATTCGGTTTGTATATTTGCCAAGAATTTCATTTAGAAAATTATTTATGAGCTTTTTGACTTGTTTTTCTAAATAATTCACCTTAAAACCAAATGCCGCTAGAAAAACAAAACTATTTTTATTCCCTTTTTTTGGAATTTTGCATTTAAAAAATTAAATTCTTTGGGCTGGAATAAAAGTTATACATAAAACTAAATTTATGATAAAAACCACAAAATAAAAATTTAAGTAAAATGAACCGCAAAGAAACTAAACGAAGCAGCATATCTGAGAGTATTTAAAAAATTTGGTATAAATATGTGACTAAACATGTGAGATATCAATTAGAAAACATTTTTAAATTGAGCAAAGTTTTGTTAGGGTAATTTTGTGTAAATTAACGTCATCATACGTCCTATTTTAACATATGGTTGTCAAACCTGGTTTAACGTGTCCCCTGCCTATATGGAAAAATTAAGACTATTTGAAAGAAAGTCCTTGCGATCTTGTACGGGCTTATATATAACACCAAATAGTAATTATAAGAAGTATGTGTCGAACCAAAAGTTATACAATAAGGCAAGGGTTTGCAGAATTGATAATTTCATCATCAATCTAATAAGAAATCACATAGTGAGAAGTACGGCATGCTATGAAAATAACCTAATAATGGCACCATATTATGTGAATGATAAATATATAAAAAATACACTTCAAACTGGCTATGTACCACCTGAAGCATTACTTTATCTTGATAGCAACGGTTTTTTACAAAATGAAAGTGGAGTTCCTATATTTTACCACATACACAGGAGAGCTAATATCAAAGCTATACACAGCAACATTCTCACGTCAGGTAACCGAAGATTCGATACCAGTTTTTATCATAAGGGTAAACCCAATCTCATATTGCAATGCAAAAAAATACTGGTGGCACACCAGATAACTCCTTTTTTGATGTTTTTATATTTTGACCATACCTCTCTCCCCCAGCGTTACAAAAGTAAAGGTTTTTGTATATAATTTTCCTTTATAATTTAAGTATAAACACACATTTATACATATTAATTATAATTTTCCATATTAAATTATATAAATGATAATTGTAAACATTTTTTTCCTTATTAGTCAGTATACTGGAGAGCCCGTTACAGGGACAGTGTATAGCCTTAAGTTATAAAAAAAAACATTTGTTTATTTATGTTACTTAGACATTAATAATTTTGATTAAATAAACGAAAAAAACGTCATCATATTAATTGAGTGAATTTAGAAAGCAGGGGCAGAAAAATATCTTTTTATACTTCTGTGTAACACTATTTTCAGACATCATTCAGCTTCAATTTCAATTACCGCTCTTTAAATAAATAAATAAAATATTTCATCATTAAAGTTTTTAACAAAACAAAATCCCTTTATATTGTCGCATTGTTTTAAAAAGTACAACTTTCAAGCACAAGGATTATTACTTTGGCAAATTTTAAAACAATGAAAAATTTTGTAAAATCGCTGATTCAGTTAAAATAATTAATCGTGTTTCCTTCAGTCACATGATTTTTATCTTGAATTAAATTTGCATTAACAAAACATTACAAAGAAACGTAAAACATCAAAGATTATGTCTTGAATATTTTTTTAAAAAAGGGTCGCATATTTAAAAAAACTATATACGACATAATTTATTTGAAAGATACGCAAAAAGTACACTACACTTAACATGAATAGGTACAGGCTTTCAACAATCCCTTTAACCCTAGAACATCATCCATATTTTACATACACTATCGTCATCATTAAACACTGTTAAGCACTTCGTGAGCAAAAATGGATACCAAAATAGATTTTTTATGTATTAATGAAAATTTAAAGAAATCCATTTATTACTTTTTTAATGTTTAATAAAAACTTAACATTTCATAGCCTCCCTTCAATTGGTTTTAATTTGAAAATAAAATCTGAAAATGACGTTCTAGGGTTAAGAAGAACACTAACTTGATCTGCTTTTTTAACAATTTGATTAAAGGCTTTAATTTCAAATGGTCCGTGATAAATTATATTTAAAATTATTATATGACATAATTTATTTGATTTATACGCAATTGGTACACTGCACTTCACCTGAATAGGTGCAGTCTTTTGTTAACTCCTTTAAGAAGAATAATAACTTGTTTTTTTTTTGTATCAAAATTTTAGCAAATTGATTAAGGGATTTGAAATGGTCCGTGACAAATCATTCACCATGAAAGAGAAGACACAACTTGTTGTCTGCAATGATCCAGGAGTGTGCGGCTGCGAAGTTCCCCTTAATTATTAATAAAGATACTATCATTGTATGAAACATGTTAAGAGTTTAAGTAAAATGTGGCTACGCCTTGAAGGAATGACAAACATAATGAAAAAAATAAATAAATCAAATTTGTTTCAATTAATAAAAAATCAGTTGCTGTCGTTAAACAAGAGTCCTCAAAGCCCCTGAAGGTGAAAGGTCACTTTGGCTATAGTGGGGAACCAAATAGGTTAGGTTAGGTTAGAAGGGCTGCCCGCAGTAAGCGAGAAAACACTCGGAGGCCATATGATGCCCAGAGGATTATACCCTACACAATCCTTTCAAAACGAAGTACTGGTTCCTGAGAACCAGTTAAAACTTCTCGCGAAACCCGCCAGGGCAGGCAGCGGTGCATACCCGAGGTCTAGCAGGAAACGAGAGCCCAGATGTCTAAGCCTAAGCTCCAGCAGGACCGGACAGTCACAAAGGAAATGCTGTACTGACTCTTCATCGAAACAGCTCCTGCAGCGACCATCATGGGGAAAGCCCAAACACTCTGACATGTGGCCAACTGCACAGTGCCCCGTCAAGACCCCTACCAGGAGTGCCAACGACTTTTTCCCAAAAGTCAGAAGCTGTCTAGTCCTAACTTTGCTAAGTGAGGGCCACAGAGTTTTGGAGACCCTACAGATGGTAATTGCTCACCACCTGCTTGTCACCTTCCCCTCTGCCCAACTCCTGAATTTTGTTCAGCAGCTCTACTGAGGGAATGTCCTTAGGTGAGACTGCTTCATGTAAGGCCGAACCTGCTTTTACGCATTCTTCCGCCATTTCATTTTCCTGAATGCCTTCATGCCCTGGAACCCAAACTATCCTGACGTCAAGTCTTTTAAGTCGAGCCAGGGAAATAAAATAGTCTGCAACGATTTTGGTTATTGCAACTTCACACTAGAATACAATTATAATTTTAATACGTTTTAATGTAAAATTACCACATTAGAAACCAATGACTACTTTTAGGCGCTTCTTTACAGCATTTCGAATACACATTTCTCATGAAGATATATAATTACTGCTGCACCTAAAACCATGCTATAAAATATATTACATGCTTCTCAAATATGTGTGTGTATTTGAGATGCACTCTATGAAATAAACCTTCTGTTAATATAACAAGTTCATAAATTATTTAGCCTATCGCTCACTTTGTGTTAAAGCCAAGAGTTATTATAATGAAAAAATTCTTATCTGTCCAATAATACCTTTAACCAATGCCTAGTTATAATAATGGCCCTAAAATTCTATTACAACTTTTCATGGGAAAGAGAATATGCAGATATTTGACACAAGTTTCCATAGATTTTTATTATTATTGTTTTAAATATAATAATAAGTTCTGGTAAATGGCAAAATGTTTTAGCAACATGCCACAAAATGTTTGCATTTTTTATTATATTTTATCTAGTTTTACTGCATCCTTTCGGCAGCATGTACAACTCAATCGATAACTGTCACCTGTAAAAACAAACTTCATAATTTAATCTACTAAACGACAATCATTTACAATTTAATGGAAATTTATTTTGAATATTTTTATAAATATTTATTATAGTGTCAACAGCAGAAGTAAAGGGAAATATCTAACGAATTGACAATAAATTTGATAATTTTTGTTGTAGATTTATAAGCTGCAAAAGGAAAGTAACTATACACTGATGCTTCCGAATTATTTTTAAAGCCGCAATAGCTGATATTAAGATCCTTTTAACCTACTTCATGCCTCACAACAGATTTGTGGGCACACATTAGGATTTGCTTAATATTGTAACGCAATAAAACCTAAATAATTATTTTATACAACTAATAAAATCTAATGGTGCAATTGGTATTTATAGGATGATGCTCAGAGTAAGGGGTTTCACCGAAACAATTTGTTGTTGTTGCTTAAAAACCTAATTAAGGGAGTTAATGACATAAAGTACATATTGTTAGCTAATAGGAAATACATTTTTCTGCTCAAATCATAGATGCATCGAAGTTTGATATTTTTGTAACAGTCAATAGGACTCTCATGTGATGCAGGAATACATTATAGATTCCACGAATCATATTTTTCTGACCATCGAACGCAGATGTAAGAGTTCCAGGTTGAAAGAAAAACCAACAGAAGGTGCATGAAAAATCAAGACATACCAAACTTTTATAAGAAATTTACAAAAAAAATATTTCCAAGAAAATAAATTTAATTTTGTAAACAAACAAGTTTTTTTTTGCATAAGGCATAAAATAAAATATAAATACATAAATTATTTTTGATATCCAATAGATCTCTCAAATTTCAATTTTATAAAAACTTCTGCATCAGTCTTTCATTTATGTGTCCGTTATCGTTAGCAACGTAAATTAAAGTTGATATATTGAAATTTATTGTTTGCATTAAGTTGTTAGAATAATCTACATACTCCCATTTTTATACACACACAACAACAACATCATCAATACAACATTAATATCATTTTGTTTTGAATAATCGATTAGCTTTAAAAGCACCCTTGTACATTTGTATATGTCAACACCTCCCCTTTGTATATACCTATAAAGATACAAAAGCATGAAGCACTGAAGTAGCCAAATAAAATGTACAAATCGTAAATCATCTACTGCTCTATTCTATGCTGTTCACTAAGTTCCGTGCAGAGTGTGAAATGACAAGCAGATAAAAAAATATATCTAAAAGAAAAGAAACTAGAAATCTTAAATTTACCCCAGGGTATAATGTTTTTAAATGAGCAAGTTTTCATATCTGCTAGAATGACTCAATATTACTAAAATTAGTTGTTTTTTTTTTGTTTCAGTTCTTTACTTCCCATTTCACCATTTTTAGCGGGTTTTGACACGTGCCGGTATTTAAAAAAGCAGCCAAGTTACAGTGTAGATACTTATGTGTAAATTAAAAATCCATGGCTGACTATTAGCAATTGAATAGGGGAAATAACTTATTCTTGTACAGTGTAAATGGTGGAGGCATTGTGGCACTACATGCAAAAAGCCTACGTTTACTGAGGCCCATATTTAAAATAAGTATAATAAGTTTGTGTCTACTTATTATATTTCCTCTTCGAGTATATAAATTTTATGCACGCAGAAATAGGAGCTCCGATAATTAGAATCTTTTTATTATGGAGTAAAAATTAATTAATTTAGTTTTTAAATAATGACAGTAAATAATATGTATCTAATCGCATATTTTTTATTCGAATAGTATAAAATTCGCATGAAATATGTTCGTATAACAAATTTTATTCAAATAACTTTAATTCGAAAATTTTTTAATCGATTAATTATTCGAATAATTATTATTCGATTAATTTTTATTCGAATAGCTTTAGTTAAACTATCACTCATTTAAATAACTTTTTTAGGAAAAATTTATTACTCAACGAATTTTATATGAATAATGTTTAATATGTGAATAATTTCATTCGAATAATACATATGAGACCTACTCCACGAAAAGTGACCTCTGCGCCGAAAAACTTTTTTTTTACTTTTTGAGTGGTTGTTATATGAAAAAAACGCTCTTTCAAATGCCGCAAACCGCAAGTTTCTATGTCCTTTCGTTTTTTTACAAATCCAAAACATTGACATAATTTTCATAGATGCAACACTGCATAGTGAACATCGTACAAAGTACCAGAGAGTCGAAATACATCGCCAGATGATCAGGTTGAAGGAAGAGTTGCATAACCATGCGCAAAACACGGAAAAACGAAGCGCTTTTATTAAACGCGTTTTTCTCAATAACTTTTTTTCGGCGCAGAGGTACCTTTTCGTGCAGCAGGTCACATATATGTTCCACTGCTGCTTTATAAAATTTGTTCTATTTCCTCTTGGAGTACTTGAACAAGTTTGTGTCTACTGTTCTATTTCCTTTTGGAGTATATGAATTTTATGTACGCAGAAATAAGAACTCCGATAATTAGAATCTTTTCATTATGGAGTAAAAATTAATTAATTTAGTTTGAAATAATGACAGTAAATAATATCTAATCACATATTTTTTATTCGAATAGTATAAATTCCGCACCATATATGTTCGTATAACAAATTTTATTCAAATAACTTCAATTCGAAAATTTTTAATCGAATAATTTAAATCGATTAATTATACGAATAATTTTATTCGAATAATTATTATTCGATCAAATTTTTTTCGCATAGTTTTAGTTAAATTTTCACTCATTTAAATAACTTTTTTAGGAAAAATTTATTACTCAACGAATTTTTTATGAATTATGTTTAATATGTGAATAATTTCAATCGAATAATATATGTTCCATTGTTGTTTTATAAAATTTGTTCTATTTCCTCTTGGAGTATATGAATTTTATGCACGCAGAAATACGAGCTCCAGTAATTATAATATTTTTATTATGGAGTAAGAATTAATTATTTTATGAAATAATTAATTTTCTGAAGAAGTCGCACATAGGAGTGACGATATATTGAAATTAAGAATTAAATTAAAATAAAGAGACATTAAGCTTAAAAATATCAGAATATAATAATTAATTAATTTAGTTTGAAATAATGACAGTAAATAATATCTAATCGCATAATTTTTATTCGAATAGTATAAAATTCGCACTATATTCGTTCGTATAACAATTTTTATTCAAATAACTTTAATTCGAAAATTTTTAATCGAATAATGTTAATCGATTAATTATACGAATAATTTTATTCGAATAATTATTTTTTGATTAAATTTTTTAAGTTAAATTTTCTCCCACTTCTAAAAAAATTTATTATTCAACGAATTTTTTATGAATAATGTGAATAATTTCATTCGAATAATATATGTTCCATTAGTTGTTTTATAAAATTTGTTCCAAATCTTTTACGACATTTTCCCAATCATGTGGCAAACAAGAGTTGCTCCATATAGAATATATGTATAATCATGAAAATTTTTATATCAATTGTATTGAAATTTCAATGCAAATCGAATGCGGTAACTTGACTCCATGTACTCGTATTAACCCTTGCAAGCAATACTATGCCACACTTATTTTCTTTGAGCATTAGCAGACTAGTGAGTAAGGCTGCTCATTTTGATTCACATTCCCAAAATTTTTTTTAGTCTTTTATTTTATTTATATTTTTATAATTTTTATGCCCCTCAGGCATACTTAAGACATGTGTTGTTTCCTTTAGTTTAATATTTTTTATTGCACTTGTCGCTTTATTATGTTTTGAGCAAAAAGGCTGAAATTTTTTTCGCAGCTGCATGGCTACTGCAACATGACAAAGTAATTTTATGTGCTCTTTTGTTCAAAACATTGAAGCAAAAACATTCAGATTACGCAGAAAATGTGCTGCAAAACAAGCCCCTATGGCTTATATATTAAAGTAGGTGAATGTAATACATTTAGGAAGTGTGACAAAAATTTTGGTTGAAAAAATACAAAAATTCTTTGTGTAAAAATGTTATGTTGTTAGCGTGTAATTATGAAAGTGGGGAGATGGCAAGAAACTACTGCACTTGGTCTGAACTAGTTTTGAAATTATATAAATTCCACTAGACTTCTTGTTTGAGACCACGGGAATTTTTCAAACGCAACACTTGAGTTTTAAACAAATGCCATTGAAATTTTAAATGGTTTGGTATGGTTTTGTTGTGGGGTATTTAGGTAATGAGGTATTGCAGACGAGCTGCTGACTATGTTTTAACAAAAGCAGGTCTATAAAAATTTAACAAAAATAGATTTTGAAGTGTTATTAGCCTGATTGAAAGTTTATGTTTTTCAAACTTCCCTCATGGAACTGAAAACTGTGTTTATATTTCTTATATCAGTATTCAAATTATTTTAAAAAATAATTAATCTCAACAACCGCTAGTGTTTGAAAGAAAACTGAAATATTATTACTAAATCCTTGCTGCATTATAGGTCAGCTTACGTGCTAAAATAAATAACAAATAAAACTTTTGAAATCCTTTGGCTTAAGTCTTTACCGCATTTAGCTTTTCAGTTAGTAAAAAATATAGAAAAACCAGTTAAATTATTTTAGAAAATATTACCATATAATGCTAATGTTGTTATAAGTTTATATGTTTATGATTGTAAACGAATTTTTTATCACTGAAATACACACAATTTATTATAAAAATATATATTTTTTAAATACACTTATTTATACTCCTGCTTCCACTGCTGGCATGAGTTTCTCATACAAACAAAAACTTTGCATATGAATTTAAACAAAAAAAAAAAAAACTTGCAGTAAAATTATTTACATATAAATGAAATAATATGTGCATATCGTCACTTAAAACGCAAAAGTCTCTAACTCGTTACATAAAAAATTTTACTATTCCAAACAAAACTAACACTAGTATCAAGAAAATTCGAAAATAATTTATTTTATTTGTTTATTTAATTATTAACTGCCTTCATAAGTCCCGGGGTTGCAGTTAAATGCGTTATTGCTGTAAATTCAAAGTTCGAACAGTTAAATTTATATATTTTAGTTATTGTTTAACACTTTAATCATGCTGATTCTCTTTTCTAAAATATATAAAAAGTTGCAGGTTCACTTTCATTATGGATTGTGTTTTATAATGCCAATAGGAATAAATAAAATTCCCAGGCTATACCTGCAACAGTGCGTAAAATAGGTCCAGTTGAAAATCAGCAGCACTTCCAACATTATAATTATTACCGAAATTTTTAACTGTAAAATTTTTAAAATACTCTTTATGGCACATATCGCTTCTGCCGACGATATGCAAATTGTAGTCCACATACAGTTACAAATTCAACAAATAGATAAGTGCACATATACTCTAATTAATTTCCATTTATCATTTTAGTTAAATTTGCAGCATACTTTTAAGGATAACTTTATTTGTCATTCTACAGACACACACAAACAAACACAGACGCAAGCATGCATGCATGTGTACGAGCAGCATACAGTGTTTCTGTGTACAAGAAAAATTAAGAGATTTTGCACTCTTTCATTGTTTAACTTAAATGCGCTCACACGTAATAAAAATGTTAGTTAAACAAAAACTGAAAGTATGAAATTTGTGTGTGAAAAATGCTTTGTCTTGTTTCTGGTAATTCTTTAAAATAAAACTATTGCACAAAATAGAATTAGAATGATATAAAATTAAATTGATGTGCAATTTAATTAAGTAACTATTATATAGGTTTATTTGAAAAAGGGAAATATAGATTTTAATTATTCATTTCAATAAATCTCTAAACATTGATTAGAAAATTTTAAATTTATTTTGTATATATAATTAAGTGAAGACCGATAGTTAGAAAAAATTTTAAAATAGATGACTAAAATATTATTCTTCCTACTGAATAATATTTCTTATTCAGTAACTAATTGCTAATGTCACCTCAAGGTAATATCAAAAATATTACACTTCTGCACTGCTTTTCTTCATCAATTGACAATTTTTAACAAACTTTTGCTATATATTCAAGACCTTAAAGAGAAGCTACAGGATGTATAGAAGTAGTTAATTGTTGTGCACACGCAGAGTCGCATTTTAGATATTGTCTTGACACTATGTTGACAATTTGTTACAGCAGTAGGGTACTTATAAATCTTTGGCTCAAATAAAACTATTTTTTTTTTTTTTTTTTTTTTTTTTAGGAGTAGGACCAGCACTCAGGGGATGACCCCTACATATGCAATGCATTGCGCCGGAACTGAAAACGAGGGGATAGTATTAAGGGGACAGATGAGGAAAGATGAGAAGATAGACAGTTTTTTGTAGCTATTTCAACCTTTTACTTCGCCGGCTAATTTTTGCTACAGTGCCGACGAAGGTTTATTTATTATAGTTAATAAATTTAATAATAAATAAATTCTAATAAATTGCTTTATTGAATTCCGTTAATAATAAAAGAAATAAAAATATGTTTCTTAATAAAAAACGGAATAAAAATTCCAAAAATTAGAATATGAAGAAAATAATCAAACGGCTATACAAGGATTTAAAGTGTGTAACGCCCAATTTACACGATGAATTTTATGACGTGTAATTTTATTAATTGCTTTTTGAAATTTGGTCCCAAAAACTCTATGCGTTCATACGATGAATTTGGTTTTCATGTCTATTTTTATTTTTTGTTATTGTTTCACAAGCAAAATAAAAACACAAAAAACGTAACAAAGAGAATAAGTATTAAGTAAAGAGAAATATGACAAAAAACAAGTAAAAACGTTATATTCGACCGGGTCGAATCTTAAATACCCTCCAAATATTTAGTAAGTGAATTTAAAATGTTTAACTTGGTGGGACAGAGTTCTTTTATGTAATATCGTACGTAAACGCCCACTAAAGGGGGCAGGGTTCAAAAATACACAATATCATGTTTTCCACAGACGAACGTATGGGCATTGCTAGACCGTCTTAGACTTCATCACTGATCAAGAATATATTTACTTTATGGGGTCCAATTCTCTTTGGAGGGTATAAAAACTGTATTTTGGCGGGGTCGCTCTGGCAAGGGCTGTGGGGGAAACATTTCACCTTTGTCATAAAACTATAAAAATAAATGCTTAGGATGATTATACACAAAATTTAAAAATATTTTTTTTTTTTTTTTGGTAGGGTCATTTAGGGGGCAAAGGAAGAGGGGGGGATAGGGCAGAAATCGGCAGTCATAAAACTCTAAAGATAAATGCTTGGGATGATTATATACAAAATTTAAAAAAAATTTATTTTTTTGGTAAGGTCATTTAGTGGGCGGGGTCAAAAAATATTTTTATTTTATTTAATGGCTCCAAGTTTAAAGCGTTGGACCGTATTTGACATAAAAATATATCATTTGCTTAACAAAATTACCAAAAAACTTTAAAAATTATGTTGTTTTTTCTGGGTTGGTTTAGTTCTTTTTAGGGGAACTTTTTCCCCTCTTGCCAGATTTAGCCCATCTTCGAACTTAACCTGCTCTAGGCTTCAAAATATATTTATGCCAAATTTCAAGAGTCTAGCTTTTTTCGTTTGGACTGAATCGTGATTTCCACAGACGGACATGCTCAGTTCGTCTTAGATTTCATCAGTGATCGAGAATATATATACTTTATGGGGTCTGAGATGGATATTTCGATGCGTTACAAACGGAATGACAATGTGAATATACCCTCCAAATCCGTTTTTGGAGGGTATAAAAAAAAACAATGAAACCAGAAATCAAGTCATTTTTCATTTCTACTCCCGTTCCCTATCAAACCAAAAATTAAGTCGAAAAGTGGACGTCATAAAATTCATCATATGAATTGGGTGTTACAGTTTTCTAAATTCTATTAAATAATAAAACGTTTAAGCACTAAACACATTCACGACAGCAGGCTACCGACTACAACTATAGATTCCTAGTGTTTATATGGGAAAAATAGCACGGACAACAACCTGGCGTGTAGCCGTAAAAATAATCATTGCCATATAAACACATGTATTCGATTTCTGTAGTCGTGTAGTCGGTAACCTGCTGCCGTGAATGTGTTTAAGACATTATATTTAAGAACTAAACTAACTGCTGCTTTTGTAAACACAATCACCCCTACGTAAATAACAAGGGGAATTTTTGTACACATGAAATTTTTATTCCACTCGAAGGGAAAAATGGTATCGTGAATCTCCCAAGAGAAATTATTCCCGCTTTCAGTTCTCAGTGAATATAAAAAAAAAAGAGAAGAAGCCGAAAACAACATGAAAAATCAAAGAATTTGTGTTGAAAAATTTAAGTTTATGCAATAATTTAAAAAAAGTAAAACTAAATATTTAGTGGGCAAATAATTTGGATAAATTTTGAAAACCACACAAAACAAATTAAAAATATTTTTAAACTTTAGAATTGGAGCAATGAATTTTACAAAGATCCAGGCAATTGAGTGGATTGCAAAATATATAAGTTTGTGTCTTATTAACGGGTATTGCTTGCCACTAAAATGAAATTTGAAAACTCTAATATTCGAATTATAATAGAAAATACTTACATTTTCTACTCTATAACCCACCAAAAACTAACTGAATAAATTAAAGGGAAACGTGAAAAAACTCGCGGGAAAAAAAATCATTCACGATCAGGGGAATTTAATTTTAGCGTGAAATCATTCACGGGGAATTTTTTCATGATTGCAATTTTAGGGAAAAGGGAAAAATTTCGAGGGAAAAATTATTCATGACAGGGGTGAATAAAAAATTTCGTTTGGGAATTCATAGTATTTAACAAAAAACAACAATTAAAAAACACTCACATTATTTATTGCTTTCCATATAAAATCAAACAAGAAAATTTAAATTTGCAAAAGCAGACAGTAACACATTTAAAACAAGTAAAAACGTTATATTCGACCGGGTCGAATCTTAAATACCCTCCAAATATTTAGTAAGTGAATTTGAAATGTTTAACTTGGTGGGACAGAGTTCCTTTATATAATGTCGTACGTCAACGCCCACTAAAGGGGGCAGGGTTCAAAACTATACAATATCATGTTTTCCACAGACGAACGTATGGGCAATGCTAGACCGTCTTAGACTTCATCACAATTCTCTTTGGAGGGTATAAAAACTGTATTTTGGCGGGGTCGCTCTGGCAAGGGCTGTGGGGGAAACATTTCACTTTTGTCATAAAACTCTAAAAATAAATGCTTGGGATAATTATATAGAAAATTAAAATTTCTTTTTTTTTGATAGGGTCATTTAGCGGGCAAAGGGGGAGGAGGGGGTAGGGCAGCAACAGGCAGTCATAAAACTCTAAAGATAAATGCTTGTTATGATTATATACAAAATTTAAAAAAAAATTTTTTTTGGCAGGGTCATTTAGGGGGCAAAAAAAAAAGGGGGGGTAGGGCAGAAATCAGCAGTAATAAAACTCTAAAGATAAATGCTTGGGATGATTATATACAAAATTTAAAAAAAAAAATTTTTTTGGTAGGGTCATTTAGGGGGCAAAGGAAGAGGGGGGGGGGGGGGGGGGGTAGGGCAGAGTAGTACCAGGTTTCGTCTCAGCTTCGTCATTAAAGCATAAAAGTGTTATTTTTAAGGAATGTAGGCTTAAGTAAAACAATTTGTTAAATTTTTATGCTATTTTTGCCTATAATAAATGGGCGGGGTCAAAAAATATTTTTCTTTTATTTAATGGCTCCAAGTTTAAGGCGTTGGACCGTATTTGACATAAAAATATATCATTTGCTTAACAAAATAACCAAAAAACTTTAAAAATTATGTTGTTTTTTCTGGGTTGGTTTAGTTCATCTTAGGGGAACTTTTTTCCCTCTTGCCCGATTTAGCCCATCTTCGAACTTAACCTGCTCTAAGCTTCAAAATATATTTGTGCCAAATTTCAAGAGTCTAGCTCTTTTCGTTTGGACTGAATCGTGATTTCCACGGGCGGACGGACGGACGGACGGACATGCTCAGATCGTCTTAGATTTCATCACTGATCAAGAATATATATACTTTATGGGGTCTGAGATCGATATTTCGATGCGTTACAAACGGAATGACAAAGTGAATATACGCTCCAAATTCTTTTTTGGAGGGTATAAAAAAAGGGTAACAATGAGAGTGTGGTGGCTTTGGAAAACAACTATTCTGCTCTGTTGATTAAGTTGTATAATTAAATTGATGTTGGGTTTCTGTTGTAACTTGGAATATTTATCATGTCTTTTAGAATTAAAACAAGTTGCGAACAATAAACTTTAGCGAAATATAATATCAACTATTCTTTCCTTTTTTTGCAATTGCAATCGCTATTTGAAGTACTGTATCATATTCTGTTTAATAAAATGTTACAGACTTAAATTTAATAGCAATCAGTTTACCTTAAACCGCCTTTCAGTGCAAAATATAATCACATGAATTGTTTGGTTTCTTTAAACTCCAAAAAAAAAAAACAAAATAATAACCTTCCAGTTTGCTTACAAATTTTATTTACGACAACTAAACCTTTATAAGATCAAGGGTTAATTTTCCTGCATAGCAAAGTTTTGCTTGAGATTTTTTTTAAACACACACACACACACACACAGTTTTTGTTTTAAAACATTTGTTATAACTTGCATTTAGCGTGTTGTAGTTGTTTTGTTGCTGAAAAGCACCTTCTACATACAAACACAAGTGTTAATGAATTGTAAAGTAGTTGCTGTATTTGCCGTTGTTGTTACTGTTGGTTGCATGTTGGACTTGCTCTTGTACTTGCCAGCACAAAAACTTTATATGTGTATGTACAATACAATTTGTATTGTGCTCGTTGTATTGTGTTGCCATTGTAGTTGTTGCTTGAAAGTTGTTCAAAAATATATAAAAGTTCAAGGACTTGTTAACATTTATAAAGCAATTAAAATTTAAATGAGCATTTTGGAGTATTTACATCGGCAGTGATTTTGTTATTTTCATTTTTTTTTGCAGTTTTGCATTTTCGCTGTTTCCACGTTCAAGCTCAACATTTTTTTCTGCCTTTTATTTTCAAACCCTGGCCAAGGAAAATGTATAAGAATAATAATAATAAGCCGAGGTAACAGCAACTTTGAGTGCAAATTAAAAACAAAAACCAGGAGGTTAAAATTACATTGTACTTTTAGTTTTCATAAGTTGTTGTTGTTGTTCTTATTTTTTTTTATTTCAACAACAAAGGTGAACTCCCTCATAATATGTATTAAATGTGGCCCAGTTTCCCAGTAGCCCTTAATAACCTTGTGCTATTTTGCAACATTTCGTTTATATTTTATTCATTCAGCGAGTACGTTTCAACTCTTGTTCAACAGCCAGTAAAATGTCTTGTCAACAACAATTTTTGTTTAAGGCTTTTAAGTGTTTTCTTTTATAGTTATGAATTTTCTAAAAAGAATTATTTTTGGCTGCTCACGTTACTCATGTTGTTCAGTATAGAATTTAAGAAAAAAAACTATGCTGGCTACGTGCTGAGACAGTTTCTTTAAAAAACAAATACGTTGTCAAAATGGCAACTACTACTTAAGTGCATTAGCAAAGACTAAAAAGTGTTATAAATGAAATAAAAAATTTAAGTAGCTTCGATACCTAAATTCTTCTTAGAAAATGTTTTTCTAGCATAAAAAAAAATTGTCAAAGCTTAATTATCACAAATAAGTACTTTGTATAAAAATATTGCAAGTTTTAGTTTATTTTTCTAAAAGTTTAAACTTTTTTAATTACTCCAAAACGATCTCTTCTAAATTCCAAACTTATTTACATAAATTAACGTAAATCACAAAATAAAATTTTCATTTATTGCTAAATTTCTTAAGGCTTTCCATTTGCTTTTATTGCTGGCATTTGTGTTATTATTTTAAATAAGTTTTCTATTTGAAATATGCTGCTTTTCATAATTAAGTTTCAAAAAGCTTTTCTTAATATTTTTGTTTTCATTAGAGCGATTATATTTTACAACAGACTTGAATGTATTACGTTTTTGTAAAAACAATAAATGAAATAGTAATACAAGGAAGAGGAATTTGTCTCACTTCCCATATAAATAAGTTTGTAATTTTTCATATTATACAATAATAACATCAATGATTGTTTCATATTCGAGGATGGCGCCATATTCGTCCTGTTGTGTTTATTGAGTCGATTTTATATCGTACTATTGCCAATATGGTGATGATTTCTCTCGTTTTATAGCGAGCTTGCTCAGAGAGCGCACTATACGAGTTGTTATAGATGGGGTCTCATCAAACGAGTTCAAGGTGAATTCAGGAGTACCGCAGGGCTCTGTTCTATCTCCTACTCTTATTCCTCATCTTTATAAATGACCTTCTATGTCAAACTTCAAACCCTATCTTCATTAACCATTCTTTCTCGTTCACCAGCCGGCCAAGCCTGGAGGAGATTGACGCCAGAAGACGAAGAATGAACGAGTCACTCACATGTGATGTCGTGTCAATCTCCGAAAGGGACCTCGTGAACAATGTTAACCCTTATAAGACGCAGTGCTGCGTGGTTACGCATAGGCGGCTGGTTGAAGGTTCTGCGCCATACGTATTTATGGATGGTATAGGTATTGGGGAATCAGAAGATCTTGATGTTCTTGATATGAACTGATCGATGGACTGATCATATCTTTCATATTTCAAAAGAAGCATTCAAGTGTCTCGGCTTTTTAAGATGGTGTAAGACATACTTCACCCCATTTGATCTCCTTACTATTTATACCACTTACATCCGACCTAAAATGGAATACAACTCTCATGTATGGGCCGGTGCTTCAAAGTCTATTTTGAAGTTGCTCGACCGCGTACAAGACAGAGCGTGTGTTTCACTGTTCTACCGATACTACAACGGAATGTGTTCTGGTGAAATAAGGGGGCTTGTGCCTGAGAACCATTTATTTCTGCGAGCTACCCGCTCTTCACATAGGGCGCATCCTTTTGTGGTTGAGTTGTCAGTGAACCGCACCACGCATTATAGAGAGAATTCGTTCCTTGGCCGAACGGTTCGTATGTGGGACAAACTGCCAGCAGAAGTCTTTCCTGCCAGTTTTAACTTGGGGAGGTTCAAATCGAACGTCCACAAACACTACTCCCTCTATCCTCCTTCCCGTAACCAACTTTCCTAGCTCTGGCACAATGCATTGCATATGTAGGGGTCATCTTCTTTCATACATGATATTTGCGGTGACATATAAAAAAATTTTCTTTAAAAAGTCGGAATAAGTATTTCTATAAGCGGAGTTAGCTTCCTAAAATCTGTCGATTTCCCTGCTCGTTTTACAGAACCGAGCATTATATGCAGAAAATTCTAAAGACGTTTGTTGTTTATTGTACAACAACACTGGATTATAGTATGTGAAATGTGCCAGCATTGTTGTTTTGCTTAAAGGATATTTTTACTTTTTATTGTAAAAAAATTGTGCCATCAATATTGTAAAAATATGACAAATGGTTATTTATATGTTCATATATAAATGCAATACTATTTTATGATGGATGGGCTGCATTAGATATAATTTCACACGTTGGGCGTATGAGTAATATTATTACTTAATATAGTTATCAATAATATTACTCATACGTAGGAGTCAACATTTTAATATCTTGTTTTCGAACAAATTACGTATGAGTAATATTTATTATAAACCAGTAAAGCAATTGATGGGGCTAGTGATAGAAAATAAAATAATTAATCGATTAAAGTAATTAATTAACCCATTAGCGAGCAAATAAAAACTGGGAAGAGTTTTAGCAATTAAAATTATGAAATCACTATTAAAACAGTTCATTCCTAATACCAAAAAAAAAACCTAAACAAAAAATAAATTAAAATAAAACAATACAAATATTAAAAAATAATTAAAAGTTGGATGTTTATGTAGGACGAAAAGTTTTAGAAACAACTTATTTGATTTCGTAGTCATTGTGGAGCACCGATCATTTTTATTTCACTGTTCTTGTTAAATTTTAAAGGACGATTATCTAGTTCAAATAATTCAAATTTGGTTGTATGACTAAATGTTTTAGAAAGAAATTATTTGATTTGGTGGTCATTGGCGGCACCGATTATTTTTATTTCACTTTTCTTGTTAAATTTTAAAGGACGTTTATTTAGTTTGACGAAGGAGCTCTGGCTGCTAAAAGATTAATGATAATGGGTGAACAGTTGGCAAGAGAACACATAACCAAACACCAAAGTATAATATATGTCTTACCCAGGAACAACGCTTACACGGTTATGTGCGACAGTATCCCAATTACATATGTACAGTCAAACTGCACCACCATAATAACAGAAAGTGTGGAATGGGAGGATGCAATTACAACAGGGATGAACCAAATAACTATCGTATACACAGACGGGACGAAGATTGGTAACCGATCGTGTGGAGGATTGTATGTCATAGAATCGCAACTTTTGTAAATACTTCCGCCTGCTAGATCACAATACAATATTTCAGACTGAGATCGTGTCTATTACGGAAGGAATAAAATGTTTAAAGGAAATAGATAACAAACTAGCAGTTCGTATATTCACAGATAATAGGAAAGTCATCGAGGCCGTAAGAAATTATGCAGTTCAATCGCGGTGTGTATTACAATTCAAGGATGAGATAAACTCATACACGAATTGTGAAAGCATCCAGGACATCAAGGAATACCTGGAAATATTAAGGCAGATAGGCTAGCAAAGATGGGAGCATTAATGGCTAACATTACACTAGAGTATCCTATGTGGGTGCTGTTGGCTGAAGTAGTAGAACACGAGACTATGAAGCGGAGGGTCGTGAGTTCGAGCCCGCGCTGGGTCATGAAATATTGTGTCGAATTCTTCTAAACAGCATTAGTGCGTGGTTGTGTTAGTTGTTGCCAGCCTGTTTCAATGATGAAGGCATAGTCACTGGTCACTGAACATAATTGGCAGCGACTAACACTATCGTGTACTAAAAGCAGAGTAACAGCACCCACCTTCGTCGTCCCTGTAGCAAAAATTAGCCGGCGAAGTAAAAGGTTGAATTAGCTACAAAAAAAAAACTGTCTATCTTCTCATCTTTCCTAATCTGTCCCTTCAATACTCACCCCTCGTTTTCAGTTCCAGCGCAATGCATTGCATATATAGGGGTCATCCCCTGAGTGCTGGTCCTACTCCTAAAAAAAAAAAAAGCCATTTCAAGTTTATAAAGACGAACTGAAGCGATGGGCTATAGAATTGCATACGGGGATTGGCAGCACTCTACCGTAGACAGGGTGACTAGAATTTAATGGCAATAAGACACAGGAAATCCTAAAATTAAGCAGACCAGCACTACGGAGACTGGTTAATTTAATAACAGGACATACAGAGTTAAGGAATCACTTGGCACGCATGGATATCGTTGACGATATAACATGCAGAGCCTGTCAGGAGGATAACGAGACACTTGAACACTACTTGTGCTACTGTCCAGCTTTTAGTCAAGTCAAGAGACAAACATTTAATCATGAAATTATACTAGATATGGAATTTCTTAGGGGTTCTGATTAGAGAGACTTAAGAAGATACATTGAAGAAACTAGGTTCTTAACGTAATCAAATTCTAAGGTTTCTATGGTTTATAATAGGAACTCCCGATAATAGAATGACAATTCCCTATAATAGAGCGCACGACAGGCCTATGATCCACCGCATAAGTAAAATAAGCCAGCAACAACTCTTTCCTTCTATTCCAAATTAGTATCGTACTGCACACCGATCCAATTGAACATGTAGCAAACTTTAGGTTGGTTGCCGCTGTGGCTGATTGGTAGCGATGCTAGTCTATTAGTACAGAGGTTGTGGGTTCGATTCCCACCAATGACCTTAGGTGTGTGTGATGTTTTCGGGTAACACAAAGGGATCTACTAGGACCCAACTGGCAGCCTGTTAAAAAAAAAACTTTAGGTTTATATTAATTTCCAAAATCTGATTCTAGACACACATTCTGAAAATAATAGCAGAACTAAACTCCGATTTGAACTTTCACAAACAAATTTTTAAAATTTCTTAAAGTTATATTGAAAGGACAGACTTTAAATTTTCTCATGTGTCATAATCAGTCCACTATAAAAAAAAATAAAAATAATAATTAAATTCTTCTGGTTTCTTGACCTCTTTTTAATTATATTTATATTTGAAAATCAAAAATAATTAGTTTCCTGAAAAAGTCACACAAAGGAGTGACAAAATATTGAAAATTAACATATTGTAAATTAAATTAAAGAATATTAGAGTATAATAAAAATAATAGTTATTAGTTGCCTAATTCAATGGGAAAATTTGCATAACAAACCAATTGAATGCATTGCATATATTAAGAATTCTTAAGCTCGTTTAGCAAAGCTAAGAATTTATTCAAGGGTACAAAACACATGAAAGAAACATTTTCCATGATGTTGAAAAAGTTGCTACAAAAAAAAAATTAAAAATTATATTAAGTGAAAAACTATGTTTTCGCTGTAAAATACCTTAAATCCAGACAAAGTTTATTAAGTAAAATAATTTCTTTTGGAAAATGTTTTCTTGTTCAATTGAGCTGCGTACAACAAATGAAATATTTTCAAGCACAATTTCATGCTGAAAACGAACAATATAATGCAGCTTTTCTTCTCCAAATTTTTATTTTTCATTTTATTTTTTATTTTTTACTTCTTCTTCTTCTTTATTTTTTCTAGCAACCTACATATATCAAATCCTTTTTTAAGGATTTTATATTAAGTTTTTTTTTAGGTGCTCTTAACAACTTATTTTGTATTTGTGTGTGCTGCTGCTATTTTTTTGCTGCTGTTGCAAGAGGAAACCGGAACTTCCTCTCCCTGAGAAGTAACTGTTTTACATGTGTATTTTGATAAAGTTGAAATATTCTTTTGTGTAATTTTTTTCACTTTCTCTTGTTCTTTTTGTGTTTTTCGCAATTTTTACTTTTTGATAACAAGATTGTTTGGGCAGCGGGTACGTTTACATGTTTTCTTTTTTTGCTTGCTTTTAATTTACTTTAACGAACTTTTTGCCTGGCAAATTGTTTAGAAGCCGGTACATTCGTTCCATAAGAATATATAGAATCGGTAAATTTCCTGGAAACATAAAGTCTTATTATTAGGGTTTATAAAACACACAATACTTTCGAAAAAGTAAGACATCTATTTCAAGTACTATGAGAAGTTTTCAAAGAAAGTATTGTAATAAGAAATTTAATTATAATCCAATTTACCAAGTTTAATAATAAAGAATTTAATGCGCTATGCTCTAGCAAATAGATTACAATTTATTATTTTAGAAATATAAATAAAAATAAAAGCTTAAAAATATCAGAATACAATTAAATAAAAATAAGATTATATTTTTTTATATTGAATAGAACAAATCCAAAACTAATTTCTCCAAATCTCCCTACTTGACTTTTTCGCTTAATATTGTATCCTTCTCCAATGCCATTTTATCTGTTATCGTCCTCACACTATATGGCATGTTGCAATAGGGTGGCAGTAAGTGTATGTTTTATTGAGAAAAATGATTAAGATAATATATTCTCTTATTATGTAAATCAACAACTATTATTTTTTAAACATCAGGCAATTTTGAAAACTACAAAAAGCAGCCTCGAATAGACAAACTTCGCTTAGATAAAATGCTGTAGTTTAAAATAAACTTATTTATACTTTTTTATCTTTACAACTGCCATGAAAAATTATCATCCGGCTGACCACACGAGCACAAACACATACACACACACGCACTACAGATTTACCATAACGCCCACAACACGACAAAAATAGCCACGCGTTTGATTAAAAAACAAGTAAAAACGTTATATTCGACCGGGTCGAATCTTAAATACCTTCCAAATATTTAGTAAGTGAATTTAAAATGTTTAATTTGGTGGGACAGAGTTCCTTTTTTTTATATCGTACGTCAACGCCCACTAAAGGGGGCGGGGTTCAAAAATAGACAATACCATGTTTTCCACAGACGAACGTATGGGCATTGCTAGACCGTCTTAGACTTCGTCACTGATCAAGAATATACATATTTACTTTATAGGGTCCAATTCTCTTTGTGGGGTATAAAAACTGTATTTTGGCGGGGGCTGTGGGGGAAACATTTCACCTTTGTCATAAAACTCAAAAAATAAATGCTTGGGATAATTGTATGCAATATTAATTATTTTTTTTTTTTGGTAGGGTCATTTAGGGGGTGAAGGGGGAGGAGGGGGTAGGGCAGAAATCGGCAGTCATAAAACTCTAAAAATTAATGCTTGGAACAATTATATACAAAGCAAAATTTTTTATTTTTTATAGGGTCATTTAGGGGCAAAGGGGGAGGAGGGGGTAGGGCAGAAACAGGCAGTCATAAAACTCTAAAAATAAATGCTTGGGATAATTGTATGCAATTTTAATTTTAAATTTTTTTGATAGGGTCATTTAGGGGGTGAAGGGGGAGGAGGGGGTAGGGCAGAGTAGTACCAGGTTCCGTCTCAGCTTCGTCATTAAAGCTTAAAAATGTTATTTTTAAGGAATGTAGACTTAAGTAAAACAATTTGTTAAATTTTTATGCTATTTTTGCATATAATAACGCCCACTAAAGTGGGCGGGGTCCAAAAACAATTTTTTATTTATTTAATGGCTCCAAGTTTAAGGCGTTGGACCGTATTTGACATAAAAATATATCATTTGCTTAACAAAATGATATATGCTGTTCTTGACCTAGTGGATTCATTTAATGACTTGGGAGTTATTTTAGATAAAAAATTGGACTTCAGGTGCCATATAACCTCGACGATTAACAAAGCTACTGGTGTTCTGGGTTTTATTAAACGCTGGGCTAAGGAGTTCTCTACTATTTACTACTTTAGTTCGCCCAATACTTGAATACGGATCTGTTGTATGGGACCCACAACATCTTTCACATTCAAATAAAATAGAGTCAGTACAAGTGCAATTCTTATTATTTTGTCTTCGTGGTCTTCCTTGGAACTCTAATATGAGATTACCATCTTACGAGAGACGCCTAGGACTTATTAAGCTTCCAACCTTAAGGAGCCGTCGACAAATGCTAAATGATACCTTTCTGCTGAAATTAATAAATGGCTGCGTCACATCTCAATTTCTCCTGAGCAAAATAAACTTGAATATACCCAATCGTCCAACAAGGTATTATAGCTTCTTGAGAATTAAGTTTTACACTACAAACTATAGTAACTTCGATCCCTTTCGGAGAATTTGCAGTGATTTTAATAGTCTTTACCCTTGTATCGATTTCAACAAAAGTATTGATGTCGTAAAAAATGATATAATTTTACATCTTAACTCGTTACAAAATTGATTATAAATAAATGTTTAATTTGTTAAATCGACATTTGTTAAAACCATATTTTTTGTTTTTGCTATAATTTGTCTTGTTACTATTACAACACAGCTTTATAGATTCCATTTATATATGTATGTAATTATCATTTCTGAAAAATTTTTATATTTTAATTGTATCAGTCTGTAAGGATTAACCCATAGACTAAATAAATAAAAAAATAAATAAAAAAAAAAAAAAATAACTAAAAAACTTTAAAAATTATGTTGTTTTTTCTGGGTTGGTTTAGTTCTTCTTAGGGAAACTTTCTTCCCTCTTGACCGATTTAGCCCATCTCCGAACTTAACCTGCTCTAAGCTTTAAAATATATTTGTACCAAATTTCAAGAGTCTAGCTCTTTTCGTTTGGACTCAATCCTGATTTCCACAGACGAACGGACGGACATGCTCAGATCGTCTTAGATTTCATCAGTGATCAAGAATATATATAATTTATGGGGTCTGAGATGGATATTTCGATGCGTTACAAACGGAATGACAAAGTGAATATACCCTCCAAATTCTTTTTTTTTTTGCAGGGTGTACAAAAGGTAAAATCTAGCAAAAGGGTCTTTTTAAATTTTTTTCGTGCGACAAATTAAAGCAGATTTTTTCCAAAAAACTTTATTTTCTTTTAAATATAAAACTCGCAACGTAAAATAGAAAGCCAATTTCGTTGATATTACAAATATTTTAATTTCTCGCTAGACAATTAAAAATGCAAACGACTAAAAACACGCCCAATATTTAAAATATTTCCAGAAATTTAACACTGAGTGTGAAAAGCCTACATTACATTTCTTTATGTAATCGCCAGACAATGTAGAAATTATAAAATCTGTAAACAGCAGTGGTTTAAACAAACTATAAAAAAATATATACATATAAATTTTTTTTACTGTGTTTACCAAATGACTGTTCTTTTCGCTTGCATTTCATTGTGCACTAAAAATATTATTTGTTGCTGCTTTAACAATGTTGTATTTGTGGTTGCTGTTTCACTACAGATAGTAATTGTTGTTGTAGCCTTTGTTTGCCGTTCATGTTGTTGGCTTGTCTACAGTTTACAAAAATAATATATAAAAGAAATAAAAGATTTTTAACAAGCAAGAAAGAAAGAAAGAAACTAAACTTTTTGGAGAAACACATGTTGCCTAAAAATGGAATTAATTTTCTGATTTGTAAAGTGGAAAATTGTGAGCAATTTTACGACTTGTTTTATAGTTGCTCAGGCATTATCATTGTAATTTTGTTGTTGTTTACAACTTTGTGAATAGTGGATTTGTAACATTTAAAAAAAAAAAATTTTTTTAATACGAAAGGAATGGCAAATTAAAAATTAAATTATGAAAAATTGCAATAAATGAAAACTCCATACAAAAATACATCCTTTTAATCTTTGCAGAGCTTGATGCAGTTAACGTGAAATAAAAACATAAAAAAACAGTTTTTCAAAATTTGAAAAAAAAAATTTTTATGTATTAATTTCCAAAAATTTAATTAAAATTTAGAACTAAAATTGGTGGCAATTTTATAATTAAACCAGCCACATAATTATATGCGAAATATTTTAGTTTTTGCAATGCCTCCCCAGTACAGAAATTTATGGTGCCCAGCAATGCAATAAATATATAACACAAACTGAAGTCATTGCATTTCTCATTTCCTTTAATATTTTTTTAAGTATAAATGCCAGATAAATTATTTTTAATAAGAATGAAATCCAATTATCCTAGCAACATAACTGCAAGGAACGACTAATTTCATCCCATACAATGAAATTGTTGGTAAAATTTCGCTCTAAAACTTCGTTGTATGAAACACAACTGATAAATTTCTTTATTATTTTTGCAAATTAAGATAATAAACAAAATTTTAAAATTTTATAAAAAGTGTTACAATTTTTTGTAATCATCAAGAGTTTGTACAGACATTAATTGCGTTTAATATTTTTAAAATTTCTTTTATAAAAAATCAATTTTGGTAATTATTTTCTGAACAAAATTCTATCTGTGAATAAAATGTTCTCTGCACTTAACAGCTGATAGGGTGACCATATGAAAAGGTAGAAAATCGAAAGTAATAAGCCGCTGTTGGATAAAGTAGTAAACACGAGGCCATGAAGCGGAGGTTCCAGAGGTCGACTCCGCGCTCAGTCATAAATATTGTGAGGAATTCTTCCAATCAGCATGAGTACATGGTTATGCTAGTTGTTGTTAGCCTGTTTCAGTAATCAAGGCATAGCAGTGGTCACTGGATAATTACTAGCAGCGATTGACCCTTGAGTAACAGCAGTCTGCTTCATCGGCCCTATAGCAAAAAATGAGCCGGCGCACAGTGGGATTTTTTGTGCAATAAGTAATTTTTTCGACACATAAAATTTAAAAATGTAATGATGCAGTTTTGTAGAAAATTGATTCAGTATGAAGAATCTATAAATTGTGTCCCAAAAATAAACGTTTATTTGTCTTTGAAATAATGAAGTAAAGTCACATGTAAATTTTGATCCAAAATATTGAAAACTGTTTACGCACTTCTATAGTGTTTTTACGTAAGATAATTTTATTGCTCTGATTTAAATAGTGATTTTTTTTCAAATATAGACTTTTCTGCGTATTTAGAAAGAAAATTATGAAGTTCGCTCATTTGATTTAAAAGAATAAAATTTGTTCCATAATGTGCCGTGATTGCAAACTTACTTGGAAGAAAAAAAGGGTTGCTCGGTGGTGAAAGGTAAGACTGCATATTATCAATTAAAAAAAATTTTTATAATTAATAATCTTTTATAAAATCATAAAATTTGTCGCTAAATTCATGAAATTTTTAATTTTAAAATATAACAAAAAGTAATTAGTTTTGGTAAAGAAACAAAAAGTTGTGGGAAAAAAATATAATATGGGTTATATGGGCGGTAAGTGGTGGGCGTGGCCAATTTTTATGAAACTTTATATTATTCTTAATTATGGCAATAAAAGGCTCTGTGCCAACTTTAAAAAACTTTGGCCCAAAAATAAATTTTGGGTTCTATGGGCGGTGGGTAGTGGGCGTGGCCAATTTTTATAAAACTTTATATTATTCTTAATTGTGGTAATAAAAGGCTCTGTGCCAAATTTCAAAAACTTTGGCACAAAAATAAATTTTGGGTTCTATGGGCGGTGGGTAGTGGGCGTGGCCAATTTTTATGAAACTTTATATTATTCTTAATTGTGGTAATAAAAGGCTCTGTGCGAAATTTCAAAAACTTTGGGCCAAAAAAAATTTTGGGTTCTATGGGCGGTGAGTGGTGGGCGTGGCCAATTTCGATAAAACTTTATATTATTCTTAATTGTGGTAATAAAAGGCTCTGAGCCAAATTTCAAAAGCTTTGGCCCAAAAATAAATTTTGGGTTCTATGGGCGGTGGGTAGTGGGCGTGGCAAATTTTGATGAAACTTTATATTTTTCTTAATTGAGCTGACCAAAGGCTCAGAGAAAAATTTCAACATTCTACGGCCACTCCTTATATATTTTGCCAAACATTGTATGAACAAATCCCTCTGTGCGGCGTAGTAAAAGCTTGAAATAGCTATAAAAAAAAAAATCCCTTTCTTTACATCTTTTCTCATCTGTCCTCTCCATACTATTCCCTCCTTGCAACTTCCGGCGCAATGCCCTGCATATGTAGGGGTCATCCCCTGAGTGCTGAGGCCAAGTTAAAAATTAAAAAATAAATATCTAATAATTTTTTTGTCGTGCAAATCAAATATTATAAAAAAAAAATTAAATTGTAAAATGTAAAATTTTTTGTAATAATCCAAAGATTGTAGAGACATTCATTTAGTTTGAAATGTTTTCATAATTTTTACAAGAAATCGTTTTTCATAATTATTTTCTGAACAAAATTCTATCTGTCAATAAAATGTTTGCTTCACCTTTAACAGCTGATAGGGTGACCATATGAAAAGTTTCTACCTTTCGGAAAAAATAATTACTATAATAGAGACAGGTTTTAGTGAGCTTGTGATTGCATTTTTATCACACTGTGCATTTTTTTGTTCTCGTTTTTTTATAACAAACACAAACCCCGAAGCGATTTCCTTGTCTATGGAAACACCCAGAGTCTCCGGCGGGAGTCTAACCCACGACCATGGGACTGACAGGCTAGAATTGCTACCCATATGCCACAGAGGCAGATAATGTTCGTGCACCATGCCAAAATATAATCAACCCGTTTTTCCACTAAAAATTACTTTGAGTATAAGAAGCATGGTCACCTAATAACAAGCCGCGGTGTAAGAAATATAAATAAATCTATTGCATAGTTTACTGCGTATAACCAATTTCGTTCACTGCCATTGTTGGGTGTATTTTCACACACATTAACGTAATTTGTTTTGGACAACGAATATTCGCTCCGAAAAGTCTTCAATTAATTTGTATTCCTAGAAGTTTAAAATGAGCCTACGGAAGGGTAATACAGCGGCAGTAGCTGTAACCAAATAAGTGCTCGTTTTTAGCCATGGACAAATGCCGCACTTTGCCCGGGAGACAGTAAACCTAGGGATTAGTATCAAGAGCATGAATATGCTAGTTCTGAGAGCTCTTCTTTCATGTAAGTTTCGTTCTAGGGAAGGGAAATTAGTTGTCCCCCTTTTCTGGGAAATCTTGTCGTAGCGGCCACCACGTCAATATAACAAGCATTTTGTTGTCTTTTTTAAATTTCTGTGTGTTAGCGCTTATCAGTTTTTCTTTAAAGCAAATAATGAAACATCCTATTTAAGAAAAGGTTGGGGAAAACACACCACATGTTTTGTTCTGACTTGTTCATGTGTGTTTTGTTTTGTTTTATTTTATTTTCATTTTCGTATGTTTTGGTGTGTTTTTATCTTGGCTTTTTATTTAAACATTTGTCTACTGATTTGTGTCACTTTTAGGACAGTAAACTTCTCCTTACTGTTGACAGCCTTGTCAAGTTTTTATTTTATTTTATATTTTTTTAAGATATTCATCCATACCTCTTTCACACTGGCTGTTACTATTCTCCTCTTTTTTTTTCTTTTTTTAATTTATTTATGATGAGGTTAAGTGTTTGTGAGTTTGGGTTTTCTACACCAGGCTCTTTTGATGAATTCTGTCTTGTGGCATTATTTTACGCCTGTTGGCTTGCATGCGGCATCGACACAACAATTTCCAAGATATTTGATGAAAAGAAACACTTACCTAAAAAACAAAAAAGAAGAAGGAGACGGAGTAAACAAAATGAAGAGATAAGAAATGGTATTGTTGGAGGTTTTATTTAAAATATGACAGCACAAAGGAATACTATATTTACATGCAACAGAAGACGTTGCTACAAAGAAACAACAATAAAATTTTTTTTTTCTTTTTTCTTAAATAAAAGACTAAAATTTTTATTTTTAGAAATGTCAAAAAGTTTTTGTTTTTGCTTGTTTTTTACATACCGCGGAGAGGATAAAGGGTTTTTGTAAATGAAAGACATAAATTAATTCTACCATTGAGAAGACGTTTTAAAATACTTTCTAATTAACTCGTATGTATTCTCTGACAGCATGATCTTTAACGAAAATATTAAGGATGTAATAGGTCGTAAATTAAATGACAGATTTTAGAAAAAAAGGTATGGGTGGTTACTACTTTTTTTAAAATCAAACCGTTTTTTTCAGCAGCTTGAAAGAGTTACTTCTTTCTGTAACTATTATATACTTATTGAATTTCTAACAATTCCTACATTAAATTTCTGTCTTCATACAATAAATAATTTATTTAGAAACTAAATTACCTGTTGGTTAGTGTCTAGTTTGGGAGTTGAATATATTTGTAAATTAATTTACTTAATTTATTTATCTAGGATGATTTTCTATTCATCTGTGATACCAGCAGGATTTTAAATTTTAAAATAAATAACATAAAACTTAGTTTAAATAAAAAAAAATATCAGTACTGATCCGTTCTGCTGGTTTGATGATTATTGAAAAATATTCTTTATATTCCAATCTTAATATAAATTAATAAAATAGAATTTGAACAAATTCATTTATTAATAAAATAATAAAAATGGTTTGCAGTCTTACAGATTCGAACTTAAGCCCGTTGATAAAATTAACAATTTATAGAAAAAAAAAGATGTGTGGTGTCGCAGGACACCGGATAGCAACGAAGTTCCTTATTATAAAAATATTAAATTTAAGTTCTATTCGAGGTATAAAGAAAATAATTATTCGGGTATACAATTTTTATGATGATTTTTTTTCGCCAACCAACGAAAATACAGAATCAATTTCGTTCCCAAAGGAAATTGAATTCTGTCACGGCACGGCTGCGTATGATTAATATTTGTTTGTATGGAATCGTATTACTCATACGTCTTAAACATTGATATAGAAACAAAAAGTCTTACGTTACGGACGTTTTTCTCCGGTTAGGGTCTATAATTGAAACTGATTATTTTTTTAGGTCGGACCAGCATTCAGGAAATGACTCCTATATATGGAAGGCATTATGACGGAATTAGAAAGGAGGGGTTATTATTGAAAGGATAGATGAAGTTAGATAAGATGATAGGGAATTTTATTTGTAGCTATTTCAACATTTTAATTCGCCGGCTAAGGATGTTACTGTTCCTCTGTTCTTTATTCCACGACAGGTTCAATCGCCGGCATTAATTGTCCAGTGACCAGTGTAATGACTTCATCAAATAAGTATTCCCATATGCGAAATAGTCGGTGGATCAAATTCAAGCCGATAGATGGCTCATTTATTATTATTTGATTCATTGAGATCTTGATCCTCTTTTTAAACTCAATTACCTAGAATTTGTTTTAAAAGAACTTTGCCTATTTTTATGTTTATGTTTTTGTGTCTTGTATGTAAATATCTTGTATCGAACTTTTTATTTAATTATTATTTTTTAACTCGGACCAGCACTCAGGCGATGATATATGCAGTGATTGCCCCGGAACTAGAAAGAAGGGGATAGTATTGGGAAGACAGATGAATTAAGATGACAAGATAGAGAATTATTTGTAATTATTTTATCCTTTTACTTTGACGGTAAATTTTTTCCCTCCGCTCTTTTGGTACATGATAGTCTCAGTCGCTGCCAGTCAGTGATCACTCAAACAGGCCTTCATCACTGAAACAGGCTGATGACAACTAACACAACCTCGCACTAATGCTGATCAGAAAAATTCGACACAATATTTATGACTGAGCGCGGAGTCGAACTCAGGACCCTACGCTTCATAGTCTCGTGTTCACTACTTCAGCCAACAGCACCCGTTCGTTTGGCAGATTTTGTTTTTCATTTTAAAGTCTTATTCGAATAATTTTATACAAGTGGAGGTGAAAGAAAGTGAATACTGGCCTGTCAGCAGAGCCGCAGGATCCCGGATATTTTCTTCCATAATTAATCGGGATATATTTTCTTTACAATTCACTAAAAACACATTTATATCACAAAAATACGTTTATTACTTTAATAAAGACCGATATAGCCAAAACAAACGATGTCAAGGTAAACTTTTTTGTCCAACTTAATTTCACATTTCTTTTTTTTCAGTATTGGAAAAATTCAACCATGGAGAGATACACAATTGAGCAGCGCATATGGGAGTTCAAATGAAAGAGTTATTCATGCACTTCGTGATTTTTTTTTTGGCAGCATAAGCGACAAAATGTATTCACAATCGCCAGAATTGTGCAAATCAAGTCTGTAGGATATTTGAAAAATGTGTTGGGTGCGATTTAAGGGCTGGCGGCATTAATGGCCGGTACTTCTTCGAAACTAAAATCGGCCACTGTGAATGGTGTTCGCTATAACGAGTTGATAGCGGACTTATTGTGGCCACAAAATTGAGAATATGGACCTACGAGATATGTGGTGCCAACAGGATGGTGCCACTTGCCACACAAACACTGAAACATGGGCTGTTTTGGGCAAGAAATGAAATGGTCATGTAGTCTCATGTTTCAAGATCATGTGATTTGAAAACTTTGGACTGCTTTCTTTGTTGATATTCAAAAGAAGGGTTTGTACGTCAATAAGTAAAAAAAAAAATTAAAAAGGATGGGATAATTCGGCATGTTAACGACAGTGAAACTCAATTATTTCCCACAGTCATTGACAAAATGGACCATCGGGTAGAGTTATGCCACCGAAGCCTTGACGAGCATTTGGTCTATATTTTATTTCACACATGATTGTAATAAATCCTTGTATCATAATACAAACTATGAAGAAAACTTTTTGTTTTATTTATAACTAACAACGTGAGTTTTAGTTGGAGCACACTTTGTAAACAAAAATCCTTCTTCCTTTTAAAACACCCTGTATGTATTAAGCGCACTTCAAATAAGTGGCTACAAAAGTTATTTCCCTTGGGAAAGCCCAGACAGTTAAAAAATAAATAAAACTGCATATTATTTTATGATAAAAATATGTACACAAATACAAAAATTAAAAAAAAAAATTCTAAAAATATTTAAAATATCCTTTTTTTCTTATATGCAAAGATAATAAAACATTCTGCTCAAATATCAATACAATTATTTTCTCCTCTTTATTTATTGCTTTTCGTCCCTTTATTTTCTTATTCTTATTGTTTGTCCCCCCCCCTCTTTAAGAAACACATTCATCTCTTTGCAAACTGTAAGACCTGCATCGCAGCCTTGATTTACTCACATGCATTCAATATCCTCCCAGACCATGTAAACTGTTACAAACAACAACATCAATAGAACGAACAAAGCCTTTGCTGTTCTACATGTTTGAACTTGATTAAGTTTGCATCGTTTTCGTTTTGCATGTTTAAGGTTTTGATATATATTTTTAGATATAAATTTATTTACAATATTTTTGCTGGTTTTTATTGAGGTTTTCTGAAAGTTGCACAAAAATTCAATTGCTGTTATTAAATAAACTCATAAAACTTGATTTATAAATGTGGTTTCAAATTCATTAGATAAAGATAAAGGATGCAATTGAATTTGGCAGACGCGCTCTCAATTACTGAAAGGCTGGTGGAATAATAAGTTTTACTGAAATTACACTCTGGCTTAAATATTATATTTAAAACTGGTCACAGTGAAAATTTTATGGAGAACAAAACAAAATTAAAAATTTTCCACAGAGTTTTGATATACAAATCCAATAGCCTTAAAGGCAATTCGACATCATTTCATGGATTTTTTTTTTAATAACAGCAACACTTGATATGCAGTGCATTGCTGCGGCACTAGAAAAGACGGGATAGTATTGCGAGGCCACAGGAAGAAATATGGGAAGATAGACAATTTTTTTAGAGCAATTTAAATTCAGCATTTTATATCAACTTGCGAGTGTTTTAAAATATTATAAAGATGTATGAGTTTAGAAAAATACTACATCATGATGCGGATATTTTTTGAAGTTTTACACAATTTCATCGCCATTGAAAATGCGTATTTTTTTTAAATTTTATATAAAATAACTGGCAGGAAAAAAACCAACCCTTTACAATTTAATCGGTTCGGATATTTTATGTCCCATTGAAACTTGTATAAAATATTACACGTTTTTTGGGAGCCAACAACAAAATACCAAAAACAAGTCCACCAGCAATAGAAAGAAAAGGATATTTGACAGCTTTTCACCGCAACCATTTTTCTTTTATGAGTTTGTAATTTATTACAAACAATTTTTATGATGAATCATAAAATTTTAGCAGACTTGTTTGTATCTGGTTGTTATATACTTTTTTTTCTTTTCAACTGCCATTTGTCAAAAAAAAGAAAAGAGAAAAAAATTCATCCCCCCCCCCCCCCCATTATTGTGTACTAAAAGGTAAAGTGCTATAAATTTCAAAAAAGAAATTGCACCTGCTGCAATTCTGTCAAAGCAAACTCATCTAGCGGCAAACATGAGTTCACTAGCGACCAACAAACTTCCTTCATACCTGTTAATACAACCAAAATGTTGTATGACGCCAATGAAATGAACAGCAATTTTAGAAACGACAAGCAAAAGGCTTCACAAACATCGATGTGGCATGCAAGTATTCATGTATTCAGCATAAAAATGGATTTGCAATCAATATCAAAAACATGCACATGCATGTCTTTACGAGGAGTGTCTCAAAAGTTTTAAGTTTGCAAAATTTTAGCCTTTCCTTTAATAACACACCAACTAACACATGGCTTTCGATGCCAAGCAACAACTTTAGTTAGCAAATCCAATTTTCATGAGCTTGAAATTAAGGCGGTGCAACACTTCTCTCTAGGGAGTATGCAATTGGCTATTACTTGCGAAAATGCTGTATCTGATGCTCTTATACGAACATGTTCTTCTTTGGCCATTTCAAACATCCTCCTTCCACTGTTTTACAACTAAATGTACAACACAAAATATATCATTACAAGTGCATAATAGAGACACGTTGCACGATTATGAAACATGGCCATTTGCATGAAATATTCAATGCATAGTTAATGCTCGTACAAAAAAAAACAACAGCACATTTCCTAAGCCATTCAGTCATCCAGCAGCAACAACAATGAAAAATGTTTGTTGGCCAAACTGTAAAAGGAAAGAGTGTGAAATATTCAATGCTATTGAGTTGCTGGAGTAGGAGGGTGTGTGTGTGGCGAAACTTGTGTCTATTATTTTGTCTATTTGTCTCTGAAGTTTAAGTCTTGTGGCATATTTTTAGTTAGAATATGTGATTAGGTATCAGGTAATTTTTTTTAGCGGTATGTTATCGCCAATAAGGGTGCCGAAGTAGTTAATATGAGACTATGCAGTGGATCCGGAGTTCGTCTCCGGGCTGAGTCACAATTATTGTATTGAATTCTTCTGATTAGCATTAGTGTATGGTTGTGTTAGTTATTGTCAGCCTGTTTTCAATGATGAAAACATGGCACTGGCCACTGAACAATTACTGGCAGCGACTAACTCTTTTATGTACTACAGAGCAGAGGAACAGCACTCTTCTTCATCGGCCTTGTAGTAAAAAATTATTGTCCTCTCAATACTATTCCCTCCTTTCAAGTTCCGGCGAAATGCACTGCATTTGTAGGGGTCAGGCCCAGAGTGCAGGTCAAAATTTTTAAAAAATAAATAAAAAAGATGTGGGATGTCGCGGGACACCGAATAGGAACGAAGTTTCTTATTATAAAAATATTAAATTTAAGTTCTATTCGAGGTATAAAGAAAATAATTATTCGGGTGTACATTTTTTATTATGATTTTTTTTTGTCGCCGACCAACGAAAATACATAATCAATCTTGTTCCCAAACGAAATTGAATTCTGTCACGGCACGGCTGCGTATGAATAATATTTCTTTTTACTTGTATGGAATTGTATTACTCATACGTCTTAAACATTGATTTAGAACAGATACGGGCGTTTCATAGCAGAATTGTGCTGAGATGATTCACACGTATTCTTACCCTCTTTAATTTAGTCGTCGATGAGACAGCGACGAATGAATATCAGGCGGATGCTTACAAATTTTTTTATATATTTTTCCAGAATATTTGTCCAGCAAACAGTTTCAGTCAAGATGATATGCGAAAAATATTTTGTCATAAACAATGCTTTCGATAACATACAATGCCTTTTATACAATTTTTCTCCAATAACGGACTATACTAATTCTCCTAATTTAGTAATACACTTACAGCCATTTTCACATTGTATGATTAAGACTTAACGTTTACTTTAATGACAACTTTTGTATGCCAAACTTGACGTTAAAGTCCACGTTAATTTTTAATCGTACATTATGAAAAGGGCCGTTAGTCTTATTAATTTGTCTGTGTAAAATATTATCAAAAATATTTTGAATATGTTTCCCATATGAAAATGATCATCCATGCGGACAAATGTCAATGCTTAATAAGTTTGATACATCCAACCGCTTTTTTTTTGCGAATATTCAGTGTTATGCTCCAGCAAACAACCATTCTTTTATATTTTTTTCTTGAATGGAAAATATAACAAATTATTGTCCTGTCTCTTTTAATTTTTTTCATTTGAGTGCTTGCTTCGAAAAAGTTTTATTTTTAATTAATAACTTTACGTAATCAACGTTTTTTTTTTCAACTTAGAAAATATTGATACTTATGTGTAAATATATAATGCAAAATTATCTTTCAAACGCTTGGCTTTTTGTTTGGTGGGTAGCTCGCAAGCTCAACACAATACATTGACGGTGCCCACCACTGATTTAGAAACAAAAAATCTTACGTTACGGACGTTTTTTCCCCGGTTAGGGTACCCCTCCGCATCGTCACATAAAGAACTTCGTTGCAAAAAGTTATTATTTGGTGTGGTGGATTAATTGCCGTCTACATGTTCCATAAGTGAAGGAGTAGTACTAATCAATGAACGTTGGGTTAAAAGAGCGGCTCATAGGCTAGCGAGAACACCGGGAGGCCATGTGGTCCTATGACTGCTGGTCCCGTATTTTTCACAAAGTCATTAGGATAGTCAGTGGTGCATCTCTGCGACAATCCAAATCCTTTAGGAAACAACAGCCTAGATGTGTAAGCCCTCCGTCCTGCAGACCTGGGCAGTCACAGAGAATATGTTATACCGGCCCTTCTATTTCCTCGTCGAAACAGCTCCTGCAAAGGCCATCCTAGGAAAAACTCTACTTTCCGAAATATATTCGATCACACAGTGCCCTGTGGCTGGGATTTATTTCCAAGATTAGCTGCTGCTTGGCGGCACCACTATCCTGCGTCGGTACTATAGTAAAAATTCATCGGAGAAGAATAAAATGGTCTCTACCTTCACCTTCCCCTGTCTGTCCTCTTAAGAATATATCCTTCTTTTACCGTTCCGGCATCCTCTATTACGTGAGCGGGATTTAAATCCTGAGTGGCTATCAAAGTAAAGAAAAAAAACTACTTTGAGTTTGTGCGGTTACTGATCGTTTTCGCACTAATTTTACTGCTCTCGATTCCAAACCTTCATTAAGAAAGTGAAATGGGCGTCTATACATACGCTGATATCATAATCGGTCCTTATTTCTTTGGTCAGCCCTGTAGCAAAAAATTAGCCCCCGAAGTAAAAAGTTCAAATAGCTACAAAAAAATTCTCTATCTTCTCATCTTTCCTCATCTGTCTTCTCGAGACTGTACCCTCTAGTTCTAGTTTCGGCGTAATGCACTGCATATGTGGAGGCATCCTCTGAGTGCTGTTCCGAACTTAAAAAAGGACAAAACCTGGCGAGTCATGTTTCTTTCTTTAGTTTTTAAGTGAAGGAGTAGCACTAATCGCTGAAGATTAGGTTAAAAGAGCGGATCACAGGCTAGCGAGAGCACTGGGGGGCCATGTGGCCCTATGCCTGCTGCTCATTTAAACATTTACGCTGAAGAAACTTGCTAAACACGTGATTTATTGCAACATCAAATTGGTGACTGCGTTATTTCCGGAAGAATTCTTGTACACTGGCCCCTCATTCGTGCGATCTAACGCCTCTGTACTATTTTGTTATGGGCCTTTATTAAGTCATTGGTTTATGATGCCAACCCGGCAACTCTCAAAGTATTGGATGCCAATATTGTAGTTGCAATTGATGGCATGGAATTAGAATTATTGGAAAAACTGATTAAATATAGAACTGAACGAATGATTCATTCACAAAATAGCTGCGACGGACATATGACGGAAATGGTATTAAAATACCAAGATTGTAATAAAAAATATTTCATTATAACAAAATTTCTGTCTTCTATCATCATTTTAAATTTTCATGCTGCTAAAAAAATAAACATATTTAAAAAAATACTTTATTAAGATCCTAAAATGGAAAACATATACTGAAGAATAAATCTTAAATCATTTCATGGTAGCAAATATTAAGAAAAAGTACTTCACCACATTTAAACGTGTAGTCTCTATTAAACGTTTTTTTTGAAAACCACAAAAAATTTTACTTAATTGAATGTTTTTTTTTTATTTCTTATTACAAACAATTTACCCCCATCTGATATCAAATTTGTTTTCGCGCTATTTCCAATTACTTCTTAAATGTCAGTGATTTTTCTATGTTACAGAAATCTGCTGCAATTCTTTTAATTAATTTATTTATTGCATTTAAAATAATTTTATTTGTCCTCTTTGTAGCCACAAATATCTAACACCAGATTTTTGGGAAAATAAATCTTCAATTAAAGTAACAAAGAAATTAGTTTTCTCTGGTTTTATTTTATTTCGAAACCAATCTAAGCAGAAAATCACAACAAAGAATATTTGGCAAAAAAAAAGCCAGAATAGAAAATTGTTTTAGATTGTTTGCTTTTTTTTCTGTTGTACTTGAGAGCACACTTTGATTCATTAATACTCTTTTCATTTTTCGTTTGAAAAATACCAATCCATTACTTGCTTTTACTCCATTTCATTGTCATGTTCAGCTGTTGTCATACACCTTTGCGAGCAACTGCTGCCTGAGCATTTACAGTGTCTGCGAAAAGTGTGCAGGCTTTTTAACTTTAAGCCTTTTAAGCTGATCTAACTGCAGTAAATGGCTTAAAAACTCTAAATTTTCGATTTATAGAAAAAATTTTATATTTAATAATAATTTTGGGCAAAATCGATCTTAGAGTTGAAAAACATCAAAGGCAATATAAAAAGTATAAGTAGAAATAACCACTGCGCCATCTAAAAGTCTATTTTTCAATAGCTAAATTCAAAGCGAATAAATAACAGAACTACCGAGTTTATTAAGGTAAAACTACAAGTGGACTGCCAACTTCTTAATACATTTTAAGTTTGGCCCCTAAAACTCGGCTAACTATTTTTCCACAGAACTGGATATTTCACGCTATTTAACTAAACATTTTTTTATTTGAATTTTTCTTAACAGCACCTGCTTTGTTTTTCAGTTTTCTTCATTTCTATTTTAACTATAGAACATGTTTTTACATAATTGACAGCCACTGTCTTGACAATTGCACCTGACTGATATAGAAGCCACTATCTATGGCAAAAAGTAAAAATCGAATAAAAACAGAAAAAATAGAAAAAAAAAAACAGAAAACAGAAAACATGTCAAGGAAAGAGAATAATGCAAAATAAAATAAACATTGAACCCAAAATAAAAAAAAAGTAAAAATGTCCAAAAAGACAGACAACAAATAAAGGTTACACACACTCACATACGTTCCTCCTAAAATGCGGCAATACTTTTATATGAATTTCATAAACATTTTCTCTAACATTGAATAGAAGGTAATTGTCACACTGGCTAACATATACTGATACGGAAAAAACCAAATAGAATTTAAAATAAATGTGTGCATTTTAAATTTTCGGCAGGACTAGATGCAATAAATATCACCTTGTAAAAAGACAGACACACTTTACAGCCTTTCTTGTTGCTCTTGCTGCTGCTGCTGCTTTTTTTAAGCACCATTGTCAATTACATTAACCTACACTTACACACACACACACACATACACATAAAAAATGAATGACAAAAAAAACCTTTGCCTAAATGCATTTGTACAAATCATGTTTATGCATGAGTATCGCGTGAATGTTTAGCGTTGCAAGAGCAACAGTTGCGGCAGCGAAAACACTAGCAGCAACATTGACAAACAGCCGTGTTATATGCGACTGTGCAATAAAACGTGGTAAATAATGCAGTTTTTAAATTTCGTATGCAGTTTCAAGTTTTTGATTTTTTTCTTTTTTTTTAACATGAAAAGTCGAAAGCAATGTAAAACTCCAATGTCATGCATTTGTTATGATTTCAGCAACAAAATTTTATATGTTCTTTGAAAAATAAATGAGGTTTAAAACTGAACAAAACGTGGCTGAGGTGACCAGATGTAATTATATTGTTTCAAAGTATGATGGTCCAAACGATTAACATCAACTTAATCTGATATTTAGTATCAATTTTATGAAAGGAGAATCCTGTTGGTTCGCTTGTCTATGGATGATGTTCGACTATGGGCTTGATGGGATTCTTAGGAACTACTCGGAGATCCAAAAAAATATGTATGCCTTTTCATTATCGGTCAAAGTGTTTACGGCTTTACCCTAAACGAGGTGAGATTTCCAGACGTGTTTTATCTGAAGAACTTCAATGTAGGGCATAGTTATCAGTTTAACAATTTCATATGTCTACAAATTTTCGACCACCCTTGACCACGTCATAGGATAATTTCCAAAAAAAGTCACCCTGTGCTATTCATCGGATCTTGAAATATATCTGTGCCAAATTTTATTTAAATCGGTTCAGAGCTTTGATCATGAAAAGGTAATAGACAGGCAGAGTCAATTTCCTATTTATTATATCAGTAAGAAAAGAAGTCAAAGTCATTAAAAGAGTGCAAGTCATCATGAAAAGTGCAAGTCATTATAAAAAGTGCAAGTCATCATAAAAGTGCACGTCAGCAAAAAAGTGCAAGTCATTATAAAAAGTGCAAGTCATTATAAAAAGTGCAAGTCATTATAAAAAGTGCAAGTCATCAAAAAAAGTGCAAGTCATCATAAAAAGTGCAAGTCGCTATAAAAAGTGCAAGTCATTATATAAAATGCAACTCATCACAAAAAGTCCAAGTGAGTATGAAAAGCGCAAGTCATGAAAATAAGTGCATGTCATCAAAAAAAGTGCAAGTCATTATGAAAAGTGCAAGTCATCATAAAAAGTGCAAGTCATCATAAAAAGTGCAAGTCATTATAAAAGGTACAAGTCATCATAAAAAAGTGCAAGTCATCATAAAAAGCGCAAGTCATTATAAAAAGTGAAAGTCATCATAAAAAGTGCATGACATTATAAAAAGTGCAAGTCATTATAAAAAGTGCAAGCCAGTATGAAAAGTCATCATAAAAGTGCAAGTTATTATAAAAAGTGTTAATATCATCAGGAATTGTTAACGAAATATTGAATAATAAAATAATATAGTAATAATTTTATACAAAAAACGACCTCGAGCTTAATAAATAATAAAATAAAAGAATTAAAAATAATTTTTTATAATTAAGAGTAGAATTTGTTATTTGGACAAAAGTTCAATATGCAATTTACTTTTTGCAATCTGCAAATTACTTTTTTTTGCGAATTTTTATTGAATTGGAGTTACTTTTATAAACAAAAATATTTTTTTTTGTCTGGGGGTGGCGCATTCGTTGTGCCGAAACTATAAAAGGGAGGCGATAGAAGAAGAGTTTGCGTCAATTCCTCTTATTAATATTATTTATTTATTTATTTTATTTTTGTTTGTGTGTTTCCATATTTTCCTATACGTACAATTTAATTTGCTTCACTTCAATTTCCATTGCTATATAAATTAGGGTGGACCTGCAGAGATGTAAAAACAAACAACATATTTCGGATGTAGTCTAATGAACATTTCTGTTGCTACTGAAATCGCAGTATAAAATTTCACATGTACGATTGTTGTTGCATTTTCATTTTACAACACAAAACATTTTTATAGAGCAGAAGGATTAGCGAGTTTTATTAACTAATAAAATATGCCGCATTTATATCAGCATCTGTTCAGAAAAGGGTGTGGATTTTAAAAAAAGATTAAATTCGTAATGCCATTTATATTAACAATATAAACGCTCTTGATGTGTTAATAAAATATTATTTTATATATTCTTAAAAGTTGCTGATTTTAAAAATAAAAAAAAACAGAAATAAAATATTTATTTCCTCTATAAACCTGAAACCTCATTATCCTTCTTAACTCCATCGTTAAAAATTGAAAAAAGTATTTTTAGCTTAAATTGTTGTAGGAAACTTCTGCATAATTTTGGGCGTTTATTTTGTATAATAATTATTTGTTCGCGGGCACAATAGGAAATACATACAAAATAAGACCCCAAATCAGGTTTCTTACAACAGTTTAGGCTGAAAATACTTTTAGATTTTTAGCGACTTACAGGAAGTGGCTGCTGATTCTCTAATGCCCCTACCCCTCATCCCTGTTTCAATATAGAAAATTGTTATAAAAGAAAATATGTATTGAATTCATATGCATTTTAGCATTTATTTCAATTTTATTTTATTTTCATTTTTATTTATTTATTATTTTTTTTTTTGTTAAATACCTCATATTACCTCAACTGTTTGGCACTGCCACTATTTGTAAATCACATGCTGTTATTTTCTTTAACACAAACGTATCTTAAACCAAATTATACAGTCATACAATTTTTATTGTGTCAAGATAAATAACAATAACAAGACTACAGCAGCAAACTCTCACAATTTATATATATTTTGCAACAAATACTTGACTGCATTCAAGCATAAAATTGTACCAAATAAAAAGTTGATTTTTCTTAAAAACTATATGTTGCATGCATGCAAAGAAAGAATATAAAGCAACCACATACTGGTTTATGCAAACATCCCATCATAGAGAATACTAGATAGTGAAAGATACAAAGCAACAACTGAATAAATATAGATACGTGCGAGTAAATATTTAAAAGTCTTAGCAAAATGCAGCATCCAAGACAGGGTTTGTTGGGTAAATCTGCAACCAATATAAATGTAATACGAGAGTCAACTTAGAATTAATGCTTAAAGTTAAAAAGTCGAGGATAGAGAAGTTACTTTAGCTGAACTTTAGCATTAAACTTTAATGCATACAAAAATCGAAAAGTTGCTGATTATTTTAGTTAACCCATTTCGTCCCAGTGTTCGATATTTCGAACAGTAAATTTCAAGCATTTTAAATTTTTTTCCCTGTTTAGGAAAGACTAAGAACATATGTATATTTTTTAATAAAAATTAAAAAAAAATATTGTTAATGGATATTTAAAAAAAAAATTTTAATGAAAATTTTTAGAAAAATTTTGAATGAAAATTTTTAAAAAAATTTTTAATAATAATTTTTAAAAAAATTTTTAATGAAATTTTTTAAACACATTTTAATGAAAATTTTTAAAAAAATTTTTAATGGAAATTTTTAAAGAAATTTCTTAATGAAAAGTTTTAAGAAAACTGTTAATGGAAATTTTTTAAAAAAATTTTAATGAAAATTTTTAACAAAATTTTTAATGAAAATGTTTAAAAAAATTTTTAATGAAAATCTTAAAAAAAATTTTTAATGAATATTTTAAAAAAATTTTTAATAAAAATTTTTAAAAAATTTCGGACATCTGATTCGTATCTTCTGGACCCAAATTACCATTTAACTATGAAGTTTTATAAAATGATTCGAAAAAAAATCTCTGGGACGATATGGGTTAATTATTATTTAGTTGAAAAATATTTACATAATGCAAGAATAGGCAGGCGCATAAGGATAAAAACATTCTCTAATTCTTTTTTTCATTTCTAATATCATCTTTATTTACATTTACTTTTCCCTGAAGACTCCACCGAAGGTGGAATAAAACGTCACACTTCTTCTCACCCTGGCGAGTTGGGCGACAAAGGAACGTTTTCGCCTGGATCCTCTTTGAAACCCGCTGAGAGAAAGGCTAGGAGGTCCAAATATCCCAGCTCTATTTATCCTGATGAGTAAGCTAGTGACGTACCTAAAACCCCTGAAAATATATATCCAAGTTCTATTTCCCCTGAACACTCCATCGAAGGTGAAACCAAACGTTCTTCTCACCCTGGCAAAACAAGTCACAAAGGAACATTTTCTCCGGCATCATCTGCACAACCAAGCTCTTTGGGACCCTATGTGGCAAAAAGTAAAGGGACAATATATCCCAGTTCTTTTCATCCTGACAAGTCAGATAGTGACGTACCTAAAACGCCTGATCTGCTCCATCGTGGCGAATATACTAACAATGAAAGTATATATCCCAGTTTTATTTATAGGTAGATATTACAACGAATAAAATAATGAACATAAAAATTGAAAATTTATTTAATTTTAATATATAATAATGTTTAAAGGAAAAAAACCTTTATCAGATAATGGAAAAATTCAGTTAGAAAATATATAAGTATGCAAACGTATTATATAAATATAACACAATACATAAATATATAATTTTCAATTTGCTAATTTTTAGTTTTAGAGATAATTTGCTGCTGACTCTCGACATTCTCTTATCAGTTGATAAGGAGAATTTTCTATGGATTGGTGATATTTATCATTTATTTTTTTTATGAAGTCAATAATTCGTTCGTAGCCAGTTTCGTCATGAAGAAGTTGAGTAGAACATCTCCAGTGTTTATTGTTTATAATTTCAAGGCATTTGTTCTGAATTATTTCAAGTTTTCTCAGATGTGTTTTTGCAGTTTTGCACCACATGGGACTTGCATATGTTAAGGTTGGTGTTATTACGCTTTTAAAAATAAGATTTTTATTTTTTGTATTGAGCTTTGAACGTTTGTTGAGTATTGGCCACAAAGCTTTCACGGTTTTGAGTGCTTTCTTGCGAACTTCCTCAATGTGGCTTGCGAAGTTAATTTTTTTTTATCTAAGCACATGCCTAAATACTTTACATTGTTTTGAATTGTTATGTTTTCATTCTGAAATTTTAACTGACGATTTCGAAGTCGTTTTGAAGAATTGTTATAAGGGATTATAATAGTTTGAGTTTTTTTGGCGTTAATTTTTATCTTCCATTTGTAAAACTTTAAAACTGTTTTCTATTTTCTTAAGTAATGCCTACGTAAGTTTACTTGACGTTAGAAGAGCAGTGTCATCTGCATAGTACGCAACTTTTAAGTATGACGGAGAAGAAAAATCGGAAGTGTAAATGGAGTACATTCTCTAAGAAACAGTAAGAAATAGTAGAAATTTTCAAAATTCATTATTATTTTGGCCCAAGTGGCCAAATAAAATCTTGGCATGCATTGCCAGTAAATAAAATATGATGATTAAGGGAGTGTCTGCTATCACACACAATAGTTGGAATAGCTGAATTGAGTTTGTGAAAATATTTACAGGCCATGAAGAGTCAATTTATAGGCCATGAGAGTGTGTGTGATCGTGTGATCGTGTGATCTTGGGATTTTGGCCCAAGTGGCCAAATAAGGACTTGGTATGCATTGACAGTAAATAAAAATATTATTAAGGGAGTGTGTGCTATCACACACAACAATTGACAGGCCTTGAAAGGTCAATTTACAGGCCATGGTGGTGTGTGCACGGTTGCCACTGAGTAAAAAAATTTTTTACCAAAATTTTCCGAAAATGTTACCAAAAAGTTACCAAAATTTTTTTATAAAAACAAAAATCTTTATTTGTATTATAATAAAAACAACAACTTTTATTAATAAAAAACATAACATAAAACGTTTTAATTCATTTGCGAACATAAATAAATATTTCAATTCATTATACCTACGAATTCCGAATTTAATTTAAATAAATTATTTAATATTGCAGTCATTTAAAATAATCTATTGCTGACCAACCATAATGACATTTGCATATTATGCCGTTGAACAATTTGGCGCACATTCACACAGTTTTTTTTAATGATTTTTTTCTCAGTGTTGAGTAATGCGGAAAAATGATAAAAGAAAAGCAATAACTTGATAGTTTGTCATGCCTTAAAAACAAGGTTACCAAGTTACCAACCCAAAAAAAAAAAATTACCAATTTTGGTGGAATGCTACCAACTGTGGCAACTGTGGGTGTGTGTGATCTTGGAGGGATTTTGCCCGCAGTGGCCAAATAAGGAGTTGGCCAGTATATACAAAATAATGCATGGGATAAAAGACACTCCCACAATCATTTTGTACATGAATGTGGATTTTAATACAAAAACTTCACTGATTGCCATTTCGTTACGTCATAACATATTTAACTTCACCGCCAAATACGTTGTTTCGTAACTGCTTACGTCAAAAAATATTTAACCCGGCATATGTATCCTCTCTCACACTACGGAATATTATCAAATACCGCAACAATTGCACTTCACAAACGAAATATATATTTGGCAAGTTTTTTTTAAACCGTTTTCGTTTTATTGCATTTTTAAATTTAAACTTTTAAATATCACCCACCCACCACCCACTTATGATACCCGGTGACTTACGATGTCCTTTGCAAAAAATAATAAATTAAATTTGTCCCACCCGCAATCTTCGAAAACAAATTTATCTACAGTAGGCTGTGAGACATTAAATTGATGGCTGTAATTAAATTAAATCGATTTATTTTATTGCACTAAATCTCATATCTGTATCCACTGCAATCTCATAGGCTAAAACACATACTGCCATTTCAACTACACAAATAACAACAATAATTTACATTCTGTAAAAATTTAAATATTCAGTTACAAAAGACTGTATAAGAGAATTAAGCAAAAATAGAAAAAAAGAAATTACTTTAAATTGTATTGAAATTTTTAAAAATAAAAAACAAGTTTATATGTCTGCGTGGCCAAGTTGGTAAAAACTAAATCGTCTGCATACAAGATGTAAAATAAAATAAAAGAAAATGAAATTTAACTTAAAATACTGCAACTCACACACTGACAATGCAAAAACACAGTTGCAGCTAACCCTTCCAACATTTGGAAGTTTCTTTCATCGTCCATCGTCAAAGGTGTTACGTCTTACTCACTTCCAGACGTTAATTGGAAGATAGTTTGAATTTCGCAATAACAATTTACATTGCAGTCGTCTTTTAATCATCCACACGACGTTTCGAAGATAGTTTGTTGTTTACAACACCAGCCGAAAATGACATGTGCCGTTATGGATGTAATAAACAAAAACAACACTATGCACTTCTGGGAAAGTCGCAGTGACCGCAAAATAAAATTAAGAAAATGAAAAGAAAGCAAAAAGAAGTTTTCGACATCGTCGAGATTAGTTTTTATTGTCTTTTGCTGTGGTCGGTCAGTGGTAAAGTGTGACTTTGTTTTGTTATTGTTATTGTTATTGTTGTAGTTTTTACACAATTGTTAATTATTTTTTATTTGATAATTATCCCATAGTCAATATGAGTGAATTATCTGTTATTATTATGAATAAAACAACTTTTATTATGTTGAGGATAAAAATTCGACTTCCGGAAGTGACTTCTTGAAGTAACGCAGAAGTGACTTTTTGAAATAACGCAGAAGTGACTTCTTGAAGTAACGCAGAAGTGACTTTTTGAAACAACGCAGAAGTGACTTCTTGAAGTAACGCAGAAGTGACTTCTTGAAGTAACGCAGAAGTGACTTTTTGAAATAACGCAGAAGTGACTTCTTGAAGTAACGCAGAAGTGACTTTTTGAAACAACGCAGAAGTGACTTCTTGAAGTAACGCAGAAGTGACTTCTTGAAGTAACGCAGAAGTGACTTCTTGAAGTAACGCAGAAGTGACTTCTTGAAGTAACGCAGAAGTGACTTTTTGAAATAACGCAGAAGTGACTCCTTGAAGTAACGCAGAAGTGACTTATTGAAATAACGCAGAAGTGACTTCTTGAAGTAACGCAGAAGTGACTTCTTGAAGTAACGCAGAAGTGACTTCTTGAAGTAACGCAGAAGTGACTTTTTGAAATAACGCAGAAGTGACTTCTTGATGTAACGCAGAAGTGACTTCTTGAAGTAACACAAAAGTTACTTCTTGAAGTAACGCAGAAGTGACTTCTTGAAGTAACGCAGAAGTGAATTTTTGAAATAACGCAGAAGTGACTTCTTGAAGTAACGCAGAAGTGACTTTTTGAAATAACGCAGAAGTGACTTCTTGAAGTAACGCAGAAGTGACTTTTTGAAATAACGCAGAAGTGACTCCTTGAAGTAACGCAGAAGTGACTTCTTGAAGTAACGCAGAAGTGACTTCTTGAAGTAACGCAGAAGTGACTTCTTGAAGTAACGCAGAAGTGACTTCTTGAAATAACGCAGAACTGACTTCTTGAAGTAACGCAGAAGTGACTTTTTGAAGTAACGCAGAAGTGACTTTTTGAAACAACGCAGAAGTGACTTTTTGAAACAACGCAGAAGTGACTTCTTGAAGTAACGCAGAAGTGACTTCTTGAAGTAACGCAGAAGTGACTTCTTGAAGTAACGCAGAAGTGAGTTTTTGAAACAACGCAGAAGTGACTTCTTGAAGTAACGCTGAAGTGACTTCTTGAAGTAACGCAGAAGTGAGTTTTTGAAACAACGCAGAAGTGACTTCTTGAAGTAACGCAGAAGTGACTTCTTGAAGTAACGCAGAAGTGACTTCTTGATGTAACGCAGAAGTGACTTCTTGAAGTAACGCAGAAGTGACTTCTTGAAGTAACGCAGAAGAGACTTCTTGAAGTTACTTCCCGGGTGGTACAACTTCTCAACACGGAAAACGCTTCTACGATGAGAAAATGGTATCGCAGACGATGAGTTTCAACTTCTTAGCGTCACTTCCGCGATAGAAAATGTTGGCAGGGAAAGCTTCTATTCTATTTGTATGTGTGTGTAGGTAAACAAACACTCACTTTGTATAAATGTGTGTGTGTGTGTGTGTGTATGATTGTGAGCACAAGCGATATAAAAGTGTTCAAACGTGTGTTCGTATACTCGTGTATGAGCAGGCAAATACATAGTAAACATTTTCTATTGCTGTTGCTTCAGGGATTTGCATGCATTTTGGAAAACGATATTGCAGTCGTTTGTCTGTAGCATGCGTGAGCGCCTGATTGTATGCTTTCTTTAGGTTTGTGGTGTTTTCTTTCATGCGTTCAGTTGTAGGTTTATACTATTTTATTGAAAATTCTTTGTTGCTTTAAAGTGAAAATGTTACTATTCCATTTTGTTTTCTCTGTTTCTGTTTCTTTATTTTGGTTGCTATAATTTCCCTCGCACTTTCTTAATCATTTTCAGCTTATTTGTTACAACTGCCACAGAGTTTTAGTTTATACTTTTTTGTTCTTCTTCTATATGCTTTGCCAAGCAAGACAACCCCCCCCCACTCAAAATACTTTAAAATAATTCATATGTTCTTATATGGGCGCTTGTTAGCGCACATCGGATTGTACTACTTGTTGATAGGAATTATGCACTTCTGCATGTTGTAACCACTTTTCAGTTGTCTGTTCGTGCCACCAAAATGGCTGTTGATTTTTAAGAGCTCTTTTTTTCTTATAATTTTGGGAGTTTTATGTGCTTTTAAGTTCAATCAAAATATTTGTGGCGTAAATACGAAATAGAGTTAAATCTGAAGCAATTCGGATGTACTTCGAGCAATAACAATGTTGCACTATGGGGCAAAATATGAAAGATCGGCTTAAACGAAATGTGTTTAAATCCATTTCGTTGAAAAGTGTTGAAATTTTGTATTTAAAATTTGTTGAAAACAAAATTCATATCGCAAAATCTAGACGTGATAGAAAATATTGATTTACGATTATAAATTCATAATATTAAAATGTAATGTGTTGAAGGACTTCAAGGACATGACGTTAATATAGTATAGATTCGGGTTCATGAAAGTATACAGGGGTACAAAATGACTGACAAATGCGCAAGAGCAGGGGCCATATTACGGCACTCGATATCGATCGAAATTTTCATTTAAATTGGTATTGAAATTTTGATCTGGCGCATTCGCCAATCATTTTGTTCCCCTTCATACTTTCATGCCCTCGAATCTAAACTATATTAACGTCATGTCCTTGAAGTCCTTCAACACATTACATTTTAATATTATGAATTTATAGCCGTCAATAAATTTCAATACCAATTTAAATGGAAATTTCGATCGATATCGAGTGCCGTAATTTGCCCACAGGCTCGGTGTTGGTTGAAGTGCACCTATGAATGAATATTGATATTCCTTTAGTTGAGCTGTCCAACATCAGTAAGAAGTGCGAACAGAGAAGGGCGACCATTACCACCTGTAGAGCATCCAGGACTCTTCACTCAGCAGTGCTAAGACTAAATAACTCCTAACACATGGTAATAAGGTCATTAGCTCTCTTGGTTGCAGTCATACCGGGCCACTGTGCTGTCGGGCACACCCACGATAAGCCGTTTTAAAAGCTGTTTTGATGGAAAGAAGAGTCAGTGTAACGTCTTCTGTGTGACTGCCCGGCTTTGCAGGAGAGTAGGCTGAGACATCTAGGCTGACGTTTCCTGCGGAGTATTTTTCTTATGGCCTACGAGTGTTTGCGATAGTTTGCGGGCAGTCCTTTCAAACTAAGTTAACTTAAGCTGTAGTTGCGGACCAGCGGTATTAATGACCTAGACAAATAACTTTGAAATTGGAAATAAGAAGCAAAAACTTGTTCCACACCCTTGACTTGAAAAGCTGTTTACACTGACTCATAATATTTATGAATGTCGGGAAGTACAAACAACTAGGCTTATGTCTTTAAAACAGAATGTAATTTTTTTTATTTTAAGAATAGACCGTCATGATTGGAAAAATTTCGCCTTTTTATTTCTCTCATCCTGTTGAACATTTTTTCATTCTGACTGCATCACAGATTTCACCAAAAATTATTATTTACATTTCCACGTATAACCTACGAATTAAAATAATTTCATATTAAATTGAATTAAGATTCTATAGGATAATTGTTCCAAATTTTTTACTTTAAATCTCAGAAAGACATTATAAATATTCCAAGGCACAAAGGCAAGTCAACATCAGTTTTTGTTACTCAACTTACACAGCAGAGCAGAACAGCTGTTTTCGAAAGACGCAACCCTTTCATCATCAGTGCTCATGTGTATTGCGTTTGTCACCACTTATTAGGTGGCTTAGTTGAATGTGATAACAGTTCCTATTTACACAAATTTTATTGTGAAAAAAGATACGAGAACTGTATCAACCTGATGTCAACATGTTATTGTTTTAATACCCGTGTTACCGTTTGATTATTTTTCTTCATGTCCCATTTTTCTGAATTTTTTTTTTATATTTTTTATTTTTTTATTTATCATGTCTTTCTGAGATTTAAATTAAAAAATTTCGAACAATTAGCCTATAGAATATTAATTCAATTTACATACAAAATAATTTCATTTCAAAATTATATTTAAATTTTCCTTGAATAGATTCAGGTGAAAGCTGCAAAAGCCCATAATTTGCTAAAGTCTTCCGAACAAACAATAACAAAAAAGTTATTACAAGAGTTTAAATTACGACTCACTGGCTCTTAAAATGTATCACCATTAAACTTGCCCTTAACGTTTGCACATTAAACAATGAATATGTATGTACAAAAACCAATTAAATATTTCATAGGCACTGGCAACATAAATTGTGGTACACACACACACACACACAATTCCTCTAATATCACAACCTGCTAAAATTATTTGCCAATATAAATGTTGAAATAAATGTATTTAAAAAAAAAAAAACAATTTACACTTGGCTTTTGCCTAGAGTTCTTCAGTAGACGGGAAAATGGGAATTATTGTGAAATTTCCCAGGGTTGCAGAAATTTACGGGTATAGAGGAAAGCTGTGCTTATAAGAGTTTAAAAAAAAAAATAATAATCAAATAGTGAAAAAAGAATTTGCAACTTCAGAAAATATATATAGAATAATACTGACATGTGCACTATGAATCCATAATTTTCAATTAAAACCGTCTATATATTTTAGAAAAATAGTATACGCTGTTAAAAAATAATATGGAGAGTTTTTTAAAATATTAACTACAAATTTAGTTCTTGGAAAGTCAATTGAAAAATTAATTTACAAAATTTTAAGATTAAAAAAAATTATACATTCTATAACTCTATTTTTTGGCTATAGGTAATATTTTAATAAAACTTCAAAATCATTTGCAGTCATGCAGATTCGAACTTAAGCCCGTTGAAAAAATTAACAATTTAAAAATATATTTTTTATATATAAAAATAAAAAATATGTGAAAACTTGTGTGTAAATATAGTGAAATGTTAAATTCAATTAAGATTTATAGGCTAATTGTCCGAAAACTTTTTTAAATTCATAAAGACAAGATAAATATTCCCAGGCAAAGTCAACATTAGTTTTTAATTATTCAACATACACAGCAGCATAACTGTTTTCGTAGGCCGCTACATTTTCATCATCAGTAACCATGTGTATTTTGTTTTGTCACCACTCATTAAATGATAAAAATATAATAAAATATATTTTTTCGATTTCATTTAAAACTAAAATATATTTGGGAATTCACAAGAAATCCCCTGGAAAACTCTGATTTCAACAATTAAAAAAAAAAATTGATTTAAATACAATCTTGTTAAACATTCAATGAAACAACTTTGTTTTAGTTTTGTTTGTACTTGACAAAATATATTTGTGCCATCCCCAAAAGTAGGCAACATCAATGTAAACACACACACAAAAAAAATTTATTGCCACTGATACAACTATGGCGCTGTGTAAGCAACACCATTGCACACATACACACATTGAAACACAATATTTTTGCCAGCAGCTAAAATGCCAACAACAACACAAGCTTTAGCAATTTATAAAGAAATTTACAATTACAAAATCACATCATAATTTCATTGTATTTACAAAGAGAGTGAGAGAGAGCGGGAGAGAGACACAAGTACAAACAAACTGAAAGCAATAAAATGTTTGTTGTTATTTTTGAAATGTGCTGAAATTTTTGGAAATTGCTAAGCAATTAAATTTACATGTTTAACGTCATTATTGCTTTATTAAGCTATTTTAAAATTTTATTGGTGTGAAGCTCCTCTGAGAAAGTGTGTATGTGTGTGTGTGTGCAAATAAACTTGTATATAAAACTTTGGCTATTAAATTGACCGAAGCACAATATACGATTACTTAAAGGCTTTAATAAGTCTTGTTAAATAATAATTGCTGTAGAATTTATAAAAAAAAAATCATTTATATGTAAATTGTACTGTGATATAAAATATTTATAGCGACTTTTCCTAAGGCATGAAAATAAAATTATGATTTCGGCAGGTAAATATTTAATAATAAAAACTTTTTTATTTAATTACTTTTAAAGAGTTGGATCTTGTTTCAAAAAGTTATTTGATTACTATATTAAATTGAATCAAGATTCATAGGCTAATTGTTCGAAATTTGTTTTTTAAATCTCAGAAAGACATGATAAATATTCCAAGACACAAAGGAAAGTCAACATCAGTTTTATTCAACTTACACAGCAGAGCAGAACTGCTGTTTTCGAAGGCCGCAACGCTTTTATCATCAGTGCTCATGTGTATTGTGTTTGTCACCACTTATTAGGTGGCTTAGTTGAATGTGGTAACAGTTCCTATTTACACAAATTTTATTGTGAAAAAGAATACGAGAACTGTATCAAGCTGATGTTAACATGTTATTGTTATAATACCCGTGTTACCGTTTGATTATTTTTCTTCATGTCCCATTTTTCTGAATTTTTTGTTCCATCATACCTAAGTCAAACTTATTTGGTTTGAATTTTATACTTAAGTACATGTGAACGTTTTTTTTTCCAATATTTTATTATTTGATTACTGTTTATAAGAAAATATTTCGTTTTAAAGGAATACACTAAAGGAATTTTTACAACTTTTGTTTGAAAATTAAATTCTGGCAGCACTTCTGTAGGAATTTCATCAAATCTGGTTTCAAGAAGTCCAAGCGAACAACACAATTAATAAATTTTTTTCAACTGAGGCATTTCATAAGAGGAATTTAATTATAAGTTATGCAGGATTTTGATGAGCTCAAAACTGTTTCGCACTTGTAAGACATGGCATTAGCAGTAACTGGGATCGATATTGATATGCTCCTTCAAAAGATGGCACCAGCAATCTCTACCTCAAGTAATAGATAAAACAAACGCAACGTGGGTACTGTTGGCGGAAGCAGTAGAACACAAGACTATAAAGCGGAGGGTCCTGAGTTCAACCCCGCACTGAGTCATGAAATATTGTGTTGAATTCTTCTGATCAGCCTTAGTGCGTGGTGGTGTTAGTTGTTGTCAGCCTGTTTTCAATAATGAAGGCATAGAACTCGTCACTGAACATAATTGGCAGCGACTGACACGATCATGTACTAAAAAAGCAGAGTACCAGCACCCTCCTTCATCGGTCCTGTAGCAAAAATTAACCGGCAACAAATTTTCTATCTCCTCATCTTTCTTCATCTGTCCCCTCAATACTATCCTTTCCTTTCTAGTTCCGGCGCAATGTACTGCATATGTAGGGGTCATCCCCTGAGTACAGCACTCAATATAAAAAAAAGATTGGATTTGGTACCTCAGTACCGGTATTAGATATGGAGTTTTTCTGTTTTCAGCATCCATCTGAACATTAAATTAAAGCACTTTCAGGTGGGAAAAAGAATCTGTATCAAGCGACTTTAGGCCGTACATGTTCTTGAGTCTATTGCGACCCGAAGAACATGACGGCAACGATGACCGATCAATATAAATTTGGTAATAGCGCTGTTATCTGCAGCAACTACCAAAAAGGAAAACGATGTGCAAATAATTTATCCACCTTTTGTGAATCTTCTATTCTCTTCGATATGGCGAGACTGCTGAACCGTTTCTTAAACATGAGCCAGATTATATTAAAATATTACTCCCTTTATTCCATTATATCTCTATGCCTGCTTATTTTTTAGTTTCCAAATAGCATACAAATTTCGTTCCTTCGCTGTCGGACAGCGAAGATTGTCTATTAAATCTAATCCAATCTAAATGTCTATAAGATTTTTAAAGCTTAACCGGAAATAAGTAGAAAAAATTGGGAGGAAAATTATGTGTGTGTTAAGAAGTCAACAAATACAAATTTGCCATAGACTTAATGCGAATGATAAATTGTTAAAGTTTCTTTAGTTACACCAGTCCAGTTTTCCACAAAGAAAACAATCTCATTAAAATAGTTTCCTTTTAAAATATGGGCGAGTACATGCAGAGGCTAGCAGCTGAATATGGCGAATGTAACAAATAAAATATCATGTTACTTACACCCACTTCATTTTTGATGAATGGGATAAAAAAAAAGGTAAATATTGTTTCTACATGACACACACACACATACGTGTACATATCAAACAGTGTGCTGGGAAACAAATAACACACACAATCACACACAAACATACACAACTCAAGCATAAAGCCATCCTGAAAAGACGATTACTTCTCGTTCAGTAACTTGGCAACGAATCCCCATCAAAATAAGCAACAACAGTCAACTTCTTTCATACACCAGTTTATATTTTTATCTTTCAAATGCCAAGTATATTGAATTCAATAATAAATATTAAATATATGGAAAACAGTTGGAGGGTGTTTGATTCCCAAAATGTCTTATCATGTCATAATGCTCGAACATTTTTAAACCGTTTACATTAAATTTTTATTTACAAAATAAGCTTAAGGTTATTTTATTTATTTATGAACTCATCGATATGTCACTGTTGCTTTCATATAACTTCTTTACAACACAACAGTTAAATTAATCATTATTAAGCAAATAAAATTTATTATTCGATTTAAACAGATGTAATATGCTGTTCAGACATGAATTTTTAATCGAGTCCATAATCACTTTATTAACACAATTGTCTTCCTCTTCAAATACACAAGATTTAGTAAATTCAGTTAAAGTATGACAACTAAAAGTAAATATTTTTCTTATTCATAAGGATCTCAAGTTTTTTCTGATTAATAACAAATTAATTTAAATTAATTTTGTGTATTTTATTCGACCTTATTTTTAACTAAAATTCTTATTTTAATTAATAAAAAATTTAATGTCAATAATTTAACTTCATCATGGTTCTTTTTTACTTTTCCTACAATTTAGGTGCTACGTCTGTACTAAGTTTGTTCAGTGGCTTGTATTTTGCTCACTAAACACGGATTTCAGGAGTGCTGCATTTGTTATTTTACTCAATAGTATAACAATTTCATATCTATTGAACAATATGTGAATAATTCAGCTCAATAAAATTTCATTTATTGTGATAGGCTGAATTAGGGTAAATGTCTGAACTCATTGTAAACTATTTCGATATTTTTTATTTTTCCCATTTTATTTGAAAATGAGTTCAACTATGAAAAGCAGCAATATTATTATGAAAGCAAAAATAATATGTACACCATAGTTATGGTGTATGTCTGAACTCGTTGTAAAATATTTCAATATAATTTTATTTTTCCCACTTTATGTAAAAAATAAGTTCAACTATGAAGAGCAGCAATATTATTATAAAACCAAAAATTAAATGTAGATTTGAACTTGAGACTGAATAAAATGTGAATAATTCAGCTCAATAAAATTTCATTTATTGTGATAGGCTCAATTAGGGTGTATGTCTGAACTCGTTGTAAAATATTTTTTTATTTTTCCCATTTTATTTGAAAATTATTTCAACTATGAAAATCAGCAATATTATTATGAAAGCAAAAATAATATCTTCACCATAGTTATGGTGTATGTCTGAACTCGTTGTAAAATATTGCAATATAATTTTATTTTTCCCACTTTAAGTAAAAAATAAGTTCAACTATGAAGAACAGCAATATAATTATAAAACCAAAAATTAAATGTAGATTTGAAGTTGAGACTGAATAAAATGTGAATAATTCAGCTCAATAAAATTTAATTTATTGTGATAGGCTCAATTAGGGTGTATGTCTGAACTCGTTGTAAAATATTTTTTTATTTTTCCCATTTTATTTGAAAATTATTTCAACTATGAAAAGCAGCAATATTATTATGAAAGCAAAAATAATATGTACACAATAAATATGGTGTATGTCTGAACTCGTTGTAAAATATTTCAATGTAATATTATTTTTCCCACTTTATGTAAAAAATAAGTTCAACTATGAAGATCGGCGATATTATTATAAAACCAAAATATAAATGTAGATTTGAACTTGAGACTGAATAAAATGTGAATAATTCAGCTCAATAAAATTTCATTTATTGTGATAGGCTCAATTAGGGTGTATGTCTGAACTCGTTGTAAAATATTTTTTATTTTTCCCATTTTATTTGAAAACTAGTTCAACTATGAAGAGCAGCAATATTATTATGAAACCAAAAATAATATGTAGATTTGAAATTGAGTCTGAATAAAAAATTTACAAAATAAAAATATCAGAAAAAAATTAAAAATTTAAGATAAATTAATAAAGGAAATTATTCGTTATATTTAAACCGATTTAAGCAAACGCCTTAATAATACCAGAAAAACAAAACTTTGATAAATTTCGTCGAATTTGTAGTGCTTTATTTTAAAAACAAAGTGTCAATGCTTCAAAAAGACAATTCTTACTTGCGCAACATTTGGGTTTGTATGTTTTGAAACAGCTGAGTTGCGTTCGAAATGGTTGGTGCAGTACAGTATTTTTAGGTTTAGCACTCATCACGTCATTTTATAAAACCTTATGAGTAGGCCTTTTTAAACCAAAAAAAAAAAAAAAAAAAAAATAGACGTAGACTTACATTAAATGATTCCATGTTTATTTTACAAAATTCTAAATGCTTTTTTACTTTCCTTTATCACATACACTAGTGTATCCACTTACGACGACTGTCACCACCAGCAAAACGAGCACGTGCATACAAAAGTGGCCGTAAAAAGATAGAAGTGCTAATAAATAAAAAGAAGATTGGTAAGAGGCGTTGATAGCCAGCCGCTTTCATTTGGAATAAAATTTAAAAAAAATAATGGACCGAACAAATAAAAAAATAGGAAATTAATAGTTTTCTTTTCCACTCAATCTTTTTATTGCGGATAATGAAGTTGTTGAGAAAAGCAATTTAAGTTAAATATATTTGGAATAAAAGAGTATATCATATCATGTTTTGACAAACAATTTCAGAGGTTTAGTTTCTGAAGGGAATAAGAGCACGAAATTGCCCAAGTAAGCTGTTTTATAGAGTGGGCAAATTTGAGGTTAGAAAGTAAATGGACTATCAAATGATAAAATGCGAATAATAGAGCTGTCATCCTTTGACATTTTTTTTAGCAAAAGGTTGGGAAATTTTAAGCATGGAAAGCTGTACTTTTCAAAAAAAAGGATTTCATATGTGAAAATTAGAAAATTTACTAACGAAATCAAAGCAAAATCATTTTCAGTGAAGAGGCCCATTTTCAATTAAGCGCTTATGTCAACAAATAAAATTGTTGTTGGGGCTCACAAAATCCAAAAACAGCCCTCGAAAAGTCATTAACTCCAAAGAAAGTGCGGTTTGTGGTCAGGCGTTATAAGCGGCCTGTATTTTTTTGACAATGAACAAAGAAAAGATTTTTTCGTGGCCCCAATTGCCTAGGGGTGGCATCAGCAACCGTTGGTTTCGTCAAGACGGCGCCACAAGCCATACAGCCCGCCAAACATTGCATGAGAAATTTCCCGGTTGCGTTATTTCTCGATTTGGGTATGTCAATTGGACGCCTTGTTCTTGTGATTTAATGCCGCTGGATTATTTCCGCGGGGCCATTGGAAAGACCGGCCTTACGTGCACAAACCACAAACAACTGACGCTCTAAAAGATGAAAGTCGGCGATATATTGACGAGATAAACGACATTTTGTGGTTCAAAATTTTGTGATAAGAGCGGAGGTCTGCTGAATATGTACCCTTTTTTCTCCTCAAGGCGAACATCATTTAAAATAACACATGTCTTTTCAGAAAAAAACATTAAGAAAGAAAAAATGCAGAATAACTGTAGCATATTTCTCGGGAGAGAAATTGTCAAGGTTCTTCAAAAATAAAAGTAGTATTAATCGCTGCTATTTACAAGGAACAAAAGGCATTGAATATGAAAGATACGGCGCATAAATAGCTTTGCAACATTTTAAAAATCATAAACATTTTAAAATGAAATATTTTCAAAGATAAACACACGACACTAAACATCAATACTGAGGAAATCGTCGTCAATGTATGATGTGCGTTTCATTTTTAGATATCTTTTTCTAATCCTCTTCTATTGAAGTGTAAAAACAAGATATCATACATTTCTAAGTGCGTGAGTGTGTGTGTGAGTGTGTGTTTTATATGTGTTTTATTCTGTTGACAATTTCCTTTTCATGCTTTTTGCGACTTCCGTTACTTTCACATGCAGTTCAATGCACCGCGCACCACTTTCAGGATTTTCATTCACAGTCTTTATTGCGTTAAAATGTTAAGTTGGTTAAAATTCCAGCCTTCATATTTGCATTTGGCTATTTACGAAGGCCGCCCTAGAAATCACTATATGTACAATATTTTTTTTTTTTTCATATATAAACATTATTATATTCGATATTTTTAAGCTTAAGGTCTCTTTATTTTAATTTTATTCTTTATTTCAATATTTCGTCACTCCTTTGTGTGACTTCTTGAGGAAATTAATTATTTTAATTAAAATAAACAAACGACAAGACTTTTTGATAATACAACTCATACAGTAGAGCAGAACTGTTTTCGGAAGACATCACACTTCCATTATCAGTACCCACGTGTATTTTTGTATATCACCACTTAGCAAGTGGGTCCGCCAAACAACTTTTTTTTTTGAAAATGCTATAAAAAAACTACTGAATATTTTCTCAAATTTCTTTTTTTATTTGAAAGTACAATCCTTCCGGTTAATAACGGAAAATAATTTCATTCAAATGGCTGCCTCGGCTGGCCATGCACTAGCCTACATGATCGGCCCAATTTTTAAGCACATTATCGATTGTGTGCAGCTGTATTTCACCAATGGCTTCACGGATATTGTCCTTTAAAGCGTCAATTGTCTCTGGCTGGTCGGCGTAACACTTATCTTTGACGGCACCCCACAAATAATAGTCCAACGGTGTCAAATCGCAGCTCCGAGGTGGCCAAACGACATCAGCTCTGCGGCTGATAATGCGATCCTCAAAAACAGGGCGCAAAACATCGAGCGTAGCTTCGGCTGTGTGGCACGTAGCGTCGTCCTGTTGAAACCAAATGTTGCCAATATCCTCCTCTTCAATTTTTTTGAACAAAAATTCGTTCAACATGGCCCGATAACGATCGCCATTGACTGTAACGGCCACTTCCTCATTTTCGAAGAAAAATGGCCCAATTATGCCTCTGGACCAAAATCCGCACTAAACAGTGACTCGTTTTGGGTGCGTCGGCTTTTCAATGTATGCGTGAGGGCTTTCTGTGCCCCAAATGCGACAATTTTGCTTGTTTACATAACCGCCAAGATCAAAATGAGCTTCATCTGTAAAGAAGATTTTTTTTTTGGCAAAATTGGCATCTTCTGTAAGTCGATCGCAGGCCAACTTAGCGAAGCGAAAACGCATTGGATGGTCAGTTGGCTTCAACTTCTGAACCAATTGGACTTTGTGTGGCGTCATACCAAGGTCTTTATGCAAAAATCGTCTCAATGGTGTCTCCGAAATGTTCAATTGTTGAGAACGACGGTGAATTGATGTTGATGGCGCTTCGCGCACACTTTCTGGCACAGCAGAAATATTCTTGGGTGTACGCACTATTTTTGGCTTTTCACGCTTTGGTTTATCGATCAGGATGCCAGTTTCTTTCACTTTTTTCACAAGATAACAAACATACGGAGCTGACATTGCTTCTCTTCTTCCAAAAGCCGTACGCAATTTTTGCACACATTCTGCAACATTTCCCCAGCGTTGTTCAAGCGTATACACAACCATATTCGTTCAGCGGCAGGATAAAACTAATTATTTGTCAAATCAGACATGAGCTAAGTGTTACCATTCACGAAATAAGCACTAGTTGAAAAAACAAAACGTTAGATGGAGGACCCTTTATACACAATAATAGTTTGTCACTTCTTAAAAATTCCTTTTTTTTAATAAAAACCTGTTTAAAACTCCTTTAATTATACTTGCTTCTACTTAATTGCAGTACCGCCTTCGTTATGTCACTTCCTATTACTTCACTATTTTCTTTAGTGCCTTGGAAAACGGCCATTAATAGTGATGAATTTCAATTTCATTTATTTGGCACGTTTTTTTTTCCTACTTCCAAGAAGAAAAAACAAAGTGCACAATTTACTAGTCCGTGTTGATGTTAAATGTTAGCAAAGATCACAAATCAGGAAAAGTAAAAATTTACGACAGAATAGAACACACCCAACAACACACTCAAGTTCATGTCATTTGGATGGAATGAACCATAAACAGTGGATTTAATGTTTATGTCAATTGAGGTCTTTGGTGAGTGTAATAAATTTTAAACTCTGCTTCAGATTGACAGTTGAAAATGTGTAGTTATCTTGGGGTGATGACAGGCATTTGTCCAGGATTTTTTGTGCGGCTTCTGGATAATTAAGCAATAAATGATGAACTGTTGGGGGGGCAAGCAATATTTTACATTAAATTTTTTTTAAGGTTATATTTTTTATTTTTTTAATATTAAAAAACTCATTATGGTAATCGACAATTGGCATATTTTTACAGTTGTTTATATGTTGAACAAAGACCTTTTGGCTGAAAGATATATATCACCATCTTAATTTGGCCACAGGAGAAATATAACAGCCATTTAAATACAAACTCTGGTTGAGCATCTTCATTTCTAAAAAAGAATTACGTCTTTAAAAAAATTTTTTTTTGTTAAATTTAAAAAATTACTATTTGCCTCATATTATTAAATGGCAGTTCGAACAAAACCTTTTTTTATTTTTACACAAGACTTTAATAAAAAAAAACAACTAAAGATATTACACTAAGGAAACTAAGCAAAAAAAAATTATGTGCTTGTGAAAATCCTAAGCCCTTGATAGTTCTGGTAGATAAAAATAAAAGAAAAATTATTTCGCCTAAATTCTTTGCAGAAAAATACCTAATACAGGGAAATTTAAATCTGAATATATACGCCAAGTCATATTTTAACTGTTTCTAACACAAATACAAAAGATATCAAATGGATAAACGGTTTGTTTTCTATTAGTGGAAGACTGATAGACAGAAATGAACACAAACGAAAGGTGGCCTGAAAGAATATTTTATAGAGAATGAGAGAGCTAGAGTGGGTGGCACACAGATACAGCCAGTATTTGTATAAACGCTTCCGGTAAATAAAGATCTTATCGTTCGAGGAGGATTATTTATAGGAAAAATATTTAATAAATATCCGTTACAACAAAAGATATAAAACAGCAAAGGGAATATTCAATGTACACGCGCTTACACACGCATATTTATACTAACACATATACAAAAAAGGGATATTTGCATTTTACTACGGGCTCTGGCATTGGCGTGCACGTGTATTGGCAAAAACCGAGAAAAAAAAACAAAAAAGTCAAGACAGCACGTTGTTGGATTGATGTATGAAACAGATGGAATAACAAGTTGGAAGATGAAACATTTTTATTAATCAAAATAAATTAATTATGCAAATCAGAGTTTTTAAATAGCATTATTAAGTTCCTGGAATTACAAGTTGTTAAATTACTGCAATACAATACAACTTTGCCATAAGCAATCAAATATTAAATTTCAACAATTGAAATTTTACACCGGAATTGTTGAACTAACAAAATAACAACAATTTGATTTTATTAGGGAATACTTCAGAAAAAAGTTGATACAATATAAAAAAAAAATGCAATACTACGTGAAGTCTTTCAGTTCAGCAGTCATATTAGAACTGTTCAAAATTATTTATTACAATATATCTTATAAAGAAATGCGACACATGATTTTGTGGTACACTTTTAAAATATCCTACACAACACAATTATATTTAAAATCTATTTTATATCATCTGATCAGTTTGAAGAAGGTTCCGTGACTTATATTTTTTACGACAAATGGAAAAATATGGGATGCATTGAAGTACTACCCAAGTTGCATGTCCTTTGCGGCAATCTTCAAGAATTGATTGTACTTAGAACTCACTATTGCGGAAGAAACTGTTTGGGCTGCATTTAAATTTGTTTTTTTATTAACAATACTTTAATCACTCTACTCCCCAGTTTTCAGATGTTATTGAAGTCAGCGTTTTGGTTGTTGGTGGTCACGTGCGACTATGTCACGTGCGACTATGTCACATACGACTATGTCACGTGCGACTATATCACATGGAACTATATAATACATACAACCATGTCACATGCGACTATGTCACGTGCGACTATGTCTCATGCGACTATGTCACGTGCGACTATGTCACATGCGACTATGTCACATGCGACTATGTCACATGCGACTATGTTACATGCGACTATGTCACATGCGACTATGTCACATGCGACTGTGTCACATGCGACTATGTTATATAAGACTAACTTCGCTTCCTGAAACTTGTTCAAAGTTAAACTTGCACCCATCGTAGGATTAATTTAGAGCTATAAGTTGCACTTATTGTTAAAATAAAATATTGTCAAAATATACATGATGTACTTGTAGGTATACAATCTCTGGACTAAAGGTTCTAGAACATTTTGATCACTTATTCAGTGTTAAATATTTCGTAAAAATTGCGGTCATAGTATTTGGATTGAAATTGGGGAATACAAACACTTTAAACTTGAAATGTAAGGAATACAAAATATCCTTAAAACGTCACTGCAACGTCATATAAAAAATTAGGGAACTGTAACTCTTCTTAAGATGAACCCAAACTCTTTCACCTCTTTAACCCGAATCATATATTTAAAACGTAAAATTACCTATTAAACCATAATAAGAAATTAAAACTTCTATGCCTCAGCAAAACAAAAATAACTAAAACTCATTATATTTTTACTTTAACGATATTAATTTTCTTAAACAAAACAAACTCAATAGGAAAAAATTAAAATATAAACTAAGATTATTAAAGACTTTAATGAGTACCTAGCCGCACTTCCTGTTTTAGTTATAATTAATTTATTCCAATACATTGATGATTATAATAAAATGGTAATTTCAAAAAGTGCACTAGTATCCAACTTTGCAGACATAAGCCTCACCATTTTGCACTCATTCTCACGCTTAAGTACGCTCTCAAATGTTCATTTGCCTACATGATTTTAATTTAAAAAAAATATATATACTCCTATTACTTTTTATGCAAATAGTTCTCTCTGTTGTACGGCATCCCGTACAATAAAATCGGGATTTACAATAGGAGATTTATCTATCAGGGCCTGCTTGCGCAGGACAAAGATAATTTATCTCTTCACTCTCTCTTAGGAGACATTTTAATATAAACAATAATTTAAAGCATACATGCTAACAGGTCGCGTTTTTCTGTATTTGTTTTCATTTTTCTGAATTTTTTTTTTTGCTTGTCAATTACTTCTAAAAAATCCTGTACATTTTTCCCTCACAATACCATCTTACAAGTTACACACATGTTGCCGAAAGCACTACACACAGACTCGTGTTTCAGCACTCATACAGTTACTTAAATAGATACAACAGGAATTGTGGGAAAATGGCACAGAAAATGTTTTAAGATGTGCCCATGAAGTTATTAAATATTAAAGGTAGCTGTAGTACAATTATGTTAGCAATTTAAATTTACTGACTTACGAAATTTGTAAAAAAATAACAAGACTGCAAAACAGCACACAATATAACATTTAATACGCGAGACTACCAAACAAAAAAAGAATAATTAAAAATAAATTTTCTTAACAAAATAGCATTCCGTTTAGTCGCAACAATTGCAATAATTAAACCAAAATTTGGCGATCAATCTGCTTAAATGCAAATCAAGCTAAACAGCCTTAAAATATGTTATGATCCAAATTTTTTTTTTGCTGTCTCCTAATTACGAAAAATTTTGGAACGAAATTTTGGAATGATTTTCTTAAAATACTGTTTGTACAAACATGGTGCATTAACAGAGCTCTGTTAACATGTTAACATGATGCTGTTAAGCGTAACGTAAATAGAATAATGGCGACATTTTTTGGCCAAACCTACTCTGCCTATCCTCCGTCCTATAACCAACTTTCCTAAGTTCTGGCACAATGCATCGCATATGCAGTTATCATCCCCTGAATAAAGAATATTGTTCTATTTTTTCAGCCTTTGATTATTTTATTTTATTTTAGTTTATATTGAGCTTGAGGCTTATTTTTATACAAATTATTTATTTTATATTTAGTTCAATATTTCGATATCCTCTGGATATCTTCTTCAGGATAAAATTATTTATAATAATTTAACAATAACAAAATTTTTTTATAACTTAAATATTTTTTGTTGTTTTTTGTTTTTATATAAAAAATTGAAAAAAAAAATTATATAAAAACAAAAAACAACAAAAAATATATATAAGTTTATATAATTTATAAAAAAAAATTTTGTTATTGTTAAATTATTATAAATAATTTTACCCTGAAGAAGATATCCAGAGGATATCGAAATATTGAACTAAATATAAAATAAATAATTTTTATAAAAATAAGCCTCAAGCTCAATATAAATTAAAACTGAATAAAGAATTTTAGTGAAGTTTCATATATTGAATTAATATAAGAAATACATTTTAGGAAAATGGGTAAACCTGGGCGAAAAAAATGACTCAATCTGGTAAGTCTACGCTTATAATACGACGCCCAATAGACAAAACACTCAACAGCTATATTAAAAGCCTAAATATAGTTGTAAGCAACTCCTGCATATTTTTAGGGACTTATTTTGTATTTGCAATTGCTTCTTTTAGTTCACTCCCAAAAATATGCAAAAGTTTTTAGCAAACATTTAGGCTAAAATTACTTTTTAGATTAACAGTGATGGAGCTTTGGCTTTAGCGAGTTACGGAATAGGGCCGCAGCTGCTTTATTTTTACAAGTTTTGTGGAGAAATTATTCCATTTGCAATATGTAATAGATTATTGATTACTAACAGCGTTATATTAACGCACTTGGTTTGTGTCTAGGCTTATAAATTTCATAATCGGAAGTTTGGAAGACTGTTGATAAAAACTGACAAAGGGATCAAGATTTGATGAGTGAATTGAGGAAAATGTAACGCTCGCCACGTAACGTGCGTCACAAGCCTTTCACGTCTATTAATAAAAACCGACAAAAATTTCTTGTTTTAAAATTCTCTTATGGGAATGATTATTTTCACGGCTACAAGACAGGTTTTTGTCTTTGCTAATTTTCCCACATAAACAAATGCGATCTATTTTAGTAGTCGTGTAGTCAGTAGCCTGCTGCCGTGAATATGTTTAATGCATAACGAGTTAATTGATAATACCGTGTGTCGATTCCTGACCACATTTACTCACATTTATGTAAATGTAACAAAATGTAATGAACATAAAAATTCTAAAGAAACCAGACAACCTAAAGCATACAGGCACTTAACAGCTTTCTCATATCTTTTTTACTTTAATTTAAAGTTTTAAATTCAATATAAAGTTGAAAATTCAAAATAGCAAACAGTGAACAACCAAATGGAAATATATTTAAAATTTTACCCCTGAGATCAAGTTACATTTTGTGAGTAAACAATATTGCCCAGAAGCACTTGCACACAGAAGTGGCCAAAATAATTTGTTACAAATAATATCTGAACTGAACATCACTTTCCTTTTATTTTATTCTTTATTCAATTGCAATTATTTTGCCCTCCACTGTTGTTAAACAGCAGCTCCTACCGAACATACAAAAATTACATCTACTCCCCAGTAAAAATTGTTGGCTTTTTCACTTTCTGCCTCATAAAATACACAAGATATAAGAAAATTTGTTGTTGTTGCCTTTATACTTTGCATTTTATTTTAAATTCTTAAAAACTTTTATTTCAAGTTTTCCATTCATGTAATTCAGAGTCTACATAAAAATAAACTGGAAAATTTCTAGGTATTTCCCGTAAAGGACAGGTGTCGTTTTCAACTTATTTGCTACAGCATTCGTGTGTGACTCCGTAATGTATTGCCTACTTATAGGCTCTATTATGCCTTATATACACTTTCATAGAAATCTTGTTGTTGTGCCTAGTGCGTTAGTGGTGTTGAGTACATTTTCATTGTTTTAATTTGTTCATGTTGCTCTTGAATTTTCCATAGTAGTCACCTTGGGTAACATTATCATAATATTACTTTGTTTTGCGTTCTTTCTGGTGCTCGATTTTATTATACGGCCTGTTGTTATAGTACTGCTTTGTTTCCATTATTGCTATTGTTGTGGCTCATCTCATTCATGTTATATAGGCTCATCACCCGCTCGCCTTGTGTATTCCTTAAGATTATATGTAAGCCATACGAAATACATGTTTCAGAATTTAAAATTAACTCTCTTATTCTTTAATGAAAGAATGTATATTACTGACAATCTTTTTAATTCCTAAAAACTATTTAGCCATCATATGTTACGAGTGCCCAGGTCAGTATTGTTTTGTATAAAGTATACGAGAGTGACCATATTTATGTCGGTCCCATATGATGTGTTACATTTTTACGGTATCAAAGTTTAAAACGTTCTTCGTTATCAGTTTAATAATTTCATATGTCTATACAAATTTTCGACCACTCTTGATCACTTAATAGGATCATTTACAAAAACAAAAGTTACCCCCGAATCTTAAAATATTTTATGCCAAATTTCATCTAAATCGGTTCAGCGCTTTGAGCATGAAAAGGTAACAGACAGACAGAGATACCAAGTTACTTTCATAGTGAAACTCCTTATAAAAAGTGCAAGTCATCATAAAAAGTGCAAGCCATCATAAAAAGTGCAAGTCATCATGAAAAGTGCAAGTCATCATAAAAAGTGCAAGTGATTATAAAAAGTGCAAGTCATCATAAAACGTGCAAGTCATTATAAAACGAGCAAGTCATCATAAAAAGTGCAAGTGATTATAAAAAGTGCAAGTCATCATAAAACGTGCAAGTCATTATAAAAAGTTCAAGTCATCATAAAAAGTGCAAGTGATTATAAAAAGTGCAAGTCATCATAAAACGTGCAAGTCATTATAAAACGAGCAAGTCATCATAAAAAGTGCAAGTGATTATAAAAAGTGCAAGTCATCATAAAACGTGCAAGTCATTATAAAAAGTTCAAGTCATCATAAAAAGTGCAAGTGATTATAAAAAGTGCAAGTCATCATAAAACGTGCAAGTCATTATAAAACGAGCAAGTCATCATAAAAAGTGCAAGTCATTATAAAACGAGCAAGTCATCATAAAAAGTGCAAGTCATTATGAAAAGTGCAAGTCATTACAAAAAGTTCAGGTCATCATAAAAAGGGCAAGTCATTAAAAAAGTGCAAGTCATTATAAAAGTGCAAGCCATTATAAAAAGTGAAAGTTATCATAAAAAGTGCAAGTAATTATAAAAAGTGCAAGTCATTATAAAAGTGAAAGCTATTATAAAAAGTGCAAGTTATCATAAAAAGTGTAAGTCATTAAAAAAAGTCCAAATCTTCATTAAAAGTGCAAGTAATTATAAAAAGTGCAAATCATTATAAAAGTGAAAGGTATTATAAAAAGAGCAAGTCATCATAAAAAGTGCAAGTCAATATAAAAAGTGCAAGTCATCATGGAAAGTGGAAGTCATCATAAAAATTGCAAGTCATTATGAAAAATTAAAGCCATCATAGTCAAGAAACTGTACCAAAGTTTAAAATGTTCATTATTATCAGTTTCATAATTTCATCTCCATACGAATTTTCGACCACCTAAAACTATTCTATAACGTTCTCCGGATCTCAAAATATCTCGATGCCAAATTTCAGTCAGAGTTACTTTTCATATTTACTATATTAGTAAGGATGTCAATAATTCTTAGGTCTTTCTCAGAGTTTTCAGACAAGCAGCCTAATTTTGAAAGTTTTTAAAAATGACGGTTAAAGTTCTACCGATAATTCAACTGACTCAAATGACATTTGCTGTGCCTTCTCCCACTTATTTATTTGGGTCATTATTATTATCAATGAGTCTGCCATTTAACATGACATTCACTCACTCACTCTATATTCTTAATAAATCCCCGTTTCCTCGTTATTTGCATTATACTAAGGAAGAAAAATAAAAGAAGGCGAAAAATATTCATTATTTCAACGAGATTACCATTTCTTAACTCATTTGTGTATTTTTAATTTTATGGCACAATTACTTGAATACACTTTTGTCCAAGTAACTTGGCCACTGTCTTACCTTTTACTGTATGTTCTTCGTTTGTATTTAATTTCTTATATAGTATTTTCCGTATCTATTTTCCTTCACTTTTTCCCCATGACCATAGAATTCACTCATTTTGGAAGTCTCCAAAGGTTTTTAATATTCTTGTTATAAAATTATTGTCAATGGTATTTTTAAAATAAGACCTCCAAAAATGCTGTTGCTTCATTTTTTCGCTTGCTGCTGGCTGAAATAATAAATGCCAAGGAAGACAGGAAGGAAACAAGGTGCTTTCATTTCTTTTACTCCACATGCACATATTGAATATTTTATTTTGTTTCCTTTACGATTTTTTTCCAACTTTTCCTTTTTATTTTATTCCATTTCTTTTTTTTTTTTTGCTTTTTTTTATGTGCCCTAAGTTCACTTCATATTTATTTTGGTGACAATTTGGCAATAATCTTTTTGGATATTATAGTTATGGCCGTTCAAGTAGAAGTTTCATTTAAGATCTTACAAAAGCATTTTATTTGTAAAAATGAGGTGGAAAATGAGCTGTCGGGTTTAATGCTTAACGGCAGAGTGGATAAGTTTAATTTTGTTTTTATTCCATTTTAATGCTTTTCATACTACTTACGAGTACATACCGAAAGAAATTATTGGTATTTTTTTTTACCACAGACGTGTTAATATACTTGAACGCTTGTCAAGTATTATTTGGTAATAAAAGATTATCAACAGGAGTGGGATATGAGAAAAAACTGTTGTATAATTTTAGTTTTTAATTGCAGGGCAGTTCTAATGAGCAGCTTAAGTTTAGTGCTCCAATTGTTGGCTTAAATTACAATGTACCGACACTTGGAGACAGACATCGATATAGACTGTGTTAAATAAATAATAAGAGGTTGATAAAAACCTGCAGAGCTGTTCAAGAGCATTTGCATGGCCTTTTACTATTCTTTTACCCAATCAAATATTCACTAAAATCAGTGTCCTGTGACCACTTGACATTTAGCTTTAACGCTAGATAGATAATCATATTCTGACATACGCTAGAGATAATCATGCGTAAAATTGACGTATACTTTTCAAAGAGCATATTTTCATTATTTTTAAATTAATTTGGAATCGACTTATGTAAATTCTATATCTGCATATATATGAATCAAAAATATCAACGGCTTAAATATATTTATAAATGTTTATTATGAGAAAAATCAAGAACGTTAAAACTTCATAAGTAGTCAACTAAACAAAGAAATCATATTTGTTTGAAAACTTCTATGTCATCACGCGTCATTTTGACTCATATAGCACGTATATTTCAAAATTAGTTATACGTAGCGCAGCGTTGTATGTGCCTCACGAAAGATCTGCACAACGACTGGAATGTCCAAAGGGCGCAGCAATGAACTCGCGCTATTTAAAAAGAAATTGCAACATTTTGGAATGCGTAATTTTGACGCAGATTATCTTTCTAGGGTTAATACAGGGTCCGCCAAATAATTTTTTTTTTGAAAATGCTATAAAAAACTACTGAATATTTTCTAAAATTTTTATTTGAAAGTACAATCCTTCCGCTTAATAGTGGCCATTGACTGTAACGGCCACTCCTTGCTCATTTTCAAAGAAAAATGGTCCAATTATGCCTCTGGACCAAAATCCGCACCAAACAGTGACTCGTTTTGGGTGCGTCGGATTTTCAATGTATGCGTGCGGGTTTTCTGTGCCCCAAATGCGACAATTTTGCTTATTTACATACCCGCCAAGATCAAAATGAGCTTCATCTGAAAATATAGTTTTTTTTGGCAAAATCGGCATCTTCTGTAAGTCTATCGCAGGCCCACTTAGCGAAGCGAAAACGCATTGGATGGTCAACCATATTCGTTCAGCGGAAGGATAAAACTAATTATCTGTCAAATCAAACATGAGCTAAAAAAACCCGTTCGATTGCGGACCCTATATAATTTTTTATATTTTTACGTATATGAATTAATTTTTTTAAGTGTGCTATAATTATGAACCATTAATTAATTTGAAATTCTTTTATTAAACCTCAATTATTTTTATCATTTTATTTTTAACTGAACTGTGGTATTAATTTAATAAATTTGAATAAATATGTTAATTTAAAACAAACAAAAAAAAAAACACATTTTTAATTAAAAAAAAATATATAATGAACATTAAAAAATAAGTTAAAGTGCGCTATAATTTTGAGCAGTACTTTATGTGTTCTTTTTGTAAATTAGGTGTGAAATTTATGCCAATTATTAAATGGTTTTTCATATATTCTATTCGTTATAAAAAACAATTTTAAGAGAACAGCCTCATACACTTGTACTATTTCGGTCCGCAAAAAAAAAATCACAGAGATTTTTGAGCACTGAGACATTTGTAAACAGAATTTTTGCTAGTACGCAACAAAAAAGATATGTTGCTTTTCCGGCAAGTTTAAAACATTTTTTACAACTTTTTCAACAAAAATATTTATATTGTTCATATCTACGCCAAATTGCCTTTCAAATCTAATATAATTATTAATATTACTAGAACAAAAAGATATTTAAAAGTGTACAACAAAAGTATGGGTGGTGAGTTCATGAGCCAATAATGTATCCATTCGTGTTTTTTTTTATATTATTTTTTTTTTCGCAAATTAATTACACTGTGGCACGATGTAAAGTTTTTTGTGGCACACTCGAAACTACTATTACTAAGTTTTTTTTATTGTTTTTGTTAGATTCAAACAAAATTTTAATAGTAAATTTATTTTAAGTTGTTTTTTACAACTCTCTTGCTTCTAATCATTCTTGATAGATTGGTGGCAACATACTGGTCATATGCTTAAGATATAAAAAATTTAAAAAAAACTTAATATTTGTTCCAAAGTTTTGCTTCTTGAAATATTTTAGCAATTTCAGGCCTTAAAGAATGCAATTCTCCTTAAAATAGTTGCGGGTGGAAAACATATTCTCCACTACAACGAAACTTAAAACAAGTATTAAAAAAAAATAAAAGAAGTCTCATGTTGGGCTACAACTGCAAGTTAAATGGCAGCAATTGAAAATAAATTAACAGATTTGAAAAATATATGCATATTTGTCAACTAAGAAACAGCAGGAAATTGCGGCTGATATTAAAAATAGCAACTGCTGTAACAACTATTCAAAAATCTACAACAATAACAACAACAGCAGTAACAGCATCAAAATTTTAAATAAAAAAAAGGTGTAAAATGTCAGCCCTCAAAACCGGAATCCATGATTAAATTTCAGTTACTTTCAAACGCATACAGGCATAAACTCTAATATATATATAAAAGCACTAACACAACTGCAAAACAATATGTGCCAACAAGTGTGTAGTGCACATGCACTCGTATGGCACACATAAACACACAACTCACATTGCAGCACACTCAAACAAACAAAAGATTTACAAAAAAAAAGCAGACAGAGGCAGCAGAGTATGTGACTCGTAGCCACATTTAAATGTGTATACAATTTTCAGGATACTCTGCAAAACAGGCGTCATTATGCAAAAACCCGGAAGGATATGATGAGGTATTTCTGTTTATATACATGACGCTCTTTTTTTTTCTTTTTGTTGTAATTGCCATAGAAAATGTTACACAGTTTTCTGGTGACAATGTGCCTTTACCCACTCAAAATGATAAATAGACCACAACAAGTTTGTGTTAATTACTCGGCTGGTAAGTTTTTGTTCTCCACAAATTCTCTCAGCAGAATGGCCGCTTTTTGAACAGCTAATTCCACTTATTATCTTAAGGCTTTAATAAATTGTACAATTCTTATCGTTGCTTAGCAAGCGAGGAGTTTTGTGTTAATCCTTTTTCTTTTTTGTTAAAAAAAAAAAGCAAAACAAGTACCAGATTTTAAGCTTTCAAACAATTGTATGGTTTCCAAATTCTGTCTTCTTAAGAAATAATGTAAAAAAAATTATTCAATATATAAAAAAATAGATGCAAATTTAATTGTTATACATATTTTTTTATTTTATTTATTTTTTTTAAACCTTTTATTTAACGCAGACAGTTAGTGAGTTAAGCAAGTAAATAAAAATATATAACTTTAATATAAAAGCTCAAGCAAGACTACAAACTGTGATTCTCGCTCTATTAAAAAATAATATGAAATAATGAACATAATCAATTAGTGAAACTGAACCCGTGTGAAGATATACATATTTCGAAATTTCTAACCTTAGACACAAACCATTTCTGAAATAATTTTGGAATTTGAATATCACTTAAAAAAAAAAGGTTTTTCAAAAACATGGGTTTCAGAAGACTAGTTGTCTTAATTTGGTCATTACTTCCATGGTGCAAGTCCTTATAAAAAGTGGAAATCATCATAAAAAGTGCAAGTCGTTATAAAAAGAGCAAGTGATCATTAAAAGTGCAAGTAATTATAAAAAGTGCAAGTTATCATAAAAAGTGCAAGTCTATATAAAAAGTGCAAGTCATCATAAAAAGTGCAAATCATTATAAAAAATGCAAGTCAACATAAAAAGTGCAAGTCAATATAAAAAGTGCAAGTCACTATAAAAAGTGCATATCATTATAAAAAGTGCAAATCATTATAAAAAATGCAAGTCATTATAAAAAATGCAAGTCATCATAAAAAGTGCAAGTCATTATAAAAAGTGCAAATCATTATAAAAAATGTAAGTCATTATAAAAAATGCAAGTCATAAAAAATGCAAGTCATTATAAAAAGTGATAATCATTATAAAAAGTGCAAGTCGTTATAAAAAATGCAAATCATTATAAAAAATGCAAGTCATCATAAAAAGTGCAAGTCAATATAAAAAGTGCAAATCGTTATAAAAAGTGCATATCATTATAAAAAGTGCAAGTCATCATAAAAAGTGCAAATCATTATAAAAAATGCAAGTCAACATAAAAAGTGCAAGTCAATATAAAAAGTGCAAGTCACTATAAAAAGTGCATATCATTATAAAAAGTGCAAGTCGTTATAAAAAATGCAAATCATTATAAAAAATGCAAGTCATCATAAAAAGTGCAAGTCAATATAAAAAGTGCAAATCGTTATAAAAAGTGCAAATCATTATAAAAAGTGTAAGTCATTATAAAAAGTGCAAATCATTATAAAAAATGCAAGTCATCATAAAAAGTGCAAGTCATTATAAAAAGTGCAAGTCATCATAAAAAGTGCAAGTCAGTATAAAAAGTGCAAGTCATTATAAAAAGTGCAAATCATTATAAAAAATGCAAGTCATTATAAAATGTGCACATATGCCAGCCACTACCAGCAAATTGTGGCTGAGGAAGCCCTCTTTCTTGCACAAAAAGTCTTCTGTCTGAAATAATTTTGGAATTTGAAAAATATCAATTTTAGTGAGGATTAGTTGTCATAATTTGCTCATTATGAAAAAAACGGAGCTGAATACTCATATGCCACTACCCGCAAATAATTTTGGAATTCGAATAATTTCCGTACTACTTGAATAATTTATATAAAACTGACAGGGGAAGGAATTTATATCAATACGATAAATATCGAGGAATATATGGAACATATACAAAATGGTTTTACAAACAGTTTATATGCTAGAGATGGGTAATAGCGATGTACAGCCTGCTTCAAAATTTAAAGGTATAAAAAGCCCAGTCTATCGCTCTATATGTGTCCTTCTATATGCCACACTATGACTAAACTAAAAATATGTAATTGGATGCCTAAGGTTTAAAAAGGTGCAGGTGCACCACATAAAAAACTTAAGTCAAAATTCAACTGAAAATATGAAATTCAATTAAGATTGACAGACTAATTGTCCAAAAATTTATTTCAAATACAGAAAGATATGATAAATCTTTCAAGACACCAACGAAAGTCATCCCCAGTTTTTAAATATCGAACTTACACAGAAAACCGTTGCACTTTCATCATCAGTACTCATGTGTATTTTTCCATATACTTGGGTGGATTTGATTTTTAGTTTTTAATTAAAATTTTTATACCAAAAACACTTTAGCGATAATAGATTAAACCATCAGTCCAAAACGACAGGATAAGATTTAATAAACCGCCTTCAATTTATGTGTTTTTCATTATTTATTTTATTGAAACATTTTGTCTATAGGCAAACTTCACATTGATAAGCATTTCCGTCGACATTTTGTGTTCTCAGTTTTTCTTATAAAGGACAACAATTTAATAACTTACAGTACATTTTTTTACTGCTACATTTTATTCGCTATTATATTTGCTCATTTAATTTTGTTTTATTACCAGTGGTTTCCTTTTCCTTTTATCTGTTCTCATCAATAACAATACAGCAATCAGCATGATGACTATTCGACGACGATTTTTTCCTCTTTTCTTACAAACTAAGATCAGTGAAATATTACAAAAAAAAAATGAAAGTTGAACTACTTAAATAGACAAACAGACACAAGGAAAGACACACACACATACACAGCCAAATGAACAATTACCATAACCGAAGTTGCCCATTACCACTACTACGAAAATAAATACTGTAAAGTTCAGACACAAACGCAAAACGGTTAAAAGGGCTCAGCCATTTCGTCCTTACGATTTCTACACTTATTCATATTTTCAATATGGGGCAACTGCCGAATGTGAAGTAGTAGAACAATAAACTTCAGTTTATATGCGGCAACAGCAAATTTTATATTCTCCCTTTTGCATATTTTTACCATTTACACGTAAATTCCATTAAAGGCATATACAATAAGTTACAACAGTTACTAAAATAGTAATGGCAGGAGCAGCCAGAGACAATCGCCAAATAAAGACTAAAGGAGCTGCAGAAATAAAAAGTGTTCTTTTTTTTATTGAGTATTTAAATGTTACAGGAAAATTTCATTAAAGTTAATGATATTTTATTTAACTTTATAATTTATTTAATAAAACTAATAGCGAATGGTAATTGGAAAAAGATGTTGCTTAAGAGAAACTTCATGTAAACACTCGTAAAACTTGAAAGTTTTCAAATGTTCTTAACAAATTTCTTTTAAAACTTTCACACTTCAAAATTATAATAATTTTTTAAATTCGGCCAGTATTAGCCTATAGTTTGTCAAGACAAAAAGGTCAAACAGGTTGTTTAAAAACTTTTACACGACTGTCTGCTTAACGATTTCAGTTACAAAACTAGAATTCTTAAATAACTTTCACTCCATGAGCTGTCAATTGCTGCTGCTTGCTCTGCTCCAACTGGTTGGGGAAATGTCCTGCATACATTTCAATATTAATGGCATTTTAAAATCGTTATTGAAAAATGGTTTTTATTATTTCATTTGACAAGAATAACAATTCAGTTGATTGTATTTCGTTTGAAGCCTACAATAGGCACCAAGGACAAGTGATAGGACCTCCGCTGCTTAAGTAGGCCGATAATTTGATGTGATATTCATGAAGGAGTTGAGATCGCATTCACGACTTTTGCTTTGGTATTCTATGTGTTAACTACTTCACACAGAGGCTACGAAGTTTTTCGCATAATAAGATTAACCCTTAAAAATTGTGAGGCCCCTAGTGCACTTTTTTTTTGCTGGCAACACATCAAGTGTCTTAATAGTCGTTCTGTTAAAGTTTTAAATCATGCACTTAATTTTGTTTACTCTTTCTGAAAGCAAACTTTTTTTTTTTGTTAATTTTGTTTTTAACAGTTTCTCGTTTTGTGCACAACACTTCAATGGTTGTTTTCCTTCCACATTTCACAAAATGTACCAACGTTTTTGTTGCATATTGAAATCCTTTTGAGAATTTAAAAAAAAAAGATCATAGAGTTTTTTTTTTGGTTTTCTTAGTTACGTGTGCTCTACATAGATCTTTTAATTTCTTTTCACGGTGGCGTTGGCGTAAGCAAATGTTTAAATAAACGCCATTTTATACACAACCTGTGATTTCATGCCAAATTAAAAAGTACCAGGCGGTTTTTGTTTGATTGATTTATGTAAAAAATGTGCGTTTTGTGTAAAAAGGAGAGGCGAAATAAAAGACAGCCGCTTTTGTAAACAGTTTAAATGGAAATTTTGTAACAAAGATTGGCGAAAATAGCAAGTGTTATTTGCATTCAGGTGATGCTGTGAATGCTATAAGGGGCTATATGCCCTTAAACAAAAAATTAAACATCCAGGTGGGAGCTTAATATATTTATTTCTTTATTTGTACATGGTCGGAAGCAAATATATATATATATATATATATATATATATATATATATATATATATATATATATAGGCAAAATGCTAGTGAGTGTGAATAATGGCAGAATAAAATAAAACACATTTAAATCAATTTAAATTGTTAGGCTAAAGTTTTAAATATCTTACACGTTAAAACCTCATAAATATTTTAAACAACAGGAGAAAATGAACGATGTACAGCCCGAATAACGTTATTTTCGGAAAACGCTACACTTTCATCATCAGTGCTCATGTATATTTTTCTTTTGTTTGTCACCTCATAGTAGGTGGCATAGTTAAATATAATAACAGCTGTTCTGCTCTGCTGTGTAAGTTGAATAACAAAAACTGATGTTGACTTGCCTTTGCGCCTTGGAATATTTATCATGTCTTTCTGAGATTTAAATTTAAAATTTCGAACAATTAGCCTATAAAATCCTAATTCAATTTAATAAAAACAGTTCTTTTTTTTATAAAAATTTTATTTGAAAATTGCATACGAGAAGTGCATGGTTACACACTAATAACTCGTGATAGAAAAAAATACGCATGAGTACTGATGTGAAAGTGTAGCGGCTTTCGTCAACAGCTCTCTGTTGCATCTTTGATGTTGACTTTCTCTTTTACCTTGGAATATTTATCATGTCTTTCTGAATTTAAAACACATTTTTAACACATGAGCCTATCAATCCTAATAGAAATTACTTTGATTTGAGTACAACCACAAAAGTAGCACGGACAACAACCTTTTTGCCGTGAAAATAATCATTCCCATATAAACACTCTATTTCTGACAGTTTTAGTTTAATTAAATTTAATTTTGTTATTTTTATCCACAATTTGTCAAAGAAGCAGTTTAGAATAACAATAAATTTGATTTTGTACTCGCCATGGTGACGTATGAGTAATATTCTTCATAGGGAGAGAGAGAGAGAGAGCAAGTATACGCCTTATCATTTTAAACTATTTTCTTGGAATATTTTTGTTTTAAAATTTGCCATCTAGGGATACAAAATGAGATCTAACAAATTGTACTAATTTTTGGTTGTGCTTTTAGTACTAAAAAAAAGTAAATGCAATGCTACCAACTTTTGCATCACTGTTTTTGGCTATTTATTTTAAAATAATTACACATATTTGTTCCACACTTATGTGTTGCATAATCTTCACATTCACGACTGCAGGCTAGCGACTACACGCCTACGTATATAGGATATATGAATATAAGATACATGAATTTATTAAGGAAAAGTAGCATAGACAACAACCTGTAATTTAACAGCCTATCAGAACACTAATAAATATCGTTAGTTTTCAGTAATAAAGCAATCACACTTCTGAATTTTTGATTTAAACAATTAGTTACTTTAATTTTTAAACAAAAATTAGTTTATGTAACAAATTTTTTTAAATAATTTCATTAAATAGATTTTTTGAAAATTTGCATAAAAATAATTAGCACGATTAAAATTAATATATAAGTGTTTAATAAAAATTACTAAATGTATAAATACTGGCTGCGTCTAAATCCCTCCCAGGTCTAAGAAATCTGGCACAAACTTTTTCTAAACAAAAATCTTAAAGCATTATTCTACAATCACTCCATAGTTTCTTTAATTATGCATTAAATATAAAACTGCTAAAAAAAAATCAAACGCATACATAAATTTGCAAAATACAGTTGAAAGTAAATATATACATACTCACATATATATATTTTAAATTCCCAAGAAACGTTGCGCTAGTGAGTTTATTCGCAACATAAAAAAAACAACAACATATTTTCCAAAAATTTATTTCATTCTCTAGGGAAATCATCGAAGATCTCTCATGCATAATTTTGTGTTAACTTTGACAGTGAAAGCTTTAAGTTCAAATAAAATAAAACTCGCACAAATTGCTTACGTTAAGTAAAGGTTTTAATGTGAAGTATTTGTTTAACGTCGAATGAATGAACGAAAGACGGCACAAACGAACGAACGAACGAAATAAATGGAGGTAACAAAAATGAAAAATGACTGACACAGACATACAAACACATTGACAAACATTTGCAAAATCACGCATCATTAACAGCACTTGTATGTTGTTGTTGTTGTTGTATGTGTTTGAAAATATTTTATATATTCTTTTGCTTGTCTTTTATTTTTCATAGCTAAAGTCAAGGTGTATATGTGCAAGCGCATACAGACATACACATACACAACGTTTGTAGCAGAGTTCAAATGCTTGTATACCCGTTAATGCCTTAGACAGAGTGGGTTTTGCCAGTTTAAAAGATACTCATATAAGTAGCGCAGGACCTGGTGGCTTGGATGCCATGGCACTGACTAGTAACACCGTGAAAAGTGAAAAAAACTAAACAAAAAACGCCTCAAAATCAGCACTGATCAGTTCTTCTAATTTGATGATTATAAAAATATTTTAAATATTAAATTTTTAATAAAAATTTAAATATTAAATTTTTAATAAAAATTTAAATATTAAATTTTTAATAAAAATTTAAATATTAAATTTTTAATAAAAATTTAATTATTATGAAAATTTTTTTAACAAAATATATAAATAATTTCCAGATTGGCAGATTGGTATTTAAGTCTGGATAAAAATGTTTACCTTAATAATTAAAACACGTGCAATATTTTATCTGCCTTCTAATGTAAAAGTGAACGATACTTTAGTTCTAGTATTTTTATTGAAAATGTATACAAATTTAACTGCTGGTTAGTTGTAAATAAAATAAAATTTTTCATCTGGCTCTTTATATTGAAACAATAAGAGAGAAAGATGTGCGGTGTCGTGGTACACCGGATAGGAACAAAGTTCCTTATTATAAAAATATTAATTTTAAGTTCTATTCGAGATATAAAGAAAATAATTATTCGGGTATACATATTTTATTTTGATTTTTTTTCGCCGAACAACGAAAATACAGAAACGAAATTGAATTCTGTCACGGCACGGCTGCGTATGATTAATATTTGTTTGTATGGAATCGTATTACTCATACGTCTTAAACATTGATTTAGAAACAAAAAATCGAACGTTTTTTCCCGGTTAGGGTCCCAAAAGGAACTTCGTTCCAAAAATCTCAAAATTTGTTTTTTGCTTCAAAATAAAATTCCAAACGAATATTTTAATTTAATTTACAGCAACAGGTCCTTAGAGCCTGTTTTTCTAAAAATAATAAAAATATTCGTTTGGAAGTTTATATTGAGAAAAAATAAACAAATTTCGAGTTATTTTTTAATTTTGTTTCTATATAAATACCGAGAGAAAAATTTTTAATTTTATTTACAAAAATAGCCACTAAATGCTTCATTTTTTCATAATACAGAACTAGCGAACTGCAGGGTACTCTTATACATCCACATGCACATATTTAAATGAGCTCAAGTGTGTTGTTCTCTAAAGCAACATAAGATATATTACCAAGACTTTGTTTAGCTTCAACGGGATGGCATTGCAAGGTTATGTTAAATACAAACGATTGCAGGTTTTCATTAATATTAATAAATAACACAGTGACTTCTAAGCAGAAAAGTCAAAAGTATTTTAGCAAGAAAAGTAATTTAAAAGAGAAAGTTGCTGTAGAAATCTTTAAAATATATGACAAAATTAAACATTCACTAAAGTAGTCAAGTTATTACGACTTACAGAATAACAAAGGAAACGGCGCACACGCACACACAAACACACGCACACACATAAAGACAAAAAGGTATATTAACAATATGCAAATAAAAAGTCATTATTCACAAAAAGGATAATAAGAGTACACAAATGCCAGTAACACACAACCCTCTCGCAAAGCACATCTTTTAGCAGCAGCTGCACTTTCAAATTTATAATATTCTTGGCATTTTTGTAATTTGCCTGAAATATTTTGCAAACATAGAAATAATTTAATTAAATTATTTAAATTAGTTTCAAAATAGATATAAATTTTGGAGCCAGTAAACAAGTAAGTAAATTTCTTGTTCACTGCAAAATAACTCAAAAGGCAAATATGCAGAAAAATTTATCTATTTAAATAAAGTTTTGCAAATTATAACCCTATTAGAATGCCAAAGTACACGGTGCGTCAAGACAAAAGTCACAGAAAAAGGTACATTTTTTTACTTCTACTGTAAACTTTCATGCGGAAAAAGGTACATTTTTTTACTTCTACTGTAAACTTTCATGCGGTGCATTTGAATGGGATCATGACATTTTTGAAGGAATTAAAAAGCGCTCTTCACGGAAACCATAGAGCAGAGGATGCTCTGGGTCCTCTTGGCTGAAGTAGTAGCACATGAGACTATGAAGCGTAGGGTCCTGAATTCAAACCCGCACTGAGTCATGAATATATTGTGTTTAATTCTTCTGATCGGCATTAGTGCGTGGTTGTGTAAGTTGTTTCCAGTTTGTTTCAATGATGAAGGAATAGTCACTGGTCACTGAACATAATTGGCAGCGACTGACACTATCATGTACTAAAAGCAGAGTAACAGCAGCATCCTCTTTCGTCGGTCCTGTAGCAAAAAATTAACCGGCGAAGTTAAAAGTTTGAAAAATAGCTACAAAAATTCTTCTCATCTTTCATTTGTCTACTCAATACTATCCCCTTCTTCCCAGTTCCCGTGCAATGCACTGCATATGTAAGGATAATTCCCTAAGTGCTGGTCCAAGATAAAATAAATTCTAAAAAACCATAGAGCAGAGGATGCTGTTGGCTGCAGAAGTTGACACGAGACTATGAAGATTTTAGTCATGACTAAAGTGTCAAATTGTTCTAATCAGCACTAGTGCATGGATGCGTTAGTTGTTGTCAGCCTGTTTCAGCAATGAAGGCAAACCACCAGTGCAGCGATTACCACTATCATTTACTAAAGAACAGCCTCCTTCATGGGCCCTATAGCATAAAATTAGCTGGCGAGTAAAAAGGTTGAAACAACTATAAAAAACAAATCTCTAACTTTTCATCTTTCTTCATCTGTCCTCTCAATAATATAACCTTTTTTTTCTGATTACAGTGCAATGGACTGCATATATAGGGATCATCCCCTGGGTGCTAATCCAAGTAAAAAAAAAATTATATAAAAAAAATTTTGGACACCAAGGACGGTATTACGTGCTGCAGAGTTCATGCCATATTTGCTATACTGATTTGAGGGCCTAGTCACATGCAACTGATGTGAACTGGTCAACGAGAACTGTCCCCTAAGACTTTTTCTTAAAGGGCACATGCAAGTGATGTGAACTGGTAAACGAGAACTGCACCCTAAGGCCTTTTCTTGTCAGGTTTCTCCCAGACGCAGCTGTATACGGATATGCCACAAGCCACAGCGGTCCCCAAGGCCAATATAATCCATTAAATGGGTTGAATTAAGCCTGATTTATGCAACAGAGTCAAAGAAAATTCAACATTTCGGATGGTCTCAGAGAAGCCGTAGACGACAAGGATATAATATTCCTTCAGATGTAGTGGCATCAATAGGCCTTTTAAAAGCCTAAAAGATATTGACGATATCTCACACACACTTTTTTTATTAAATTTTAATTATTATTGTATTCTGATATTTTTAAGCTTAAGGTCACTCCTTTGTGTGACTTCCTGAAGAAGTCACACAAAGGAGTGACGAAATATTGAAATTAAAAATTAAACTAAAATAAAGAGACCTTAAGCTTGAAAATATCAGAATACAATAATAATTAAGAAGAGGTCAAGAAACCAGAAGAATTTAAATTTTATTTATAAAAAATTCATTCACTGTCTTTTATTTAACTGTTAGAAGCGCTTAATGAATGGCCCTATAGACAACAACCTTTTCCGTTTAGAAAAAATTTTATTCGTTGTATTCATTTAACACAAATCTGGAATATAAAAAATATTCCAAATATTTTCGCTAAAATACTCCTGGTTTTCCTTAAACACATCCTTTTTTGCTTAGCACCTGCTGGCTTCGTATTTAACTAATTTTGTTTCTTTTAATATTAGTCACAGTGTAACACAACTTGAGTTAAAATAGGTCACAGCAAAAAGTTAGGGAGCCTTGAATTTCCAGCAAAAGAAGAGCGAGAGTAAATGGATGGAATATTTAGAAGCTACTGCAACATGGGACGTTACAAAATATCCGTTTATTTTCTTTTAATTTTTTTCTGCTTTTTTTCTTTTTTTTGCTTTGAAAATAAAATGTGTATTTGCTTTTGATAACTTTTTAACAAATCACTTGTATGCTGCAGAATTTATCATCGCATAACTGTTGCACATCTTTGCCTGCGCCAGCTAAACAGGGAGACGAGTTAGATGCTATCCAGCAACTTGGCAAATTTAATATTAGAAAGTTAGAAAAAAAATATGATTCTTGTTGCATAAATGCATGAATAAAAGAGTTGCAAGTCTGTGAGTTTTGCAAATTGTCGACAAGCTGCATTTATGTTTGCCGCACTCATGAGGCTGCAGCCTCACAAGTGGATGATCATGATGATGATGATGATGATGATGACGTTGATTTTTCATCATTTTGTATTTTATCGTCACTTATTTTTAGTGTTTTTTTTAAGTAAAAGAATTTAAATTGTATGTACGCATTTAGCAAGCAAATAAGCACCAGAAATCGTGCAACTCATTTTAAATTTTTATTATTTTGTAAAAAAGAGAAATTGCAGAAAGAGCTTGAATAAAAATACTTATTGAAGTAAAACTAATTTGTAATATTGTATAGATTTTATTTAGCAAATATTTTATTATCTGGCAGCATCTTTTACGACAAAATTAAATCATATTTTTGAAATAAAAACGAAATATGTTGAATATGGCTACAATTTCAACTTCTTTACAAACATTCTTGGCAGTAAGATTTTTCAAAAGTAAAATTTTCCATCTTGCCGAAAAAAAACTTTTGTCTACAAAAAGCCTTAGCCTTCTTGGTCTTTTTGTTTTAAGGTTTCATGACTTTATCTACTCCAGCGGGAACCAGCAACAAAAATTTTAAGTTCCGTAACAGAAAAAAAAACGGAAACAAAAAAAGAAAAGCTATCTACTCCGCAAATAGAAAAGCTGCTTAGCAATAAACAGCAGCAAAACTGTACGGCAGTCTATAAAAAACAAAACACTTTAGATGACAATATTCCCAAAGTAGTATTTTTAATAAACTAAAGTTGTTCGTTCATCCCAATTCTGCAGCCATTCATAGCTGTCTCTTAGGGAAATTTCATAAGTTTTATTTGGGAAGAACAATTGCCCGGAATAAATCCAAAAATAATTTGTATGAGCCATTCACATTTTGAGTGTAAATTCTTTAGTGTTTCAATTGTTGCTGGAACCCACTGATTTTTAAGTTTACGTGACACGCAGGAATGTGTGCCGTTATATAAAATTTTTTTTTTTAGATGAACTATAAAGAAAGCTAATTTTGTGTTGAAAGTTGCACCTTTTTCTAAAATATTGTTCATATACGAGGGTGGTTCACATGCTTCATACGAGGTCTGTTCAAAAATTTTGGTAAAAATTTAAAATTGCACGGGCCACGTTGGTTCTCACGCATCAAACACATGTTCACAATTTCAGCTATTTAATATGTTTAATTTGTTTATAGGAGTCACTGACTTGATATTTGATTATGAAAAAAATTGATGAATGAATTCACATCAAATCTTAGATAAAAAGAAGGGAATTAAGTGCTCCAAAAGTGTGTTCTGTTTCAGAAAAATTTTTACAAAAGGAGCTGAGAACGACGATGCTCATACCAAATGACCCACCATAACAACAAACATCCGATGAAAATTTTTACAAAGTGAAGTAAATAACAGCATATCAGTTGGCTGATGACATACTTTGAAGAGAACAAAATAGCAATTGATGAATAATTAAACATTTTTCGGGACTAAAAAAATCTTACCTAAATCGTGAACAGACCTTATAAATTACCCTTTTTTATTCTTCATCAGTACAGTTTTATAAAAAAACTCAATTTATGTTTTTATGGCTCGGTATGCAATCATGTCACGGAGTCCTGCGGCCAATTTAACGCATTCAATATCCAGCGAAATTCCCACACAATTTATATACAAATTTCGTTCTATAACGAGTGCCGTAGTTTGCCACCAGTTCGGAAACGAAATTAATTCAGTATTTTTACGTCTAGCAAAATTAGAAACTAAGCAACTAAGCCACCTATTAAATGGTGACAAGCACAATACACATGAGCACTGATGATGAAAGCGTTGCGGCTTTCGAAAACAGCTGTTCTGCTCTGCTGTGTAAGTTGAATAACTAAAAACTCATGTTCAATTTCCTTTGTGCCTTGGAATATTTATCATGTCTTTCTGAATTTAAAACAAAAAATTTCGAACAATTAATTAAATTTAATATAAAAACTAAACAGTTTTTCATGAACGGAATCACCTCATGATATTAAAAATTACTTCATTAAAATTTTATATTTTTTTTTTTTTTATTTGCGTTTCAAGAGTTGAATGCCGTTTTATATAAGGACTTAAATTTTCAAAGCTTGGACTTGTAATAAGATATTTATGCATATTTTGCTTATTTTTGTGACAAAAGCATATTTTTGCATATTTTATTATTAAATAATTTCTAAGCTGTAAAACTTGTATTTTTAAAATGTAGACGCAAATAGAAAGAAGTTCAAAATTACAAAGCATTACATCTAATTCCAATTTCCAATTTATATGTTTATTTAAAAATAAAAAAAATTTGTGGCACTCTTTAAAAAAAAAGTGATGTAAATGAAAATCCCATTGACAAAATCAGCGAAATCAATGTCTCATTTATTATTGATTGCAAATTGAAATTTACAAATACAAGTAGTCGTGTTTTCTTTTTTTTTATACAAACGATTCTAATTTAACACGCCCATTTTAATATTTTGTATTCTAGGCCGTTTCACAAATAATTCATAACTGTAAAGCAGAATTAGTTGTTTCGCTGGTTTTACATATTTTTTGCAAAAAGTATTGCTGATGTTGGTGAATAATAAACTTCTGTTTCATGTTCAATGGAAAACCTGGCTCTTATCTCGACTACAGCAAAAATACACACACACACACACACATTCATTATTAAAAATATATCGCTTTGTCATACCTTTAGTACATAAATTTCTGTTGCTTGTTTCAAAAATTGCTTTTTGAAAATACCAATTTCCGCAGGAAAACAAGCAAAACTTCACCACTAACTGATGTAAAGCACAGCACATTTACCAATAAATTTGTTTCCCCCCCGCCCTGCTTACACTTCTGCTACAAATTCAGTTACAGCAAATAATAAAATTACAAAGACACGGTCTTGAAATTGTATGTAACCAGCAGCAGCAAAACAAAAAGCTGCTTCAAAGGTGTCCCCATAGAACACCAGTACCAGTACTTTTGCTATTTAAGACTGCAGGTTTTTGGAAATAAAGCTGTACCATGGAATTGATATTTAGTAATGGCAATGAGACAATATCCTGTTTTGTATAGTTGTTGAGTTTTACATTTTTTTTGTTTCTATTTTCCTACAGTTTTTTTTTCCTCTTTTTTTCATACAACAAACAATAAGACTGCAATATAAGCTTTCAGCATGAAATAATAATAAAACAATATATAAACTTAAATATATTTCAACACTTGCAGATTGGAATGTAGTCAAACGGAAAAGTTTTTTAAAACAGTAAATGGCATAATTGCAAAAATAGCGATATTATAGAGAACTTTTAAATATATATTTTTAAATTTTTTTTATGACTTTACACCTGCGAAGATGCAGTTTGAGCTAATGACTTCAGTGGCTCTTGCCACCATGTGGTAAGATCATAGGCGGTTTATTTTACATTTAGGCTAAAGCTTAAATCAGTATAAAGTTTAGTATTCAGCTGTACATATTTATACCATTTAATAAGTGGTTTCAGACGCAAAGTGGGTGCTGTTGGCTGAAGTAGTAGAACACGAAACTATGAAGCGGAGGGTCGTGAGTTCGAGCCCGCGCTTAGTCATGAAATATTGTGTTGAATTCTTCTGATCAGCGCTAGTGCGTGGTTGTGTTAGTTGTTGCCCGCCTGTTTCAATGATGAGGGCATAGTCACTGGTCACTGAACAAAATTAGCAACGATTGACACTATCATGTACTAAAAGCAGAGTAACAGCACCCACCTTCGTCGGCCCTGTAGCAAAAATTAGCCGGCGAAGTAAAAGGTTGAAATAGCTACACAAAAAAACTGTCTATCTTCTCATCTTTCCTAATCTGTCCCCTCAATACTATCCCCTCGTTTTCAGTTCCGGCGCATTGCCGGGTGCTGGTCCAAGATTAAAAAAAAAAACAAGCAGCTCTGAGTCAGTCAACATCAAGCCTCGTTGGCAATTATTTTTTAAGTGCAGCCAGACCACTGATCGTTTACTCTCTTTCAAGAGTTTTGCGTCTCACTCGCACTAGTTAATTTCAACACCTCAGATAACTGTATACTTTTACAGTTCTTCTGAGGAATATTCCATTGTTAACTACATTTCTACTTTCTATGTGAAGGCATAGATCGTGTACAGTCAGTTACAGTAAAGGAAGAAAATACGGGTTAATAACATCGCCGGCATATGGTCTGAGTCACCCCGTCGGCATCTGTGCACCATATACTTTGCAAATTTACTTTGTAAACTATTTCAACAAACAAACAAACAATAAGTGGTTCTTGGCTTCGAACAAAAAAAAGCTCCTTTACTTCTTTTAACAATTGCACAAATCCTTGCCTTGTTTTATCATTTAATATTATATTTGCCAGGATAATTTCAAATACAGCTTTCAACGATAAATAAACTGTCAATAGTCCTCATGAAGAAAAACCAATTAATAACATTGTACTCGAACAGGTCGAATCTTAAATACCTTACAAATATTTAATAAAGAAATCAAATATGTTCCTTCTTTTTTATCTTGGACCAGCACTCAGGGGATGACCCCTACATATGCAGTACATTGCGTCGGAACTAGAAAAGAGAGGATAGTATTGAAGGGACAGATGAAGAAAGATGAGAGGATAGAGCATTTTTTGTAGCTATTTCAAACTTTTTACTTCGCCGGCTAATTTTTTTGCTACAGGAGCGACGAAGGAGGGTGCTGCTGTTATTCTGCTTTTTAGTACATGATCGTAACAGTCACTGCTAGTAATTGTTCAGTGACCAGTTCTATGCCTTCATCGTTGAAGCAGGTTGGCAACAACGACCACCACCACGCACTAATGCTGATCAGAAGAAAACAACACAATATTCATGACTCAGCGTGGGGTTAAACTCATGAAACTCCGCTTCATAGTCTCGTGTTCTACTACTTCAGCCAACAGCACCCAGATGTCAGTGCACAATTTGTAAACTCTATTTGGGCAGCATCACCCCGGGAAGGACCCTGGTGTCCTAACAATTTAGAAAGTAAATTTTTGGGGTAATTAAGTGTGAAGATCAGACAACACCTCAGCTTTATCATAAAAGCTCAGAAATTTAATTCTTAAATATTTAAACTATTATTGCATATAATATCTCACTTCAACGCCCACTAAAGGGGGCGGTGTTCAAAATTGTATTTTTCTGATGTTGGATCTTCCTTGATATAAAAATATATCAATTGCTTAACAAATTTACAACAAAAAAAATTATAAAAAAATAATAAATAGAATTTGAACAAAATTCAATTATTAATAAAAATAATAAAAAATCATTTGCAGTCATGCAGATTCGAACTTAAGCCCAAAAAAAAATTAACAATTTACATTACAAAAGTTCGACTAATAAAAATTCATTCATAATTTAAAAAAAAAATTTTTAAATGAAGTTGGGTTTTTAGATCTTGGTTTAGTTTTTCTTAGGACAATTTTTTTCCCTGTGGACCGATTCAGCCCATTTACGAAGTCCACTTGTGCTATACTTCAAAATTTATCTATACCAATTTTCAAGGATCTGGCTCTTTTCGTTTGGACTGTATAGTGATTTTCATAGACAGACGGACAGACGTGATTTTATCGCGGACCCCATAAATTATATATCGTTAGCTGAAATGCAAAAGGGCGTAACTAACAAAAACAAAATTTTACAGGAGAAGCAAAAAAGTCTCTAAAATTAAAACCATTAACATTTTACGCTCTTTTGTTTTTCGTTAATAAAAAAAAAAAAGATTTTTGATGGCAAAAGTGTAAAATTTTGTCACGGCATGTAGTTTCATACCATTCATAATAATCAATTAAAATGTCGATTTTGCAATATTCGTTAGTTACGACTTTTTGCATTCCAGCTAACGATATACTTCATGGGGTCTTAGAGGGATATTTCGCTGCGTTACACATGGAATGGCAAAGTAAATATACCCCCTAATTCTATTTGGAGAATATAAAAACACCCGCTAGATTGAGTAATTATTTTTAATATCTAGACCAGTGGTCTGCATGAAATAAAAAAATCAAAAAAAATATACAGGATTCTAATGCATTTGAAAAATAATATAATTTTTTTTATTAAAATAATTTTAGTTCTACCCTCGTAGATTAAAATAAAATCTTTCCTTTCATATACTTTCAATTCTAGACTCATACAATTTTATGAAAATAGAATTTTACAAAAAAAAACTAAACAAAACAAAAAAACTGAGTACCACTGGCGGCATTTTTCTACACAAACACTCACCCACACACACACACACACACTTTGATATTCTATCATATTTGTTTCATATATATTGGTACAAGTTGTTGACGCCACTTTTATTGTATGCGTTTATGTGAAAACGGACGTGTGCGTGTGTGTGGGCCTAGATGTATATGCGAGCTTTTATATGAGCAAGTTTGTTGGTGGTGGTGGCTAGAGTGACTATAAGAATTTATATTATTCATGTGTGTGACAGTCGAGTGTAGTGGTGCATGTAAAGTCTATAGTACTTTGTTTTTGTTTTTTTTTTTTCATATAGAATTTCTTTTTAGTATGATTGTATTTTGTTCTCGTTTTGTTTCTTATTTTTTTTATTTTTATTTTTTTATATTCATAACATTTTTATTCTTACACTTTTACTTCCTGTCTTTTGGCTCGATTGAATTTGGCTAGTGTTTTTATTGTAATGTATCATTCCTACTTTTTTTGCAGCATCTTTACTTTCGGTATTAAGGAAATATTTTCTATTTTGTGATAAAATAATTCTAGAGAATAGATGAAACCGAGCTGTTTACAAACCCAGTGGGTTTTAGAAAGTCTGAAAATGATTGCAACTTAAAATTATTTTCAATTTATTGTAAAAATGATATTAAATAAACTTAAGCATATCGTTAAACATATTTTTCAATTAGAAGACATTTTTCTAGTCCTACGGTCTGTCTGTAAAAAGCAACCCGCCCACACCTGACTTTTCTATTACTTTCAGTGTCGAAAGGTTCTAATCAGACGTCCAAAAAGACTATTTCCTATTTTTTCTCCCCCATAATATATTTTCTTAGCTCCAGCATACGAAAAGGTTGTCCCTTGAGTACAAAAAAAAAAAATAAAAAAAATGCTAGGCTGTCCAACTTTCGGTCCTGGGATCTATTTGCTCTGATAAACACTGGTGTTTTATGAAGACAAGCACTTCGCTTTGCGTATTGTATTGTGTTTAAAAATAATAAAATGACATAACAAAATGGAAACAAAAAATATGTACAGTGAAATTTCGATATAACGAACTTCGTTATAACGAAAAACTTAATATAAGTGACAAAACCTCTTTATTGCAAAAATACACTATAGCTATAACGAACAAATGATGAGCAAAAAAAACTCTATATAGCGAAATTTTCCTTCAAATGCTCCAATATAACGAAACCAGAATAAGTCCTAGATGGTAAAGTTCCGTTATAAAAACAGCGAAGTCAAAATGTATTTACAAGCGCTTTTGTAAAGCCTCTATACAACGAAGTACTCATAGAAAAGCCTCTATTCGACGGAGTTATTAAAATAACGAATTCTAACTAAACTATACTTATAACGAACTATAGTTATAACGAATTTTTTTCGTATTTCTTCCAATTTCGTTATATCAAGGCCTTGCTGATTATAATGATAGCAAAGCAATGGCTATAACGAAGTATTTTCGGTTCCGCTTAGAATTCTTTATATAGAAGTTTCACTGTATATGTATTGATGAACAGAAGGACATGAAATTCAGTATGAAAATTTAAACAGCAGCTGCAAAAGTTAGATGTGCCCCTTACGAACTACAAACATTTGCTAAATTAGCTTAAGTGCGGGGGGGATTCTGCGGTAGCAGACATTAAACAAATGCTCTTGAATGGAATAAAAAGTAATAAAATTCCGACAATAAAATATATCAATCAAACGTATAAGTAATAAAAGTATATATTAATTAATATTAATCATACGCCACCACTCGTATAAATACTATTCTGAGAATATCAGGGTATATAAATTAATAATGGAGAAATAAAAGAAGCATAACTCTTGTAAAAGGGTCCGCCATCTAACGTTTTTTTTTTCAAGTAGTGCTTATTTCGTGGATGATAACACTTAGCTCATGTCTGATTTGACAGATAATTAGTTTTATCCTTCCGCTGAACGCATATGGTTGTGTATTCGTTACGTTTTCGCTTCGCTAAGTGGGCCTCCGATCGACTTACAGAAGATGCCGATTTTGCCAAAAAAATATCATCTTTTCAGATGAAGCTTATTTTGATCTTGGCGGGAATGTAAACAAGCAAAATTGTCGCATTTGGGACACAGAAAACCCGCACGCATACATTGAAAAGCCGACGCACCCAAAATGAGTCACTGTTTGGTGTGGATTTTGGTCCAGAGGCATAATTGGGCCATTTTTCTTCGAAAATAAGCAAGCAGTGGCCGTTATAGTCAATGGCGATCGTTATCAGGCCATGTTGAACGAATTTTTGTTCACAAAAATGGAAGAGGAGGATATTGGCAACATTTGGTTTCAATAGGACGGCGCTACGTGCCACACAGCTGAAGCTACACTCGATGTTTTGCGCTCTGTTTTTGAAGATCGCATTATCAGCCGCAGAGCTGATGTCGTTTGGCCACCTCGGAGCTGCGATTTGACACCGTTGGACTATTATTTGTGGGGTGCCGTCAAAGATAAGTGTTACGCCGACCAGCCAGAGACAATTGACGCTTTAAAGGACAATATTCGTGAAGCTATTCGTGAAATACATCTGCACACAATCGATAATGTGCTTAAAAATTGGACCGATCGTGTAGGCTACTGCATGGCCAGCCGAGGCAGCCATTTGAATGAAATTATTTGCCATTATTAACCGGAAGGATTGTACTTTCAAATAAAAAAAGAAATTTGAGAATATATTCAGTAGTTTTTTTATAGCATTTTCAAAAAAAAAGTTATTTGGCGGACCCTTTATAAAAACAAGCACCGACTTTCGCAAAGTCAATTACAGAATAACTATTTAAAAAAATACAACAATCCAAAAAAAAAAAATTAAATAAATTAAATTATGTATGAATTTTTATTAGTCGAACTTTCTTATGTAAATTGTTAATTTTATCAACGGGCTTAAGTTCGAATCTGCAAGACTGCAAACCATTTTTTATTATTTTATTAATAAATGAATTTGTTCAAATTCTATTACATTCATTTATATAAAGATTGGAATATTAAGAATATTTTTCAATAATCATCAAACCAGCAGAACGGATCAGTACTGATTTCGAGGCCGCTACGCCATCTCATCAGCGTTCTTTGTTCAATTTTTCCTACTAGCACCACTTGCAAAAGTGGAAAAATTTAAAAAAGAACGCTGATGAGATGGCGTAGCGGCCTCGAAATCAGTACTGATCCGTTCTGCTGGTTTGATGATTATTGAAAAATATTATTAATATTCCAATCTTTATATAAATTAATAAAATAGAATTTGAACAAATTCATTTATTAATAAAATAATAAAAAATGGTTTGCAGTCTTGCAGATTCGAACTTAAGCCCGTTGATAAAATTAACAATAAAATAAATTGTTTAAGCACCACAAATTCAAATCATTTCGTTAAACAAACGAAATATTTTCTTCAATTTTAAACAAAAAGCAATTGTTACAGAGTAAAGTTGCATTCTTGTTATTATTTATTTGTATTGTAGTGTATCGTGGCAATCGACTTGAACAAAGAGTTCACTTAGTTAAACACTTTATTTTGTCATTCTCTATATTTTATATCCTTTATTTTATAGTCACCCTTCTCCTGGCGGAGCCTCCTTCGAGATCATTTTGTTATGATTTATGAATAGCATGTGTATACACAGCAGCCAAAAACAAAAAAAGGAAAAATTTGTTACCGTTTTCTCTGTTCATATTTTTTTCTCCTGCTTTAGTTTTATTTCCTTCCGTTTCCGTCCTTTTTAATTTTACCTTTTTGGTTGTAAAATATATGCTTTTGGTAATCCAAAAAGCATTTGTATGTTAGTTTAAATAATACAATAAGAATATAAAAAATGATATTGAAAAATATCAACTTTTTTTATGCAATAAAATAAAAAAAAAAATATTTAAATCCTTAAAGCCGTTGAAATCCTCTCGAACTCATGCATACACGCACATATACAGTTGAAAGGTGGCAGAGGTGATTGCTTTTATATAAACCATTAAATAAAACAGATTTAAGTGTGCAGAAAAAAAAACAGCGTACAAGCGTTTCTTTATTAAAATAGATCTAGCCAGGTAATATAATAAAATGTTTATATGAAATGAGCGTTTTTGCAACATAAAAACTTATAAATTGCCGGGATAAAAAAATTTTGCACATAAAAAATTTATTACACAAACATTGAGATAATCAAATACAATCCAGAGAAGACAAACTAAAAATTTAATAATTCAATTCATAAGCCATCGTCGAAATTGTAGGCCGAAATATTTTACAACAAATTTGCCAGAAAATAAAGTAAATGAATTTCGCCCCGACCACAAGTTATTGTCTTTAACTAATTCTTAAAAGTGTAGGTGAATCGAATCGTGGTTACGTAAGTTTGTTTGTTATTGTTGGCAAATTTAATTTATATTTTTCACTACAACTCCGGTGTAAGTTTTCGGCTTAAAAGATTGCCTCAAACCACACAAGTAAAATTAACTTATTTCAGATTTATTTTTCAACAATATTCTGCAAAGGAAAAATTTTTTGTTTTTAGTTTACTTTTCTTGGGTAAAATGTGTTTAATTTTAATTAACGGGTGAATTTTTTTTTGCGGGTTTTATTTACACCTTTATTCGATAAACTTATTATACGCACCGTGGTTTAATGGACTATAAAACATTTTTGAACATATTTTTTTATTAGTTGATGCAAGTGAAATTTTTTAGCAGGATCTACTGTAAAGCGGTAAGGACTGTGACCTAGAGCAAACCAGGATAATAATAATCAATTGATAGTTTCTCAATTACAACGAAAATATTTTATATAAAACAAAAGAAAATAATACTTTCGTTTCTTAACTCTGCTGAAACGGCATTAATTTGCAATTACGATTGATGGGACTATTGTTTGTTGAATGAATGTGTTTTATTCATTCTGATAATAAATTTTCTAATGGCGTTTTCTTTTCTAGAAAACATGCAACATTTTTTCACTTCTAAACCAAAAATTTGCATTTAAACGGATTTTTAATATAATAAAATATTTGCCTAAGCAAAGGTAGATTAATTTGTAATAGATTTACTATTTCGAAATGGCATAATATTGTAGTTTTTCATTAAAAAGTGTAAAAAAGTAAGCATTTTTTTCAGAAAAGAAATCTACATGAGTTAAAATGAAATTTTGATTTATATTTTATTTTATTAAAATTGTTCACAGTGCATATTATCAGACTGATCAAGCGATTATAGCATTCATACATTCAGAGATCGCACTATGATACGATATGATGGGGTCGGTATCATGTAACGAGTTTAATCTAGTGGAAGTTCAAGGCTGCCTTTTATTTCTTACACTATTTTCTAACATTTTCAATAACCTACCTTCAACTCTGTGCTTACTTTTGCTAACGAAAGCGGCACTTGCCATTTGTACTCATTCAATTAACAAGTCCTAGACTATCAGAAACTAAATATAAATAACACAATTCCATAAAGATTTTTTTTCAGTCTCCGAATGAAGTCATTAAAACCAGTCTGTCTTCCTTGATCTTAAGAGTCGGTGTTGTTTGCTTAAGCACAAACATGTGACAGCCAATGTTGATCGATGTGTATTCACAAGTGATTTTGATATTGCGGAATTGGCAACTACAAACGGCTTCCGTTCTCTTTTTTTTTTATTTAAGCAGCCTAAAGCCGACTTTAAATGGAAAACAACCACTATCATGATGTAAGAAGAGATACTGCGATCAGCTTGAACAACAAATTTCAATATTATTGTGCCTGTAGAATAAGAAAAAGTTATAGCCTCCGTGTACGAGCCAAAATTATCTAATTTAGTATATAAGCTGGTTTTTTTGAAAGTGGTATAAGTTCATTTTTTCATATATGGAAATATTTAAGGGTTAGCGTTTGAATCAATTTAAAAAAATTGGCCAACTTTAATCAATTCGAGTGATGTTTTTTACACTATATACACCTTTTAAATTTTATTACGAAATAATAATTACCAAAATTATTTGAAAGAATAAACAAATTTTTATAGCTCCACATGGTCTTATACCACTTTCAAAAATAACATATTACAAGAAATAAAAACAAGAGCAAATTTAAGCCCAAATTTTTATAGAAATAAAAGCTTTACTGAAATGGATTTTTATGTAAAGAGCAATAGTTAAAATTAAAACATTTAAATACACGAACAACCAAGTTTATTAAGAGTTTATTTCAGATATTTTAAAAAACTATTAGTATAAGAGCCAAAGAGTAGGACTTGCGAAGGAGAACTAAACAAAACTTCTCACCATTTCATAAGAACAATAATACCGCTTTCTTGTTAACAATACTGTTTTTAATACACTAGCGTTAGATAAGTTATATCTGCTAATGGACATCGTGCACTGAAGTAGCAATAATCAATTGCAATAAGAAAGTTGTTTTAATTATAATTATTAGGAATGAACTTATTCCACTTTCAAAAGAAATATGTGTGCGATAGCATTGAACAGCAAAACTATTTTTCTTTATTTTATTTCAAAATAGAACTCTATGGAAATTGTGATTGTAACTATAGAGAGAAGGTGTCTAAAGCTCATTAAAATTACCATTAACTTAGTTTTTTTAAAAAGTGGACTTATACCACTTTCAAAAAAACCAGCTCATATATTTTGTTGTGTGGAGTGCTTGACTTTTATTATCATTGCTAGAATGTTTTTTTTTTTTTTTTGATGGCAAGATCAGAAACAATGCGTTAAACACATTCATGGCAGCAGGCTACCGGCCACACAACTACAGAAATAGAATACAAGTGATACAAGTGTTAATATGGGTATGATTATTTTTACGGCTGCACAACAGGTTATTGTCCATGCTGATTTTCCCCTATAAACATTTGAATTCCATTTCTGTAGTCCTGTAGTCGGCAGCCTGCTGTCATGAATGTGTTTAACGCATAATGCACCTGAAACCCGTATCTTTTTACATAAATACCGCATGACGTGGCAGGGCTCATATATTAATAGTTGAATGGCCAGCGAAGCGCTCAAGTAATTAAATAGCGAATTTTTTCTATAGCCGAATGGTTCATCTATGGAACGGACTGTCCACACATGTATGTTCCTTCACTTTAAATGTTGAAAGATGCATATCATATATCGGCAAATCATATATTCCACTGCCTCATAACCTAATTTCCTAGATCCAGTACCACGTACTGCATACGTTTCTATTAATGAGCAGCGTTGCCATAACTTTTTCAAAAAAAACTGCAACTTTAGAAAAAAAAACTGGTTTTCACGTAAAAAAACTGCACATAAAAAATTCACAAAAATATATAGTTTTTTTTCATATTTTTTTATTAAAACAAAAACATAACACAACAAATTAAATATGATATACATCTACATATAACAAAGCAATTCATTTTAATAAAAAATATATAAGTACATAGGGTTTAAATAAACAAAAAGAGTTCATTATTATTCAGATATAATACTGCCTGTTCCAGAATCTCGACAAGTCGATGTCGTTCTCATATTTATATTGAAACCAATAATTAAAAATTTAAATTTGTTTGTATGTACATAGAAAAACACAAGGCATATCTGTCTAACAGGTACAACCATTTCTACAAAAATAGAACACTTATTGTAGAAACTACCTTAACAGTTGCAAAAATCGTTAAACGACACTACTAAGTTTGACGTTTTATCAGGTTAGGCAAGTGAGCTCATGCTCCCACCTGCAATATATGTACACCTTGGCAAAATTCAACTTGCTTTGTGGTCAGGGGTGCAAAAAGATGTATGTGATAATTACATACTCGTATAAAAAAGTATAGTTAAACCTTGCCACTGTTATATTAAGCAAATGGGGTAAAATTATGGTTTCAGAAATTGGAATTAAAATAACAAAATTAAGAGTAAAAAAGTAAAATGTAAAAACTGCAAAATCTGCACAATTTACAGAAAAACTGGTTTTAAAAAAAAACTGCAAAACTGCTGAATGCTTAGAAAAACTGTCAAATGCAGATAAATCTGCACATTTGGCAACGCTGTTAATGAGTCAAGTTAAACAAGAGAGAGAGAGAGAGAGGGAGAGAGCGAGAGACAGACAATCCTTGTGTGTCTATCTATTTTTCAGATCTTAGCAATTTATTTCATTTGCTGTAATATTTTCAAATTTCTTTTAAAATTTACAACTTATACATTTTTTTATGAACTCCATTTTACATCTGAACAACTCCACCAATGAAAGCATTTATGGGTAGTAGTAAAGGGCACTAAATTCTTGCTGAGAATGATCATTATATATTTGAAAGCTATTAGAGTTAAAATGGTTTTTAAAGCCCACACGGTATTTTCCTATATGTGCTCCTTATCGGTGTCTCTCAATAAAAACCGAGCAATAAAAATGCTGATTTCCTGTTCTAAACTTTTATACCCAAAAACCTACAGAATGTGTGTTTTAAAGAAACATTTTTCTATATAAATTATTTCCATGAATAATAGTCTAGTCTAGAAAGACACCCTTTTCCATATTTATAGATTTTTATCCGAAATAAGTTTTTTTTTGTGTGGTTTCTTGCCTACTTGTTTGATTGCTCTGTAGACCGCAGCATATGTGACACTTTTGCCTTTGGCTCACAATACAAGAGTGTGATAACACCATTGAAGAATAGAACAAGTAAAATAACAAAGTTATAAAAGTTTATTGTTTTCATTGTTGATACTTTACGAATAATAAAAAAACAAGAACAACTTTGAATTTATTTTCACAAACTTACCTTTTATTATCACAAATAGGAGCAGCAGCATGTACAGCAGAGAAGAATCCATGGCCAAAGTTAATGCTGCTTAAATAAGCGCACCAACTTAGCAGCTTCGAAATTGATGAATGAAATTTTGAAATGCAAAAGATAAAAGCGTGCAAAAAACGGAGCCGGAAGTCAAACTAGATTTTTTAGATATTTAAAATTTTTTTTTTATTAACTAAAACCGATTTATGTAAAAACATAAACTGTGATAATTGGGATAATCTTTAATATTTAGCTGTTGAATTTTTTTTAATAATAATTTTAATTATTTTGCGCAATTTCATTTAACCCGAAGGGTGGCCATGTTTTGAAGATGTTTAATTTCCGGTGGATTTTATTTTTTTTTTCTTTCTTAATGCATTAGAAGTGTAAACAAATTTGAGCTTAAATTGAAATATTATTTTCATACAAAAAAAAAAAGAAATGTGGGGTTTTAGTGTGTCTATGTGTTCCAAAATCCGGCACAACAAATTTCATTTAACAAAGTGATTTGGCCGGATACCAAAACGAATCTCGTATTTTATCTCATCATCGTTATCATTATGAAATAAATGTTTGTGTGCTTTTTTTCCTTTCTGTTTTTTTTTTATGAAGCTTCTGCTTTATAGCTGATTTTGATTTTCCTTTTACCAGAGATATTCTGTTATATCTGTTGTAATGTTTGCATAAAGAATATTATTTCAACACAAATACATTTGCTTTTTTGCTTTTTGTTTTCAACTTTATTTTCGCATAATAAAATTTTGTTTGATTTTTGTTCGAGACTATAATTTAGCTGGTTTTTTTTCTAGGCATTTAGGAATTTTAGAGGTTTTTGTATGAATTTTGCTGCGGCTTGTTTTCAAATCACTGAGATTTTTATTAGTTAAAATTTTTCTTTATAAAAAGTTGAAATTTTATGCATTTTTATTTGATTTTATTTTTAAACATAATTTGCTGAAGTTATAATTAGTTAAAAATAGTTCTTGTAAAGACAGCCTAAAAGTATGCAAAAGAAAGTAAAAGCTAAATGTTTACAAAGCAGTTGTTTTCATATCATTTTTCCATACTCCTTGTTCATTATTGAGGGCAGTCGGTCCATGGCATTTAATTTTATTTTTTTATTTGTGTTGTTTTTTAATTTTAATTTAATTTTTTTTATTATTTTAAAGTGTAGCCATTCTAGATTTTATTTAAATTTTCAAGTAACTAATTTTCAGCTATTTAATTTATTTATTTTTTATCTACGTAGTGTTTATATTAAAATAACAACAGGTGTTCACTATCAGCTAAAAGTGTGTTATTACGTTTTGTTTTCTGTTAAGCAATCATTTTTACAAGTGTTTTAAATTCATAGTGCATTTACGCTGCTTTTTATTATTTTTACTAATTTTCTTATACGAACACATTTATTAAATAATCTATTCATATTTGTTTCATTATACAACTGAAGTTGTTTAGTTTTATTATATTAATTATTTTTTATAAATTTATGTCATATAATGCTTGTCACGTAGAAACCTTAAAGTTTAAAAATTAATTTAAAATTGTTGTTTGTTTTTTTTTTACTTGCAATTAGTCGTTGTGGTACTTTCAGATTAGCATTGTTGCAACTGCAAAGAAATAAAAATACAATATATTATTTAAATTATATTTATATTTAAATTGAAATGAAATATTATTCCCCCTTATTCTGTAACTATTTGTCGACGTCAACGTCAAGATGATATCAAAATTTGGATACTTAAATAATCGTTGTGGGGATCTATTGAATACTGCTGGCAGCCTTAGACGTTTCTCTAAGGAATAGAAAGTTGAGAACACGATGTTAAGAATACACAATTGACAAAGAAAAAGTGCAAATAATTGTCCTATTTTTTATGTAATATTGACATTGACGTCGACAAATGCTTACGGAATAAGGGGGAATATTTACTTTGCCTGGGCTTAACACTCGCTACAATGTTATACGCCCATGACAACGGAAAGTATTTTGGAAATGGTATAAAAATATTATTTATTCACTAAAAATATGCTGGCTTTTCTTAACAAAATTTGTTGTTAGCCTTTAAAGTTTTATTACAATTGGTTAAGTAAGAGTTAAAAAAAAGATTCACATTTCTAACAAAAATATATCACTTCCCTAATAAATCAACACTGACCTCTTAAGAAATAAAGTCACGAGTGCCAAGGATCTAAGTGAGACATTGTGTGTTTAGCTTAAAGGATCCACTTGGAACTGTAAGTGGATAAAAAATGTAAAGTCACATCTAACAATTCTAGTGTGTTTTCTAGGCAAAAAAAAATATATATATATTGGGTGTTTTTTTATTGAGGTATAGAACTTTAAGTTGGCATCACTTTTTTAACTGGCGGCCATTTTGTCAGCTGTCAAGTGATTAATATTTAGTTTGGTTTGCCATTTCATCATGAACATGCAATGCGTCGTGATTTTGGTGTATGGGCCGAAAATGAGATTGATCTCGGTGCTGATTTTCATCGCAAAATTTTGTTCAGTGATGAGGCTCATTTTTGGTTGAATGGCTACGTCAACAAGCAAAATTGCCGCATTTGGAGTGAAGATAATCCACATGAGACCCTTGAGACGCCATTACATCCACAAAAACTGACTGTTTGGTGTGCTCTATGGGCTGGTGGAGTCATTGGGCCATACTTCTTCCGAAATAATGCTGGAGAGTCAGTTACCGTTAATGGAGACCGGTATAGAGCCATGATAACCGACTATTTTGTTCCCGAATTGGATGGCATGAATGTGGATGAGTTGTGGTTCCAACAAGACGGCGCTACATGCCACACAGCGCACGTCACAATCGATTTATTGAAGGAAACATTCGATTTGCGCATAATTTCGCGGAATGGACCTGTCAATTGGCCACCAAGATCGTGTGATTTGACACCATTGGATTATTTTCTTTGCGGATATGTGAAGTCGCTCGTCTACGCCAACAAACCAGAAACGTTAGGGAACTTGGAAGCCAACATTCGTGGCGCTAATGCCAACATACGGCCCCATATGCTCGAAAAAGTGGTTAAAAATTGGACCTGTAGAATTGGCTTTATTCGAGCCAGCCGCGGCGGCCACATGCCCGAAATCATATTTAAACATTAATGTCATAAAATTATCCTTCCAATAAAGCCAAATTGATGGACATTAAAACGATTTTCTTGTGTTTTATTTCAATTCGAAGTTCTATACCTCAATAAAAAACACCCTGTATATATATTTCTATTAACTAGCACCACTTGCAAAAGTGGAAAAATTTAACAAAGAACGCTGGTGAGATGGCGTAGCGGCTTCGAAATCAGTACTGATCCGTTCTGCTGGTTGGATGATTATTGAAAATATTCTTAATATTCCAATCCTAATGTAAATAATAAATAGAATTTGAACAAATTCATAAATTCATTTATTAATAAAATAATAAAAAATCATTTGCTGTCATGCAGATTCGAATTTAAGCCCGTTGAAAAAATTACGAATTTACAAAAAAAACCTAAAAACCATATGTGACTTCTTTCTCTAAAAATTTAAATTGATTGCGCTGTTTTGTTCAAATCTATAATTTTAGTCACTAAAATTTGCTTAGATTTTGATCGAAATTTATGTACAAATTGCATTAACACTTTTTTGCTTCAAAAAAAATATGCAGAGAATATTTGATATACATTTACAAATAAAATATATAATAATCCTTAAGGTTTCCTGTTATTATCCTTATTTTCAGCTTTCCTTCCCTATCTAATGTAAAACACCTTTATTTTCATATATTATTTTCCGGTTTATGTTTTACCCACGAGTATTTGCAACGCAATACTTTCACTGCACTGATCTGCATACAATTTTAATTTCATTAAGTGTCACTACACGAGCTTAAAGTTCAAACTGTTGTTTTCTGCCATTTCCTACTTTGTGTTGTTTTTTTAATACCTCTCGTTTTCTACCTAAGCCCCTTTTGGAATTATGGGCATGATTTATAAATAAAATAAAATAAAAATATCATAAAAACTGCAGGCTGAATTCATTGAAAATGCACAGAAATAAAAAGACTCTCATACAAAAGCACACACAAACACACACATGCAGCCAAACATCTCATATGTCTATTTACAGTTGTTGTACCGTTTTAGTTGCCTCAAGATGACATTCTGTTCTTTTTTTGTTTTATATGTTTTCGCAGTATTTTCTATTTCCCTTTTAATTGCATACTCTCCTGGTAACGGCGGTTCTCTCTGGGTTGGCTGGTTGGCTGGCTGGCAGTTTGGTTTGAGCAGTAAATATAAACATTTGATTTGTTTTGCATTTGAAATGCAAAGAAATTGAAAATACATGTAAATAACTTGTGTTTAATCAAGAGTTGTTGTTAAGAGTATAAATTAAAAATTTACCTCCGACTATATGGCTGTGAATGCTACACGTAGCAGTTGGAAAAGAAATATTTTCTTATATTCAGTTTTGTTCAGTTTTATGGCAATTCTTATTGAAAAGAACAAGGATTTTGTATTTGCATCAACCCAATAAAGGTTTTATATTTGTTTTTTTTTTCACAAAAAGTAAATCTATGTAACAAGTTGCAGAGTAGCTGTTGGTAGTTTTTCTATCATGCAAACAACAAGAAGAGGAAGCAATACATTGTTTCGATTGTGCACAGTGGCGGAAGAGGCCAACAATTTCAATATCAAACTTTATTATCGAAGAGGAAACCAGCTTCATAAATCAAATACATAATAGTTCTTTTAATTCTATATAGATCTCATTAAACGAGATTTATCTTTTTATACTTGAAAAAAAAAAGTTTACAAAAGCCAACAGTTTTTTAATTTTACTTTTTCTATTTAAGAAAATAAGATTTGCACAATCTTCTCATGAATTATGGAAATTATTATAATTATTATTGCTTCACAATCCTCTGCAGACATCAGCATGTGTTTAATACCGAACGAATACGATCTCTGCTTTATCATACCTCTCGGCTGCCAATTAAAGTTTCTATGTTTCGCTAATGAACACAGAATTACTTTTGCTCGTCGTTGTTTCTCATATTATCCAAAGAAATAATATTTTAATAAATTTACAAAACTTAACATTTTTTAAAGTTATATTACCAGTTGTTTGCCTGAAAGCATTGGAACCCATGTTAATCGAAAAAAAAACCCTGAATACAATAAAATATATGAATTATTTAAAAAATACTATTTTATAATACAATTGTGATTAAAGTGGCTTAAATTCGTATTATAAAATTTTTCTAGTCAATTTGTCATGAATCGTATTTTAAGAAATTTTATTCACATAGTTATTGTATAACTAAAAATATTGAAATAACAAAGAATTATATTTATTTTAATGCTACATATTGAGATTAGAACTACATTAAAGACTTCATTATTCGAATAAAATTTGTTAAGGTGAAAATCGTTTACAATATTATTTAAATAATGCATACATTATTCCAAAATAAAGCATATTCAAATAAAATTATTTCTATTATAAATTTCAATTATAAATTTTAAAGACGAAAAAAGAAAAACGATTGAAACTTAATATTCGACTAAAGAAATTGTTGAGTCAAAATCACCACACTATTTCAACAATAATAAATTTATTAAAACGAAGGTATTAGAATAAAATTATTCGAATAAAATTATTCGAATAAAATTATTCGAATAAAATTATTCGAATAAAATTTTTCGAATAAAATTATTCGAATAAAATGTTTTGAATAAAATTTTTCGAATCGAACTATTCGAATAGAATTATTCGAAAATTTTAAATAATATTATTCGAATATTAATGCTTAAATAATATTATTCGAACATGAATGCTCGAATAATATTACCCGAATTTTATTATTATTTATAAAAATTCTTCTGGTTTCTTGACCTCTTTTTAATTATTATTGTATTCTGATATTTTTAAGCTTAAGGTCTCTTTATTTTAGTTTAATTTTTAATTTCAATATTTCGTCACTCCTTTGTGTGACTTCTTCAGGAAATTAATTATTTTATTTGAGTGACGAAATATTGAAATTAAAAATTAAACTAAAATAAAGAGACCTTAAGCTTAAAAATATCAGAATACAATAATTATTATTTATATGAAAAATTTTAAATACATAATATTATGCGAATGTTAATACTCAAGTAATATTATTCAAATATCAATACTCAATAAAATTGTTCGAAAATATGTAGTCGAATAGAATTATTCGAATAAAATTATTCGAACAGAATTATTCGAATAATATTATTTGAATGTTAATACTTAAGTAATATTATTCGAATATTAATGCACAAATAAAATTAATCGAATAAAAGTATTCGAATAGAATTATTCGAAGAGAATTATTCGAACAAAATTATTTGAATAGAATTATTCGATTAATATTACCCGAATTTTATTATTATTTATATAAAAAATTTTAAATAATATTATGCGAATGTTAATACTCAAGTAATACTATTCAAATATCAATACTCAAATAAAATTGTTCGAAAAAATTTAGTCGAATAGAATTATTCGAATAGAATTATTCTAATAGAATTATTCGAATAATATTATTCGAATGGTTATACTCAAGTAATTATTTTCGAATATTAATGCACAAATAAAATTATTCGAATAAAATTATTCGAATAGAATTATTCGAAGAGAATTATTCGAACAAAATTTTTCGAATAGAATTATTCGATTAATATTACCCGAATTTTATTATTATTTATATAAAAAATTTTAAATAATATTATGCGAATGTTAATACTCAAGTAATATTATTCGAATATTAATGTTCAAATAATATTATACTAATAAAATTTCGTGAATTATTGAATTTATGTGAAATATATTCATATGTGAAAAGTTATTTAATTGTATATTTTGAAGTAAATTAATTGAACAACAAAGGACCTATAAAAATATGCTCTTAAATTTGAACTGCATTAAATTATTTTCACCAAAAAGTGTTTGATTAAAATTATTCAAATAAAATATATTCTGACGATCATATTGAAGAAAACAAACGTCAATATTTCGCCAGTCATTCAAGTAAGTTTACCCATATTTTAAATATTAAACACTTGATTGCGAGTCGTTCTCCAATTTATTAAAGCTCTTTTGAATTCACTACTTCCACGTTAGACATATTTTGTTTGCGATCCTTTACATTTTATTCCAAGATTTTGAATTTTCACAGATCCTTGATTATATTAACAGTTAGCATGATTATTTTGATGGACTTAGAAACCACTGTCTTTTACATTTATAGTCTTCTGTTACTTTTACTTTGAGATGTTTTTTTATCCTTCTGACTACAACGCTGTAGTATTTTTTATAATATATTTTTTAACTCTTTTTTTAGTTTTATTTAGTTTTCTGTCTGTATTAACCAACCAATATAACATGTTTATTTTCCTGCAAGACTTTATTGTAGTTCGAATAAATTACATGTGTACACATGCATAAATATACACACACAAACAGAACATGATAAATTGCTAAAATGTCCTACATTTGCTGTCATCATTCTAGTTTGCAACTGATACAAATCTCATACTGTTTGAAGTGAAGCATTGCTAGTGCAGTAAAGAAGAAAACTTTAATGTTTAATACTCGTACTTTATCTTAGAAGTCTTAAAAACTGTTCAAAGTATTACTTGCTTTCTGATAAAAGTCAATATTGCAACCCGAAACATGTTTTACTTTTTGTACAACTTTAACTTTGACGTAAGTTAATGAATGTCATTGTTGGTTGCATGTTTTTTTGGGCGTTTTTTGGGGGATTGTTGTGCTTTCTTTCTAATATGGCTTAAGACTTTGAAATAAATGTTGTATTTAAATTTTTAATTTTGATTAACTGTACTTTACAGTTGAAGGAATGAAGCCATTTTATTTTGCTTTAGTCCAGGTCATTAGTTATGTCGCATGAACAAGGGAAATGAGTCAGAGCCACAGAAAGTTATTTGCTATTCAAAGACGTTCAACAAAACAGACAAGATGAGATATTAAGAACAATGACTTGAATGGCAAAAGTGAATATAAATAATTTTCTTCAGCTCAAATTGCAGACAGTAAAAAATAATTTTTATTTGAAAACAGTAAACGTTTTTACTTTATTGCTTTCAGTGCTTAAGAATAAAAAACAAATTTTTAAGATTTCGTTTATACAAAAGCTTTACCAAAGTTTGCCATTTGCAAGTCTTTGCCTTCACAACTTCATTTAGGCAGCTGTTTATTTATATCTTTTTATTTTCCTTTTTGACATACTCTTCATGCCCCCCGTAAAGTAGTATTTCGAACATATAAAAATGTGCTACAGCCAACCTAACGAATCATTTAAATGCATTTGTCCAAAAACAATTTTAAAAACTTCAACATGAATGTTTGTTTCAAATTCCTCATCTGTATCTGTTTAGACTGGACGATTGACTCATTAATCAAATTTGTCAGTCAGTCCCTCTCAAAAGTTGCCTTTTACCTATAAAGATAACAAGATACGATATTTTACATCAACACCTATAACAATTCGTCTTTTACAAAAGCCACCTATTCCTATTACATTCAATAAAACTTTGCTTATGCTTACAACATGATGAATGACCCCTTTCAACAGCAGCACAACCAAAAGCTTCTAAATTCTAAAAATAACTCAAAATCAACCGAAAACAAATTTCCTTCAATGAAATTTATTTTAAGCTGCAATCAATACAAGAAAATCTACAAAAATATTAAAGAGCCAGCAACAAATACAGCATTTAATGATTTTATTTTTTTACTTAAAATCATTATCAGTAATAAAACTGCTGGATACGTACACTTATATTCCTAACAGCTCCAAATTTTGCATACAAAAAAAAAATCTATAGAGAATGAGATTATTTTATAGAAAATTTCTAGCATAATTATTGAAATAAAACTATCCTCTTAGCTTTATCTATTTTTGTTAAAATAATTTTCGTCACAATTTTTCTTTTAAATGAACAATATTATAAAACAATAATAATAATAATAATAATAATAATAATAAAATGAAAAATAATAATAGTAATAAAATACTAATAATAACAAAAATAATAACACTAATAATAATCGAATAATTTTACTCGAATAATATTAATCTAATCATTTTAATCGAAGAATTATATTTAAAATGCCTTTATTCGAAAATTTTTATTCGAATATTTTTATTCGAATACTTTTTTTCGAATAATTTTACTCGAATGATATTAACCTATTAATTTTAATCGAAGAATTATATACGAATGCTTTTGTTCGAACAAATTTATTCGAAAAATTTTAATTGAATGTATTTTAGAATGATTGAGCTCGAGGTCGTTTTTGTAAAAATCGTTATAATTTTTCTATTTTATTCGATATTTCGTCAACAATTTGTTGACATCATCAGGAATAACAATCGAAAATTAAAATTTTCTGTATAAATTGGTTTTGAAATATTTCGATTGTTATTCCTGATGATGTCAACAAATTGTTGACGAAATATCGAATAAAATAGAAAAATTATAACGATTTTTACAAAAACGACCTCGAGCTCAATCATTCTAAAATACATATATAAGAAAAGGTCAACAAAAGCAAACAACAATTTTAATTGAATAATTTTATTCGAACAATTTTATTCGAATAATTTTATTCGAACACTTTTTTCGAAAAATTTTATTCGATTAACTTTTCCAATAATTTGTTTGGAAAAAATTTGATTGAAACAATTTTACTCGAACTATTCTATGCGAGTACTGTATTCGAATAAAAATATTAATACTAACAATAATCGAACAATTGTACTCGAATAATATTAATCTAATAATTTTAATCGAAGAATTGTATTCAAATACTTTTATTCGAAAAAGTTTTTTCGAACAATTTTGTTCGAATAATTTTATTCGAACAATTTTATTCGAATACTTTTATTCGAAAAATTTTATTCGATTAACTTTACTTAAATGACTTTATTTAAACAATTTTATTTCAATAATTTGTTTTGAATAATTTGACTGAAACAATATTATTCGAATAATTTTATGCAAGTACTGTATTCGAATAAATTTATTTGATTGATTTTACTTGAATAACTTTATTAGGAATAACTCCCAATATTCTATATACATACATACTACATCAAACATAATGCAAATGGGGCAATAATGAGTATTGCCACTTCAGCTTCAATATCACCAAGATTTTTTGGGCATAGTCTTATTATAGCCATCTTATGTTTCAGTTCAAAGTTTAATTCTTGTGCAATCCAAGGGGCTTATTACGGCATTGTATTGAAATTTCTACTGATATCGAATGCGGTAATTTTTGGCCACTGGTTCAGTTCTGGTGTAATTATAGTTACGAGTTATTTAATTTTATTTTAGATGTAGTTTTCTGCATTTGTTGTATTCACATATTTAGTAAAAACTATAGAGTATTTATTTATTATATTTTATGTTTTATACTTTTTTATTTATTTTTTTAACTTTTTTTTGCAGTTTAGTACAAATAAATTCCAACAACCCCCAAATAGTACATGTTGAAAAGTTATATAGTGTTAGTATATGGAAAATGTTGAACATGTTTTTGTTTTGCATGCCAATATGATATTTTCGATGTCACATAAATTTTTATTGAAGTTGTACTAAAACGTGAGGTTTAAAACTTTAGTATATCGCAGCAGTACATTACATGCAAGCTGTATTTTTTTTTTTTTTTGTTTTATTAAAATCCAAAGTTATGTTTCATGTCTCGCTCGCTGCTCTTGCACTCGTTAAACTTAAATTCAACTGCCATAAATGGCTTCCGGTTTTAGTTGTTAACTTTTTTTGTTTCTGTTGCCTGGAATCAAATGTAAATTATTGCTATTTTTGTTGTACTAGTTTTACATATTTTTTTGCTGTGTTAATGTCAAGCCACCATTTTTTATGCTTCACCTGTCAGCCATCGCAATTTGAAATATTATTTGTCACACCGTATTAAATTTTCAATTTCAAATGGGAGCTATTTTTCAAATTATTTGCCAAAGTAGTTTCAGCAAAAAAGCTTTACAAAATAAAAAATAGTATAGAATTTTCTCTAAAGTGTGGACCGTCAACAATAATATGTATATCAATAAAGTTAAATTAAATTTTTAATTGAAACCTTTCAACGCGAAGCAACCAAAATGAGTGCCAGTACAATTAATGGAAAAATTCACATTGAAGTTTAATCTCTCTGTGGGATATCAGAGCATTGAAAATTCAAATTAAATTTTAGATCTCTTTTTTTTTGTACAGCATACAAGTGTTTGCTTTTTAGTTTGCTATCGAATTTCACCGCTTCAAATCGTGCTTTACGGTTTGAGTACAAAGGAAATAGGATTATAATTAAACGTCAATTAAATACCAAACATTTAAATGTTTTCGATTTAAGGTAAATTTTTATTTTGAAGAGGTTGTTAAGACAAAATACAAATAAAATGAAACAAAATAATATAGAATATAACAGCAAGGGGAAAAAATCAAATATAGCATACAACAAGGGATAAAAAACATGAAATAGAGTTAAAGGAAATAAATTAAAATTATTTTAAATTTAAATAATACAACACAGCATTAAATAAATTCAAACAGAATACAATAAAATAAAATCATATAATGGAAGAAAAAAATGCAAAAACATAATTGTGGTACTCAAGTGTTGGACATAAAATCATGTGCTCAAAACATAAATTTATTTATTTATTTTGGGTGATTTTTAACATGATGAAATTTTTTATTTTTAGTATATCTAGCATAAAAAGTAATTTTTTTTTATTTTAATAATAATATTTTAGCTTTAATAAATTTGTTTATATTTTCATAATTTGATTGATTTGTTATTTTTTATTATTATTTTGAAAAAGTCGCCTAAAGTAGTGGGAGAACTAGTGAAAATGGAAATAAATATTAAAAATGCTTGTGTAAAAATATCTGAAGTTTAAAAAATTATTATTAAAATACTAGCAATCAAATTTCCACAACAATTTTTAATTTTTTTGTTTCGTTATTATATTATTATATATGATATTTCTGTTTACAAGGGCTTAGCATGTCATCATGAAATTTATTTGGGAAAAAAGTAAATCCTTATTGTAATGACCCATTGAGCAAAAATAAATCCTTAAGCGAAAATCATAGCGAATTTTTATCAAAGAACGGTGTTTGGATATGACCTTAATTTCTGGTTGAAACGCTACTTCAATAAGAAAAATTGCAGTATTTGGAGCGAAGACAATCCTCCATTACTGCAATTAACGATGCACAATTTTATCCATTAAAATTGTGTATTTGGTACAGTTTACATGATGGCGGTATCATCGATCCTTAGATGACCAACAAGCTGACTTATAGTGAAAGGGCATCAAACCAAAGACTCTTAAAGCATTGAAAGCCATTATTTTAGCAACCATTGACGTCCAGGTTTATTGTAAAAAAAAGTATTAAAAAAATGGGCTAATCGAATGGACCTCTTCCCAGATATGCCGGAAATCATATTTAAAAAATTAATGGCTTGAAGTTATATACAGGATTATCATAAAATCAGCAATATTTTGATCTTGTAATATCATTTGAAGAGCTCAGACAACCAAAAGAGAGTCAAAATTTTAAAAACATTTTTTTTTTTTTGAGTTTAGATTTTTTTAAAAGTGATTTGTAAAAATTGTATGAGGTCTTTCTGAGAATATTCCCTATTTGCGCGGCAAGTCTTTCTCTTTCCGAATACCCCTTTATCGGTTTTAAGGATTTTAAAAAGATTTTTTGCCACATACAGAATTTCCCAAGTTGTTGCATTTATTTTCAACATTGAAAATACCTAATAAAGAAAATTTAATATGTGAACAGTTCAATCATTTTAAATTAAATAAAAAATATAATGCAATTGCTTTGAAGTGAAAAATAAAATGATAACATGAAAGTTGTTATAAATTTTGTGATATTATTTCATTTGTTATGTTTCTGTTTGAAAACTATTTCAACGTACTGTGATCAATCTACATCCTTTCACTTATACCACAACTACTTACACCTTATAATTCCTACAATTGTTTTTCTAAATACACACAAGCACATACTAAAAAGTGTGTTTTGTGCAACTCATGTGCTGCAAACCACATGCAACTTATGCTTCAGCTCCTATCGACTCGATAAGATTTGAGGTCTTCGTTTAATTGTGGCCAGCAGAAGGTAGAAGTTTTCATTATCCAGCATTAAATATCCATAAGATAGTCCAGTAAATTATGGTTGGCTTAAGACAAAATTAACTCAGTCAGCTTCAAGAGGTAAGAGATGTTGAAAATAAGCAAAATGTACAAGATACTCAAAGCCAATTAAATGAAAATTTTTTTAAACCTTCACATGCTTAAGCACAGACCACACACGATGCCTTTAATATATTGATAAAAGTTGCAGTAGTTGGCCGAAACTTATTTTTAAACAAAAAGTGCGCAAAATATAAAGAAAACATATTCTATACAAGCCAATGGCTAGCGTTCGTTTATTAGTTAGTACCCTAACTGCTAGCAATTTATTTTATAAAACTCTTAAATTACTTTTCTTTGTGTCATGAGAAATGCGTAGATTAATTTCAATAATTTTTTTTTTTTTTTTGGAAACTATGAAACTATTGATTAAAAGCCAGTTTATGTAAATATAAATCCCTTAAGTTGCTGTTTTTTTTTTTTTTTTGCTTTTGTTTTCTTGCTACCAAAATTATCCAGCATGTTGCTAATTACTTGTTGGATGCTACAAGAAACGAAAGCATAAATAGAAACTATTTTCTTTTATATCCTCTTATTGATTCGATTGTTTCTTTTGTGAAACCATTTGACGCAAATGAAAGCAAACACTTGCTGGAAATCAAATTCAATTTGTATTATAAGAGCCTGGCAAAAAAAAAATTAATAGAATCTCTGCAACTGATTTGAAAAGTTTCGTAATTTCGAGCAAATAAAGATTAACACAAAAATTTTTTTATCAAGTCATTCGTTTATATTCATTCTTACTGTGTAGTACCACCATGAAAAGTAGAAAAACTGAAAAAAACACCCAGCTGAACCCTGTTTCTACTCTGGGGAGCATAAAAAGAAAGAATTTGAATAACCCACTTTTAATAAAAATTTTTTATTCAATGACAAATTCTTAAAATAAGAAAAATATTGTACATTCGCAGAATTGAACCTGACCCTGAATAAAAATTCCTAGTCAATAATTAAATTTGTCTTTTACTTCAGCCAACATCAAGTTGCATGATAATATTGCGCTTTCCTGTTGTCGGAAGAACAGTGTCATTTGACAATATAAAATTTAAATTCATAAATGTTTTAAAGTTAACTTAAAAAATAGTTTAAAAAAATGGTTTGCTTCATATGGTGTGTAATTTAAAAAAAAAATTTAAAAGAAACACCAAAATATATGCTTCATAATATTCTCTTCCATTTCAGCGAAAACTTCTAGTCAGTTTTTTTTTTAATTTTATTAAACTTTTTTCCGTTAATTTCACACGCTGCACACACACACAAGTACGCAAAACTCTAATGTTTGTATTTGTAATTGCTTGCTTTTAAATGTAGCCTAGCGTTAGGCAGCAGATTCTTGCGTATATCATTGTGTACTTTCGGGGGTTGTATTTTACTTTTAAGATTTCAAGTCTTGTTGCCAAATTTCACTTCATTCAATTGTTTTTCTTTCTCCACAGATTTAATTTATAGGTGTGAAGCAATTTAACGAGATAAGATCTTGATATTTATAAACACCATACCAGCATGGTTTGTTCCATAATACAGAGCATATAATTGTCAGAAAATAATTCTGTTGTATTTGTAAAAATTTAAATTAATTTTGTTGTTTATTATCACTGTGTAATACGGATGTCTTTTGAGCTTCCAAAAGAAATTTGTACATTTTTGAATTTTTCATATGAACGATAAATTTCATATCTCAAAAGGAAGATTCTGTTTTTCTAATATCATATATCATTATCCTGTTAATATTCTTAAAAGTATTTCGACATATTAAATTGTATGACTAGAGTTATGTGTTGTAAAGGTAGGCGTAAGAGTATGTAATATTCTTGTGCATATGAAAAGTTTTTTAATATCTACAGTTTCCTCATTTGATGCGTTATAACCTCAAAAAGTACTCCCTTTTTCCTAAAACCAATTTAAGGTTTTCAATTTACTTAAAAAGCATGGAGAAATATTGCCTCAAGAGGTGGAAAGGATTTTATTTTTATTTATTTAATTTATTTTATTTAATTTTTTTTTTAACTCCACGAGGTCACTAGGAATCGCCCCGTCGCATAATTACATTTAAGGAAAAAAAATTTCAAAACGTTTTTTTTTTTCAATATATCGGCAGACTATCAACTCGTATTTTCTTAATATCAATTGCACTTTTTATTACGACTTACACTTTTTATGATGACTTGCACTTTTTTAATGACCTGCACTTTTTATGATGACTTGCACTTTTCATAATGACTCGCAGTTGTTATGATGACTCGCACTTTTTATGACGACTAGCACTTTTTATGATGACTTGTACTTTTTATAATGAGTTACATTTTTTATGATGACTTGCATTTTTCATGATGACTTGCACTTTTCATAATGACTTGCACTTTTTACGATGACTTGCACTTTTTAATGATGCACTTTTTATGATTACTTGCACTTTTTATAATGACTTGCACTTTTTATGATGACTTGCACTTTTTATGATGACCTGCACTTTTCATAATGAGTTACATTTTTTATGATGACCTGCACTTTTCATAATGAGTTACATTTTTTATGATGACTTGCATTTTTCATGCTGACTTACACTTTTTATAATGACTTGCACTTTTTATGATGACTTGTATTTTTCATGATGACTTGCATTTTTTATGATGACTTGCACTTTTTGTGATGACTTGCACTTTTTATGATGACTTGCACTTTTTATGATGACCTGCACTTTTCATAATGAGTTACATTTTTTATGATGACCTGCACTTTTCATAATGAGTTACATTTTTTATGATGACTTGCATTTTTCATGATGACTTGTATTTTTCATGATGACTTGCATTTTTTATGATGACTTGCACTTTTTATGATGAGTTGCATTTTCTATGATGACTGGCACTTTTTATAATGACCTGCACTTTTCATATGAGTTACATATTTTATGATGACTTGCACTTTTCATGATGACTTGCACTTTTCATAATGACTTGCATTTTTCATGATGACTTGCACTTTTCATAATGACTTTCACTTTTTACGATGACTTGCACTTTTCATAATGACTTGCATTTTTTATGATGACTTGCACTTTTATGATAACTTGCACTTTTTATGATGACTTGCACTTTTTATGATGACCTACACTTTTCATATGATGACTTGCACTTTTCATGATGACTTGCACTTTTCATAATGACTTGCACTTTTATGATGACTTGTATTTTTCATGATGACTTGCATTTTTTATGATGACTTGCACTTTTTATGATGACTTGCATTTTCTATGATGACTGGCACTTTTTATAATGACCTGCACTTTTCATATGAGTTACATATTTTATGATGACTTGCACTTTTCATGATGACTTGCACATTTCATAATGACTTGCATTTTTCATGATGACTTGCACTTTTTATGATGACTTGCACTTTTTATAATGATTTGCATTTTTTATGGTGACTTGCACCTTTTATAATGACTTGCACTTTTCACGATGACTTGCACTTTTTTCCTTACTAAAGTAAATATGAAATATGAAAATAACTCTCCCTCTCTTTTGCCTTTTCCTGTGTACTTATAAATTTCACTAGCAAAATGTGATTTACAAAATTAGGGTATCCATTTCATCCTATTATGATCACCATTCTCAGAATGGATGGATTTAACAAAGATAGAAAAATAATGAAAACAAAGAAGGATTCAAGGAGCCTTTAATTCATGTCGTTTCCACAATAAAATGCTTGAATTTTTTAAATGTCTATTCAATTAAAGCCAATAGGGAAAGTACCAATAGCACTTTCATTATTGAAACCTAATGTGAGTTTGCATAAATAATTTTATTAACCGTTTTCTGCAGAAGCAGTTTACGGCAATAAAAATCCTTTTAACGCAATTACATATAAGGAATTGCCGGTAACTTAAATAAAACTTTTAGTTATAAAAAACTTGCCTTAGAAAGAAAACAGCTTAAAGGCACAATATGTATTACCCCCGGCAACTAGGACTCTTGTTAAAATTCAATCGTAAACTCGAACTTCCATTCCGTGTTGTTTTATAAAATACCCCATCATCTCCACTGTGCCATGCCAATTATTAAGTACGTACAGGACAGCTGTTACTTTCTTTTTTAATTACTCTTGTTTTAATATTTGTTTCTTTTATTTTTATTGCTATTGTTGGTATTGTTGTTGCTACTGTCTTTACTTATATTAATTCTATCATTGCTAGTCTTGTTATTATTATTATTATTGTTATTATTACTTTGCTCTGCTTTATATACGAGTTTGGTGTTTGAATTTTAAGAATTGTTGTTGCAGTCATATAATTATGTTGTGGTACAAACATCTGTTGGCTTAAAGCAATTTAATTTTCTCAAATTCTTAAAAGGGGTCAAAAACGTGTTTAAACGCGTACATTTAAAAACAATTACAAAAGAAACATTAAGCTCTTGCGCAGCAAATTGTTTTTATTAGAAATTAAAACGAAAAATATATCACTAGCAAAGATTTGGTATTTCAAATTTAGCCAGCACTCAGTCACTTGGTACCAAATAGTTGCAACCTAATTGTCATTCATTAAAATTTAATTACAGGCAGTTAAATTCATATGATCAATACATGGTTCTTGGTTAATAATTTTTATAAAAACTTTAAAACAAATTTTTATTACAGATTTTTTTCATGGTCTTTTTTGCAATAGATGAATTCAAGCACTCATTTTGTTAGCTTTTGTCTTTTTGTCGAAATAACAAGTATATGTGATATAAAAATAATTTAAAAAAATCATTTTTGGGAAAAGAATTTGTATGAATAAAATTAAAAAATAAGAAATAATTTGTTACCAACACACAATAGCACAAAAAGCAATACAAACTTTAAACAAGTTGTCCCTAATTAAAAGGACCTTTGAGAAATATGATTTAAATTGTATACCTATACACACAAGCATACATACATACATACATACACATTATTATGCATGCATGCACACATACATACATACACACACACATCACAAATATGAAAGCACGTATATCAGAATATTTGCTTCTATTATTTCCTTTAAAAATATTTTTATAATTTTATTTTCTTTTAAAAAATAACTCTTTTATGATTTTAATTAAAATTTAGATATCATTAACATTGCGAAAAATACAAAGAACAGTATTTTAAAGAAATTTTCATTACATTTTTAATTAATAGTTTCTTAAAATTTAAAATAAGTTAGAGTTTGTCATTGAACAGATGCATTTCATTTGATGGCAGTTTTGTTAGCAACATGAATTGTTTTCGAATTAAAAGAAAATATTTATTAAATGCTATTATTTTGCTAAAGTTTTAAAAAAAAGTTACATACCATATATTTCGTCTAATTTGGAATGGAGCTGAAAAGAAATAAATTAAAAATAAATTAGCTGGTTAAAATTTAGAATTGAATATTAATTGTAATTAAAAAAAACAAGCAACTTTTCAGTTTTATTTCAACTTAAACTTTCATTATTTCTAGTTTTATAAAAAGCAGACCTAAAAATTAACACACAGGATACTCTAGTATTAAATAAACGAATTGACATTCTTCCCTATTGTACATTATTCGCATCCTTATTCGTCATTGGCCATGAACAGATAAACATTTCAATGCTCTTGTGGCATGATAAACCTCAGGGCAGGCCCTTTATTAATAATTCATTTAAAACAATAATAATCCTTAATATCAAATATACACTTCTTTACAAAAAAACCCTACTCATCTTCTTTTAAAATATATTATAAATAATCCCCTCATTAGTAATTAATTTTTAATATAATTTTTTCAACGCAATTTGGCGAAATTCTTTTTATATATTTTTTTGTCAAAACTACATAAGGATTAATATTTAAATGGTTTTATTAACATAAACCCTTATAAGTATATCTAAACGAAAGTATATAAAACTTATTAAGCAGAAAGTTTCATGAAACGATGTGAATATAAGAAAAAAAAAAATTTTGAAAACAAAATTAAGATTTTACACTCGAGATCACACTTGCTGAAGCATAATCGAACAATAAGCATTTTCCTGCCATTCATAAATGCTACCAGCAAAAAACGAAAGCAAAACTCACAATAACAAATATTTTTACAGATACTTAACTTATATGTCCTTCAAAAAATAAAATGAAAATAATAAAAAAACAAAAAAAATTATATAAAATATATAAAGAGACAAAAAAAATAAAATAGAAACAAAATAAATATTGGTCAAAAATATGCTGAGAAAAATATTATGAAGAGAAGATGATGGTCTATTAAAAAAATTACAAGCATAACCCAAGCAAATATCCACTGAATTACATAAGAAAGTATTTTTTTAATAAATAACTTCATGAGCAGCAACAACAAAAGCAACTAGAAACAATAGAATAATAAGGCGGTCCTTAAGACTAAAGCACATAAACGCCACCCAGAAACAGCCATCGAGAGAACAATGCTCCCTAGATGTGTGTGTGGATTGGGGCGCTTCGTTGATATTAACAACCAGAGGAAACAACAGATAGATGGACTAGGAATATTTTTTATAGAAAAATCTATCATATCCCGACTACATTATGTGGTGTGTAAAGCAGATGGCACCTATCCTTTGTATTTTGGTCAGAACTCCACGGTTCAAACACTTTCCATAAATAATTAAAAACTGGATTGGGGGATGAATAAACAACCACTCCATGGTAGACATCCCTATGAAGTCACTCAAAACCATGTCGACACCAAATCGTCGAACTATTGGCTAGTAGCAGGGCAACTTTTTCCTGAGACAGAGGGGTTTATAATGGCAATCCAAGATCAGCTCATCCCAATGAGAAATTCCTTGAAAGCCATAATAGGGCATATGACATTGACAAATGACTCCCGCCGGTACGGCTGCAACTCAATTAAAACCAAACAGCATTTAACAACTGGATGTACGCGTTTAGTCAGGATAGAATACATATTGCATGATACCGGCTATACTGGGATCGTACGATTCTGACAGATCGGAGCATATCAGCAAATAGACCAGATACAATAGAAAATTTGGAATTTTGACACTCTCTCCTATTACGGTGCTGTTGGCTGAAGTAGTAGAACACGAGACTATGAAGCTGAGGGTCCTGAGTTCAAACCCGCGCTGAGTCATTAAATATTGTGTTGAATTCTTCTGATCAGCATTAGTGCGTGATTGTGTTAGTTGTTGCCAGCCTGTTTTCAAGGATGAAGGCATGGCACTGGCCACTAAATATCATGTACTAAAAGCAGAGTAATAACAGCAACCTCCTTCGTCGGTCCTGTAGCAAAAAATTAGCCGGCGCAGTAAAAAGTATTGAAATAGCTAAAAAAAAATTCTCTATCTCTTGATCTTTCTTAATCTGTCCGCTCAATACTATCCCCTCCTTTCTGATTCAGGCGTAATGCACCGCATATGTAGGGAGCATCCCCTGAGCGCTGGTCCATTTAAAAAAAAATATGGGATATGAAGAAAATAATCAAACGGTAACACGGGTATTAAAACAATAATATGTTAACATCAGGTTGATACAGTTCCCGGATTCTATTTCCTAATAGAATTTGTTTAAATAAGAACTGTTATCATGTTCAACTAAACCAACTGGTAAATGGTGACAAACACAATACACATGAGCACTGATGATGAAAGTGTTGCGGCTTTCGAAAACAGCTGTTCTGCTCTGCTGTGTAAGTTGAATAACTAAAAACTGATGTTAACTTGCCTTTGTGCCTTGGAATATTTATCATGTCTCTCTGAGATTTAAAACAAATTTCGAACAATTAGCCTATAAATCTTAATTCAATTTAAATAAAAAAAAAGCTTTAAATGCATCACTTTTCCCTTAAGTGAAAATCTAAATCCAGTTTGTTTGAAACTTTTTATTTTTTGCCTACGATCACATTAAGTACCTCAATTTTTCCATAAGTGAAAATTTTAAGCCGTCGATATTGATAAATAAAAATTTAACTGCTTCTTTATATGTAAAGCGCCACCAGTACACATCAAATTTGTTCCGCGTCAAACACCTGTTTGCGTGTTGGTAATTCTCAACATGCAGCAGCGATAGTAAAAATTTATTTTTTTTAATAAATTTTTCATACGCCAGAAGTGTGAGTGTTTTGTTACAAACACATTTAAACACATGAAACTTTGGAGAGACAATTTTATTTATGACCGCTTTAGACTTTCTAAGTCAGTGGCAACTTTTTGTTTAAGAAGTTTTATTACAATCGGGCTACCCTTTTAATAACTGCATAATTATTCCCATTTCTTTTTTTTCAAAAACCCCCACTGTGCGACATCGCCTATAAATATTAAGTACACTTTACTTATAGGTATTAACTGTCTGGTTTTTTTTTTTGTTTTAATAAATCAGTAAATATGATTGCAACAACAATAAGAAACTCATCATTTAACTTTTTTTTATCATTGTTGTTTCAATATAAATACCCAGAAAAAATTATTGTGATGTTTCAAAACCATTTTTCTATAAAATATTAATAATTATTGTATTCTGATATTTTTAAGCTAAAGGTCTCTTTATTTTAATTTAATTTTTAATTTCAATATTTCGTCACTCCTTAAAAATATCAGAATACAATAATAATTAAAAAGAGGTAAAGAAACCAGAAGAATTTAATATTAATAATATTGAATAAAAATTAGACGAAATAAATTTTATAAAAAATGACCACAAGCTTGATTAATATTACAATAATTATTATTTTATTTACAAAAACAGGCAGCAAATCAGACATCCACTTAGAAAATGCTAATTTGATTAAAACACTTATAATGATAATCCCTGCAAAAGCTACTTCTTAATGTATTGAAGTGGTCATAATTATTTTAATTTCCGGTTTTTATAACATTCAAAATAAACCAGTTCTTTATTTCTTTTCATTTATTAAATATATAATTGTGTCTCACATACAACCAACACACTAACTTTAACATATTCATACCAAACACCTGTTATCATTGTAATACAAAATCGGTAACTCAAAGCTGTCTGTTAACCAAAAAAAAAACCATTGACCAGGTAAAATAATAATTTTCATAAGGTTGACTATTTTTCCAATGTCTGTATCCTTTTGCCACCATCATGGCAATTTCTTGTAATCTAGATGCCAGAAAATATTTACCTCTTGGACATTTCGTCTTTGGCGTCTACTCTTTATACAAATTCTAAAGCAAATTGAAAAGTATTAGCCATTTGTTATTCATTATTAAAACATTTTTGTTGCTTTTTCTTATTTATGTACACACTTTGTGACTCCTCACCAGATTTTAGATACATTTTTATCTACTGGAATATGTGTATCAGTCTGTAGTTGGAAATGAGCATTAGAGAGCGAGAAAGAGAGAATATTTAGAGAAAGAGCAGTAAAATTTTTTTAGTATCTGCCTGCATGGAAAAATCAGGACCTTTAATGGTTTGTTGATTTTATCCTTTTGCACAAAAATAAATGTGGTTAGGATTATTATCTATTCCCTGTTGAAGACTATAGAGAAATTTTCTATTTAGAAAAAAAAAAAGGAAAACTGTATAAAGGAAAATCTGCACAACTGACAATTGTTGCAAATTGAGTGCAAATTTTCAGGCACTTTTTATTAAGCGCCAATAAGTGGCAATTGAGTGAGTATATTTTTTTGTAGTAACTATTGGGCGTTTTTGTGAAGTATGCTTTCATTTTTAATGAATGAAATTTAGTCAAGTGTTTTACAAATAACTTATTAGCTTTGCAATAATATACAAAAATAATTAATACTCTTTAATTTACTTACAAATCGAAAGTAAGCAGATGTAAGGAGCAGGACATATTCCTTAATTTAAAGTCAAGACTCTATCAAAAAGAAATTCTAAGAATTTAAAATAAATATTAATTTGTACATAATTTAAAGGCCTTTTAGATTTTAGCAAAACATGTTTTCATTGCATTAGTGACAAGCATAAGCAAAACTAATCACAACAATTTTGTTACTCCGAGACATCACCCAGGATACACACACACATAACGACAGTCGAAAATATGTGTACAAGGGAAATATTAAAAATTTTAAGTTACAAAAAAAATATACAGTTTGAACTTGACATTATAAATCCCATCATACAGCAAGACTTAATAATTACAAAACAATGACCTTGGCATTAATATTTCAGTAACAAAAGCGGAAATAAAAAGTAGCAATAGCAAAGTTAATACAGGCAGTGAGAAAAAAAAATTATAACGCAGAATGTAGAAAATAGCCAATTTCAGTGTTCGATGTTGGTAATGTGGTCATAAGTAATGACCTGGAAATGAAAGATATTCCCAAAGAACAGCAAAAGGTACTCAAGCCGAAGGGAAAACAAAAAAATTACATACTCACACCAGCTGCTGGAGAAAACTTTTTTTTTCTATATATTCTTTTCAAGGGAGTATGAAGTGAGCAAAAATGCCACAATATGTTTGGCTCTCAACTAAATATATCAATTTACTTTAATGTTTACAATCGACTTGAGACATCATGATGTTATCAAAACTAGGCAGGAAAAACTAATTAATATATATTTTTCTTATGGAAACAGATTGTGCACACGCTCTTTCTGTGATAGTACTTTTTTTATAAAAGTTTTATGTACTAAAATTTCACTCCGCAGTTTATAAAATGAATTTTTGTAAAAACATACTTCTAGAAAAAAAAAATAATAAAAATATAAAAAATTAAGTAAGAGAACTTTTATGATAATTACTTTTCTACGAGCAGCAGCTGCCATTGTGGCACGTTAGTTACTTGGCATATTTAATGTGCTAAGAGAAAGATCCTATAATGCAACTGTTAAATGGCAGTTACAACAAGAAAATCGAGCTCATGCGATAGAGCCTTGCATGCCACTGGAAACATGTTATTTTAATCTATAGTGGCGTTAATAAAAAACCAGCTGCTTAGTCATTTTCCCTGACACTTACTTTTTACTATATTTATTAAATATATATTCAAAATTTGATGAGTTTATTTATATATATATATATATATATATATATATATATATATATATATATATATATATATATATATATATATATATATATATATATATATGTATATATTATTCTGGCGCAATTTTTTTAAACAATATTTTTCAAAAATTTTTACAAATTTTTACAAAGTTTTTTTGTATCAATAAAAAAACTCGTGAAGAGGAAATGAGAATTTCAAAAATATAAGTAAAAACAACAAATAAAAATTTTATACAAAAAAAATCTTTTTTTTTAATGTTTAATGCTGATTCCTTTTTCTCAAAATAGCAAATTAAAAATGTTATTTAAAAAACTAGTCATATTCTCACCAAATGAAATATATCATGTCTTAAGGAACCTGACGCAAATTATCCACAGGTTAGCTTTTTATGAAATCGTTTTAGTAAAATAGTGTTATAACCAAAACAAAATTTTTTTGTTTTCTGCTAAACATTTACTTTTGCTTAAAAAACCCACCTTCTGTTAAAGAATTACTTTCTCTTAAAAGGGTATTTTTTTTGGTTGAAAACAAATACACTTTTTGCTTTAAAATAAGTGCTTTTCATTTTAAAACAAAAAACTTTTTGCTTAAAAAAGTACTTTTAGTTAAAAATATACTTTTTCTAAGGAGGTATTTGTTGCTTAAAACAACTTTTGGCTTAAAAATCATTTTTGTTAACATATGTATATACTTTTTGTTAAAAAGGTACTTTTTGTTAAAAATGTACTTTTTGTTAAAAATCTGCTTTTTATTAAAAAGGTACTTTTTGCTGAAAGGGTACTTTTTTTAAACAAGTACATTTTGTTAAAAAGGTAATTTTTGTTAAAAAAGTACTGTTTCTTAAAAAGGTAATTTTTGTTAAAAAAGTACTTTTTGTTAAAAGGGTACTTTTTGTTAAAAAGGTAATTTTTGTTAAAAAAGTACTTTTTGCTAAAAAGGTACTTTTTGTTAAAAAAGTACTTTTTGTTAAAAAGACACTTTTTGTTAAAAAGTTACTTTATGTTAAAAAGGTACTTTTTCTTAAAAAGGTACTTTTTGTTAAAAAGTTACTTTTTGTTAAAAAGGTAATTTTTGTTAAAAACGTACTTTTTGTTAAAAATTTACTTTTTGTTAAAAAGGTACTCTTTATTAGAAATGTACTTTTAGTTAAAAAGTGGCTTTCGTTAAAATTACCTTATAGCTAAATATTAGATTTTTTTTACCAAATAAAATCTTTGATAAAAAAGTGTTGTTTATTAAAAGGGTATTTCTTGTTAGAAAGGTATTTTTTGTTAGAAATGTACTTTTTGTTAAAAAGTAGTTTTTGTTAAAGTTTACTTTAAATTTCAAAATGTATTTTTAACAAAGAGGTACTTTTTGTACCAGAAGCGCTAATTCTTGTTGAAGAGGCAATTTTTTTTAACAAAGGTACTTTTTGTTAAAAAGCAACTTCTTCTTAGAAAGTTACTTTTTATTAAAAAGTAGCTTTTGCTAAAATTTTTTTTTAAGTTAAAAAAGAAATTTTCGTTACCAAATTAAACTTTTAAGAAAGTACTTCTTGCTAGAAAGGTACTTCTTGCTAGAAAGGTACTTCTTGCTAGAAAGGTACTTTGTAAAAAAGTACCTTCCGTTCAAATTTTCTTCAAGTTACAATATTTAATCTTTTATAGCAAATCTAATCTTTGTTGAAAAGGTACTTTTTGTTAGAAAGGTACTTCTTGTTAGAAGGGTACTTTTTGTCCAAAAGTAATTTTTGCTATAATTTACTTTAAGTTTAAAAATGTATTAACAAGATAACTTTTGTTAAATATGTACTATTAATTGAAAAGGTACGTTTTGTTAAAAATTTATTCCTTCCTATAAAAGTACATTTCATTAAAAAGTAACTTGTTAAAAACTGTTTTATGTAAAAAATGCAATATTTACTAATAAAGTACTTTTTGTTACATATGTACTAATTTTTAAAAAGGTACTTTCTGTAAACAAAAACAGTTTTGCTAAAAACTAGATTTTGTTAAAAACTAGCTTTTGTTAAAATCTACTTTATATGAAAGAGGTAATTTTCATTAACAAGGCACTTTTTGTTAAAAATGTACTCTGGGCTTAAAAGCTACTTTTTGTTAAAAAGTTTTTTTTTTATAATATATAATTTTTTTGTTAATACATATAAATTTCCTCAAATTTATTTTATTCCTACGAAAAGGACTCAAGAAATTACTGTAAGTAGTTTTTGAAGCTACTGGCTTGAAGATGCCCCAATACGGCCTGGAAGCCGTATTCTATTTGTTATCTTAATCGTTGAAATACCCTTTTAACATTTTTAAGTTCATCGCCTGCTCACGCAGTGGCTTATTCAAAAATCTCATACACACGCACATTTATCACAAATAATATACACACACAAACACACAATAACAATTTATCTTTTCCGCAAAGGCACGCATCTATCCACACGTTGGCTTGCACATGCACGAATAGAATACACAAGCTGTTATTTTTAGACTAAAAATCCAAGTGTGTCTGTACTATAGCATTAGTTCATTCATAGACAATCGGGAAAAGTAGTGTTTGGGAAAAATATAACTCACAGATTTGTTGGTATAAATTCTAAGTTTATTTTTTTTATTTCATTTTTTTATTTTTTGTTTTTTATTTTTTGTAAACAACCCATAATTCAAGTGACGACTACAACGAAGGACCATGTCAACAAAATTGTACTCATATGAAAAACAAGTCATACTCCTTTCATGCACACTACAGTTGCCCAAAAAAAAATACGTTTTAATATCCAAGCAAATAACTACACACTTCCATCTAATGCACGGCTTTCAAATACTCTATTCAGACTATCGTGTTTAAAAAGACGAGGATAGTCGCAAAAGTTTCCTATTAAGGGAGTATTTAAAAACAGTTCACCAATTTCCCGCCCCATATATATGAAAAATATAGCTATTGGTTTCTGAAAATCTATGGAGAAGGAGCCAGTCTAATAGTTTTAACCTAGACTGATGACACATAGTCAGCCTAGAACGATTGCCAGCAATTCGTTCAATTTTAATACTGCCTCGCTTTTTTATTTAAAACTAAGAATTTAATTGGTGTAAACAAAAAAAAAACTAATCCCTTAAAATATATATCAGCACTTGCATTAGACTAATAACATTAAAGTAAAAGGGAAGGATTATCTTCACACTCAAGTTTGCTCCTTATATACAGAAGCAAACACGGAAAGAAGATATATATTTAACAGCCGTCTAAAAATGAGGGGAGGGGGGGGGGGGATAATGCAGTACCATCGATGTTGCAGGTTCCACAGTGTCTGGAACAACCAAAATTTTATTTTCAGGCATAGTGTTCCGACCATCCTCGTACACCACACAAACACATACTAGTTTCTTTTTTTTTATATTTCCGAGAGTTAAACATTTCGCACACAAACATTTTTATAGACATTTAGATGTACGAATTTTTCTGTACGAGTGTGTATGTCTGGCTTTACAGGCAGCAGCACATGGCCGGAAAATAAAGCACACGTAAAGAGGGAAAAAATAACTTAAAAAAAAAACAAAATAATCAAAAACTGTCAGAGAAAGTGTTTCCAGTACTATAAAACGTTTAAATGGCAATTTAAGCTAAAAACAAATGGTGACAAAATATTTCTATGATTTATACGTACGGGCATTTGTGGGCGAACGGATGTTTTTCTAGTCAATAAACAAAATGTTTGTCCATTGCAAAATTTATGCAATTCTTGTGAATTGCCTCAAACAAAACTAATGCAAGAAGTGAAAATTTATATAATTTTGAGCACCCAAATTATGAGAGTGACCATATGGCAAGAAAACCTGTGCCGAAAATTTTAAAGTCATCGGTTCTTGAGAGGTGGTGAACTCGGCTAATTTTTTTAGGGGCCAAATTTTTTTGACCAACAAAAACTTGTCATAAATTCGCCTGTAGCTCTGACTACTTTTAGTACGATTATTCAAAGTTCTGCTTTATTTTTCGAAGCAGGATATTCGTCGATGTTGGGTACTCTGTCCACAAGAGCACCATTCACTATCCTGTAGTACAGGTTATTTAGAGAATTTAGATTTGACTGAGGACTTGATATGGCATTTTCATTTTGATCTTCTTGGAAAGAAGTTCAGAGATTCTAGAATTTTTTAGGTGGATCGGTTGAAACACGTGGTAGGTAGCTATAGACCCAATGAGAGATAATTTGTGGTTATAAGCAATTGTTCCAGCTGGTTGATCAGAAAATCGACACATGCACTCTGGCAAAACTGGCAAAGGATGTTAAAGGTCGTATTAGATTGTTATCTTGTTCTGAGGGAATTTCTTTCATGAAAGTTTAATTTTATTCTCTGATTTACTTTACAGGCATTCGAAAAGGTCCTTATGTAATTTGTTATCTGCTCATAACGGACACAAGGAAAATAAGGTGGCAGCTGGATGGGTCATATAAGCCGCTGCTACTGTATTTAGGGGTACGCGGAATAGGCTGGACAGCGATCACCTCTCGGCTAAAAGTGGATGAGACTCTAACAGCAAGAAGGTCTTGGCTTTCTTATGGGTATGAGGCAAGCCAGGGAGTTGAAGGAACTCATTTCATTTGAGAATGTTTTAGGATGTAGCAGCTACATCCTACGACTTCTATTATTTGCACATCCACCTCTTTGCCGTTTGCGTAAAAACAAGAATGACACTACGCCACAAATGTATTACATTGCGTGGTTAAAGCTCTTTTTTCAAAGGACCGCCTCCTATGCCAATACAGTTGAATCCGCTTTAGCGCAACACGCTTTATTGAAAAAAATCTGATTACTGAAAGCGATACAAATCTCGGTACTGATTTTAAACGCAGCTAGTCTTAATAACTTTGCTTTAGCGAAACATCGCTTTACTGAAAATATCGTATTACTGAAAACCAAAAACAATCCCACAACTACAATTTGTGGGAAACTTACTTCGCTTTAGTGAAAAAAATAAACAATGACAAATTTATTTATTAGAAATCGATTGCATAACTTAAGGCTGAAAAAATTTTGCATATTTTGTCTGTTAAAAAATTAAATGGCAAAATATATTTGTCCTTTTCGCTCTTACGTACTTTATTGTATTTTTCTATTATAATGGCAATGCAAGGGGCTAGACATTTTCGAGGAATTCGTTTTACTGATTTTAAGCAGTACGCTTAACTGTAACAAATTTCAATAATCCGAACTACGTTTTAGAGAAAAAATCGGATAACTGAAAAAATTGGATTTTGGTTATGTCCAGTAAAGCGGAGTCGACTGTATTATCATGCAATACTTTTTTTTTAATTATGTAACACTCTTCTTTTGTTTTATTCTAATATCATACAGATTTGTTAAAAAATTATTACTTCTGCTCCTTTTTCGTTTTCTTTACAGGCCAATATAATAATGAGTTTGAAAACGCAAAACTATGAGATACATAATATTTATTATACTACCGATACACGTATAATATTTGATCCCCTCTAACAGAATCAGTCCTTATACTTTGTTATTTCGCATTGTATTAGCCACCTTAACATCTCCAATTTCTAATTTTAATTTAATATTTCATAATTAAATTTAAACATTCTTTTTATAAAAAAAAAATATATAAAAAAATATATAAAAAATATATAAAAATTATATAAAATATATATAAAAACTATATCAAAAAATCTACCAAATACGCATATAACTTCCCCAAAGTATGCAACAGTTTTGCTATACCAAGTGATCCCCAAGCACTCTTTAATATTTTTAATTTTTTTATTTTCTTCTATATATAAAACACAAACACTTCTTTGGTATAATTAACACATACAAGCAAATTATATCCTTTTTATGCACACAAGTTCAAATAAAAATATCGTACATTTGCATATGCAAGCGTAGTAATTAAGGTGAGAGTTCATACTTTAATTTCATTTGATATAAACAACATTTTCATTTGTTTTTTTTTTATTTTTCTACATGCGAGCATTAATGCTGAAAATAATTTTAATGTATTAAAATTTGCCATAAAAAGCAGATACAGATTTTAAACACATAAAATTACTTTAACACAAAACGTACACATGTTCATTACATTATTTATGACTAATGCAATGATGGATGTATTCGCAAGTGCTGTAAATGCGATGGCATATGATTGTGTACATTTTGTGTTTAAATGTCTGCTTGTTATCAACTTGTGACAAGAGGAGTTCCACATTTTTTTTCACTGTTCGGTATTTTATGTTTTTCTGAGTACAAGCGCTGGCATAAAAGAAGTGTATAGGGTATTTTGATGTGTTTTGTTTTTACTAAAATAAAACTTGGATACAAGTTATCGGGAAGCACTTGATTATTTGCATTTCTATCGAAAATTTGCCTATATCAGGATATCGAAGGAGTTCTTTATTTCATACAATTTTAATTTTTTTTTTGTAGGACCAGCAGTCAGTGGGGTACTACTTGAGTTAATTAAGTACTTTTACCTTAATCTTTACAATATCCAACAATACAATCACTCTATTTGAGTGTCATAGAAATGTAATTTATATAAACAAGCTTTAGTAAGAAAAAGGAAGTTATTGTCAAATATATGCTCCCACACCACATTTTATTAAGTACCAGAAGCAGACGGTTATAAAAACTTCTAGAAAAAAAATGTTTACCCTCTTAACAAACCAACAATAGTTTAAAGCAAAATCACACAAAATTTAATTTTCTCTATAAATATATACTTTATACTTATGCTCGGCTACGAATGTATGTGTTTATTTTAGTTCAACTTTTTTTTTTATTTCTGCTAACGATTTTTTTAATTAAATTTTTGTTCAAACATTATGAGGCAGCGTGCCAGCATATATACACACTCTAGCACAGTTTCATAATACAATGTCATGAAAGACTGGGCTTCATGTTCAAGAGAAAAAATTATTAAAAAAGATTACATTTAGTTTACTTTGCGGACGGAAAAGCAAATAAAAGTCCAACAAGTTTTGCTTAAATTTGATTGTTTTTTAAAATTATTTCGGAGCCATTATAAGAGAACAAGAAAAGTTTAGAAGATATAAATATGTGGTACGTTTACCAAGGTAGTGCCTATCTTAAGGCATTTTCCAAAACACTGGCATTCTATTGTAAGGATTTTTAGTCTGATTGGAAAGTTTTCTTTTTCGAAATGCAATGTTTGCTTAAAAAAAACTAAGTTTGAGTTTTGAGTTTTAATTAACAGTGGATACCAGTTTTAGAGAATGTTTGCCTATTTTTGGGAGCATTAATTTAATTTAGCATTTCTTGAAAATGGAGCGTTATATATATTGACATATTTTTATTTTTTTTTTTGAGGCTCAGGAGGCTTTCAAAAACCTTCTCATAAGAAGTATTTAGGTGATTAGCAAACTTTCTTATGATAACTGGCATTTAATATAAATAAAATTCAAATGAAATAAAAATTCAGAAATATAGGACAATGGCAACACAGGAATTTAATGAAGGTTAACATCAGTTTAGTATTGATTTAGTTTTCGTATGCTATTCCATAATAAAATTTTTGTAAATAAAAACTATTATCAAAATTGTCCCCATGTCACCACTTTTATCTACAATTTTGGTGACTGTTTGGCGACCTTGTGAATAAAACGTCTACATTTTATTTATTATTATTTTTTTTTTTAATTCAGACCAGTAGGTATTGAGAGGTTAGATGAGGAAACATGAGTATAAGAATTTTAAACTTTTACTTCGCCGGCTAATTATTTGCTACAGGGTTGAGAAAGGAGGGTGCTGTCCCTCTGCTCTTTTGGTAAATGATAGTGTGCAGTGACCACTGCTATGCCTTCATCACAAGATGACAACATCTAATACAACAATGCACTACCGCTAATCAGAAGAGCTCGACACAATATTCATGACTGAGCGAGGGATCGAACTCTGCACCTTCCGCTTTTTAGTCTCGTTTAACTACTTCAGCCAACAGCATCCCCAATTTTCATATTTTCCTATGACGAGGAACAAAATTATAGCGTCAGTCGGTAACTAAAATGAATTAGTGCCTTATTTTGATTTTAGTATTAAAAAAGAACAACTTTTATGAATTAGTGCCTTTTAACCTTTTAATTTCTTTTAATAGAACTCCAAAAATTATCAAACAATTTATTTTCATTATGCACATTTATTTCAAAAAATATCAAAAGACAAGAATTACTAAAATGCATTAGTGAATCAGCAGTACTATATTTTCAATGACACCCACATGTTACAGTAGAGACCCTTGTCTGGGGTATTATAGGCCATTAGTGCTGATGACTGCATCAATAATAAGAAGATAATAAATTAGGCCGCCTAGTAAAAGATGATAGGCGGATATAAAATTGAGTACTGATGATGGAAGTGTGGCAACTTCCGAAAACAGCAGTCCAGTTCTATTGTGTAACCTTGAAATTGATGTAGTCTTGTGTCTTGGACTATTTGTCATGCATTTTCGAAATTCATGAAATTTAATACAAAATCAAATTAATTGCACAGTTCTTTTAGTTAAAGAAAACATTATTAAACACCCAGCACAGGCATAAAAATTTTTGCAATTCCAAAAAACAACCAACTTTAAGCACCTAAGTGAAAAACTTCGAAATACTTATTTTGACTATTTAAAAAATGTAGCATATTTTAAGGCGTATTTTCAAGTTATGTTACTCTCTTGATAGTCACAGCATTATTTGCTATTTTTTCTTTTCAACAGCTTGGATTACTTGTATCAGCGCAAACTGTTGGCTACTTTTAGAAGTTTGTTCAAATACATGCAATTGCTTAACAAATATTCAATAACATTAAGCTAAAATATTATCACAAAAGTTGTTATCCCAACAACATTTTCCCAAAATAAACTGAATGTCCTTTGATAGAAACAAAAATCACAAGAGAAGAAACCAAAAGAAAATAAAAAGAATATCTTCAAAAGTTTTTCTAGCATAAAAACATGTTGTTTTCAACTATTTTTGTAATAAATTTAACACAACAACTTTGGACATGCAAAAAAAGAACTGAACACTGATAGCGGTAAATATATGGACGACTGCTTGAGAAGTTTTCCTCTCACTATTAACAAACATAAAAAAAATTAAATAAAATATTCATCATATCAAAGCTGGGGAATATGCCAGATTAGGCAGGTGGTGTAGCGTATTATTTATAAGGAGGAAGTCAGTGGACAGTTTAATTCCACCGAGATTAAACTGCCTATTCCACAAAGTGGCCAGCTCAAAAATAAATTGTTAGAATACATTTTTGTTTTGAATATAATTGTGCAACACAGCGAAAACCTGCAGCATCGTGGAACAGACAGCCAATATTTCTAGAGATGAATGTGAACTTTCTAGCAGTTTCTAAATCTCATTTAAAAAATATATACTTTGTGACACGGTGTTTTCATTTTTTTAACTTTGAAAAAACTTATGCTACGAACAGAAATGCCTGCGGCCACACGAATAGTGAAACTTAAGAAAACTGAAGGCAAGCTTTTCAATCTACCCTCTTATTTATTACAGCAAAAAACAAAACAAATATGTTCTCAAACTAAGTTTAACCAAAAAGATTTTAAGCTGACAAGCACGACAACAGTTATGAGCCGAAAATAAAAACTGGAAAACATAATTCTTAGGAAAAGTGATAGTGTAAACAACCACACAAAAAAGAACCTCACAGTAAATTATAGTGTTACACAGTGTAGAAGAAAAATATTTTTCAAGGCAAGGCCATGTAAGAAAAACATGTCAAAGATATAAATTTTCCAAGAAAATGCAAGAAATCAAGGAAAACAGTTGAACGGAATTAACAGAAAAGGAGAAATTAAGTTGAGAAATTAAGAAACAGCATTTCGCTGATAAAATACCTCATACTTTAAAAATAAATTTATTTATATATTTATTTATAGACGCCAAAATTAAAGCTAACCGAAATTAAGCTTCACCCTCTTAAGCACACAATCCTTAAAAGCAAACGCTTTTAGTTGCTCCTCATAAAACGTTTAGATTGAAGTTAACAAATTGATATTCCCCCCCTCCTCCTTTTTAATATTTTTCTCACAATTATTCTGCCTACTATTGCCAAACTTTAATTAAATTATTATTGTTGTTAAACAAACGCAGACCCCAAAAACACCACAAAACTAAATGCTTTCTTTTTTATACTCCGCAATTACTGCCAGCCGACATATTGAAATATCCTCAGAGTTCAAACGAGATCTCAAATGTTAATAAGATAAAACTACAAATAAATGGGCTCAGAAACAAAACAGCAAATATAGACATAAAAACAAAACGATTTTGTGGAATTTTATTATTAATAACCGTTATTTATGGCAAAACATAAACAAGAATTAATTTTAAAAATGTACAGCAAAAAAAAATTTGCTTTCATTTTCACTCTCCTTTCGAAAGCTTCACACGGAGGCTCGTTTGCTTTGCATGTAAATTGTGTGCGTTTTACTCCAGCCACTTTAAATGAACAGCTATTACATCTTCAACATTTTGTTTTTGCTTTTTTTTGGAAGTTGTTTTCCTCAGTCACATGGAGGTGTTTGTTTATTTATATATATTTTATTTTTTCGTGTAAAAAAAATCAGGTTGAAGAAAACTTTAGCAGTTTTGGAATAATTTCTGTTTAAATTTTCACAAAATTTACAGCAAAATAAAATGGTTTGCATTTATTATGAAACATTAGCTGCTGTAGTCATGAAAAATTAATTTGTATTTTAACTACACCTTAAGAAATCTTTGCCTGGAAATTTTATTTTAAACTACAACACCTAATGTGCTTCACTATCCCCATTCTCATAAAATAAAAATAACATTTATAAGGAAGTTACAAATTTCTTTGTATAGTGTCTATGAACACTTAACTTCAAGTTGAAAAAGCCTCTCTATTATAGTAACACGGATAAGAGGAAATTTAAAATTACATTGTATGGAAGTTGAACGTCCACCCACTTTCTAAACCATCAAGATTCCCTCTAAATATGCACTAAGTTTTCGTATCAAGCCACTGAGGGGTTTACTGGTGGTGATGTGCTCTAACAGGATTATTATTAATTACAGTCGAATCCGCTTTAGCGCAACACGCTTTACTGAAAAAATCGGATTACTGAAAACGATACAAATCCCCGCACTGATTGTAAACGCAACTAGTCTTAATCACTTCGCTTTAGCGAAACATCGCTTTACTGAAAATATCGTATTACTGACTACCAAAAGCAAGCCCACAACTACGTTTTGTATGAAACTTACTTCGCTTTAATGAAAAAATAAACAATGACAAATTTATTTATTAGAAATCGATTGCATAACTTAAGGCTGAAACAACTGTGCATGTTTTGTCCGTTAAATAGCAAAATGTATTTGTCCTTTTCGCTCTTACGTACTTTATTGTATATTTCTATTATATTGTCAATGCAAGTGGCTAGACATTCTCCAGGAATTCGTTTTACTGATTTTAAGCAGTACGCTTAACTGTAACAAATTTCAGTAATCCGAACTACGTTTTAGAGAAAAAATCGGATAACTGAAAGAAAAAAATTGGGTTTTGGTTATTTCCAGTAAAGCGGAGTCAACTGTACATTTTTTGGTACGGAGTATCTTTTTCTACAAAACTTTGCTAGATATTACACATGGTTGTAAGAGTTATCTTCATTAAATTTTTTGTGGTACACTTTTCAGTATCTAATTGTTTTGCTCATATAACTGAATTATATATAATTTGTAAGGTATTTTTGCAGAGATATGCACAATATATATTTTGTTAAGATCTAATCTTAGAAAAACAAAAACCACTTTTAGGCTTGCTTGAAAAGGGACTTCAAAATATTTGTTGCGCTGTTTTTTTTTTTAATACATATAGGGCATAACATTTTTCCCCAAAATCTCATTTCTTCTTTTTCTCTTTTTGTCTATCCGCATCCAATTTTTCGAGTAAAATAATTTTTATCCAGGCAAAGTTTACAAGATTAGTCACATCCTGCGTGCACTGCCCACGTAAAACCAAATCGCTTTTGTCTATGTTCTTATAAGTCTTCAAACATGAAAAAAATAAGCATTTCGCAAAAATCAGCCACATCGCATTGAAGTTCTATCTATTATATGTTAGATACTCCTGCCCTAAAAGCATGCAATACTTTTTGTAACAAGAAACACTTTTGTAACACTTTTCGAAAATTCAAAATTTTCATCCTGCTCTGAAAATTGCCGAACGATGTTTCATTTTTTAAACGAAAGAAGAGCTTTGAGGAAAGTGGAGCTTCGATGTTTTTTTTTTCATGAAACTAAAATATGAGTTCATTTCTAAAGGCCTATCGGCTTAAGAATTTGAGCTGTTCTCCCAATTTTTTTTTGTTTTGTTGAAATACTTTACAAACTAAATTTGCAAAGTATTTGGTGCACATATGCCGACCGGGTGACTAAAACCATATAACGGCGATGTTATTAACCCGTATTTTCTTCCGTTACTGTGACTGACTGCATGCCATCACATTAGCAACGTAGTTAACCACGGAAAATTCCTCAGAAGACCTGTAAATCTATACAGTTATCTGAGGTGTTGAAATTAACTAGTGCGAGCGAGACGCAAAACTCTCGAAAGAGAATAAACAATCAGTGGTCTGGCTGCACTTAAAAAGTAATTGCCAACGAGGCTTGATGTTGACTGACGCAGAACTGCTTTTTTTGGAAGTTCCTTATGGGACGATGCGGAGGTACCCCGGTAAAAAACGTCCGTAACGTAAAATTTTTTTTGTTTCTAAATGAATGTTTAAGACGTATGAGTAATACGATTCCATACAAACAAATATTAATCATACGCAGCCGTGCCGTGACACAATTCAATTTCGTTTTGGGAACAAAATTGATTCTGTATTTTCTTGGGTCGGCGAAAAAAAAATCATAATAAAAAATGTATATCCGAATAATTATTTTCTTTATACCTCGATTGGAATTTAAAATTTATATATTTATAATAGGGAACTTCGTGCCTATCCGGTGTCCCACGACACACATCTTTTTTTTTTTTTTTGTTTACAAAAAATCCTATATATTTTTTAAATTAAAATGCAATATTTAAGGAAAACCTAAGATGGATAATTCATATCTGAATACTTCTTTACAAAACTGCAACGATTGATACTTTAAATTAAGTGGTCGAAAAGTGGGGGCTTGGACACCAAAATCCCTGAGGACTTAATAATGCTTAAACAGCGTCCATTAGGGCATTTGGGGGTGTAACGAATATTTTTTTTCTTTAATCATTAATATGTAGTAATTAAATTACAGTCATTCCTACTAAAAACTTATAAAAAAAATTATTTATTTGGTTTTTAAGAAAAACGAGCAGCTTTAAAAATTCAATGTTTATATATTTTTCTTTCCATTGTTTGGCCAAGCTTGAAAAATACCTTAAATCTTGTCATTACACAATTTTTATGACAAGTTTGTCTCTTATTTTTTAATTAAATTATAAGTTTATGAAGCTGTCACAGCTTTTCCTTAACGAGAAATGTATTCGGACAATTTAATTACAAGCCACAAAAATATGTTTAAAGCAATTTCCTGTCAAATATCTAATTATAAAATTAGATTTAAAAAGTAATTCATCAAAAATGGTTTTTTTTTTCTTAAACAGTTTTAATTATTGAATTTCTTCGGGGGTTATTAAAAAAAAAAAAAAAAAAAAGAAGCATTTTATCATGAACAAATTAAAGAGCCAAGTCTTTAAATAACCAAGACTGTAACCCCTCGAGCAATAAAATATATTTTAAGTTTCAACCACTCTTAGTAGGCATTTGCATTACGAAAGATTGCTGGGCGACAAAAGAAAGGCAAATACTTTAAATTCATTTTGTTTTCTTATGGTTAATTTTAAAATTGATATTATAAGACAGCACAGATTGACATATAAAATCTAAAATGACTGTGTGTGATGTTGTGTTTAAATAAAAACAATTAAATTTCTTTAATCTATACACTTATTTGGTTGAGAATAAAACTTTATTTGTTCTACAACTTATTATTAAGATTTGCCTTTCGCAATTAAACTTTGTTGCAGAAATGAAATTTCAGAAATCAACCATTAACCCTTTAACAAGTTAAAGGATACTGCTGAAATCAAATTTATTAATTAACAGAGAAATGTAGCCATCCTTAGAAAAATATGTGGGTGTGTGTGTGCAATTAGGCCTTTTCATAAGTATATTTCCCAGTATTTACTTATTTAATTAACAGAAATATGTTGGTTTGCTGTAAGCTGCTTATAAACCCCAAAAATATGCTTCAATTTCTGTGCTAAATATGTATAATACTTGAATTTAAGCCTGATAAAAGATATGCTACGCAGTCTAAAGCCCCAAAAAGTTTGCCATGACTATTGGAAACTTGTGGAAAATCCCCTTGCAAAATAAGAGAAAATGTCCAGTTGTTGTTATAATTTAGTTTTTAATCGTTTCTGTGATTTTGTACAGTTTCATAGATAATGAACTTCCATTCATGAATTCAATGTAAAAATGTATGTAATGCCGCCTAAAAGCAGGCAGAAGTTGGCTGCTGTTGCTTCAAATAATGAAATTGTTTTCGGCATTTGTTGTAGTTATTTCTTGCTGACGAGGATGCTTTCTTTTTTTCTAAGTTTTGTTTTTATTCTAATATTTATTTTATGTATTTTTTGCTTTATTTTATACCATCTACAGCTTCTTTAGCTTAATGCACATGAAGAAGTAAAATAAGATAAAAACTGTGGTATATAAAAAAACAAGATGCCTGCTCATGTTAAATAAATCTATATGCTCAATATCTATTAGCACAACCCTGTGCAAAATATGGGAAAACCTAAAAGAAATTTAAAACATCAAAGCCGGCTCTATAGTAACCTACAGCTAAGGCAGAATGTACATAAATTAAAACATTCCTTTGGGACATACAAAGGGAATCACAAACACGTAATTAGCATACTTTTAGGCAGATCTGTTTTTGCATAACAAGCAGATTGTACCAAAAAGGTATATTATACATATTATATGTAACCTTTATCGGTTTTAAGGTTATTTCTTTTGAAGCGGCAAGTTTTCAGATTCTTGAGAAAATGTTTTAAAAATAAATTATTTGATTGATTGATTTTGACATTTTCGATTAGCATAAAGACAGGCAAATATTTTCATGTTTTAAAGAAATATCAGCGTTTTTAACATTCTGTCGTGTTTGTTTGTGACATAAATATGATATTTTTATTGCACCACTAGTCTATATATCAGTTTACATATATATAAAACAAAAGAAAAACAAATCTTTATGCACACACTAACTCACATACACATTTTTAAACTCTACACACTCTTTTGCTGAAACCTTAATATAGTATAACAATTCGTATTTATTTCCAAATATTTCATAAAAACAAACCCATAATAATGAAAATCAAACAAGTTTAAAACCATAAAAATAAAACTAATTTTTATGTGAACTTCTTATCGAAAGTAAACAAAAAATTCAATGCAATAAAATAATATTGTGTATAGAAGCAAACATCTACAAGTAAAAAAAAAAAAGAAATTATTGTAAATTTGCTGCCGAACTTCAAAGGATATGATACCAAATAAAACCCCAATGAAATGTTTATACAGAAATGTTTACTTTATCTACATGAATTTATTATGTAAACATTTCTCAGAATTTAAATGGGATAAATTAAATTTTTTTTAAATAAAATCGTTTAATCTTCTATCTTTTGTCGTGTGTAAAACTGTGCCAGGAAATTTCGTGCCATAACTAATAGAAATGAAAAAGGTTGGCAAAAAAATATACTTAAAATTTTTATTTATTAAGGACATAAAAACAATCCTCAATTATGAATGACGACATCGTCATCTCACTAACACGACAGTAAATTGTTGTCACTTGTCTACTCTTTGTGGACAGCAAATAACTCTTAATCTATCAATATGTTTTTTTCTTGGACCAGCACTCAGGGGATAACCCCTGCATATGCAGTACATTGCGCCGGAACTGAAAACGAGGGCATAGTATTGAGGGGACAGATGAGGAAAGATGATTTCAATCTTTTTACTTCGCCGGCTAATTTTTTGCTACAGGACCGGCGAAGGAGGGTGCTGTTACTCTGTTTTTTAGTACATGACAGTGTCAGTCGCTGTCAATTATAGGCTTTAGAAAATATTGAGATATTCGTCAATAGTAATTAATTGTTGTCGACAATTAGTAGAAAAGTAATAATTTTTTGCTGTCGAGTTGAAGTGACGTCGATGTCATCATTCGTAATAGTGGGGAATATTAATTTCAATTGATTATAATCAAAATAAAAAAGAATTCCATTTTAGTTTCAACAAAACATGATCGGACATGCTCTCGTCAAAACTATGCATGACTTGTGAGTTTTCAATTTTTACAGTAGCGGTAAAAAAATCTAAAATATAAACTTTTATTATGATGTAAGTGTACATGTTTCGTCCTTAGCACAATCAACTGAATTAGACAGTGACCAGCCAATTTAATCTCTGGTGACCATCCCTCTTAAGAAGACGTCGATGTTGTCATTCGTAATAGTGGGGAATATCAATTTTTGATCCCATGCAGCTTTCAATTGGTTATAATCAAAATAACAAAGAATTCCATTTTGGTTTCAACAAAACATGATCAGGCATGCTCTCGTCAAAACTGTGCATGACTTGTAATTTTTCAATTTTTACACTAGCGGTAAAAAAGTCTAAAATATAAATTTTTATTATGATATAAGTGTACATTTTTCGTCCTTAGCACAATCAACCAAATTAGACAGTGACCAGCCAATTTAATCTCAGGTGACCATACCGCTTAAGAATTACTTATTATTTCACATACTCAACTACAAATTTAAAAACTAAAATTTATTGATCCAGTATTTTAATTTTAAGAGATTAATATCTATTTTTTTCTTGAGCTGTAACAAGAAATTGATATAGACAGATAATTACACTGGTGATCAATTGATCCTTCTCTGATAGCAGCGACATGTAATATTGTGGCTCTTATCTTTCTCTGACGCTTCTTACATTCATTTTTTTTATTTCACAACATTTATTTTACCCTTTTTATTATTTATATATTACGTTTGCACAAGCCACACAAAAGTGAGGAAATATTGGAATAAACAGAATTTCTGTAGAAAATAATTGACCTTTCGCTTAAATAAACGCACTATATTTATTTATATTAATTTTCTGCAAGTTTTTATGTCAAGCATTAAACTCCTGCTCCCTAAATTGTTTAATTTAACTGTCCGCATTTGCCTTAAAAACCGATTGTCGATTTAACAAACCAATTTATAACCAATTGTAATGGCTTATCCACAAAAAAATATATAATAAAATAAAATAAATAAAACTTAATGGAAAAAAATCTTGCTTCAAATTTTCATTAGATATTTTAATGAAAAATTTTATACAACATTTCGTTCTTAATCAGCAATTAACCCAACCAGTTGATTGGTTTATGGTGGCATTTCAACTCTTGCAATAACAGTCGTTCGGGTTATTTTCCATTTATTTCTTGCAAACAAATTCCTGTATATATTTTTTCTCTTTCCATTTTTCACTATACAAGTGCACGAAACCAATAAGAACTTTGTGTAATTATAATTTAAATTAAGGCAAACAAAAAAAAAACCCGAGCAATCCACAAGGCGTTTTTGCTGAACATTTACCACCAGTTCATGAGAAATTAAAAGAAAAGAGCACACACACGCACACAAACTACGAGATAATGTGCAAACATCGCAAAGTGTACAATTCCATTTTAATAATGATAATTAGCTTTTCAATATCCTCTTCTTAACAATTAAAATATTTTAAAAACTATTAATGATAATTTATTAAGAAACATAAAACGTTTATGCTTTTAGTTATAAGTATTTCTTTTATAATTTGCTGGATTAAATGAAGTGGCTGGTTGAGCGAGAAGTAAAGAGGAATTAGTATCAGCCGGAGGTGATTTTTATAAATATTATTGATATTTGAGAAAAAAAATTTAAACATAACACAGATTTAAAATCTTGTTTTTGTTTTAAATGTAGTTAATCGAAAGAACGATATGTAGTGACGTCATGGCATAGGCCATTCATCAATTTACATTTCATCCTCTTCAAAGTAGTCTCACCCTGATCTGCTCTTTCAGGCATGTCCTTCAGCGATTCAGTTTTTATCTCCTCAATTGTAGCAAAACAAGGCCCCTTCATGGGGTCTCTGAAATTTCAAGAATACGAAAAAGTCACCGGAATATTTTTATTTTCAAAATTCGGAACGAACTCTACTGCTTTAACGCTTCGTGTCCAAAATTTCTGAAGAAAATTGCTTGACACAAGCCAACCAAGTCATTCTCAGAAACTTCTCTAATAGCGACTTGACATTTTCATTGACTGACTACTGAAGTACTGGGGCGACCCTGATGATCGTCCCAGAAAATCGCCGAACACGCAAAACACTTCTATCTTTTATGATTCTCATGTTCGAGATGAGTGTGGCAATATTAAAAGACAATAACACTAACAAAAATCATCTTATTTTTTGAACACACCTCGTAATACAATATTTTCAAGAACTTTTAGTAATTTGCTGACTCGGTATACTGCTCTATGGAAATGCCCATAGTAAAGGTACTCCAGAACGTACTGCAACGCAAGGGCACCATAATATCTTTCGTTCATTTATCGCCCGTTTATTTCGTAAAACTTTTACTGAAGCAGCATATATGCAGTTTTGTTTAATGTACACATTTCGTAAACATTCCACTTGCATAATTTCACTAACACAAACGCACTATTAAACGACATTTAATATGCGTATGCAAATATGTGAACTTATTCTCCTCTACATCCATGATCTTTTATTTTTCGCAATAATTTTTATTAACAAATACCTTAAAATATGGGAAATGTGCTTTCGTGTGCATGCTGAAATACTTTAATTATCACACATAAGAGTCTGAAGGTTGCACAGGGCTGTTCTATACCATAAAATAATAGTATTTTTCGCTTATATAGAGTATTTAAAGTAAAAAAATATATTTCATTAGAATGCGTTGTTTAGCTGCTTTAACTAAACGAAATAAATTGCTTTCCATTCTCCGCTTGTGTTTTAAACGCCTTCAGCCTAGGCAGCACTTTTTTACTAACTCTAAATTCTGTATGTTATTTAAAGATCTCGCCTTCATTTGCCTTGGCTCTAATACATAAACATGTTTTAATCTTTTTCCACTAAACATTATGTTTTACATGCACACAAAGACAAAACACGTGTTAACAGATTTGCTACAAGTGCATAAAAGCACTTATTTAGTTAGCCGCAAAAGTAGGCAACAGTTTGTGTATTAAAGATGCATTAAAATATTATTTAAATAGCTTTCAAAAGCAAACTAAAGAAAAAGAGAAAATGCAATAAAGTAAGCAGCAAAAGTGAGACAGACAGACGAGTATTGAAAAAAATATATGTAATTTATTTCCACTTGAACAAATTTACTTTATTTTATGCTCTCATATCAATTGCATACTTGTCAGGTCTAACAAGAAAAGCCTTGCCGTTTATTAAGAAAATCAATAATTTGTAATATTTAAAATTTCTGTTAAATCATACTGATGATATACAATATTTATATGACCTTAAATGGTTTTCAATTTGAAAGAATTTAAACATCACTTGTCTGTTGCCTACTTAAAGGCTTAAAGAAGAATAATTTACGGTTTGTAAGAATATATTTGTTAATATGCATGGCTTTGTTATATGACGTTTCAATATTGAATTTCAAACAGATTATGATGTTATCATGTATGGCATGAATTATTGCAGGATATTTCAATAAAAAGGTCAACAAGGAATGTAAGAAATATGTTAGCAAAGCGGGCTATATAATATGTAGAAAGCATAAATCTTAAATGAGTACTGAGTTAGATTCGAAATGTCAATAGGTAAAAGGTTTTTTTTCAGTAATATTCAAGGTAAAGTATAGTTGTCTACTTGAATAAAAAAAAATAACAACAGATTTAACACATACTGCCATTGGCCTGATGTAAATTTCTTAGAAATTAAATTTTAATACATCAAGTTTTTTGTAGGGTATTTAATTAAAATGCAAGTCTTATGGGGTAAATATTTGTTGGTAGCCCCTGTAAGTATGCCAGTGTTATTTAATTTTTCTTTGAATATTTCCACGTTTTCTGTAAAACTGATTATGCTTGTAATACATTCGACCGGACTTGAATTTTTTGATTAACTGAAAATTTTTTAAACGCTACGCCAATCGTTCTTAACATTTGTATGTGTTTTTATTTAATAATATAAATTCAAGCCATAGAAAATTATTGGATGATTTATTCATATATATTATTTTTAAATATTGGAAATATTGTTTTTTTAAACACAACCCGCGAAACGAATTTAGGCTGTACTAAAAGAGAGCAGCATTAATTTTACATATTTTTTCTAAATTTATAAAATACAAAATAAAATAATGTTGAAAACTAATTTCTTCATCGCCTAATGATATGCAATATATTTAATTATTTCCATATTCATGATATTTAGACTCATACACAAATAAATTACGTTCACTCAACGTACACAATGACTCTGTGCATGATTTTTAAAGCATGATTTTCAGTGTTTGTAGGGGAACAATATCGAGAAAAAAACACATTTTATTTTCTTCATATTTTCTTTACACATATTCGTCTTCTTGTCATGTTGCCTCATTTTGGTTTTTTATTTAAATAAAAATACATATTTAAATTTTGCATTGCTCTATAAAATCTCAAATTCAAATAGAAAATTCAAAAAAAAAATCAACCCGAAAAAAACATGAAAATATCATTGTATGAATGTCTGAGTTCTAAGAAAGTTTAAAAATTAAAAGTGATTTTTAAATCATGACTTGTCTAGAGATTTTCTAAAAGCAAAATTTAGTTTGTGGGTGGACAAATTTAAATATTTTCATTTTTTACTTGGCCACTCAGGGGATGAACCCTATTCATACAATGCACTTTATAGAAACCATGAAACTAAAGAATCATATTAAGAGTTCATATGGGAAAAGAAAAGAAGATATAGAATTTGCTGTAGCTATTGTAATTCTCATTGTGTCAACAAATTTTTTGATACAGTAACCTCCACTTTCATGAAAACTCAATTTACATTTGAAGCATATTTTAAGGCAAGTTTTGTATAGAAATTTATTTCAAACATGTCAAGCTATATTATATGCACAAATTAAGGATTTATTAAGCACCTTCAATTCCCTTATATTTCAATTATTTGTTAGTTTCCTAATCATCTCCTTGGAACGAATAATACGCACGTGTGGCTGAAGTTGGCTATAATAGAAAAAGTTATACCCACATTAATAAGAAGCATTTATATTGTGGTTTTCTTTTCTTGGCTGCCTTACGGAACCTTTTTGTTGTGTTCAATGTGTCAAATATTGCCTCCACCAAGAAACTTTTCTTTCTTTAAGCAAAGTTTTCAATTTATGGTTTATTATATTTTTTAATAAGTTTTTGAGGGAATATTAATGTTTGTGTTGCTACTTAAAAAAAATAAATTCAGCTTTTAATCCCTTAAGATTTATTAATTTTTTTTTTTTTTTTTTGCTATGAAACATTTTATGCAATGAAAAGAATATGTTGCCCAATTCTGGGCAGAATATTATTTTAGAATATACAGGCTGCTTTAAACACACTATCACATAGATATAATTTGATCACATACATTGCAAAAGATAAATTTCATTGCCATCGTTTAGTTGGACTCTAGGAATCTATTTAAATTTCTCTTACTGGTAAAGGGTGTTTTTTATGAAGTTTTTTTTTATACGAATCACTCTGTTGTCTGACAGCTGGTTTGACAGTTTAAAGTGACGTCCCTACTCAGTATTGTTTGGCAAATCATCATGAACAGGTTAACTCCAGAACAACGCTTCCAAATCGTGGAAATTTATTTTCAAAAACAGTGTTCAATTAAAAATGTTTATGCGCTTTTTTACCGCAAAATTCTCTTCACTGATGAGTCGCATTTTTGGTTGAATGGATATGTCAACAAGCAAAATTGCCGTATTTGGAGCAAAGATAATCCACACGCCGCTCAAGAATTACCAATTCATCCCGATAAATGTACTGTTTGGTGCGGTCTATGGGCTGGGGGAATCATCGGTCCTTATTTCTTTAAAAATGAGGAAGGACGACGCGTTACCGTGAATGCAAATCGATACAGAATCATGATCAATGAATTTTTGGTGCCAAAACTTCAAGATATGGATGTAAACGAAATGTGGTTTCAACAGGATGGTGCCACTTGTCATACTGCGGGCGAAACAATGGACTTATTGAAAGAACATTTCAACGACAACATTATTTCGAGAAATGGAACGGTGAATTGGCCTCCGCGTTCGTGTGATTTGACGCCACTCGATTATTTTTTGTGGGGATACCGGAAATCATTGGTTTACGTGGATAAACCAGCACGGATTGACGCTTTGGAAACCAGTATTCAACGTGTCATTGTTGAAATACGCCCTTAAATGCTTGAAAAGGTGGTCGAAAATTGGACCTCCAGAATGACCTTTGTGCAAAATAGTCGTGGTGGCCATAAGCCCGAAATTATATTTAAATGTTAAATGACAAGAAATTATCTACCAAATAAAAAATTTTTTTTTGGCCATTTCATAATTTGGCATGTGTTTTATTTAAATTTCAAATCAGCAAGCTCTTATAAAAACACCCTTTAATTTTCACTACGTTACGCTTTATAAACAGTAGGACTAGCCGGTGCTCAAAATTCGGCCACTGGACATTTACTATTAAAATAAATCCTTATGCGTTTGTTTCTTCAAGTTACAGCTACTGGAATTTAAGAAGAAAAAAAATCCCTTAATATTTTTCTACAAACTTTTCAAGTTTTGTATGTTAGAAAGACTTTTTTATAATTTTCAATTTTTTATATTTTCAAATTTAAACCTATTTTTTACTATTTGTATGCAACAGTTTAAGAAAAATATTTATATTGCGCATATCTGCATAAAAGTACCTTTTATGCCATTCATGTTTCATTAATATTGGTGAGCCATGAGATATTCAAAAGTGTACCACAAAAAAATAAGTGGCGTTTTAAGTACGTACATTCGTTTAGCATTTTTTTATGTTAATATTTAGCATGCTTGCATATGATAGTCATAAAAGTGATTTTCCGCTGTCGAAAATAATAGATCAAATAATTTCCATAAAATTTTGTGTAACAATTAAATGTGTTTAAAACCAATTAAAATATTGCCAGTAGCATACGCTGGCTGTACTCTGATGTTGATTTCTTTTCTGTAAAAGAGTGTAACATTTTGTGCACTTTTTATGGAAAAATGGCACTATTATATATTTTGAAAATATTGAATTTATTAGAAAATAAGCTGTCATCCCTTAGGAAGATTAGTTTGTGTCTTAAAACTCCGCTTAACTGCAAATTTTAAGAAATAAAGTGAAACAATGTTACATGTTTTCCAGAAAAGAAAACACCATGAGTCTAGTATATATGTGGGATATATGAATAAATAAATATTTTTAGAACAAAATCAAATTTTCCCAAATTTTTTGAACAGACCTCGTATTTCTTATATACGTTTCATGGATATGTATATGGCAATTTTTTAAACATTTTTTAAATTTTGGCCACTTTGCAAAACATTTTTTTCTCATAAAATTTTATAGCATAGGCAAATTGTTGTTGCTAGTAAACTAAAAAATGCTGCATACTTTTGGGTAAATCTCGTTTTTTGTCGTTTTAAAGAAAATTGTAAAATGCGTGGTTTTTAACTGTGTGAAAAGCTTTCTTTGATTAATAAAATTATTTTATTTTATGTCAAACGAAAGCACAGATTTTATTTGATATATTTTTTTTACCACAAACATCTTTGCATATCTATAGCAATAGCAATAAACAAAAAGCCAGCGACATATTGCCAATATTGTCAAGTGTAATTAAGGTGAATAATGAAAATATTTGTTTTTAAACTTCAAATGTAATTTAAGCAACAGCAATTGCTGCCAATTTATTTTGTTTTTTTTTCTTTCTTCTTTATATAAAGAGAAATCTGACAATTTATACCTTCTTGCAAGTGCTCTCATCTCTTAACTTTGCTAGTAATTATCTTCACATACAATTACCCGTACAGCTTAAAAACTGTTGCCTGCCAAGAGGCTGTTTATTATTTTTGTTATTTTATATATATTTTCAAATTTAAAAGGCCTTAAAGTTTGTTTGTTTAGTTGGTATAGTGCAAAAAAAAAACTGTTGCCTATCTTTGGGTACACAATATATTTCGCAAATATTTGTACACAATTTTTTTTTCTGCTCCTTAAATTAACCACAACACAAGCAGCTCAACAACTACAACAAATTGAGGGATTTCTATTGCTTTTTTTCTATCGTTTATTTTTATTACAGTGAACCCTGATAGGAAAACAAATCACATTAAACTTTAGCTTGAGTAGAATATGTAACAACAACATTTTTATCTAAATGAAGTAGATAAAAATAATATTAGCAACAACAATATAAATATTTTATGTATGTATTTGTCTGCCTGTCCGCTTGAGTTAAACAAATAGAAGCAACAACAGTAAAATATTTATACATACAAAAATAAATTTATTTATTTTATGTGTGCGTGTGTATGTGTGCAAGTGTGTATGTAGAGAAAATATGACACCTACGTTATTTATTGAAAAAAATCGTAGAAAGAAACATTTTTAAATGAGCGTATTTTGTCACATATTTTTCACATACTTAATTTGCGCCTTTAAAGATGCTTTAGATGTTTTATTTTTTACGGTTGATTTTTTTTTTAATTTTTTTGGAAATTACTGTGGATACAATATGCAGGCGAACCCATAGAAATACATAGACATTTGCTTTGGAACCACAACCACTTGGATATATAATTTTTTAAATTCTTTTTCTTTGTTTCAGATTTTTTTTTTTTTTTTTTTTTAAATTCAATCAAGATTCTCTAACAAATACACATATTTCAGCTAAAAAAAAATAATTAATCATTTTCTCTAAGATTTATTTATTACGGATTTGTTAGCATTTTGAAAATTTGCTTATTGGAAAATGGAATTTTTTTGCAATTGAATTTTCCGCTTTAGAGAGCAATTTCACTTTTATACAATATTATTTTATACACATATTTCATTAGCATATATTTATGTGTATATAACAATTTACTTTTTTCAAATTTTTTGCTGATATTTTCTTTTCCGTTTGAAATACAAGATTCAACAACTTTTTCTGTGTATATTTGATTTTTGTTGTTGTTTTAATCACTACCACGCTATTATCTTTGAAAACAAACCGCTAGCGTTTCAAATAAATGCGTCCGAACTCGTTGTACCCTTGCGACGTTATGCGCTCTATGATGATTTTCATACGACCATGGACCATGGATTCTTGTTAAATTCAATTGTTGTGTAGGAGAATGTGTGTTTTTTTAGTGTTTTTATTTTATATTTTTCCCATTTGTTGTTCTTGTTATAGTTGCCTTTACTTACTTTTCTTTCAGTATACACACACACACATGTATACACACACAGCCAGCCATTTAAAGCGTTTTCATGTTTGCGTGTATGTATACACAGATGCTCATTCAAATACTTTCTACCTAAAAAGACACACTTATACACACCGTCGCTCTGTTGTGTTGGTGTGGAAAAAGTTGTTAGAGTTTTCCCTTCATCTTGTTTTTTGTTTTGTTTTTGGTTTTTTATTTTGGTTGTAGTTGTTTTCGTATTGTGCAGCTTTAATTTGAAATTCCTGTATCCTGTATGTGCAGAACGCACAATCGAGATTTGATAAAAGTTCTTTTTCGACAAATTTGTCTGTGTGTGTGTAAGCATGACTGTTACAAGCAGCTGATTTTTTGAATTCAAAAAGAAAAGCTTTTGTCAAGTTAGTTTATCTACAATTCCTGCAAAGTAATAAGAATTATGGAAGAGCTTTTTCGCCTGGCAGGTGAACTTGTGGTGGCAACGAAGAAACTGTTGAGATATTTATTTGAAAGAGTGGCACTAGACTCACTAATTTTATTTGAAAAATACATTTTTACTCAAACTATACTCTAGCTCAAATGCTTGAAATAATTGCATATTTCGGTTTATAAAAAAATTAAATAAAAGAACTGAAATTTGTTTTATGCTAGAGTTAATGTCGACGCCGTTGACGGCGTTTCAACGCCGAAAAAGTTGAAATATATTGAACTTTTACGGCGTTGCAACGCGTTGAGATTAACTGCTCTCATACAATTTCATACGATTCAACTTTTTTTGACATTTGACGCCGTCGACGACGTCGACATTAACTCTAGCATTAGTTTTCAATATAAAATAGTTAAACGAAAGATTTATTGCTGGTTTTTGTAAATAAAATAAAAATGTCCGTCTAGGTATTTATATTGAAATAATTTTGTTTTTGTTTCAGCATAAAATCCCAAATGAATATTTTTATTTTATTTACAAAAACAGGCTATTAATTAAATTTTTGTATAGACATACAAAACAATTACGCCAGTATTCAAAAAATTTAAAATGAGTGTGAAATATATTTTAATCAAACTTTTCCATACAAAATTTTCTTAAACAGATTTCAAATACGTTTTATTTTTTTATGAATATGAGGGTTAAAATTCAATTTGAAAAAAATGCTCTCAATATCAAATTTTTAGTTAAGAGACTTTATTGCGAGCAAAAAAACTATAGTCCACTGTGTGGACGCTGTAAGTCGCAAATAATTAAAAAACTCAATTTATCAATATAAACAAAAAAACGATTTGTCGCCTTTCTACTTAGAAATAAGAATTTTTCCAAAAACAATTTGAATTTTTCCAAAAATTATTTAAATTGTGTTATGAAATAATTTTATAGTCGCCCCTATTATGGATGACGACATCGATGTCACATTAACTCGACAGAAAAATAAATTGCTACTTGTAGAGTAGTTGTCGATAACAATTAATTGCTCTTGACAATCGCTTAGTATTCTCTAAGGCATATAATATTGATAGAACATGTCAATAGCAGTCTGTTGCTGACGACAAAGAATAGACAAGGATAATTTCTTTTTTCGTCTTGATGCGACATCGATGTCGTCATTCATAATTAGAGCAATTATAAGACAAACACAAGGAATTAAAGAAATTTTAACGACGTATGTTTTAAGCAATATTCTTATTTAAAAAACACTGTGGAAAATATGTATGATTTTAGGTTTACTAAAAATCCAAAATTCAAAATGCTAAAGGAAAATGCATATGGTGATTTAACTTGACTGCTTTTGTAATAATTTCAAACATATTCCAGTATTAAACAAGAATTAATTTAATACGTTACTTTAATTGCTTAAAACTAGTGAATAAAACTAATGAAATTGCAGCATGACCTTTAAAACTAAATATTTCTTTAGATTAAAATATGGATTGTGCATAAGATTACAAAAAAAAAAAAAAAAAAAAAAAAAAACTGAAATGAATATATTAATCAAAGCTTCCCCTTAAACAATTCATTTGCAAAATTTTCGAATGTTAAATAGCAACAATCGTTAGCGGCATTAGAAGTATCTACTCATCATCAACATCATCATCATCATCAGCACAGCAAATAGCAGCGCAGCAACCACAAGTTGGAATAACAAAAATAGCAACAACAGCATTCTAACAAAGAAAATACGAAAAGGCGGAAAACACTACTGGCGGTAGTGGCTGGTTTTAATATCCACACTTCGAGTACTAATTTCCCACAATACAGTTTAGTGCAAGCACACGCAACTATTTACACTACATATTCATAAATGTACACACAAACACACACACACACTCTTACATACCCACACACTCATGAAAACAAACTTAAATACATATGCCCATTACCCAACAAACACAAAGCAATCAACTTCAATTGATTTGGCTTTGAGACTTATTACACTTTTTTTTTTGATGTGTTAACATCTAAACGCGCGCCTCTAGGGCAGTAAACTATCAGTTTAAATACATACGCAAGTGTAAGTGTAAGAGTTTGTTTGTTCGTTGCTTGGCAGTCGGTATTGAAAGTGATTATTGGGCGATTTTCATATAATTTTCCCACGCGATTTTCTCCGGAAATTCATAGCCGATTTTATTAATTTTTGGATTAAAACGCTAGTGCGGGTTTCGACAAAGAGTTTAGGGCAAAAATTAAGGCGATCCGATATCGGCGAGCGGAGATTTAAGTGTTTTAATTCGGAGTATTAATTTGGAGTAATATTAAAAAAGTGTTTTATGTTGATCTTCGGTGTTGTCTTATGCATAGCAAAGAGAATAGTGACGTGGTTATACGTACATATATAAAAATGAGATAGCAAGACAGCAACGTATGTAGCTTATGTACAAACATAACAATGTATGTATGTACATTTGTCTGTTGCTTTGCATTTTCTTTGTTTTTTGTGGGTTTAATATAAAATAAATAAACAAAAAGGTGTTAACACATCGCCCGTGAGTTCGAACACTGATTGATTTTTTTTGTAGGAGTAGGACCAGCTCTCAGGGGATGACCCCTATATATGCAATGCATTGCGCCGGAACTGAAAACGAGGGGATAGTATTGAGGGGACAGATTAGGAAAGATGAGAAGATAGACAGTTTTTTTTTTGTAGCTATTTCAACCTTTTTACTTCGCCGGCTAATTTTTGCTACAGGGCGGACGAAGGTGGGTGCTGTTACTCTGCTTTTTAGTACATGATAGTGTCAGTCGCTGCCAATTATGTTCAGTGATCAGTGACTATGCCTTCATCATTGAAACAGGCTGGCAACAACTAACACAATCATGCACTAATGCTGAACAGAAGAATTCAACACAATATTTCATGACTCAGTGCGGGATCGAAATCACGACCCTCCGCTTCATAGTCTCGTGTTCTACTACTTCAGCCAACAGCACCCACTTTTGAATTGAAATCGAGATTTATGATAAAAACGGGCTCGCAAGTTTATTAAGGCCATGTTTCTCAATTTAACTTTAAAAGCTGGTAAAACCTGCCAACAGTTTGATATCATATCACATAAAATTTAATATTCCCCCCTATTCTGTATGTATTGGCCAACGTTGCATCAAAACAATATCAAAAGTAGGGCACTTTAGTATTCTTTTCTACAGCAAAGGACAATAACGGCCTCTCGCGATATTCAAGGACTTAGAGACCATTCACAGGCTGCCACAAAGACTAGGTAAGTGTCCTATTTTTGATATCCCCTTGATGTGACGTTGTCAAATGGTTGCATAATAAGGGAAAATATATTGAAATGAATAACAAATTTCATTTTTTTATGGTTGTTTTAATACAAACTCAAAGACAAAAATGTTTAATTTTATATTTACAAAAGTATGCAGTTAGTGCTTGTGTTTGCTGGGCAACCACTCTCACTTATACACTTATAGAGCTTAAGCAATTTTTTTAGAGATTTTAAAGTAATTTGGAGCGAAATTCTTCAACGCTCTCTGTGGGCTACAAACAAAACTACCACTCGAAAATTTTTACGTCCAATAAGTTTCATATAATTTTACGTTCAGAAAAGTGAACAGAGGTACAGTCGAACTTACAGCCGTCAATCTCTGTGTTCCGTTTCTATTTTATAAAAAAAACTCTTGCCTGTAGTAGTTAACACTGAAACTACGACGCCTTTGACGCCATGAGGTTCGAGTCCGCACTCAGTCATGAATATGGTAGCGAATTTTCCTGCTCTGCATTAGTGCATGGTTGTGTTTCTTGCTATTGATCTGTTTTAATGAAGAAGGCATACCACTGATCGCTGTACATTACCTACAGCGATTGACACTATAATTTCCTAAGGAGCGCTTTACAACTTCGTCGGTACCACAGCGAAAATTCTTCGGCAAAGTAAAGTATTAAGTGGGTACAAAAAATTATATATCTTCTCATCGCTCTTCAACTGTCCCAAGTGTTGGTCCAAGTAAAAAATTCAAGGAGTTAATTTCACATTTATTTCTGTCATTCCAGCTAAATATTTAACTTTGATGGTACTCAAACATTTACAATTTACAATTTAATTTATATTAATTTAATTTATTTATATACTCTGCTTAAATAGTCTGTAAGGAAATTGTCCATAGACTAATTTAAGTAAACAAATGACCGCGATAAGATCGCTACTAAAAACTAACATTTCAATTGATATTTTCTGCATGTCTTAACATGCATTTTGTTATTAATTTTAAGGCTTGTTTTAATCCGAAGTATTTACGCTATTCCTATGAATCGCTAAAATATTTTTTAACAATTTTTTCCTATTTAAAATAACAAAGATCTTTTAACTTTTTGTTTTATACATTTTCAGTATCATGTCCTTGCCATTACGGTCATTCCCTGTTTCCACACACACACACACGTGAGTACATTCATACATACAAAAAGAAATATTAACACTCTCTTAGAAACACATAAAGTTTACAAGTGTTTGAATATTTTGCCTTGGCACTCAACTACAACCAGCCAACGGCTAAAACACTTAAAGCTCAAGCACAAATTTATAGAGTAAGTACTCGGGCTACAAGATATGTTGGGTACTTTTTTTTTAATATTGTCTTACCAGCAGACGAAACTGAAAATCAGTTCGACCGGTCTTTGTGCTGAACGCAACAAAAGTCACGGCAGGGCATCGAATCCACTATCGGTGGTCTAATAGGTTATTATCCATAATTTTCACTTGTCCTAAAAATATATATCAAATAATTTGCACCAAACTTTGTACAAAAGAAAAATAATAATTTTTTCTGTCTTGTCCTCCGAATTAGAAAAATGTATAGCGGTGATATGAATGATGCAACAGATAGAAATAATGCCACATGTCCTGGACACCGCAGCATATTACCAACTGACGAAAATGCTGTGTGGAACACGAGACTATGAAGCAGATGGTCCTGAGTTCGAGCACGCGCTAAGTCATGAAATATTGTGTTGAATTCTTCTGATCAGCGTTAGTGCGTGGTTGTGTTAGTTGTTGCCAGCCTGTTTCAATGATGAAGGCATAGTCACTGGTCACTGAACATAATTGGCAGCGACTGACACTATCATTTTTTTCTTTTTTTTTAGGAGTAGGACCAGCACTCAGGGGATGACCCCAACATATGCCATACATTGCGCCGGGACTGAAAACGAGGGGATAGTATTGAGGGGACAGATTAGGAAAGATGAGACGATAGACAGTTTTTTTTTTTTTTTTGTAGCTATTTCAACCTTTTTTACTTCGCCGGTAATTTTTGCTACAGGGTCGACGATGGCGACTGCTTTTAGTACACGATAGTGTCAGTCGCTGCCAATTATGTTCAGTGACCAGTGACTATGCCTTCATCATTGAAACAGGCTGGCAACAACTAACACAACCACGCACTAACGCTGATCAGAAGAATTCAACACAATATTTCATGACTCAGCGCGGGCTCGAACTCAGGACCCTCCGCTTCATAGTCTCGTGTTCTACTACTTCGGCCAACAACACCCATGTACTAAAAAGCAGAGTAACAGCAGCATCCTCCTTCGTCGGCCCTGTAGCAAAAATTAGCCGGCAAAAAGGTTGAAATAGCTACAAAAAAAACCTGTCTATCTTCTCATCTTTCCTAATCCGTCCCCTCGTTTTCAGTTCCGGCGCAATGCATTGCATATATAGGGGTCATCCCCTGAGTGCTGGTCCAAGATAAAAAATAAAAAAAAATCTCTATCCAGAGAAACGACAATTACAAACCATTTTTAAATAAAAATTTTATATACAAAAACTTACAAATTTAATATAAAATTTTAAATGCAGTCTTTGTGGTACATTATTCAACACATGCTCAATAAAAGGACACAGTTTGCTCTTGGTAATGTGCTGCTGATGCTAAAGCACAAGTTTAAGTACTTTTTTTCTTTCGTAAAGGTAATGCATATGAGTGTTTTACAATGAATAACGAAAAGAATGAATAGGAATGTTCACAAAAAAACATCAACAAATTCAACAAGAAAGAACATGAGGAGAAGGAGAAGAGAACAGCAACAACATCGTCGACAACAAGAGGGAAAAACTCAAACACTTTGAAAATGTTAAGAAGGAAATTTACTGTTGAAAATGAATGTATAGGCCAAGGATAATTTGTTTAATAATTTCCTTCTCACTTCTCTATATTTCCCTTGAACATCTTCAGCCAGGGCAGCGTTAAAAGAGCCAGAGAGCATACAATATGAATTATATTGCACTAAGTGAGAAAACATGAAGAGAGCAAATATTTTTGGCTTGAGTGAATTGTGTTTAACATCTTATTAAGTTGACTTTAAATTGTTTTTGTATATCATGTAATATGTTCTTGCTGGCTGTGCTGTATGTAGTTTTTAACTATGTAAACATATTCCACACCGCACACATGCACACACACATACTCACACACACTCAAACGACATTGAACTGTTGTAAACGCTAAAGTAAAAGAAGAACTCATTCATTCATTCATACGCTCTTCAATATAACGAAATGATAAAAGTGTTCTAGCATACTTTTACATCTAAGTAGACATTAATGAAATGTTGCATATGTTTAGGCATGGCAAAAAAAAATTTGTATTTATTATTAAATTATTAAAATAAAAAGTGAAAGAGACAGAGTAGGTGGGCTTTTGAGCAGACATTAGCAAACGAAAGACATTGAAATAAAGCTGCTCATCTTAATGCTAGCCCAAGTGGATGGGGAATACAAATTTGCATAGACTTTTAAATTATTATGACATTACCCATTAAAATAACACATGAATTTTATACATTTAAACGATTACACACACACACACACCGAAGTACGAGTAGGTATGCATGACTACAGAGGAAATCTAAATAATTTAATTGCAATTATTGCTAGAGAACAATTTTAATAAGAAAATAATGTTGAACATTTCCACTACAAGTAATAAAATATGAGATCGAGATGATAATCTTTCAAACTGGATTTTATTGCTCTTGAAAATATTATTTAACCAACATGTTTTGTGTATCAATACTATAATAGTTAGAATGATAGATCTTCCCATGGATCATTCACCAACCGAAGAATGCATAAAAATGTGACGGTGCGGGGTGATTATGTCATAAGCAAGCAATTAGGAAGATTGTAAAGAAGTTTGAAGAGGCTGGAAGCATTACAGATGGGGTCAGGTCAGGTCTGTACATGATCGCTATGTGCCCTTTGCCGAAAATATTGCTTCTGCTAGTGAAATTGTGGTGAATAACCCAAATTGTTGTCCCATGGTGTTCGTTACAATTTGATTTACCTAACGGCTAAATAAAGAAATTATCTTTTATTTGCATTTAAATTCATTCGAAGGACCTTGGAAGCCTGAATAAAAGAAACTACAACAAAAGTATAATAAGAAGAGGTCGACAAAAATTCTCGCATATCTAACGGCTCATTACGGCAAAGGATTTTTTTGATGTGTTAACATCTATACGCGCGCCTCTAGGGCAGTAAACTATCAGTTTCAATACATACGCAAGTGTAAGTTTGTTTGTTTGTTGTTGTTGCTTGGCAGTCGGTATTGAAAGTGATTATTGGGCGATTTTCATATAATTTTCCCACGCGATTTCCTCCGGAAATTCATAGCCGATTTTATTAATTTTTGGATTAAAACGCTAGTGCGGGTTTCGACGAAGAGTTTAGGCCAAAAATTAAGGCGATCCGATATCGGCGAGCGGAGCTTTAAGTGTTTTAATTCGGAGTATTAATTTGGAGTAATATTAAAAAAGTGCTTTATGTTGATCTTCGGTTTTGTCTTATGCATAGCAAAGAGAATAGTGACGTGGTTATACGTACATATATAAAAATGAGATAGCAAGACAGCAACGTATGTAGCTTATGTACAAACATAACAATGTATGTATGTACATTTGTCTGTTGCTTTGCATTCTCTTTGTTTTTTGTGGGTTTAATATAAAATAAATAAACAAAAAGGTGTTAACACATCGCCCGTGAGTTCGAACACTCATTGATTTTTTTTTTAGGAGTAGGACCAGCACTCAGGGGATGACCCCTACATATGCAGTGCATTGCGCTGGAACTGGGAAAATAGATTTTGGGAAGGAGGATAAAGGGAGTAGTGTCTGTGGATATTCGATTTGAACCTGCTCAAATTGTAAGTGGCGGGGAAGACATCTGCGGGTAGTTTGTTCCACATACGGACTGTTCGGCCAAAAAACGAATTTTCTCTGTAATGAGTAGTGCGATTCGTTGGAATATCGACCACAAACGCATGCGCTCTTGATGAAAAACGCGTTGACCGTAAGAAAGAAAATGTTTCAGGGATGTACATCAGAGCTCATTTAATGGTTACGTCCACAAGAAAAATTTCCCCATATGGAGCTTGCAGAACACAGAAGAAATTGTAGAAAAAAATTTTATCCAGAAAAATGATACGCATTATGATTTCGAGATCATAGTGCTTCAAGCGCTATGGCGGTATGACAATCGAATTTGTTTGGTCTACAGTTAAAAATTATGAAAGACATTTTTTACGTATTCAAGACGATAGTTTGGCCGGTAGTCATCCTATTTGACTTTCTTGTGGGTCTAAGGAAGTCAAACATTTTACAACCAACGTTTGTGAAGTTATCGATGGGATACTCCCGGAAAAGTGCGAAAAAGTATCCGTAAAGGACATTGAATTTCGTATTTAATAGCAAGATCCAACTATTAGAATGAATTAAAAGTTTCATCAAAAGCATAGTTTTAGGGGTATTACATTTGACTTAAAAGTTTCCTCAAAATCATACTTTTAGGGGTATTTTATTTAACTGTACTTTTGTAATCGAAAAATTGATAAATCGTTATATTTTTGTATTTGAAATGTCATACTTTTGGATAAAAAATTCACAACAATATTTTTAACTAAATAATATACATTTTTGTCGGTTAAACTCATTTACATGTCTATATTTCGTTGGTGCAACAACAAAGTTTGTAATTTTTCTTCACAATATCAGTTAGAATTAACATGGACTTGCAAAGTGCATAGCAAACCAGATATTAAAGACTTTAAGAAATGAACAAAACGTTTTGAGCCATATTTTCAATAAATGCTGCAATTAAAATGTTTAACATTTTCCACAACTTTTAATTTTATAAAAATAAATAGTGAAAAGTTGCTCTTGAATCCACGTTTACTTTTAAATTATGCGGCAACACAATAAGTAATCTTGACTCGTATTGCCTCTAATTTGTCCTTCAAATATTAAATAATTTTGTTTTTCTTTTGCACTCTTTACTCACTTACATGTTAATAAACTTTTAGTTATAAAGTTTTTTACCACCATAATTACATGTCACATTCGCATTTATTTGCAAGAGTGTGTCCTTGACAGGTGAAAAAAAAAAACATTTTATTTAAATTGAAACCTTCTAAATATTATTTGCTCATAAATTTTTAGAAATAAAACTTTTTTTCTATATATTCATTGTTCACGACATGAGGTGTTATTACATATATTTAGTTTTTGGTTGACTTGGACTTTAAAGGAGACCTTAAATAACACTGGCTTACAATTTTTCCACCTTTTTTCATAACTTCGACCAAAAAAGTGTTGCCTCAGTAGATTTTGAAGCCCATTTGTTTTTGATGAGAAATATTTTCGCCATATTGAGGAAACCTACTTCACAGGAAGGAAATTTATTTTGTAGTATATATGTACATATATAATTTTTTGGCTAATGGATTAATTGCTTTAGCATATTTTCATGGTTTTACTTGGTTTATGAGCTGTATAATATAATTCTTTTTTTGCAATTTGGCTTAATATTACGAAGACTGAATAAATAAACAAATTAATAAATATTGTTTGTTAGTATATTTAACGCCTAATTCATAAACAATATTTAAAGCTCATAACGTTCTTATTTGACAAGTTTCCATGCAAAATATGTCCAATAAACATAAAATATTTTTTTATGAATTACGCCTTTCAACCTGTATAATGATGTGATGATAATTCATTGAGTCACAGGACTTAGCGGTGGAAAAAGATGAGAAAAAAATATATAAATAATAAATAAATATATGTATGCGGTAAATAAATATATGGGCATTTCTCCAATGACGAATTGCGACATTCGTACGCATTCAAAGTGAAAAAAACATATGTTAAGACATGATTTTATTTTGATAAGAGACGAACCTATAGCTCTTGATTAACACTATAGTTGGTGCTAAGGTTAACTTTCGCCAATTTTTCGTTTTCAAGATAATTACAAAAAACCAAGACATTCGCACGCGACAAAAACAGAAGTCGCTTTCAAACCAAACAAATCAAACACTGAAATCAGCGAAACTTGAAGGAATTTTTTAACGCGACTTATTATAAACATAATGCACTGGTGTATCTCAATAATGTTTTTTATTTTATTTAAAAATATTAAGAAGTTTGTTTTTTTATTTAATTTTTTATCACTGTCGCACGTTACATGTCGATTGCGACATTTTGTTCCATTATACTTTTTATGTTTATTATTTTACTTTTTATGTATTAAGAAATGCAAAATATGATTATAAATGATTTTTAATATATTCAGTATATTTTATTTTCACAGCAGAAATTATAAACTTAACAACATATCTTCAATAAAGAAAAACAAAAATACTTATATTCATCTAATGTATGTTCCAACAAAAACTGAAACTAACTTAACTGAGAATAGTATTACTAAGATCAGAAAGAGATTTTTTAATGGAATATGCAGTCCTAGCTGCCGCTACCTGTTGGCCATCGCAACAAAACGAATGGAACTGGGATATACCTGGAATGCTTTTCACTTCCTTCCATTTTTCGTCCAACTTATATTGCAGAGACAAATTTTCAATTTGAGCAGATGGCATAAAATGCATTTTGATTCCATTTATGTCGATTTTTGCACATTGATAAAACGATAGTGCATCGGGTAAAAAATCTTTTTAGATTTGGTTGTTTGCCACACTTTTCTTTTAATGACAGCCCCAACTCCATCAACGGCTCCCTTTCCGTGAGAACTAACCTTTCTTTCCATCGTTTGCCGTTGGCTTTATTTTTTTCTCCGTCATTTTTACTCATCTACATTCGAAATTTTTATATTAACATATACAAATAAATATATTTTAGAATTTTTCTTTTTTTATTTTATGCATTTTACACTTACGATGTCGCACGCTTCAAACTTTAAATAAGTGAAGAGAACAAAGCGCTGATCATTTTGCAGCAAATTTTTTTTTTTAATTTGCTATAAAAATGTATATTTGTTACTTGCGTTTGATGCGTTTTGTTCAAATACCTTCGACTCACTGATAAAAAATGTTCTTTTTCAATGTCCCACGCTACAACGAAATATACGGTAAAGCAAAGAAAAAATTTAACGTAATTGGCAATCCCTTCGTTCCTTTTACATATTTCTCATATTCTTTAAATATAAGCTGAGATTTATAAAAGAAAATGTCAATGCATAATGTCTCTCAATAAGATCATTAATCAAAACAAAACAAGCAATAGAAATGTTTAAAACAGAACTTTTGCAATTATTCGACTTTACATTCGAATATTTCAAAATGAGTTATGAATAAATGTAAAATTTGTTTAAATTAGATAAGTTTGATAGATTCTCTAAAAAAATATTTTAAAATAACATACTTTTATAGACCATAAATTTTTTGGCTGTGGTTGACGTTTCTGTGGAAATGCCCATATGCGGTTTTAGGCTACATACAAGATATATAATTTAGATAGAAAAATATGTATGTATTCGCACATATATTCAAAACAAAGTTTTTGCAAGTATATTTAATACGCTCTTTATGAAAATTTAATTGGTTCCATTTTATTTTTTTGTAGGCTAGTGTATTGAATTATTATTTTTCTAAATAGAGAATGAATAAAATGTTTTCATGATTTTCAATTACAAACTAATAATCAATAAAAGAAGGCAAACAATTTTATATAAAACCAAAATATAAATAAATTAATAATTGCGAAAAGAAAAATAACTAATATATTTCCCTATAATATATTTAAATTGAATTTTTTGTAAACAGAAAATTATTGTTGTCATTTCTCTTCATCTTCAAAGGTTTTAAGGGCTACCTGCCGGAAAGTTCCTCAGTTTATTTAGTTTTTAATGTTTTACCATTCCCTTACTTTTCTTTATTTTAAAATTTTTTAATTGTTTTTCCCACATTTCATGAAAAAAAAGGAATTACAAGCAATAGTGCCCTCATTTCTGGCAACAACGCATGGTAAGCTTTCATAAAGCCAAATAACATATCGCACCCTAAATAGAAAAGGGTCACAACTCAAAATACTAACATTTTCAGGAGAGACAAAAAACTGTTCATCGTGCAGAAGCAACACACTTAACATAAAAACAGACAACTGCATTTTTCCAGTTAAAGAAGATAGTGATGTTAAAGAAATTTTTGCAGTAGTTAGAGATGTGTACTCTGAATTAATTTATGGAAAAAAGTCAGTTTTGGAAAATTTTGAGTTGTGACCCTTTTGTATTTAGGGTGCGATATATTTAACTGTTCACTTAAAATAAAATTTTTGTCCCTCACTGTAAGTGCTTTAAAACTAAATTACGCAAACCCTCTCCAACGATTTCACATAAGAATAATTTCAGGCACAAACACACATACATATACACCGTATTTTGTTAGTCACCATATTTCGTTGAATTTACAATTGCATAAGTGAAAATAACAAATTAAAACTGTATAAAAGCATAAGTTTGAAATCCTTTCAAGCTCAACGCATTATATTGACTATTTGTTATGCAGTTCAATTCGCAAAAAGCCCATCTAATTAGTTAACATTTGTTATTAGTTTCAATCTGTATGTGAGCAAAGGATTTGTAATCTTATGCAAGTGTTTATAGTGAAATAATTGCACACAATATCATACACATCTGCTCAAATGGAAAATGCTCACACGCACACCTACTCCGTACGTATGCATGTGTGTAGAGAAATATGTTCTTACGCCTTCTTCTCCTACTCTTTGATTGATCCACAATAAAGTCCTTACAAACTCACTTGCAAGACTGAAGATTATTGGAAGTAAAATGCTCGAGAGTGTTGGTAGTTGTTGTAGTTTTTTTTTTGCTCTTCAGGCTTTTAACAAGTACGTACATTCGGTTGTTTTAATATTGCGAGCAAGAGAAAAGAGGGCTGCAGGTGTTAATGAATGTGTAAGTTTAAGACATTATATGAGTATGTGTGTGTGTGTGTATGTTTTGTCTCGGAGTTATTCTGGCTTAACATTTATAACGAACGAACACAATTTAAATGTTAATTTATGTGAGTGTGCAAATTACTGTTTATTTCATTTATTGCCCCTTTTGTTTTAATGTTTATCCACATGAAATTTGCTACTGAAGCCTGCATGTTTCAATGTGGGCTTTTTCGGGCAATTTTTTTATATATAAAATCGTTAAATTTAAATAAAGATTTTAATTAATTCTAAATATTTCTTGAAATATAAAATATGTGTCAAGTATTTATTTTAATTACAAGCCAATTTCATTAACGTTTTTGTGTTATTATGATAGTTTGTATCAGTTAAAGTTTTGGGTTCGTTAGCGATAGGAGCAAGATAGAGCATTAGAGAAATTATGTCGCTGTAAGACTTTTAAGATAACAAGAGCATTCATGAAATCTTAAATGTTCTTTTAACTTTCCACAGTGTTGTTTAAAGTAGGGTTAGAAAGAAAAATTGTTTTCGTGAATTAAAAAACAAAATTCTGTAAAGAATTAATTTTATCTTCCTACGAAAGAATGATATTTTATTATCGCAAAAGGACGAATGAATGAGAAAAATTCTAATAAATAGTCTATACAGTTCTTGTTTCTAACGGGAATTTATTTTTGTCTTTTAGTTCCAAGAAAAAATTTACTTATGCCATTTTTTCAATTATAATTCAAAAATTTGCATTTAAGCGGATTTTTAAAATAATAATATATTTTCCTCAGCAATGGTAGATTAATTTGTAATAGATTTACTATTTCGAAATGGCATGATGGTGCAGTTTTTCATTAAAAAGTGTAAAATATGTAGCATTATTTTCCAGAAAAGAAATCAACATTAGAGCTCTGCCATTTTTTTAGTTCTGTGAATTTTATTGATAAAAATTGGAAACAATATAAAAAATTAAATTCGTTCTTATTCATAGCAAATATTCCTACTATAGATCTCTGAAGTTGGCTTGGTTTCTGTTCGAATATGCGATTTAAAAGAAAATTTTAATGCTAAATGTACCGTTTCGGATATAAAATTATCATATAAACAATAAAATGTGTCGTTATTGAATTCGCTTGGAAAAGAAAAAAAAAAGAGAAGCATTCTCCGTATTCTATTATAAAATTATTTATTTTAAATATGACAAAACCTTTTAACTTTAATGATCAATTAATTCATTATAATATTTAACAAAATATGTCAAGCGTCACAACATTTTTTATAGTCGAAAAGGCTTTATAGCATTTTGTGACAGCGCATTTGTCCTGTCACAAAATGCCATAATAAAATTTGAGGTTTGGAAAGCCATGCCACAGAACGAAATACACAAAAATGACACAAAATGCCCCTAGTACACACTATTATATTTGCGAGGTTAGACTTAACTTCTCTAGTGCAAACTGCAATTTACTTCAGTTACTTTATTTGTTTTTTGGCTTAGGTACGAGTATGTCTAGATATATGAGGCTGCCTTTTGTTTTATCTTGCCCTAAATAGTAAATTCTTTTCATTCGATATAATTCAACTTACCAGGCAATTATACTCCATAATTCTTTGAAGCTATTTTTTTTTCATTCAAATATGAGCTTATATATTTTATATACTTATTTTAATTTTTATTTTATATACTTTTTATTTTTTATTTTTACTTTACTACTTATTTTAAATTTTTTCATATATTTTCACTTTTTTATAAAACCACTATTTATTTTATCACATTTAATTTTATTAAAGAACACTTAAATATTATCAACGATACTATGAAAATGCTTAGCTTTTCCATATAACATTTTTCTCTATTTTATTTCCTTTCTTTTCTTAAAGCAAATTAGCACACATAAACACTCATACATATGGTTAGATTTATTAGATACACAACAGCCGGCACGAACAAGAAAACAAAAGAAACAACGGAGGCTGCGCCATCAACTTGGCGGCTGCAGCGTAAAAACGAACCGATTTATTAATAATAAAAACACTCCATATGCAAAAACTTAATAACACATGAGTGTAGTAATTGATACTACATAAGGATTTATTATTTTTATAAATATTTAACACTTTTTAATAAATTTATTATAAATTTAACCAAGATGACACAGAAGCACGTACGCGATATCGAAAATTTTCTTATAATTGATCAAAGAATTGAAATGTGAAAAGGATTTGATGAAATTTCTAACGTTTATTTCTCTTAAGCAGAAGACTTAAAAGAGGAAAATGAAAATGTCATAACAAGAGCTTAATTATCAGCGCTGCCAGATGTGACGATTAGCCGTTTGAATTTGAATTGTAACGGCACGGTGGAATTATTTGAGCTATTTAGATTGTGAAAGTTATCCAATTCTGTTCCTGTGTCTGTTTATTTGGCAGCAAATAAAATTTAAATTATTTTTGTTGAATGCTTTGTAAGAAATAAACACAATAAAACCTAGAGATCATGTTTACAACAACTGAAATAAACAAGTGCAAATGATTGGGCAACTTTCGTATTTTCTCTTCTTACAAAATTAGCAAATGACAGAACAAATAAGAAATATAATAATAATATATACAATAATAATAAATACAATAATAATACCATATAATAAATTAAATGTTAAAAAATAATAATCATGGTGAAAAGTAAATGTTGTGAAGTCAAAAGTGAACAGAACAATTGTGATGTGATCAGTAATCAATGAGCAAATATTTATTTGGTGAAAATTACAAAATTATGACATCCAGGAGTAAATTGTGATGAAATCAAATTAAACAACAAGTACTGTCTGTATGATCCCTCAGTGAAACAAAAGCTGTGCGATGCGAAATTAATTGCTTTTGCATTTCAATGTAAATATCATACAAATAGGATCAGTTTTCCATTCGCATCGCATTACAGAGCAATAACCCCTGGAAACTTCCCGTATAAAGTAACAAACAAGTAAATATTACAAAGTATTTCAATTTCATCCGGTTGATCTTCGAAGCAAAATAAAACATACACAACAAGTACAAAAGGATTTGCCCGGAAAAATTGAGTGTTCCTCGAATGTATTGCAAATCATAGTGCTATTATTTTAACGATTTTCCTTTCGGAATCGTATCGTTATTTATAACTTTATTAGTCCTCTTTTACAGCATCTAAGATGCTTGCAGTAATTTACATCTAACAATAAAATAAATATTATATCTAATAAAAGTTGGACATTCTTACAATCACAAATTAAAAGCTAAGCTCTGAATATCATCCGAATAATATTGAGTATTCTAAACCTTTTCAATCTCTACAAATCGCTCGCGCTTATATTGATCCATAAAACTGGATATAAAACGTAAGCGTCCCTCATACTGCAAGTTCATAATGGTCTTGACCAGTGGTGGGTGCTCAGCACCCAATTCCAACCATAATTTACCGCCAGATTTCAAATGCTCACAAGCACAATCGAACACCAAACGTGCAATGCGTAAACCGTCTGGACCGCCATCTAAAGCATTTAGATTTTCGTATCTAGTGAAAACATAAAAATTAATATATAAAAGAAATTTAAAACCATTTCCCATCAACTTACAACATAACTTCTGGCTGTAACAAAGCAAACTCTTCTGTTTTCACATAAGGAGGATTCGAAATGATGAGATCAAATTTACGTCCCTGCAATTCTTTGGGTAAGTAATCATTTTCTGCCGTAGTGTGATTATAAACTTTAAAACGATCGTGTAAATTTAAAAGTTTAGCATTTTCCCATGATAAAGCCGTAGCTGCTTTACTGCGTTCCACCCCAGTACTCTTTATATTAGGTATTGCATGTAAAATAGCCAAAGACATGGCACCGGAACCACATCCCACCTCCAGCATATCTATTGGTTCCTGAACCGTACGATATACATCAATAACTTTAGCCACAAACTCCTCCGTCTCTGGACGAGGTATAAACACGGTTGGCGCAGTTTTCAAAGTAATATCCATGAAATCCCATTCGCCTAGTATATGCTGCAAAGGCATACGGGCGCAACGAGCTTCACATAAACGCTCAAACTCTTTCAATTGTTGACCATTAAATTTCACATTATTGTAATCGGGCATAGTGTTCTGTTCAAACAAGCAGAATTATTGATTTTATATATCGAAAATATTTTATAAAAACTACTTACAAATTTCCTTTTTAATACATGTGCCACTAAACATTTTAAATTGAACTCTATGTCGCCAACGCCTGCCTCCTTTAATTTATAGTCCCATCCTTGCAAGGCCTTGGTAACATCGATTAATTCATCCGGTGTCTGTTTTACAGTCAATATGACTGGTGTTGTTCTTATTTGCCTTTTTATCACAGTCTGTGTAGCTTGCCACACTTGTTTAGTAAATAATTTAAACATAATTATTTTAATTTAATTAATGATTTTATAAATCTTTAAATTATGCCCCTAACTTGCACCGTGTTCAACACAGTGTGTTACTTAATTTGTTTTAGATTTGCAAGAGAAAAATGTAAGAGAAACTTTCACGTGTCAGAAATCACAGCTGTTTTACTTTTGTAAACAATTAGTTTTCAGTGGTGCCAACTTTGTGATGCCGAACACTTAAAAACAGCGATGTAACTCGACGATGTCGTTGGAAATTATCATTTAATTATTAAAGGATGACAAATAAGCTTAAAATAGTTTAAAAAAGGATTATAATAGAAAATCACGGAATTTGTGGATTTTGTTGTTGTTATTGTGTTATTGTGAATGAAACTTACACTTATGTCATGATATGTGTTAAATTTACTGTGTGTAAAATAGGTTCTAATCATTAAACTTCTTGTCTTAACTAACCATAAGTATGTAAATGCAAAAGTGCTGCCAAGTTCGCCATAGTTGTATCTGCATTAGCAAAGACAAGCACTACAAAAACGTATTATTACATAATGTCCAAATCATTTATTATTTTTGAAAACGCAATTGGAAACAAAATCTCTCAAAACGTAAATGTTTCACAAAAAATGTAAAAAATTAAATGTAACTTTAAATGATACAAAAGTAATTGTAAATTGTGCAATTGTTTAGATGTTTTACTAGAATTTGTGACATATATTCTGTATGAATTGCCAATCCACAGGTTGTTTGAGGTTTGTTGTTGGTAGTTTCTAACTAAACATGCTTCTAGCCAATTACGTGATGGTATTTAAATTGCAATAAAAATACGTGTGCCTGCTACACTGAGAGGCCACCGAGTTTAATTGTGTTTTTGTCCAAATTTGCTCGGATTTTCTGAAAGTTCGAGTGTAGAATGTGAAATAAAACAAAATTTCTACTGCAACATTCATTTCTTTATTTACACAATTGTACTTTTTTTATTTTTGAGGCTTTTTTAGCCTTTTGCTTGTATTTTTTTATTTATTTTTATTTTTTTTTGGAATTGATTACAATTCATTGCTATATATTTGTTATAAATATTTATAATTTTTTGTATTGCCATGACAATCTTTTTATCACTATCAACAGCAAATATTTGTTGCTTTAAATACTTTATATAATAAATAATGAGCTCTTCAAACTCTTAAAATCCTTTTTAAGAAAGGCTTCGAACAACTTTTAGTTCACTGCCGACAGTGTACTGGTATCACCATCACAATTATCACAAGTCGCCGACGACGACGACGACGACGACGACGCCGCTATATTTCTTTCCGTTATGCCCAGCCAAGGGAAACGTTTCTCTAACTCCGCCCTATATTTTGGATGACTAGCAGCATAAACCCAAGGATCTATACAGGAAACCAATTTCGCACAACAGCTGGGTATCATGGAAGCAAAAGGTGTTATTAAATGGCGATAACCGTACGTACCCAACAATGAAACAGTGGCATATGGTGTCCAAGAAAATACATACAATAAATATATAGTCATGGCGGCCTTAGCTATACGCAATTCTACACTCAAGGCCGCTGAATTAGGATTTGCTGACAGGGATTTAACGTTCATTTTCTTGGCCTGCTCGGCCAACATTTGCTCATGATCGCGTACATGAAAGAATAATTTCGTATAGTAAACACATATCATGACCATGGGTACACAGTAGGCCCAAACAAAAAAGCAACGTACAAAATAGCGAGTATCATCGTCATCGGTGAGATAGTCAAAAGAGCAGCTGGTAAGGAAACCCTCTGTAGTGAAAAATACATCAGCGTTTATTATATTCTATACAGTAAATCATTTGAATTTTCTTTTTTAATTTACCTGGTATAAAATGTCCCCAGATATGAAAGAATGGTAAAACGGAAAATGGTGCGGTCCACAGCCAAGTTGATATAATCAATATAATGATTTGTGTGTAGCTCAGGCGGCCATCAATTGGATTCGATATCGTTCTTAATGGCAGATAAAAAAACAAAAACAAAAACAAAAAATTGCTAATTTTTTGTTAAATTAAAAAGACATACCCCCTTATTCATAAAAATTATGAGAGTCTAATAACAGCGTAATAAGACAACATTTCATATGAAATTTGCTCTATTACACTCTTATAAGCCTCTCATAATTTTTATGAATAAGGGCGATATTCTAAAATGAGCCCAGAATGGTTCCGACAATGTTGTGCAGGACGTCGATGTTCTTGCAAAAAATACTTGTATTTAAACATTAACTGCCTTATTCATAAAAAAATATGAATGCTTTATAAGGGGTTTATAAAACAAATTTTGTATGGAAGTCAGTTTTATCAAACTTTTATAAAGCAAAATTATTTTTTATGAATAAAGACCTACTCCCTTATTTATAAAAATTATGAGACTCTAATAACAGCGTAATAAAACAAGATTTCATATGAAATTTGCTCTATTACACTTTTATAAGCCTCCTATACTTTTTATGAATAAGGGGCAAAAAATATTTTTATTTTATAAAGGGTTTATAAAACAAATTTTATATGGAAATCTGTTTTATAAGCCCCTTATAAATCTAAAATATTTTATATATTTTCCCCTTTATTCATAAAAGTTATGAGAGTCTAATAACAGCGTAATAAAAAAAAATTTCATATGAAATTTGCTCTATTACACTCTTATAAACTTCTCATAATTTTTATGAATAAGGGGGTATATTTATAAGGCCTTATTCAAAAAAAATATGAGACTCTAATAACAGCGCAATAAAACAACATTTCATATAAAATTTGCTCTATTACACTCTTATAAGTCTCTCATAATTTTTATGAATAAGGGGGATAATATTTTTTCCTATTTATAACAGGTTAATAGTACAAATTTTCATACAAAAATCTGTTTTATAAGCTTCTTATTAATCCAAATATTTTTAATTCATAAAAAAATATTTTATGCTTATAACCTTCTTATTTAATAATTTTTTTTAGAAATATATTAAATAACTGTCTTATTCATAAAAAATATGTCTGCTTTATAAAACAAGTTTTATATGGAAATCTGCTTTATAAACCTTTTATATATCGAAAATATTTGCTATGAAAAAGGGCTTAAGATTCCTATAAGCAAGAAATATCTTTTATGAATTCAGCCTGGAAATTTTTTAATAGAAATAAACTGGCTTGACATATAACCAAAAGCTTCATGACATGTCCGATATATATGACTTTAGGACGATAGGAAATTCTATTCTCTTCAACTTACCTGTATCTGTCATAAGCAATAAAAGCATTTGTGATCGCTGCCCCTATACCCGAAATACTGCCGAACACCGCGTATATATCACAGGCCAAATCGCCGCCATGAAAATATCCCAAACTGGCATTCACCAAATAGTGTGGCATATTAATGGCCATGGCTAAATCGAAAACAGCTAAATTTATAATCAACATATTCGAAGGAGTTCTAAGGTTTTTTGATCTAAAAATGCAATATTAAAAAATTAAACTAAACTAGTGGGTAATAAATTTTAAATAAACGAAAATAATACTCAACTTACGTGGAAAATATCCACAAGACCAAGCCGTTGCCAAAAAGGGAGCATAGCAGCATGCAGATAAAAGCGATGAACAAAAAAGCCTGATAGTAAATTTCGGGTACAGGAAATGAACGCCAATGTGGATGCACCAAATGCTGGTATTCCACTGGATAGTTCCAGCCTAAATTTGGTTGATTACTGGGGCTAGTCAGAGTGCGCAGAGTAGAGCTGAATAATATTAGAAATTTAAAACACTAACTAAAATTCGAAGTGCCCATTTCAAGCTTACCCATTTAAAAAATTGGCATAAGGCTCTGGTCCTACTATGGAGGATTTTTTAAAAACGCGCATTTTTAAAAAATCCGGTTTTGCTCTTTTATATATATTTCTTTATATTTCCAACATATTTTCTTAATTTCTTTATTTTTTTTTTTGTTTTTTTTTGCTAATGAGCACCACTTTTCTCTAGTTTTCTTTAAGACTTACTAACAGTGCTTGTGGTTTTCTCTGCGGGCTTTTATAGAAGATGTCTGCAACATTCATTAATGAAATGTCTTGACTGCATTTGTATAACAGCTTATGGCATACCAAGGAGGATTATAAATTTTGCTTAATTCGCAATTTGTTTTTTTTACGATGTCGTAATGTTCTTCTTAGCATTGCAACTGAGAAATAAAATAGTTGTCCAAGAATTTAGTCGCTTGCTGTGGTCTTTAGCTTTTTCTTTTCTCACAAATAGTTTCGGAAAGAGTTTTCTAAAAGTCATTTACAAATAAAATGGACTCACTCCAAGAATCAATATATGCAGTGTATTTTGAAATAATCGTCGAGCTAATTAGTTACAGTTTCGAAATATGCTGAAATCATAATTTTCAATCAGTTATTGGAGAACTGAAATATATTTTCTTTTTCTATTTTAAAAACATTTACGGAATATGGTAAATAGTGGGCCTGGTGTAGCAAAACAATATTATTAATTTATGCAACCTACCAGAAGTAAATTCCAAGATTAAATTAAAAAGAAGAGCACTGGCTACAAAGGCCTTAAGCTCTGTAAATAATCCCCCTTATTCCGTAACTATTTGTCAACGTCACCTCCAGACAATATCAAAAATAAGGCAGTTCCATGCTGGTTGTTTACTTGATTGCTGCTGACAGCCTCTGACTATTCCCTAAGGCCTATAAAATAACAAGAGGCTGTTGAAAGAATTTAAATACGAAGGAAAAATAATATGCAGATGTTTTAGTTTTCAATATTGTCTTGACGTGACATTGACAAAATGTTACAGAATAAGGGAGAATAATACAGCGTCAATGCCTTCTAGCAGAAAAAATGATTCGTTATGGCTAAATTTTTAATAATAAAAATCGAGTGCGTGACAATTTCCCCACAACAATGAAATTCAATATTTTTCTGCTTTAAATAAAACACATTTTATTTTAATTAATATTTATTTAATATTATTTTTTCTCAATTTTCCGTAATATTTTTTTCTCTTTCTTTAACATAAACATTTTTTCTTTAATATTATTATTTATTTTTAATACTTTTTTTCCTCTATAGATAACTTAGGCATTATATATTAGAATTAAGAAATAAACATATTCTTTTCTTTTTTTATTAATATTTTGCTAATTTTGTTAAATTTACAAAGACCGAAAACTTTCTTTATTTTTCTTAATTTAAAATAATAGTAAATTATAAAAAACAAACCTAAATAATTTTTTTTTAAAGCTAAATTCTATAATTATTATATATAACTTACAAATAATTTATATATATTTTATAAGATATAATTATTATAAATATATTATTTATTATTTTCTTTATAATTAAATTTATAAATTTGTTTATTTTATTGTTAGTTAAATTAATTGTATATATATTTCGTTTTAACATTTAAAAAGCTACTTTGTTAAAGATGTCTATAAAGTGCACGTCGAGCTGATAAAATTACTTTTAGCTTAGACTTGCATTCAGTTTTGACAAGAACCTATAATTAAATTTATTTATATTACGTTGGCTTGATAATAGGTTCTTGTCAAAAACCAGCGAGTGAAAGAGTACCATACAAGTCAATTTTCGAAAGTGATCACAAGTATGTTCATAATAAATAGCTGAACTTGTTAAAGACTATTTCCTATTTATCCACTGTAAAAGTGAGCAATTCTGGAATCAATGACTATTCTCAGTTGGGTAATAAATGATTACTTCATTTGCTCTTCGCTATATATTGGGAGGCACTGGGCCCAATATCGTCAGCTGTTTGCTATATTGACAGTCAACATTAGATCATATATCGTCAGCTGTTTTGTTAAAACACTATTTAATTTGAATGTATTCAAAGAGAGCGGTGCTTTGTAGAATTTTTTTCTAAAAAAAAGTGTTACTGTGAATTGCTAAAATTTTTAAATGATCACTCGATTTTTCAAATGTCTCTCCTATTTTAAGTTCACAAAAAAGTACAACTACAATAACAACATAACAAAACCAGCTGTTAATACAGTGTAGTACTCATGCCGTTTTAATAAAAATGGGTGTTGATGTAGAACAGAGGAATATAATTAGAAAAGAATGCCTTGTAGATTTGTAAAACACACATTTTTCAGAAAAGAACATAAAGAAATATAAAAGCCAGAATAAATGCAGAATATTGCTCAGAACAGAAAAGAACTTGAACTCACTCACGTTAACAAATATTTTTGGTAGAATGATGACAAAAATTCTAATCTGTTGCACCGAGATCTGGTTATGCGATCACTGGACCTCTAACTTTCTAAGAGTTTATTATTGGCCGATCGATGTAACTGCTTCTAGATGCTTTTGAAATGCATGACAAAACTTGTGTTGCCTTATCAGTTTGACGCACACTCTATTATATTTATATGTACGATATTTGTTGCTTTTAGTTTATAATGCTTAATATATTGTATGAATTTTTTATTTAATAATTTTTCTTTTAAAATTATTTTTACTGTTTCTATAATATATTTTTTTTATTTATATATTTGCTGTTTTTCTTTATATTATCTTACTGTTTATGGAACTGTTTCAATATTTGTTTTCATGATTTCTTGTATAAAAATCCTAATTTTTTTTTATATATATGCTACATTTACTTTTTTTTTCTTCGAAATTCCAGCACTCAAAATCTACTTTTTATTGATTGTTTAGAATATTTATATACACAATACATATTAATAGTCTCTATACTACAAACTATTCATTTGCCAACAACATTTTCTTTTGTATCATACATTTATAAATTACTTTTTTCATAAATTTTCATTTTTTTCTATTCATGTAATAATATATCTTGTAATATTATTTTTAACGAATACTTTCATAAGCCCTTTGGGTGGATATACAGCTTTTTTTTATTATATTATTAATATATATTTTTTTTACACATTTTTTTCTTCCACTGCTTCATAGAATATTTAAAAGTTTATTTAAAGAGAATTTGGATATATTGTATCATATATGTATCTACAAAAGCGCGTATAAATCGATCGACAAGAATTTCTAAGGTAAACTAAGCTTATAGCTAAGTTTACAATTGACACCACAACCATGAGTTAATGCATACATTTCTCTCAACTTTATTGTGAATAACAAGAGGGATTGTGGTTCTCATGAATGAAAAAAAATGCTATCATAAATCTTTCGTGAAGTGTTTATTTCTTTCATGGAACATCTGTTTGAAATCAGTTCACAGTGAATGGCAAAAAAGAAACTGTTAAGACATTTTCGGAAATTGAAAACAAATTGACTTAGGGAACATTGTTTACAATTGGAGTCATAATTCTATTACAGTTATTCATGGTAATAGTGCTTGTATGCGAAATATGACAGTTTCTTTCGGATGATTACTTATGAGTTCTAATTATATTCACACAGCAAAGTGCTCCAATTTTTAAATTATTTAAATTACACTTTTGCTTACTTACAATTGCCACCAGAAGACAACAACACATTTTAAAAAAGTAAATAATCGCTAGACTGTAGACAACACTGGCGGCAATGCATCTCTAAGACAACAATTTTAATTGTTATAAAACGGCCTGCCATACAATCTACTTCAGTTTTTAAATAAAAAACTTAATTTTATTTTCTTCTTCTAGAAATTATGTAATCTTAAGAAAATGTCTGTCGGCAAAAATTCAAAACAATTCAGCCTATTAAAGTAAGAAAATTAGGTGGCTCTAGTCATTCTATCGGGAAAGTAAATACTCGTATATTTTTAATTGCAAAGAGAATATAATTTATTTTTAAATATAATATCTCTTTCTGTTAAAGTGGTGTGACGTCAGTGGTTCCGATTGCAATTTATTGAGTTTGATTTTCCATAAATTTGATAAATTTCTTTCGGGGGCCGGGAGGGCGTGCATATCCAGGAGATAAAATAAAATTTGTAAATTTATAAAAATAAAACAATAAATTTTCAATATTAAGTTTTCAAACTTTAATAATTAAAATCAATTTACAATAATATACAAAAATTTTGTACAAAATTAATATAAATAAAATTTAATTAAAATAAAATAAGGCCATTAAAAATAATCAAGTAAACTGAGTTTCAAAGAAAAGTTTAAACAATTTGCTTTAAAAAAGCATTAACTTAATTGTGTGTTTGGATTTAAGAACTTTTCTAATATTTTACATGATAATTAGAGAAAAGCAAATAATTTTGGTTTTAATAACTCAAATACGAGTGTTATTGTCTATTTAATTACTTATTTACATAACAATTTTGCTTCTGCTCTATACTGAAAATATATTTATTGGAGATGCAAATTTGATTTCATAAGGATTTTAAGATAATATTGAAATTTTTAATTATAAATTTATTTTTATGCCAGGAAAAAATTTAAAAAATAAATCGCTTAATATGCCACATTTATTATATGAAATGGTTAGTAATAGAGCTGCCTGTTTAACTTTTATTATGGCAATAACTGCTTAATTTATGAAGACTTGTTGTAGCTGCTTTAATTAAATTAAATTTAAAAGTCGAGAAATCCAATCTCTTTTAATATTATTGGTAAGATAGTGTAGATGAGATAAATTAAGTGGAAAATTTATGCGAGAAGTGTTCACATCTTTCTAAAGTAATTTCCTTAAAAATTTTAAAAAAATATTAAAAAACTTTTTATAAATGAAATTTATTTGTTGGTGGTTAAGCAATGTCTATATGCATTTCATTGGTGCTTTACCAAATCGTCAGTAGACTTTAACCACAGTTTTGAAAAGTTAAAAGGTTAGTGTCTACTGACGATTTGGTAAAGCACCAATGAAATGCATATAGACATTGCTTAACCACCAACAAATAAATTTCATTTATATATTAGTATTGTGACAACAATGTGTTAAATAAAAAAACTTCATAACGGTTTAAAAAACTTTTTAGCTGCCTGCTTTAACTATAAGTGTTTGTTAATAAAATATTTATTTATGAATATATCATATTAAATAAAATGGCTCAGCTCTGTTGTGGAAAAATAACGATAAGTAAAATTTTCAGAAACAAAGAGCATGCGTATGGCTAATTGCACAATAATATAAGTTCGAGCAAAATTATTAAGAACTAAGGCGGAATCATTAATTCTAAAACGAATTGTATGATTTGTTAGGAAGCAACGCGCTATGGAGGCTGTACAAAAATTCTGCTAAGTACTGGAAGCTACAAGTATTTCTTGTCTAAACTCAGTTTAACTTAATCTCAAATAGTTTTGCTAAAGTAAAATTTAATAAAGTAAAGTTTAAGCTGCCAAAAAAAAGATTTCAAAAATCAAATTCGGTTAATAAAATGGACGAAAATAAGTTGTCTTAAAATTAATAATATTTTAAAATTTATATACTTAAAATAATTAATTTGCTGCCATGAACTTTAATAAAAAATATCGTTTTAACAAACTAAAAGTTGCCGAAACCAATAAGGGAAAAGGGTAAAAAAAATGGGGATATATACAAAATTAAATTGTGGAAAATAGTACCCAAATTACTATTATTAAGTTTGCTTTCTAAGATAAGGAAAAAATTGATGTCTTTTACAATAAAAAGTTTGAATTTTCGAACAACAGCATTATAAGAACTTGACTTAGAATTTTGGAATATTATATGATTTTTTTTTCTTGAAGTTAAAGCTTAATCGGCATAAAACTTATAGCCATAACTTCGTGTTAAATATATAACTTAAAAATTATTATTTGTTTTATATTTTTCATACTTAAAACTAAGTTTTTAAATATTTTTTATACTGTTTTCTGGTACAATATTTAAGGGGAAAAAGGAGAGGTCCAACTTATTATTACAGGGTTAGTTTTTTCAATAATTAATTTCAAATATAATAATTATTTTCGTAATTTTTGTTCGTTTTTTCTTTGTTTTAACTATAATTAATGCATAAACAGTCTTTTGAGTTCACAATAACAAAAAAGACGGGTATAATCTAAATAATTGTTTAAACTTAAACTTAAGTATAACAGATAATACTAGGGCTAGTAAAAATCATAAAGAGGTTCTTAAAATTAATGATATAATTAAGAAGCAACAAAATGCTTAAAATATTTGACTTTAATAACATTAAAAAGTTTTTACAATTTTGTTTCTTTTCCAATTAAAATTATAACAGTTTGATACAACATCAATTTACACAGTTATGAAAGTGTCTATCAGCAGGAAATTAAGTTTCAAATAAACTTTTCAAGGAAAATACAATAAAAAAAAAACGAAAGTTATGTATAAATATGCCTATAGGCCCACACTTGTTCCATTCCCATTTCAGTGTGTTACATATGCTGTGGTTTTGCAAATTGTTAAATTAATGTTTAATATTTCTTAAAAAGTGATATGCATCATAGCAGTCTTAAAAATATTAGTTTATATACACACATAAGTACATATGTAGTATATCTGGCAGTTTTAATAACTGTTATAAAATAGTGAAAGCTATTATAAATAGTATGGCATGCGTATATTTAGTAATTAAACAGTCAAAATATGTTTCAATATATTTTTATAATTTTATAACAGTTTTATAACAGTTTCATAACTGTTATACAGGAAGTAAAAATTATGGCATTAATATTTCTACAATATTTTTAGATATTTCCACATGAAGAGAAGAGCTTGCGGAGTGGAAAGCACTTAATTTTGAAAATTTCTTAGTATAATAATACTCTCTTTGAAATGCTACAAAATATATTTAACGCCCACTTTATATATACCAAAACCTTTGAACTCTTTTCTATTTCAAAGAGGGACAAAAACGTTGAAATGATAATATTTTCTACATAAAAACATTTAAGTCATCTTAAAAACCATGCTAGAATTTTAATTTGAGGCCTACTGATTGGCCTGATGTCCCTTCACAATGGCACTTTTAAATAATGTGTCACCACTCTTAAAATATTAGATAATATATACATAATGTCTTTTTGAACATGCTTTCATAACTGTTATACTGATCTCATAAACTGTTATAAATTTATATGCAGCTTATATTAAATGTCCTTGCAGTTTGGTACTCGTAATTGTATTTTATCCTTGAAATAAAATTATGGCTGTTATCGTCTACTGAACAAACTGTTATACAGTTGATTTAAAATTAAACTAATTGGCATAATTATCAAATGAACCCAAATACTCCAAAGCAGCACGATAACAAAAATGATACTGATCCTAAAATGACATAGAAAACAATTAAAAATCGTTAAAACATATTTAATAAATTTAAAGTTTACCTCTGTTTGCACCATAGCTGGCCGTTGAGCACGTAAAATTCTTACGGTTTGGAAAACATCCAAAACACCCTCATATTGCATGCGTTCCAAAACAATGCTCAGTGTTATAAAGACACCCGTACGTCCCACACCAGCACTACAGTGTACAGTTATGGGACCATCTTGACCAAATTGTTCTTTTGTTTTATGAACCTGTCCAATAAAGTCAATAAAACCTTCGCCAGACTTGGGTACACCCTGTTCGGGCCAATCAATAAATTGAAACTGTCGTACGGTACGTGAAGAGCCATCACGCGCATCGGTCACCTAGAAGCCAGAAAAGAGAGAATATGAAATAGTTTGCTTAACATACGCCATGCATATTATTTATGGAATTGTTGTGGGTATTCCTTATCACCCTCCTCACTGTGTAACAATCACTGTGTGGTCGTGAGATCTGCTTATGGGTTTTAAAGCACATACAGATGAGCTTATACTCATGTTCATAAAGGACACTGGTATTTGGCAGACTTACCTTAAATTCACGTAATTTATATTGTGGCATATTGTACTCAGCAATGGGATCAACAACATAATATTGATAGCGTACGGAACGTTCATGTGGCCAATATTGATAGCATTTTTCCTATAAACGAAGCCAATACAAAATGTGTTGTAAAATTATATGATTGAAATTTGCGAAATAAATTTGTTCACTTACCCTGCCCATCTCTTTGAGTTTAGTCAGCATCACCACAATTGTGGAATTATGCTCCCACAACATGCGCCAGAAATCTTCGGCTGTGTCTTGCAATGAACCTTGTGCCGCTATATAAGCCGAACGATAACGATAACCCTCAATGAAGCTGGCATTAATGTAATCACTGCCCTCAATACCATGAATGGGAGTCAAATAGACGCGTGTCGATTCATAGGGCAAGATGTGAACTAGGCGATTTTTATGTTTGTTGCAGGGCAAATTGGCCGTAACAAATTTGGAAGAGTCCACCTTGACGTTAGACAATTTTTTAAATTCGATTTCCATGCCCGTTATATTTTCACCCGGCTCTGTGGTCAACAGCTTTTGCAAATGGGTATGCAGATTACGGGCTGGTACCTCAGTATGGCCACAAATTATTGCCTCCAATATGGCATCGTGTATGAATATATATTGATCCTCGGTTTGCACCATATAGTTGCGTTGGGCCCTAAGGCAAGTAACATGGCCGTAAATATCTACGATCTTTTCATGTTTCATTCTCTCCAACATGGAATCAATAACAATATAGCAACCAGTGCGACCCACGCCGGCTGAACAGTGAACAACCACCGGGCCAGAATCGGGTGGTGTAAGGGCTCTACATCTGCGTAAGAATTGCAAGAAGGGGGCAGGATGATCGGGTACGCCATGATCAGGCCAAGCAGTGAATTGCAGCTGCTTAATTTCACGACGTTCATTAAAGCCCTGGCGCACTACTTGGAAGGTGCGTATGCTGTAGGTGGAAAGCTCTTGGGTCTCCGTGATGGTAACAAACATTTGACCGTAAGTCTCGGTACCTCGGGTGGGCCAGTACTGGTCACATTTTATACGAGTCCTCTCCTCCAAACGTGTCATCATGACAATTGTAGTGGTCTTCAGCTCCCAACACATTCTCCAAAAGTCGGCTATGGTTTCTTGCAAAGGCCCCTGGGTGGCTACATAAGCGTTATGCTTGCGATAACCATCACAGTAGTTGGCGTTGATGTAGTCGGAGCCCACTACAGCATCCATGAGCGGCAGTATTACACGTGAGTGATCGTAAGCAGTTACATTGGCGTAACGATTCTTGGGCTTATTGTATTCATAATTGGAGTTGTCCCAGGTAAATTGTTGGCCGGGTTCAATGCTTTCATATTCCTGAGAAAACTTCTGATTGTCATTCGCTTTGAGGCGTTCCACATGATTGGAAAATTCCGAAATGGGTATGGGCGGATGTGATATCATGCCGGGTGTTTGGAAGTTCAAACGTCTCATGTCCACTGGATCACTAGGAGTAGGTCCAGCACCTAGATCGGCTGCCATCAGAGGTCTTGTGACTGCAGCCTGATCGGGTGTCTTACAGGGTTGGCGCTTACGTTTGATTATGTAAATAATTATAAAGGTGGTGACAAGTATTAAGGCTGCCAAAGCAGGCAGAAGTACCCACAGCATGCCGGGCTCATCCTTATTTCGATTGACTGATACCTCTGGTTCCGACGGCCAGTTGGGATCGGGTCTGTGAGGTCGTTCGCCAGGAGGAGCTTCACGCATATCCAAGGATAAGAATTCCGAGAAGGGCGATGAGGTATACAAATGTTTTTGCGGCGTGTCCACCACAGCTCTGACAAAGATGCGATAGCGTTTGTCCCGTTCCAATTTGCGATTCGTGAAATTGTGGTAATCATCCCCGGAGCCCAAGTGAAAGGTAAACGGTATAGATCTTTGGGGAAATTTAGCTGCTATGTAAGGAGCATTGGGTCTTTCGGGTTTATTACGTCCGGGCAGTAAGTCCTCCGTTAGAAATTGGTCAGGATTCTTGTGCAAATTCGATTTATCCTCTGGCACAACCACCAAGTAATAATGAGAAATCGGGCCATATTCCTCAGAAGCTTGAGGTAAAATAACTAAAATCTCTTCGCCATTAACTACACCATAGAAATCGGGTTTAACCATTGGCTGGGGTGCAGCCATTTGCGTAGTCACAGTTATTTTGGTGGGCGGTCTATAAGAATAATCCGAAGGCAAAGCACTGACGTTGACGTTGTACGTGGTGAAGGGACTTAGTTCGTTTATGGTATGAGTCTTAACGTAAGCTTTTAAGATAATTTCACGTCTTTGCACAATTTGCGTTTGTGAAAAACCCTGAGAATCGACAAATACCTTCATGGCATCATAGGAGATTTTATAGTTAATAGGATTCAATCGTATAGGCGAGGACCAGGATAAAGTCATGGAGTGGGTCGTGACATCGTGAGCTCTTAAATTCAGTGGCACATCTTCGGGTTTGATTTTTACCGTAACCTTTTCGCTTAAACGACCCAAACCAGATTTAAATCTAGCCGCTATAGCCACAGCATATTGGGCAAACTTTTCCAAATTTACCAAATCGGCTGACTCTGTTAGGCCTACGGTTTTTGTTTGCCATTCATCTAAATCTTCCACGGCTGTCATGGTGTAAAATATTTTATAGCCCAAAAGTTTTCCTCTTGACGGTACGGGCTCCCACCAAATTTCGGCAGTTTGTTCGGAAGTTGCTACGGCTTGTACTGACATAGGAGCGCGACCCATATCTCTTTCAGTTTCCACTAAAATTTTTTCGCTAAATGGGCCAGCTCCTTGTTTAGTATAAGCTCGTACCCGAAAAATGTATTCGGTGTTCTCTTCCAAGTTGGTGAACACAGCCTTGCGTAGGGTCATATTTCTTTCGGAACCCAAACCGTGATCGATTTTCTTATGAAACTGTACATCAAAGCGTGTAATGATGCCATTTCGGTGTTCTCTAATGGGCGGCTCCCAGGTAACACACACCACATCTGGTGTCTGGAATCTGACGGTGATATTTGAGGGTGGCCCACCCGGCACGCCTTCTGGGGTTTGGAAATTTTTGACAGTTTCCTGGCCAATACCAATATGATTGCTGCCCGCCACCCTAAACTCATACTCCACGCCACGCTCTAGATCTTTAAAAGGCTTTTTCGTTTCATGTGGACCCATTAAGAGTTCTTTGAGTGGCTGATCTTTAATACCCCAACGTAAGCGATAACCTCTCAGTTCGCCATAAGTCTGGGCCGGTCTTTCCCACTCCAATTCTATAGAGACAGTAGGATCGCGTTCCATAATCTTTAAACTTACAGTGGGCCTAACAGGTACACCACCCGGTGTCTTAACTATAACGGCCGGACTACGATCGCCATCACCTTTGCGCGTTAAAGCTGCCACTTGTATTGAGTATTTTGTGTCAGGCTGTAAGCCGGTGACATTGTATTCCATAGCATCCACGACATCGTATTTGAGAGGTTCATTTAAGAAACCCTTGCCCTGGAAAGAAAAACGGAAAGCAATGGATAAGGAAGAACAATTCAGGGACATTTGAGGGAAACTTTACAGGGAATTGTAGAAAAACGAGAAGGAAAGAAATGAAGGAAGCAAAATAGAAGTGAAGAAATGTACCAGGAGATGCAGACAATGAAAAAGCAACGAATATACGGAAATAAAGTTTTTTTTTTTTGAACTAGGACTCAGGGGATGATTCCTATTCGGGCAGGAACTTAATAAAGAAGGAGAAGAATGGCTGAAGATGAGAAGAGAGATCTTTTATTTCTTATTGTTTTACTTTACTGGCGAATTTGTGCTGCCACTCCAGCGACTGAGGGTGTCTTTTAGTAAATAATCAGGACAATCGCGGTCGTTACTGTTCAGTGACCAGCATCTGTCTTTTGTCATTTAAATAGGCAGACAACAACAAATACAACCAGGCTTTAAACGAAGAGGCCTGGTTGTATTTTCATATTCATGATTAAGTGCGGGATCGAACTCAAGATCTTTGTCTTCATAGCCTTCGCGGTAATTACTTCACCCAACAGCATTATTTTCTTGTCTCGTAATTCCAAAAGCCACCATGTCTTTCCGCCAAGTGCCAAATTCAGTGTCTTCTTTTTTATTTAAGGAAATAAAGATATGAGGATTAAAGCAAAGGAGGAATCAAAATGAAAACTTAGTTTATAATTTTCGTGGTAAATTTATGGAGGATAAGTTAGGTTAGGTTAGGTTAAAAACACTCTGAGGCCATAATAAGGCCCATTGTGATGCCCAAAGGAGGATAACTAACAGATAAATATTATTAAGAACTGCAAAAGGAAAGAGTGGAAATATATCATGACTCTTATGATGGCCATAAGCAGGCGGGCTACTGCGTAATTCGATTACAATTTCGAATAATTTAACTTTCGAATCAATTCACACAGCAATCCCCCGGTGAGGGGAAGATTTCTGTTAAATCATTTCAGAAAACACTACCAACCACTGATCGAAGAAATTCATCAACTCACCTCATCTCTAACTTCCTGCACATGTATGTGATAGCCGCGTATAATGCCATTGCGGTCCTTCTCCAATGGTGGTTTCCAGGTAACATGAATTGAAGTCGAATTTAATGGAGTTGCCTTAACTTCTTGAGGATCTCCAGGCACTAAACGATGAAAGCAAAGCAAAACGTATTACATTTCCAAAACGAAATTAATATGTTACTCAATACAAATAAGCCTTAAGTTCGAAAATACCTAAGAAATATTTAATTATACTTAATATACATATATGCGATTAGTTAAATTTGTCTTAGTTTATTTTTAGTAGCTATTTAAATAATATTTCTAAAGGAATCCAGGGAAGGTTTTGCAAATGCATACATAAATATAAATACTTATACAATATGTTTGTATAGTTATCATCACTTATTTATAAAATCTAAGTTTTGAGGTAACAAGAAAATTTAAAATCAAACATTATCACATCACACAAAAATAAAATTTGATGCAACATTTTTCATGGAACAGTTTGGTTTATATAAATTAAAAAAGAAAAAACTGTTTTAGGGGGGTTTATTTCAAAAATGTATAAATTTATATGGCGGCAATTTCTCTTTTTTTTTAACTCTATAAAAAAAGCATTCAAAAATCAAAGGAAAAAAGTGGTTTCTAAAAAAAATCTTTTGGTATGCAAAAACATTTGTTATCCAAATTTTTGAAATTTTTTGTTTTACAAAGGATGAAAAGAGAAAAATGGTACAATTAAGTAAAATTTTTTGCTATATAAAAAATCTGTTTTGCTTAGTTGTGTAAAACAAAGTTATATAAGATACACAAATTAAAAGATCTCTTAAAAATTGCTAATATTTATGCAAAATAATAAAAACTTTTACTAACAATTGTTTTTAGATTTAAGCGGTAAAATTTATTTTGGAAAAAATATATCAGCAAAATTTTTTTTTGTTCTTATTAATACAATCGTGAGGAGGCCAGCCGCATAAGTAACTGCCGGGTGTATAAACATTCAGCCTGATTGTGTAAGGTGTGAAGACGCTTTTTGTACTAGATTAAAGAAACACTAAAGCAGTTGTCTTTAATCTACTACCAAAAACTACTGAGACGTAAACGCCAACGCCTTACACATTTAGGGGGATTATGTTGGCAGCCCTGATAGTTTGGTTTATGGCAACATTAAGTTCATGATGCAATTCCCAATTCAGATTACTTTCTGTTTAAAATTCCAGATACCGCTAAGATATAGATAGACATTGAACAACAACAACTAAATCGTTGTTTTTTTGTGAATAAGAAATTTTAATTTATAACATTTTTATATAGAAAATAATGCAGGAATATATTTTTGAACAAAGTCAGCAAGGTGCTGCTTTCAAGGGCCGCAACACTCTTTTATTGTTTTTATAAGCAGGTTTTTGTTCCAACTTTTCTAATAGCCGTTATGCGTAGAATTAAAGAAAAAACATTTTGCTGATTTCTTTAAATCATATCAAAATCTAACAAAAAAGATCTTCAACTAAAATATCATGCTCTATAAAAATATTGTTATTTATTTATAAATTTGTTTTTTTTAATAAAACAAACATTTTTTTTTTGGTTTAAAAAAATACTCACTGTTTTTCACTACATTTAATAATATATAATTTTTTTTTTAAAAGTTTATGTTTTTAAAAAATTATTATTATTTTTTTTTTCGAAAATTATTTTTTATCAAGAACCATTATTCATCCATGTTAAAAATTTGGGTTGGGGGTTGCGTTCAAAAATGTTGTTCAATTCGCAAATATATATTTGTATATATATATATGATTTTGTGTAAATTTTTAATTAAGAAGTAATTTGAAAAATTCGTTTAAAACATCCAGTTACAGTACATATAAGTAAAAACATACACACACACAAAATTCAAAAAAACGTGTGCAATTTTTCATTATTATTATTATTATATTTTTTTTTAAGAGTGCGAGTGGCCAAAAAAGATATGAAAAAGAATAAATATTTATAGGTTAAAAATCGTTTAATAATATATTGTTAACTAGATTTGAATATTTTGTAAAAACAAAAGGGTAACGTAAGTTGGCACACTCGCTAAAATGGTAAAAAAGTTACAAACCAAAAATTCCAACTGAATTGGCATCTGATGGGAGTGTCTTAATTTAGTGATGAATTCAATAAAGCACCAAATTTTTATTACACTTGATTTTGTAGTTGTAAATTATATTTTAAAAATAAATTATTTTTATGTATAGTAATCGATAACTTATTGTCACTAAATGGTAATGCGTAACTTAATTTTGAAAAAATTATTTTAAGATACCTTATCACACTTGCCTAACAGCACACAACACTTTTCTTAGCATTATATAAACTTGGCGTACTGTTATTTTTAGCATATGGGGATTTCCATGTGTCACACCGTTATGCTAATAAATATTCATAAGATTTACAGTTGTCTAAGGTGTTGTGGCCTGTAATATGTTTTACTCTTCAGTTCAAAATCAATTTGGGCAAAATACTCAAGTCATAATTATTTCGCTGCTTATATCGCCATTATTATCGCTAATATTTTTACTTACAGTAGTTTTTTTTATATTTTAAATTTATTTTGTAATTAATTTGCGACATCAAAAAATCCACAGCCTTCTCTCATTCATAATAAATTATAAAATAACAATTTCAATAAAAGAATTTTTAATTATGCGTATATAATGAAAAACCTTATCCTTAATATTTTCTTCAATTTCATATAATAATCATCCTTTGACATTAACTTTACTTATACATCTTCATTACATTACCCTCACTTCATGTGTGCTTACACTCACTCACACACACACACACACACACACGCACAAGCAAAACTTTTAATACATAAATAATTAACAGCAAAACATAATACATTTTATACATATTTAATTATGCAATTTTTTTTTCTCATATGAAAAATGTATGAATGTCTGCCTAGTTGCATGTGTAATGAATACATCATGTGAGTGTATAAGCCTTTTTCAAACTTTAAATACCTTGTCTTCTTTTATTTTTATTTTCTGAAATGAAAACTTTTGCAAATAATTTGAATTTTAACAGTAACTCTTTTCTATAGCCGTGTGTTGTACGGTTTGTTGCATTTGTTTCTTTTCTAAAGGGAACAAAAAATATTTAATGAGGAGAAAGTCACCAAAAATTATTTTCTGTTGATTTCTTAAATAATTTGACGAGCAAAGTGGAAAAAAGAAGGCAAGGAATTATGATGAAAAAGTTATGCCAAGAGTTTTTTTTTCATATGCAAATGCTGCATTCTATAGACACTGAAAAAAATGTGTTTTCTATTAAAAGTGGGCGAAAAATTCCGAATGAGAACGTAATTTTTTGTTATAAAGGCAAAATGTAATCCTCTTTTGCTACTCAGTTGAATTAACAAGAATCATTTTACTTTAAAACTGCAATAATGAATATATCATTGAAGTAGTGTCAGCGATTAAAGTAAAATGCATCGTTTTATTTTCAAACACTTTTACAATGCAACTTAGCTTTTGTGGAAAAAAGTGCAAGTATTTCTAAAAAGTGCAAATTTTTTGGGAAAAGTGTAAGTTTTTGTAAACAAACTTGCACTTTTCTATCTTTTCTATTTTCAATAAGTGAAAACTTTGAGAAAAGTGTAAATTTTTGTAAAAGCAGTGCAAATATTTCTCTAAACAGCAAATTTTTTGAAAATTTTGTGAAAAATACTACAAATATTTGCATAAAAGCTTTTGCGTTTCTTAGGAGTATTTTTATTAAGTTTAACAATTTGCTAAAAAATTTTCCAGTGTATTTATTAAGGAGAAACTTTCTTTTTAATTTTTATTTCAACTGTAACCCTGAGATGAAAACCTGTTGGTTTTACAATATTTCGTATTCTTTTTTTTCATATTCAAATAGAAAAATGTGACCGTTTTATTATGTAAAAATTTCATAGAGAAAAATGTCACGAATTCATATTCTATCTACATCAATCCCCATTCGAACATACGAGGTACGACTCACAATTATTTTACTAGATTTCACTTAGTAGACTTTAATTAATTAAATTTTCTGTTTGATGATCATAAGTGATGAGATTTTTATGAAAATTCAAAAGTAAGCATTGCATCGAATTTTGCTGCTCAATTGTAATTTTTACTCATTATAGAATTAAGAGGACGTTACTCCCTAAAGTATGCTATTTATAAAATCATTATACAATAAATCTGCTATATATTATATTTGAACCATTTTAATTATAATATTTAGAAGTGTTTGTATGAATAAAGCAAAATATACATATTTTATTACATTTTATTAAATAGCTCTTTATTCCTAAATTATTTATTAAATAATTAATTATTTAATTTATAATTATTTATTATTTCCTAAAGAACTTAGTTTATAAAAAGATCACACGTATTTTTGTGGTACACTTTTAAATACTTTACCGTCCTTCAATATTAATGAAATATATATGATTTAAAAGTTTTTCTTGCATATATGTGCACAATATAAATATTTTTCAAATATCTTTTCTACTTTTTTAGAATGAAAGTGTTAAAAAAAATCATTATAATTTTTCTATATCGCTTTTGTGTTTGTACTTGTACAAACAAGTATATAAAAGTTATCTGTATGCAATTTTCTAGAGCTGGTAAAAAAAAGCAGAATAAGTGCTTTTTGTTGTGTCTTAAAAAAAACAGGAAATTTGAAAATTTGTTATTTTTCTTTAATTGTATTTGAAGAGAGAATCACATGCGTAGTTTATTTTACATGTAAATGTCAAGTGGTCGGATTTTGGCCATCAGGAGATCCTAGTGAAGTTATATTTACTAACAGTGGCTGCCACAGCTAACAACTAAACACTTTTTTCCGAAATAGTCCTATTCCAATAAAATTTGGAAAATTTTCGCCTAAACATATGCAATTGTTATCAGCCCCTAAGTGTATGCTTTACATAGTAAATGTCCATGGAAACTATAATATTTTACTAACCTTCAATTTAATCATTTCATATACTTTTAACATTTTATTTTGGGATCTTGCTGGTTGCCATTAAAATTTGGAACAATTAAAAAATATTCTGCTAAGCCAGAAAGGACTTTAGTCTTCTGAAACCTTCCTCGTATATGACTATAGAATTTATAATGCACAATGCCATTGAATTTCTATAGCCACAAATATATTTCATTGCATGTATTTTTAATATAACTCTGCATGTAATGCAAACATTGACATTTGTTTGAAGTTTATATACATACAAAACAATCAGGACAGTCGTAGTTTGAAAGAGGAGCAACTGAGTGAGTAGGAATTTAGCGAAAATTTTGATAGACTGGCCACTAAATATTAGTCTGACCTCCTGTTACCGCAGAAAAAGTGCTTCTCTATATACCAAATAAATACTGAAGGCTCTGCACAATTTCGTTAAACTCCAGAAAATACTGACGTACAAATTTAGAGAAACAGCCAGTAGTCACAAGTGCAATAACTGCAGCCAAAAGTACACAACTGCATTGAGGTTGTAAGCAGTAAAAAAAATTCCTAGAATATAAATATTAACCCTCGTATATTACACTTCCTATTTTATCGCCTTCCCTGCTGTATTCATTTGTTTGATACTCGTGTCATTATTTCGCATTGTCTATTGTGCGGTTGACATGTGCAATTGACATACAGTTTCGCAAAGAAAAAAATAAAGCAGAAAAAGAACTGATTATAATCATAATTTTTTCCGAAAGCACATCATTAAATCTTGCACATTACATTCATATAGCAGCATGTACTTTCATACAAAATGTTGAATATTATATTTTTTTTCTACGGGCATCAAAACAAACGGGGAAAAAAAATCTTATTTGTTCATTCAACAAAAATTCTGTTGAAATAAAAATTTTCGATAGAAACAAACATGTAATTGAAATTGATGGCATGTTATAACGTGTCCTAAAAGTGATAAACAATTTAAAATACATATTTTCTCTTCGAATGCTTAATTTTTAATCAAATATGTAATTTAATATAAAATTATAATTTTTTATTTAATCAGCAAGAAGATTTATAAATAAAGATGATAGCAATTAAACATTTAATTTTGGCTTTAATAAATTTTTTTTATATATTCAAATATATGATTTTTTGGATTTTTACAAGTTTTTCTGTTAATCAAAAAATATAATCTTCAATTGTATATAGTAATTATTTAACGAACATTTATATCGCTATATTAAATGGGATTAAGATTTATAGGCTAATTGTTCGAAATTTGTTATTAAATCTCAGAAAGACATGATAAATAACCCACCTAATAAGTGGTGACAAACACGGTTGCCACTGAGTAAAAAAATTTCTACCAAAATTTTCCGAAAATGTTACCAAAAAGTTACCAAAATTTTTTTTTATATAAACAAAAATTTCTATTTTTATTATAATAAAAACAACAACTTTTATTAATAAAAAACATAACATAAAACGTTTTAATTCATTTTAGAACATAAATAAATATTTCAATTCATTATACCTACGAATTCCGTATTTAATTTAAATAAATTATTTGATATTGCAGTCATTTAAAATAATCTTTTGCTGACCAAACATAATGACATTTGCATATTACGCATTTGAAAAATTTCGCGCACATTCACACAGTTGTTTTTAATGATTTTTTTTCTCAGTGTTGAGTAATGCGGAAAAATGATAAAAGAAAAGCAATAATTTGATAGTTTGTAAAGCCTTAAAAACAAAGTTACCAAGTTACCAACCCTAAAAAAAATTACCAATTTTGGTAGAATGTTACCAACTATGGCAACTGTGGTGACAAACACAATGCACATGAGCACTGATGATAAAAGTGTTGCGGCTTTCGAAAACAGCTGTTCTGCTCTGCTGTGTAAGTTGAATAACTAAAAACTGATGTTGACTTTCCTTTGTGCCTTGGCATATTTATCATGTCTTTCTGAGATTTAATAACAAATTTCGAAAAATTAGCCTATAAATCTTAGTTCAACATAATTTTCATTTGTTCGCATTTTATGATATTTTCCGTCACTTTGCTTAAGACTTCCGGTGAAAATTTTTCGCATTCCTGTCAACATTTTTCTTAAGGGTACTGCGATTGGTTTTGGGGCTGTTAGTATAAATGTGCTATTTATACTAACAACAAAGAAAAAAGTTTGGGATTTTTAAATTTCGATCTTGCTGACCAGACCAAATCGCCAAAACGGAAGATAACACGATCTTTTCAAAACACATTGTGGCTCCTGGCCTGTATGCATGTTGAAAAAATCTACAGCCCAAATATTCTTGTCACATCGCAGAGTGCTTTGGATTGAATATAAAGGATCTTCTTGCATCAAAAGTGGATTTTCACTGCTTAAAAATTAAGATTTTGTTTATTGAATGGAAATGAGCCCACAAACTCATGATGATTTTCAAATCAAGTCATTCTCTTCGTAGTTGAGATAGAAGCTGGCTCTGCAGCAGTTCACAAACGACTGACGGCCAGAAGGCCGTTTGTGAAATGCTCCAGAGCCATCTTGAACCTCAACAACGAAGAGACCGACATTGAGTTGATAATCATCATGAGTTTGGGGGCTCATCTCCATTCGACAGATTTACTGTATGCACGGGAGGAAGTGTTAAGTTTTGTAATAATATTCGCTGTACGGTGCTCCTGGTGATGGCCAATTGAAGGACATGTTGTCCAGTTGATGTTTCTTCTTTCTCACGGACAGGGACATGCTCGACAGAACACTACTCTGGTGTTGGTCAAACTCTATAAGATCTTTTGTGGCTCTAGTCTATTCGTACCCAGCACCTTAGCGGCGGACTATTTTTCTAGTAGGCAATTATTTGAAAGTGGAAACTTTTATTAAGAAAATAAAACTTGCCTTAAATCCTAAACAAATTTCACTTGGAACAACTATTTGTAATGACATTAAAAAAAGATTTTTCTAAACTTAGGAAAGTTTTTTAAAAATTTATCGAAAAATCTTTAAGCTTAAGCTAAAATGAACTGTACTTTTTCCACCAGACTTTTCCATGAATAGCGTTTTTTTTTTACCTTTTTTTTTCTTCTGACAAATAAACCTTCAGCCTTAAGTGTTTTACTAAAATTTTCAAGTACTCATTAGAACAATGCATACAAGAATTATTCATACCTCAACAATAACTCAAGTATGTTTAATTTCTTCACACAACTTTCATGCACTCCACCTTTGACATCTTTCACATAATAATTTCAAAATTAAATTTCTCTTCCTTTAACAACAACGCGAAAAGAAACAATTTCATCACAAACGTGTATGTGCGAGTAGTTAGAAAAAGAAAACTTTTCATTATACTAACATATAACAATTATAAAAAGTGACATTTCACACACACACACACACACGTACACAATTTCTATAAATAATAAGAGGCCGACCGAATGGCCCTCCCCACCCCCACCATAAATTCACTCATTTATTTTCACAGTCACACACTTGCATTTTATTTAGTAATAATTTTTATTGTTTGCTTTCAAGTATATAATGTGCAAAAGGTGAAAAGGAGTCCGTCCATACGAGAACAATATGCACAGTAAAACAGTAAATAACAATTTAAAAAGAGTAAAGTGCACTTAACATTGTGTGTTTTGTTGCAACAGCATCAGGCAACTTGAGCTCAAGTTTGTGCTTTTGTTGGGTTTAACATAAAAAATAAAAAATAAAAAAAATCCGTGGAAAAATAAAAAGTAAAGGAAGAAGGAACAAAATGAACAGCATTATTTTAGGCGAAGGCCAGACATGTACTTAACTTAAACATTTGTTACAAAAGGATGAAATTAATCTAAAATTAAGGAAAACATTTAGGTACTTTACTGTATAAAACGACTTGCAGCAATTTGTAACAATTTATAGCTTTAAATTGCACGTAGGCATAGAAAATAATGAGCCTGGGGGAAAATATTATGAAACAAGAGGATTGGAATTAAAGGATCTTATTACTTTATAACACATGAATAATGGTTTTTACGCTTAATCCTAAAAATTTTTGTTATAAATATTTTATTTTCTTTTTCCAATATTTATTACTGCTAATGGTCTTTCAGCAATAAATATATTGATTGTAACTTTCACTGCAAAAATTATGACATTTTTTATTTTATTATTTAAAGTTTGTTAAGCCACTCAACTGTGCCACATTTATGTATAGAGTTTTCATTGCAAACTTTCCCGGGAAAATGTGAAATTTCTTAATTTACTTACTCGTTCATTTTTATAAGGATTTGACAAGTTTCATATAAGGAAAATAGCATAAGCAAAGAAAAATCGACCGCATCAAAAATAAAAGTTATTTTTGTACACTTTTTAGAAATCTTGTAAATAAATACGTTATTCATATTTTTGTGGTACACTTTTAGGCAGCTAATCTTCATTCAGTTTGAGAAAACAAAAGCTATTGGAAAGGAATTTTTGTTTAGATAGGCACAATATAAATAGTTCGTCTAAATTTTTAGCATAAATAATACAAAAAGAGTATTTGAAAACCAACAAATAGTTTCTCTACATCATTTTTATATGAAAAGCCATTTGATGTTAATTTTAAATTTCAATATTGTGACACACTATTCCCCGACTTTTACTCTACAAAAGCTTACTGATAGTACATAGATTAAAAAAATAAGGAATACATAAGACATTTGTTTCTTTTTTGCAAAACCGCATATTTAAATGACACGAGTGACATTAAAGAATAGCATTGGAAACCAGCAATACAATGACTATAAAAAACTACATTGAGAACCTATATAAAGTTGGTCACGTGCGACATCACAATTGAAGCAAATGCCACAAGGGACATTAAAAAATAGCATTAAAACTCGCAATACAATGACTACAAAAAAATACTTTGATCCTATATAAAGTTGGTCACGTGCGACATCGCAATTGAAGCAAATTCCACAAGGGACATTAAAAAAGATAAATGCTTCTCGCAATTAAATGACTACAAAAAAATACCTTGAGATCCTATATAAAGTTGGTCACGTGCGACATCGCAATTGAAGTTTTAAGACTAATTAAAAATTTTTTTACACCCCAATGTGTAAATTTTTTTTAAAATTATAAGACAACTTGTGTTTTTTTTATAAATGTAGCCTTTAAGCTTTAGGTGCTTATTTTACATATTTCTTGTATTCACTTTTCTTTTCAATATTTTGTTAATGTTATGGGTGACTTTTTAAAAAATTTTATATTTTGTTAAAAAAGTTAATGCAAAATTTCTTGAAGAAAAAATAGGTTAATAACGCGATTTGAGTTTTTCAGAACGTCCCACACTTTTAAGTTATTTAAATTAAAGGGGGATTCACCCATGTTTTCCGAACAAAAGTTTTGTCCGGACAAAATTTATTTTACTGACAGTTTTCTGCAGCACGATTCACTCATTTCGATAAATTTGTCCGGAAAATCAAAGTTGCCATTCATGTAAAAAATTAGTTTTGCAAAATGGTAGTACTGCAAGCGATTTTTTATGTTTTGCTTTGTTTTCTTGATATTTTTAATATTTGGATATTACATATTTTAAATAATTTTGCAAGAATTTGTGATAATAATAATGGACGAGAAAAGTAAATTGCTTCACCTTATGGCCATTGAATTGCATAAAGCATTGTTATTAGCAAAATACATATTTTTTTTTTTTTTTTTTTTTTTTTTTTGTAATTCTTTATTTACAATCTGTCCATTTAAGGACAATAAGTAAATTTGATTAAATAATATTAACATAATATGTTAAACTCCACTGAGGATAACATAATTAAACAGAAATATTAAGAGATAACTAATATGCACATTTAATATAATGAATTAAAACATGTAAATTAATTTCTAAAAGGAAGGTCCAAAATATGGTATCTTTTAAGTCTGGTAATTTCATTGGTATCATCAAGAAGAGCAATGAAATTACCAGACAAAATACATATAAAAAAAGAAACAAATAGATAATGTTAGTTCTCAAAATTTATTTTTTTTAGTCTCACACACAATTTAATATATCAAACACAAAATGACACCTCAAGTTTATGTGAAAAAGTTTAACGTATTGGCAACTCAGTTCACTTTTGTCCGCACAAAATATAAAATTAAACCAATTCAAGCATTGGAAACCAGCAATGCAATGCCTATAAAAAATACATGAGATGATACATAAGGTTGGTCACGTGCGACTTTGCAATTGAAGTTTTAAAACTAATTAAACAGTTTTTACACCCTAATGTATAAATTTTTTTTTTAATTAATAAGGACTTATAAAACAAACGGAAACTTGTGTTTTTTTTATAAATTTAGCCTTTAAGCTTTAGGTGCTTATTTTACATATTTCTTGTATTCACTTTTCTTTTCAATATTGGGTGACTTTTAAAAAATTTTATATTTTGTTAAAAAAGTTAATGCAAAATTTCTCGAAGAAAAAATAGGTTAATAACATAAAAAAATAGGTAAACAAATTACAAAAACAAAAATATTATAAAAAATTTTTTTTTTTAAATAATTTATTTATGCAAATACATAAAAGCATGTTCTGAAAATTCGCGATTTGTGTTTTTCAGAACGTCCCACACTTTTAAGTTATTTAAATTAAGATGTGGTCTTTTAAACTATCGCCAGCTATCAATTTTTAGTTGTGCAGCCTGGTTGACAGAAGCCAAAGCCGATTTCTGTGATAAGTAAACCGTGAATGCATAGAATTTTTGATAAATATTTTAGTATAAATTTCGCAAAATAATTAAGCCGTTCCAGTGTGGAATGGCAGGAAACAGTCAAATTCTGTTTATGTCACGTGCGAATGACTAGGTTTACTTTACCTTGAAGACAAAATTTTTTGATATTATAGGACCATTACGAGCTGTAAAGCTATACAATATAGAAGACTTATTGATTTTATTTTTCTTTTCAAGAAATTATTTCTATTTAGATTTCGAAGGTCATTAAACTGAATTTGAATGCAAATAAAGGACAGATAAAGTAATTGTGTTTTATTTGAATTTAATGATTTTAGAAGCCTGAATAGAAGTAATTTCTCTGAAATAAAAATACATTTTATTTTAAGTTTTATTATACTTTAATTGTCACGTTCGACATCATGCAAATATCCATAATATTTTCGGAAAGCTTTGATATACATAAATTTTTTTGTTTTATTTATTTTTATTATATTAGTCATTAAGTGTGAAACTTGCTGAAGACTTCACCAGCTTTGACTCCATATGCATTTCACGAGTAGTTGTATTTGTATTCAGATTTTAGCTTTCTGCTTTTATCATTTATTTATTTTTATATTATTTTTCAAGCAAACATTTAAACAGACAAATAGTTTTAATAGCAAAATATACTCATCACGACTTCAAATTATGAAGTATGTACTCCAACTCACTTCATGTACTTTTTATATTAAAAAAGCTTGTGAGATAAATAATATAAAAAAAAAACGCAGACGGACAATAACAAGAAAATACTCGTATGTGCATTTTTTTTAGACAGTGCACGTTAAAGTGGCTGCAACTTTTTCAATCTACATGGAGTAATAATGACATGCAAGGCATCCTAAAAGTATGCCTTGCTTTTTCTTTGCCCTGTTCATTTGTGTCTATGCGTAGACATTCATTCATTTTATTTGAAGTGCAATACATCAACACAATTAATGTGCTGAAGTGTATTACAAAAAAAAGCAAAAAATAAACATACACCGACAGACAGACATACACCGACCGACAGACACAAACACATTTTATTTATAAATGCCTAGCGATTTGCTGATAAAGTCACTTACTTTGTGACTTGTGTTGGAATACAATAACAAAGATTCATAAAATTGTAGCCAAAAATCTTGTTAAGCAACTCTATTATATAATTTGATCTCTACTTTAAGTTATATTTATTTAGACAGAAATTTTAGATAGATAAAATATTCATATAATCAAGCATTCGACAAGTCTTTATAGATATTTCACAATTTTTTTTTAAAAGTTAAAATTTTTTACTTCCTTAATTTAAGTGACCTTATCACTTCCACGCACACACTAAAGTCACAAAAAATCACATCATATACTCTTAAATCTTAAAATATCATTCTAATGTACTGCTGCAGTGTGTTGACAGACACTCTGTTTAAATCAGTTTTTTTTTCAAAATTTGCATTTTTCTATCTTTCATATATTTTTGCAGCCGACTTGTTTAGAATTTTTATTTGCAGTTGCGTTTTTGATTACTTGAATACATATGCGAGAGGAAACTGAAAAGTTACCTTTTTTTAAAAAAGATTTAGCTAAATTATTCTGTCCAATTAATTCAACATACAAGAGACTAATAAATGTCTCACGGGTTGCTGATATACAGAGAAAAAGCATTAGCAATTATTATTTCTTATTAAATTTATCGTTTCACTGTTCCAACAGCCGCTTTCACAAAAGTACTTATTAGTTGCCTTTATGTTCTGGTGTACTGCTGTCAGCATCATCTTTGAAAAAAATTCATCACTTCATCTTAATAAAAAGACATTCTCGTTATTAAATTTCAAATACTCGTACAATATGAAATATAATTTTTAAAAGCTACAGAATAGCAGCAAAAAAATGAAAGACTTTCGTACAAACACATGTTGAATTATATTTTGGGACACACACACACACACACTCTCACACTACTATTATACAAATATTCTTAGTTTTTTCAAGATGTTTATCTTGATTAAGTTCTTAAAACAATATTTAATAGACTAGAAATTATAAAAGCAGAAATATGTTTTTAAGAAAGATCTGCTTCTTTAATCCACATAGAGAAAAATCATAACAGGCCAACAGAGATGTGTTGCATTTAAATGAAAGACAAGTGTTTTGTTTGCAAAGTATTTTCTGGTTCTTTAGCTATTGCAATCAGTCTGCAAAGGTTAAAACCTTGAAATATAGTGAACATGAATTTAGAATAAAAATAAATAAATACATCAAAATATCGAAGCATTTTGTTGGTAACATCTGTTTAAAAAGAATTGAATTATTATGTGTGTTTTTTTTTTAATGCGGACCAGCGCGCGCACAGGATGACTCCTGCATAAGCAGTGCATTGTGCCGGAACTAGAAAAGAGAGGATCGTATTGAGAGGACAGATGAAGATATATGAGAAAATAAAAAAAATCTTTTATTTCGCCAGCTAATCCTTTCCTACAGAGCCGACGAAGGAGTGTCCTGTTCCTCTGCTTTTTAGTACACTGACAAAATTATGACAGTAACGGAATGTATTTTGTTCAAGAAGTTTTCCGTTCAGTCATTTTTAAATGCATAAGCATTTAAAAATGTAAGCAAATTTATTTTTAACTGATTCTAACAGTCATTCAAAAAACTAACTACAAATTAATACGGATTTTCTGTTGCTTTCAATATTGTCCGTTGTTTATTTGTAAGTATATTCACAATATTATTAAAGAAACGGAATGTACTTCATTCAAGAAGTATTCCGTATAATAATTCTTAAATGAACAATCATTTAAAATTTTAGGCAATTTTAATTTTAACTGATTCAAACAATACTATTTCTCTTTGAGCTAACAAAATAAAAGAGAAAAGCAATATTTTTTACAGATTTAAGTCTGTTAATTTTTTAACATTTAAAATTAAATGATATTTTTGTTAAAGTTAAATGAATAATAAGTTGACCGGTTTTTAATCGAATATTCATTTATTTTATTGCCGATCAGAAGAATTTGGTACAATATTCATGACTGAGCGAGGCGTCGAACTCTGGACACTCACCTTCATAGTTTCGTGTCAACTACTTCAGCCAACAAGTCCCTCATAATATATCATATAATTTGTTAATATTCATAAATATTTTATTTGTTATCCCGATGAGGTTATCCAGAGAATATCGAAATATTGATAAAATAAAATACCTAAAATACTGCTATTTTATTAAAAGTGATCTCAAGGACATTATTAAATGATATATGCAAAGAACGTTTCTCACAAATATTGAATTCTTTTAGAAATAATTTTGACGTCTTTTTACATAAAAAATTTTTAAATATTTATTTTTATATTCGTTATTTCTTTTTTGAAAAATAATATTTGCCTGTAGAAGCCCACCCAAAGAAGTGGCGAAATATTGAATATATAAATAATTATTTCAAAATTTGTATATAAAAAGATGTTAAGCTTAAAAAAAAATAATTACTAAAAAGTCAAGTATAAAGAGAAAAAAATATTAATTTCATAATTATATATATATATATATATATATATATATATATATATATATATATATATAGGTTTTTATCGTCATAAATTTTTGTAAAATTTTTACAAAAAAAAATTAAATTTTAAAAAGTCTAACACAAAAATTTATAACAGGTTAATAAAACATATTTTTATACAGAAATTTACTGCTTTAATTATAAAAAATATTTCTGCTTTATAAAATGTTTATGATACAAATTTTGTATGGAAATCTGTTTTATAAACTTTTTATAAGTCAAACATATTTTTTATGAATAGGGCTCATAATATATAAGCTTCTTATTCATGATTGTTTTTAGTTAGACTGTAACTGCCATTCATAAAAAACTGACTGTTTTATAAGGGGTTTAAAGAACAAATGTCTTATTCATAAAGGGATTATAAGACAAATTTTGTATGGAAATCTGTTTTATAAACCTTTTATTAACCAAATATATTTTTCATGAATAAGGCCCCAAATCTTGTATAAACCTTTTTTTATAAATCAAAAATCCCCCTTATTCATAAAAATTATGAGAGGCTTATAAGAGTGTAATTGAGCAAATTTCATGTGAAATTTTGTTTTATTACGCTGTTATTAGTCTCTCATAATCGTTATGAATAAGAGGCAAGTATTGTATGAAACCCCCTTATTCATAAAAATTATGAGACGCTTGTAATAGTGTAATAGAGAAAATTTTGTTTTATAACGCTGTTATTAGACTCTCATAATTGTTATTTTTTTACGAATAAGGGGGAAAGAATATTACTGCTTTATAACAGGTTTATAGAACAATCCCCTTATTCATAAAAAAAAATAATAAAACAAAATAAAACAAAATTTCATATGAAATTTGCTCTATTACACTCTTATAAGCCTCTCATACTTTTTAAGAATAAGGGGGTTAATTTATAACAAAAAAATCTGATTAGGCCTTCAATTTATAAAAAAAAATCAATGAGTGTTCGAACTCACGGGCGATGTGTTAACACCGTTTTGTTTATTTATTTTATATTAAACCCACAAAAAACAAAGAGAATGCAAAGCAACAGACAAATGTACATACATACATTGTTATGTTTGTACATAAGCTACATACGTTGCTGTATTGCTATCTCATTTTTATATATGTACGTATAACCACGTCACTATTCTCTTTGCTATGCATAAGACAAAACCGAAGATCAACATAAAACACTTTTTTAGTATTACTTCAAATTAAAACACTTAAATCTCCGCTCGCCGATATCGGATCGCCTTAATTTTTGGCCTAAACTCTTCGTCGAAACGCGCACTAGCGTTTTAATCCAAAAATTAATAAAATCGGCTTTGAATTTTCGGAGAAAATCGCGTGGGAAAATTATATGAAAATCGCCCAATAATCACTTTCAATACCGACTGCCAAGCAACAACAACAAACAAACAAACTCTTACACTTACACTTGCGTATGTATTGAAACTGATAGTTTACTGCCCTAGAGGCGCGCGTATAGATGTTAACACATCAAAAATCGATTTATAACAGGTGAATAGGACAAATTTTCATAAAAAAATTTGTTTTATAAGCCTATTACAAATCAACCATTTTTTTTTATAAATTAGGCTGTACGTCGTTAACAATAACAAAAATATTGGTTAAAAATAACTTAAAGGCATTTAAAACAATTTTTATGGCAATTATGGCCGGTTGATTTATTGTTAGTGAACTCAATCTGTGTGCGCCTAAGCAATTATATTTCGTTGTTCGCTGAATTAATTGGATCTTTACTTTTCCATCGTTTTCAAGATAACAAACAATAATTATATTTTATAAAATTAAAAGCGTGCTCCAATAGCTTTTTTACTTTAACAGGGTTTGATTTTAAATGTTTCTAGCTGTCCTGTTTTATAACTTGAGTATATCAAATATTTTACTTTTTTTTTTATTAGCCTTAAAAGTAAAACTCCAAAGTTTGTGTAGCCTACAAGGAATAAAAAAAACTGTGAAATTTTCCTCTTTAGTAGTACTTTTTTTTAAATTTTACAAACTTAAAGTTGTTTAAAGAACTTCAAGTTTGCAATTTACTAAACACATTTAGCTTTTTAGTGCAAATTATTCACATACACATACACATACACACACACTATACAGACGGGTGTATTATTTTAATTGTGCTGTAAATCATATTGAGTGCGAGCATACATCTTAAAGAGTAAGGAAACATGTGAAGAAGAGAAACAGTAGGTGTTAATGTGTGGAACTTAAAAACTAGCAAACGCCATAAGATGCTTAACACTTTGCAGTGCAAAGTTTATGTGCATATAAAGTGCTTTGGTGCTTTTGTGTGTGTTTGCTGCTTATAAATAGAAGCTTAAGGATTTAATTGTGCTTAAAGTTTAAGATGCTTACACTAGCTAAATACATATACATACATACAAATACATACGTATAGCTTGTATGTAGAAATGGCAAATATTTGGTTAAAAATTAAATTTGTAAAATAAATAAATAATTATATTCTATTAGAGGATATAAATCATAAGCAAGTTAATTTAAATAATAAATTTATTTAAAGTGTATTAAAAAAATTCTGTTTTTTTTCTTCAGTAAATTTTACTATTTAAATATTAATATTCAAAATAAAAGTTTTTATATTTTGGAATATAAAATATTTATATTATTTGCTTTACTTCTTAAATTATTTGAAAACATAAAAATTGTCATGCACTTAATAATTTCTAAATATTATATAAAAATATTTGTTTAAAGATCAACAACCTTATTCAAAAAATATGTAAATATTATTCTTATACAAAATCGGCAAAATAATTTATTTATAAATATAAACTAGTTTTTATGAATAAGGCCGCAAGTATGTCTCGTTAAATCAAAATAATTTATGTTTTTGTTTAAGTGATTGGCATTAATTATAAAATACCAAAAGATGGCTTAGGTAAGACTTAAATTGCCATTTTGAGTTCATTCACTTACTGTAATTCCTTAAAAAAAATTGTGTAGCACTTTCAGGCCTCATGTCAAGCTACTGCACATTTTTGCATAGATTTTTTGAATACCTGGTGTCTGAATTTTATAAAAATGTAGCCAAGATCCTTCAAGAATTTTAAGGACACTCATATTTTTTTTTAGCAAAAACGCATGTTTATAGCATCAAATAACCTCAATTGGTTTGAAATAGTTAAATTCATTACTTTTTTCAGTTAAACTATGAACATTTTATTATTTATGAAAGACTTGTAGTTTTATAATTATAAAACACAACTCTCAATTTAACCCTAGAAGACTAACCCACGTAATTTTTTTCAATATTTTTGCTACAAAAGCATTCAGTAAACGAAATGTATCAAATATTAATCAATAATAGTTTTATAGCAAACTCAAAAACATAAACAAGGAATTTTTAGTCCTTAACCCTGGAACGCCATCCTTACTTTACATACACTAACGTCATCCTTCGTCATTTTGAACACGGCATATGGCATTCAAGAGACTACAAAACACTTCGTGAGCAAAAATGGACACTTTTTAATGACTTTTATTAAATTGAATTTTTAATGAATTTCTTTAAATTCATTTATTTATTTTTTAATTTTTAATAAAAACTTAAAATTTTATAGCCTTCCTTCAATTGGTTATAATTTGGAAATAAAATCTTCCGTCGTCATATTGACGAAGAATGACGGTCTAGGGTTAAAGTACTTTTAGAACTAGAACAGTAACCAGTCCTGAATAAAAGTTTATTTTTATTATTTAATCCGGTAATAAAAATCCATTAATAAAAAATATAGCAGAAATAACCACATTAATTAAAAGCCTTTAAAAAAAAAACTCACGTAGTATTAAGCAGCGTTGCTAGGGTTAAATAAACCATAACGTTGCTTATACGCCACCCCATACTTGCATTTAACTGCTGCTATAAATATTTTATTTCTTTTAAGCTTTTACAAAATTTAATGATTTTTGTAATTACTTTTTTTTTATTTCTACATTTATTTTTGTTATCAATATTTACGCTTTTAAATCTCTTGCATTTATACGTGTTTACTTTAATATTTTTCACATTAAAAGCTTCTTGTTTGCTTTAATACTATTTTAGAATATTCTATAAGCAAATAATAAATACAATTATTTGATTCCCATATTTAAATGTATTTATATTCTATTAATTTTAAGCTCAAGAGATTTACTACACCATGCTACAGCAAGAAGAACAAAATATATTTTCGAGTACACATATGCAAATCATTAGTCAGTCTTAAATATAAAACCGTGAATTCACAAATTATTGCTGATTTTAGGAATTTGTGTTAAATTCAAATATAGAACATTAAATTTAATATAGACGATTAAAAAACGTCATATGCCATTTTTGTTGCTTAGTGTTATTTCATTATTTATTAAATCCGTTAAGTTTAATACCACAAAACGGGTTGTGTAAAAAGTCATGTTATTTTGAAGAGGCAGTTAAATATTTACAGCCTAATTGACACATTTTCATAAAAAAAGTTTGTGCTATAAAACTTTTTTTAATCAAAAAAATTTTTTTTTCATAAATTTACCGTCTTATTCATAAAAAATATTTTATAAGAGGTTCATGAAACAAATTTTGTATGGAAATCTCTTTTATAAACCTTTTGTAAATCAAAACTATTTTTTATGAATAATTCCTAGAAAGTTAAGGTTTAATTATAATAAAAATTTTGTGTTTTATAACAGATTAATAAAAGAAAATTTTATGTAAAGACTTAACACCTTATTCATTAAAATTATGAGAGTCTAATAACAGCGTAATAAAACAAAATTTCATATGAAATTTGCTCTATTACACTCTTATAAGCATCTTAAAATTTTTATGAATAAGGGGGTTAAGGCCTTATTCATAGGAAAATATTGTTGAATGATTAAAGGTTTATGAAACAGATTTCCTTAGAAAAATTATTTTACAAACCCTTTATAACACAGAAATAACTTTTATGAATAAAACAGTTACTGTTGTGTTCATAAACCCCCTTATTCAAAAGAATTATGAGACGCTTATAAGAGTGTAATAGAGGAAATTTTGTTTTATTACGCTGTTATTAGACTCTCATAATTGTTATTTTTTATGAATAAGGGGAAAGAATATTACTGCTTTATAAAAAGTTTATAGAACAACACCCTTATTCATAAAAATTATGAGAGGCTTATAAGAGTGTAATAGAGCAAGTTTCATATGAAATTTTGTATTATTACCTTGTTATTAGACTCTCATTGTTATGAATAAGGAGGCAAACATTGTATGAAAATCTGTTTTATAAACCGTTTATAAATCAAAAATATATTTTATGAATAAGACCTTTAGTTACAGTATTCAAAATTTCATATGAAACAAAAACAAAATTTCATATGAAATTTGGTCTATTCATATGAATAAGGGGGTAAGTACTCCTGTAGTGAATGTTGGTGGATTCTGGATTTATGTGAAGACCCTGTTACTATTCATTTAAATAAATTTCAATGCCATTAAACAGCAGCACATAAAACGTATGTACATATAATTATTTATTTATGCATGTATTAGTGAGAATTTAAACGAGAGAATAAAATAAATATTACAATTTATATTGTAAAATAAATAGCAAAGAATTTAAAAGTTTTTTTTTAAGTATGAGGACAGCAGGAAATCTTAATAAGGAATTAATAAACAAAGGTATTTTTAAAGTTTTTATGAGAGGCTTATGAAACGTGCCTTTATTTTTAAACTAATAGCTGATTCCATATAACAAGGAATAACTTTCCTGTTCCTTTTAATATTTCTTTTGGTATTTTAAATATTAATGCCTTGAAAATATTATTTAATATTACAACTTGTATCTTTCTTTATAATCTTAAGCAAATCATGCAGTTTGCTTTTTTCAGAATAAAAAAAAGAAAAATCATGCTCAAAAATATTTTTTTTTGTTTGACTCATTGCAAAAAATATAGCCAAACAGTATTATTTTTTAATTAAAAAAAAAATTTATTAAATGATTAAGAGTACATCTATTAAAAGTGCTTCAAAATAAATACAGCCACAACAGTACTTTGTCTTAAAAAATATTGAGTGAAAATGTACATTAAAATTAACTTATAGTAGTAGTAGTATTGAAATAAAAATAAAAATTTGGTGCTTTACAAAATTTGCACAAAAAATTTGTGTTGTTCGGTGCAGTTGGTTTAGAAAGAGTTTTTAAAAAGTTTTCATAAATTCACAAAATAATGTGAGGAAAAATGTTTACTTTTTGTTTTATTTTTTTTTTTAAAGAAAGTAACAAAGCATACAAATATTTGAAATTGTGCTTTAAAATGAAAAAGAGGAACCAATAATAGCACGAACTAAACTGAAACCCTAAAATGGTTATATATTGGAGACCAAAAAATATGCAAATATCAGGTGCCAATTTTACTGATGTGATTTTTTCTTTTAAATTGTTAATTAAATGAATTTTATAAAACATAAAAAGAACTTAAACACTCGTTTTACTGGAGTGCGAAAATTGCAAAATAGTAATAAAAAAATATATATGTATAAAATAATTTCAAATAAAGACTGCGAGTGCCAACTTTCATTAAATTAAAAAAAATAAAATAAAACTGAAGTTGTAATAAAACACAAAAATATTTATGTATATGTAAAATAAATAAAAAAAGTAAATGAAGTCGTTGAAAAAATCTGAACAATTACTTTTCACAATATTTTTGGCGCAAATTTATATAAATTTTTTATTTAATCGAACTACAAAAATGTATAGTTGCGCGATTTCTAAGTAGAATCGTTTTAGCCTGTTGATGATACAAAGAGGGATATTTTGGTTTTAAAATCACATGAGATTTAAAGCCTTGTGACTTTTGGAAATACATATAAAATTAAAAAAAACTACTTTTTCGTAAAGTACCTCTTTTAGAAAAGTATATTTTAAAATAAAAGCATTTTAGTAAAATAGTTTTTTTTAAATAAAATAAACTATAAAAAATTACCTTTTCAATAAAATACCATTAAATGTATTTAAAAAAAAGAAAAGCTTTCAAAAAAAGCTTTTCAGACATGCACCTCTTAAACAGCTCCTACTTAAGATGTGCCTTAGAAAAGTACCTTTCAAAAAAGTACCTCTTAAAATAAGATCCTTTTAGTAAAATACTTTTTTTTTATAAAAAATTACTTTTTCAACAAAGTACCAATAAATAAATGTTAAAAAAGAAAAGCTTTCAAAAAAGCTTTTAAGACATGTACCTCTAAAAAAGCTCCTGCTCAAGATGTGCCTTAGAAAAGTATATTTTATAAAAATCATTTTCATAAAATAAGCATTTAAAGCCTTTACTTTAAAGACAGTTTACTAAAAAGGGTTGATAAAAGTATTTTTTTTTCTAAACACAGCTTTGAAATAAAAGAAGCTTTTGACATACTACTTAAAGCTTTTTTAAATACACGCACGTATTAAAGAAAGAGAAAATTACTTCAACTTCTTTTTGAAAGCACATTTTACAACAAAGAATTTTTATGTGCCGCACAATAGAATGAACATTTTTTAAAAGTCTGTTAAAAGAGTAAACTTAAAAAAAATCTATTTTTAAATATAGATTTTCCCTTTTAAGAAGGTGGACTTGAAAAAGAATTTTCTATAAATTTCTCAAAGATTTTATATGTAAGCTCCCTTTAAAATGGCTTTACTGTTTTTTTCAATTTTTATTTATTTATTTTATTTTTTTTAAAAAAGAAAATTCATTTTAAAATAAATTTCATTATGCCTTTATCCCTTTCCATATCGCTGAAATTTTACAACAAATTTTATTCAATACGCTTAGGGTTTTTTATTTTAAATTAATTTTCAGATTTTTTTTCATAAATAAAAACTTTATGAAAATAATAATACTCGTTTTAAAATTAAATAAAAATAAATTTTAAAATGTATTATATATATTTTTTTTGGTTATAAAACTTTGACTTCAAAAATTTCATCGTCAACGTTTCACATGTAAATCGATTTTGTTTAAATCCTGCTGTTTGTTTCAAAAAAGATGGTAGGAAGAAAAAAATATTTTTAAGAAATATATGAATATCCAAACATATTATGGTTACAAGCTGCTTACATGTTGGCTTTGAGCAGAGCAATAATCAAAATTCAAAAATGTTTTTTTTAATTAACGGATTTATGGTACCATTAGTAATTAATTTTCATAATTTAAATGATAATACAACAACAAATCAAAGAAAAATATTTCAAAATAATATTAAAAATATATAAAAAAAGGAAACGAAAAATACACGGGTATACTTTTTTTTAAATAAAAAATAACTTAATTTTTTTTTTTTTGTTATATTCATACATACCATCTTCGTGAGTACGCACTATAATGGGATGCGAGCGAGGTCCATCACCCACAGAAGTACCAGCTAATACCCAAATCTTATATTCAGTCCAACGTTTTAATTCATCCAAAACAATTTCGGTTTTGTTCAGAGTCGTTATAGTGGCCTCGCTATCCGAACGACCCACTTCAATAAAGAACACTTTATAGTAGATAATGCGTCCATTCGAACGTTCTAGAGGTGGAGGTAGCCAGCTTACCGCTATAGTCGTGGGACTACTGGCACCAGCCGTTATATTGCGTGGTGGGGCACCTGGTACTATATATACACACATTTAAAATTGGAACGGTGCAACGGTTTTTTGGCAATTCAATGATTTTTATTTTTTTTGGAAAAAAAGTTTTTTTAATTTGTTTTTGATTGTTTTTGGAATGGCAAAAAGTGTTTCAGTAATTTATGTATGATTTGAGTGGTGGTTTAGTTTTTTGTAGCAGTGTATACCATATGAGGCCATATTTTTGGGTTGTTGTTGTTGATGATGATATATATTTTTTTTATGATTTTTTAATAGTTTTTGGTTAAATTGAACAGCATCACATCAAAATTTTGTTAGAGTTAAAAACAAAAACAAAATTTTCAACACAAAAAATTGTAAATATGAAAAGAAATAAAATGAAATAAAAAAAATCAAATTAATAAAAAGAAATCATTTAAAGGAAACTTAAACAATTAAAGAAATAATATTAGAAAATTATAAATACTGATTAGGCCAGGAAAATTCATTGGTTCTAGAAGGCAGTATTGGAAGCACTTCCTTAAGGACAGTCAATGTGACAGTAGTTTAGTCATATTGACTGCCAGTAAGCAAATTGTCATACAGGTTTGCGAGATCTTCTCATACGATCAATTAATCCACAATGAAGGATTTGAATTGTTACTTTAAAAATGTCACATCTAGAAAAGCCAGTTGCCAAATTTATTACATGCAATTCTATTTGCATGAGAAATTGCCATAAGCAGCAATTCTGCATGCTAAAACCAATTGCATAATTTTCCCGGTGTATGAATTCAGTTTCAATACGTAAATAAATAATTGAAAAAAAAATAACAAAACACCAATGGTTTATGCAAAAGATATTTAAAGTTTTTGTAAATCAACCAATTAATTATTTTGCTTTTGATTAAATTTCTTTTTGATTAATAATTTTTAATGCATATTTTTGGTTTTAAGCATAAATAAATTGCAATATATTGAGAAACGAGCATAAACTTTAAGAGTTTTAAATTCCTGTTTATTTAAAATAAATTAAATCCTGATTCAGAACGGAAACACAAGACAATACCTAGAAAATATTTTAGTTTGACGGCCCGTTATTTAGTTTTCTTTTAAATTTAACACAATAAATTAAAGATCATAATATTCAAAAATCAGCAATCAAAAAATTTCCTAACTTCTAATTTCTATTCTGTATTTATTTAATAATAAAATTTAACATTTACACAAACCGGTTTTTAAGAAGTAGCAAAAAAAGTGCACATTTTTAACATAAAAATCATGCTTTTAAATAAAGAAAATTAATTAAACAATTACATGCTGTTTTTATAAATGAAATTGAAATTTCCACAAAATATTTAAATAGGAAAGAAAAAAATTTTAAATAAAATGCATTACATACACATATATATTTTTAATTAAACTACTTATACATTTTGGGAAACATATTTAAACTGGTGCTTTAATTATATCTTTGCATAAACCATTTGGAGAGTTTTTTTTATAAATAAAATTATTAAAAATTTATTAAAGATTTCAAAATCATAATTGATATTAAAAAATATTTTTTTTTAAATAAAATAACTTTGCATACAAGTTGAAAGTTTGTTTAGGAAATATACCACTACAATTAAAAATGCTTAATTAAACTGATTAAACTAGCGAAACTCGAAAGAAAGAAATAAATAAAAATACACTTAAAATCAATTGCAGATTAAATTCAAAATGCCTAATGAAATTTTCTTTAACTTTAAATTCTAAACTTTAAACTAATTTCTCGCATGATCTAAAGCATGCCCTAATAGAATTATTAACACCTATAGACATTTTGTACACTTCCGGCAAAGGAATTAAGCCCAACCCTCACCACAATATTTTCATAATTGCTGTATTCACAATTTTTGTTGTATTGCTTAAAGTTGCATTTGAAAAGGCAATAAGAAAATGACTCTCACAACAAAAATATTTTACAAATAATTTCTTTTGTTTTGAGATATTTTAGGTGACAATCGGCCTGATTGTGTAAGGCGTTGACGTTTACGCCAAAGGCGTTTTTTGTACAAGATTAAAGAAACGTACACGCAGTTTTCTTTAATCTACTACGAAATACGACTGAGGCGTAAACGCAAAACGCCTTACACAATAAGGGGGAATGTCTTGACAAACAAAACTTTAAATTATACAAGAATTATGCATTGCACCAAAACCTTTGGTTTTCAAAATTTATTTGTTTTTATTTAAAAATAACACGTGCTGAATAGCTGGAAATTGTGAATATTTAAAGAATTTCCACTATATGAAAAAATCAAAAGGCATGTAAAATTTTCACCTGCAATAATTTCAAACAAAATTAATGAAAATCAAACCCTTTTGTTGACCAAATGCAATAACTACAATAACACTGTGCAACAAATTCAGGTTAGCAAAAGTTAGGTCGATTCTGAGAGTGAGGGGTGAAAATAGAGACTAAATTAGAAGACCCGTATCGCGGCGTTTGTTTATGTCGACCTTCGATTAAAAAATGTTCGAACTAACATAAACAAACGTCGCGATACGGGTCTTCTAATTTAGCATCTACTTTCACTTCTCACTCTCAGAATCGACCTAACTTTTTTGCTAACCTGAATTTGTTCCACAGTGTAATTATCATGCAAATTTCAACTTTAAAAGTACTTTTCACAAAAATTTGTTTGGTTATTTATAACAATCACTTTTTTAAATGTATATAAAATTGGAATTTTGTTACAAAAGTGTATATTTTAAAAGTATCTCTTTAATAAAAGTTTTTTTTTATATAAATGTACTTTCTTATAAAGATAAACAAAAAATTTTAAAATTTTTATAGCAACTGGAAACATACGTTTTATAAAAATAAGCTATTTGCTCTGTTTTTGTTATATAAAGTGCATATTAATAAAAAGATTCCCTTTGGTACAAAAGTACCTTTTTATAAAAATGCTCTTTTTGTAAAAAAATTAATTTTAACTAACGTTTAGTATTTTACTATACAGTGTATTTTTACAAAAGCTACTTTAAAAGAAATTGATAAAAAATTCTTTTCAAGAAAAAGTACTTTTTTATAAAAAAGTACCTTTTAATAAAAAAGTACCTTTTAATAAAAAAGTACCTTTTTAATAAAAACAAAGTACCTTTTAATAAAAAAAGTACCTTTTAACCAAAAAAAGTACCTTTTAATAAAAGAAGTACCTTTTAATAGAAAAAGTACCTTTTAATAAAAGAAGTACCTTTTAATAAAAAAGTACCTTTTAATAAAAAAGTACCTTTTAATAAAAAAGTACCTTTTAATAAAAAAGTACCTTTTAATAAAAAAGTACCTTTTAATAAAAAGTACTTTTTCATAAAAAAGTACCTTTTAATAAAAAAAGTACCTTTTAATAAAAAAAAGTACCTTTGTATAAAAGACTTAATTTTTATAAAGCAGTTGAGCTACAAAAATGATCAAATTTTATAAAAAGTTAATTTTCTTTATGAATACGTACTTTTTATAGAAAAATGTCTTATGAAAATTTTTTGTTATAAAAAGTACATGTTAACAAAAGAAGTAGCTATAAACAAAAAATGGCGTAAAAAACTATATTTGCTAAAAAGGACTTTTTAATATAAAGTACTTTTTAATAGCAAAAAGTACCTACGCATAAAATTTTTTCTTTTTATAAATAAGCCCACATATAAGCATTACTTAAATACCTAAATTTGTATTATGATTATTAAAGGTAATTTTTCCTAGTACTTTTGTTCTTGCATAAATTACATATTTATAAAAGAAAGTTTCTTTTGATCAAATAGAACAAATAACTTTTTAATAGAAAAGTACGGTTTTACTAAAAGAACTTTTTTTTTTAGCAAAAAGTACTTTTAAACAACCACTACTTTTGAATAAAATTATTAGTGGTACAAAATACATTTAAAAAAAGTACCTTTTTATAGAAGATTAACAAAAATTTTTATAACTCAAAATATTTTGTGATGTATGTATGTAGTACCTTTTGTGGAAAAGTACCTTTTATGAAAAAGTACCTAATATGAGAAAAACACTTTTATAAAAAAATTATCTTATAATATAATAGTGGTTTTTATGAAAAATTTTTTTTTTATAAAAAAGTTTCGTTTTGAGCTGTGGGATCCTAGCATTGAAATATTTAATATATATTTTTTTTTGGGTTGATTTTCAATAATTTCATTAAAGATTAAAAATAACTAGATACGATCAAGCTTAAATTAACTGCAAACATGCTTTTCAAACATTCCCAATAACACAAATAATATTGAAAGAAAAAAAATCCTTTATAAATGTGATTAATATCAATCACAACAACATAAATTAAAAAATAAAACTATCAGTCACATAATTATAATAATAATGAATGTGTTACAACAACAAGGCAACTGAAATTCATCATGACTCGTAACAATAAAATTAATAAATATTTGTTAAAAAAAATAAATAATGCAGTATAATAATAAAGAATAAAGAGGAGGTGACAAACAAACAAATTGCAACAAGAATCATAATAATGTTGATGCAAAAATGTCAAATGCAATACAATTTGTTATATTAAAAAATTATAAAATACAAAATGATAATGAAAGTAATATTGTTTCAAGCAGAAATAACATGTAACAACAATGTTAATTAAAAATAATTTTACATTAAACTATTTACTTATTTTAATTCATTTGAATAATGAAAATAATAAAAATGGAACATTTTGAAAGGTTTTTGTTGTAAGAAAGTTCAAAGGGGATCTTTGTTTATTTTTTTAATAAGTAAGGCCGTTATAAAAATCATTGCCTACTTTTAGGCAATTTATATCATACGACGATTTGTAAAAGTTGTAGTATGATTCTATGATATTTGTAGTTAAGCCTTTAAAGCTGAAGCCAGTTTATATTAACTAAGGCAATAATTTCTGTCACCTTTGAACTCTTTTATCAAAACATTAAACTAAAACTCAACTCTTTAGATATTTGAATAATTTTTATGGAACACATAACTTTAGGGACTTTTATTATTTTTTATTTAACCGTCATGCTTGTAACTTCTAGGGAAAAGCTAATTTCATTTATGGTACAACATGCTGCAACCTTTAAGTTATTTAAAATAAGTGGATACAAAAATTAAAAATGAAATAAATATATTAAATAGTTTAAAAGTTTAATCTCAATCAATTTGGATTTTTTTAAATTTTATTTATGAAAATATATAAATAACAGTAGAGACCAAAATATATGAAAAAATATTTTCTTAGAACCTGATGTATTGGTGATATTTAAATTATTTAAGATATTTCGAAAAAAAGCGTATACCAAGATTTTTTAAGGAAAACCTTTTTCATTAGTCTCGGTTCGCACTATGAAATATTATTTCATAAAAGTGGCAGTTTGTTGGTGAGAGGGGAGAGAAGAATGGTGTCGGGTACACACTTTCATGTTCACTGAAATTCTGTTTTGTAATTGTAATTCGATTTTACTTTATTTTTATATTCTTTATGTGAAAGTAAACAAACAAAAATATTAAGTTTCATGAAATTAGCTTTCAGTGTGCAGACTCGAGTGAAATTTTAAAAGAGAATTTCAGAAATTTCATGAAAGAAAATTTCATAGTGCGAACCGAGACTAACTTCCACGGAATTAAATAGCAGAACAATTTGAAATTAAACTGTTCGAAAAATAAATTATACAAACATTTAATTCGATATTCTTTTTAATACAGTAGTGGCTTCCTAACTTTTTATAACCTCACAAAATACAACTTCCGGAAGTCCTTTTGTAAGAGAGTTTACATTTTCCCCAGTTAACGCATTTCTTAAAATTTGCAAGTAATGAAATGTTGCCGAGAGAGAGTCTAAAATCTCAAAGATTTTTCTATGCCACGAAATTATTCTCAACAAGTCTTTAGATAGTAAAGATTTTCCGAAAAATATGTTTATCACCTCTTCTAGTAGACTTGAGCTAGATTCGAACTGAAAAATTAAGCAAATATTATGATCGCAGTCCAAACTGTACTAAATTTTTAAATTGTATTGGAATTTTAAATACTTGCAGTGACATATTGTTAATATTTCTGATCTCTACTGTTAAGTTGTTTTATTTTCGTTGGCATTCATTTTACTCATTTAATAATTGTTTTAATATTTTTATTAATACAGGTGCTTAATTACAGTGCGTTTGCTATAAAGTGCTGGTTAAATTACAACAATTACGTTTTTTTCACTGCTGTTATTTTGTTTTGTGAACTTTTATTGTTTACATGGGGATTTTTATTAATTTAATTTGTGCTAATAAAAAGGTGCCATTTATTTGTTTTTGTTTTTTTTTTGCATTATATTGTGTTAAATTATTAATGTGCAATAATTTATTGATAAGCTTATTTGCTTTGCAGCTGTTTTATTTGGTGCGTTAATGTTTGCTGTGCAAATACTGAAACACACACTCGCACACTCACGCACGCACACTCTTACATTTGGCTGATACACAATCCCAGCCTAGAAACATGCATATTTTTTATTTATTTATTTATTTTTCTCGAAAGTTCCAATACTGGCTAAGCAAATAAAAATTTGCTAAAATTTTTATAAATTTAACTGCTACATAATTTTTTATTTTATTTTTGTATCGGCCAACTTTAGGTTTAATTTCGAAGTTGTGTTAGTCACGTTACGTGCTTTATATTTATAATAAGCAGAAGTGTATGGAATTTTTAAGCTCAGCTGTTTTTGTTAACTAAATTTCATGGCTGAACGTTTTTGCTTTTCATTTTTGCTTGGTAAGTGACAAGAGTGTTGAGAACACTTACTGCTTAACGTTAACGAAACCTGGCTTTCACTGCACAATTTTATAAAAAAGTAAAAATT